>OX402578.1:18977506-20177506 GCA_948098905.1 Tiliacea aurago | reverse complement strand
TGTGTCGCGTCGCGTCGCGTGACAAGTCGCCCCGGTATGTAGAAGCCTTTAACATTATCACTGTAGTAAATTCATTACTTAACTGAATTCTATCTTGGAATTCCCTTTTTGAGTGTGTCGCAAATATCTCTAAAACCAGACGTCCTAGGTCAATCATGCATCATTCATCGTGTAACTCAACCCTGTTTTATGAGAGCTCAACGACCCGTCACACGACGCTACCAGGATCTGTAGGACATTCGCGGAGGCAACATATAAAATACTCTTAACTGCCAGACAGATATAAACTCTTAAGTCATGTAGGTATCTATTTAATCTAAACTGTAAGTCAGTGATAATGTTAAACAGCTTCAAGCAATATACAAATCCAACAATAACTAGAAAGTCACGGTCGAGGTCAGCTAGGTCATCCATTTAGTCTTAATCTTAAGCTCTTAGTCTCAAGGTTAGTCGCTTACTACACAGTGTTTAAACACAAACTGAACTCGGTGAGTATGTACCGTGCTACAAAAGCGTGGTGATCTGACGCAACCGTGTGTCTCAAATTGAACACGGAAAGGAAAATACGCATTCAGAAACTTTTATCAAACACCAACATGGAAGTAGATATGTTTTATAAACTCTCCATATTCCCTGTGGACCGAATATAGATATTAATGTAATAGTCATGAATTGAGACAATAACAAGAAAATATCAATAGGTAAAAATATAAAAGTAACGAAATCATATTTCAAAACTGTGCATGAAACCCAAAAAAACTTCATACATACGATGCTACACATTTTGACCTGGTTACACCAACAGAGGTATACACAAGCACACAAAGAACCGTACTTAGTACATTGTAGTGACGATAAAAGGACGTGCAGCAGATATGAAGCGTTGCATAGGACGCATTGAGAGCGCAGCGGCCACGGATGAGGTCGTCAATGGAGTACTCAAGACGTAGGCATTAAATACTACTAGTACTAAAGCCCGCAAGGGTCGCGGTGAGCACAAAAAGTATAATTTAATAGGAACAAGAAAATCTACAATATGTGATAAATATTTACACAGAATCATAACAAAACTTTAGGTAGCTTTCAGCAAATTTGTAGGGCATCTTTTGTCATCGGTCCATTAGCAGTTTTCCCAACATTCAATACACTCTCGCAAAAGTCCCAAGCGCATGTCTACGGATAATTCTCACACGGTTCGCCCGCATTTCATTCGTTTACTCTTCTATGGCAAAACGGTGTCCCCATTTCGGTATATTTTATTCATAGAGACCATTGTATGCAGTCGGCACGGCGTCATAATAACACCAGTAATGTGCGCTCCACCAACGCTTTTAACGTTATGAAACTCTGAACTACTTGCAGTACATGCTTTACAAGTAACGGCTTCAGGATTTGGTGAATAAAACCGTGCACTTATGTAGATTATCCACACAAGTTTTAAGAACAAAATAAACCAGTATTTTCCACAGAAGTTTCCATTTCAGTTATCCTAACTTAAATTGTATTGATCCATGATAGAAATAGTTTTGTAACAAGTAACGTCTGACCTCTGCGAACTCCAGGGAATCCTAGTTTTTACCCAAAAAAAATAGTTTCGACATTTTCTTTACCAGTTCTTGTACTCCCACGGGAAGTGCGTGGTTAAATCAATTTCTTTGAGACAAGAAAACTAACTATATAGGCTTAGGCATAGGATTGGAAACCCAAAGAGACTTAAATAGCATTTCGATAATGGTTAGAAATCTAAACGGGAACAATGGTTCAATGTGTACGGGTGACCACTGAAAATCAGCGCTGTGCTGTGGGTCCCCCATAGCACAGCATCATGCTGAGTGCAAGCCTTCTTGTCACAGTTATGACGTGCAGCTGCCGACTATATGTTTTTTGTGCTCTTGAGTCATGATTAGATCGTAGATCTGTTTTGTTTAATTTTTTGTTTACCTGCTCGAGTAAATTATGTTTTCGTATGCACGTGTTTCTGTGACAAATAAAATTATTTTTCTTTCTTTTGAAAAAGAAAAAAAGAAAGAAAATACGTTTATTTGCGGTAAACATAACGCAAAGAAAGAATACAAATACAAAAAGAACAAGTTGGGGAAAAATATGCGTCACATTCACGCAAAACGACCACCGCTCAGCATAATGCTGCGACCCTAAGCGAGACAGAGCCCCGGCGCTGGTTTTCAGCGACAGCCGGCGTTGACGTGATTACGTCGACCGGTGCAGCATACAGTGAAATTATAAATAAAAAATAAAATAAATACAAACTACATAAGTAACATGTTCACGTAAATATATAATATTTACAATGGCAACATTCCGTGCCGTCTACAACGACGTACGCGCCGCCGGCGTATAATAGTCTGTGCGCGCAGCTGTCAGAAAACTATTTGTTTGACGTTTTGACATTCTTCAAACTTCATTATTTCAATGTAATTATCATCAGCAATGTATTGTGGTAGTGTAGTTGGGTGCCTTAGGCGCTCTAGACCTCCTCCATCCGTACTCTGGAGAGCTACTATCAGATCTCATCCAAATCGTTACCTGACTGAGAACCGAGGCTTCGAAATGACCTCGTTTGTATGAATATGTTGCTTTGGGTACTTGGTTTTGACGGTAAGTGTATTATTAGTAGCGACGAAAAATATGTCTGCCTGTCGACTAGCTAAAATAATTTGTTTCTAAGATCCAATAAAACACAATGTATACCAAACAAAACGATCCGAATGTAACCAGTAACCAAGATTACTCCGAATATAATAAAATCGAAACAAAAGTACCGCTTAAGTAAGTTCCAATACATTTGGTATCTCTTAGTGTATCGTCTGGGAATCGGGCAATCGAATCGAGTAACGGATAGAATAAGTCAAGAGCTGTATCAGACGCCCATTTCACGGATCATTTAGCCCGAGGTCGACTCCACTCAATTTGTACAATTGCTTACATGGGCCAGGGAACATGGAGTAGGTAGGAATGGAGTGCTAATATCCGGTTACCGATGCCGCGAACTTAGCCGAATTCAATTTCCACTTGACACAACCGTTATTTTAATATGACGAGTAGGTTCCCCATTGACTAGTGATCTAACTTATTATTGCTGCAATAAGAAATTGATAGACGCAACCACGATTGTCAACTGTTTTTTTCCCTATTTTGTTTATTGTCATAACCATCATTAGGGGTAGATACCTCTCAACAGAAGACCTCTTCTGTAATACAAATTTTCGATTTTCTAACCACCTTTCCGTGCCCACATTTTTACATCTAGGCAGAACCTATGGTCTGTCCAACTGACAGCTGATCTGTCCCCAATCTGATGTTCAGATATTTTTTTAAATAGCATGGATAGTTGCGGACTCAGGTCGTGGCCGAAGCATGGAAAACCTGTTCAGGTGGAGATTCATAGACGACTCTGCCTTGGAGTGTAGATGTGGTGCTGTTCCACAAACGATGGGACACTTAATATCGTCCTGCGTGTCCTGTCGCCTGCACGACACAGGAACTGATGGGCGCTACATAAGGCGCCAAACACGTACCCGTGGCCGAGTCCATCGAGACGCTCAGAAGAAGAACTTGGATAGTTAGCACTTTGTTCGTATTACCTCGTGCATGTTTTCTGGCAGTAAGTAGCAGTACGTCGATGCTTAATCTGTAATCAATACTCGGTTATTGGCTTTCAATTCGATCGCTGAGTTGCATCAATCATATTGCGTAATCTTAAGTGTAGGAACTTTAAGGTTGTGCATTACGTGTGTAAAATGTTTTCGATAGAGTTGCGTATAGAATTGTTTTAAACAAATGCATTAATATAAAAGAAGATGATGATGATGATGGTGTGTAAGTGTTCTTTGAAACTTCAATGTCTAATATTGAAACAGTCTAACTAAAAGAAAAACAAATAGTTAATAAACTAAAGACGGCCGTCGTCACCGAGCCAGGCCTGAGAAACCCTGGCGTGACAACTCAATCCTGACCAATAGGCCCGAGAAGGCAAAACACAAACAAAGGGAATATGTATGGGAAGGAACTTTGCCCAGCAGTGGGACAAAAAAGGCCACAATTAAAAAAAAATGAGCGAGCCTTACAGTAGTCGCATATTATATGATGTGTATCATCTGACATCTCACCTTGGTAATAAACAACTGAGCAGCGACAGAAATTAGCCTCAAAATTTAAAAAAGCTGAATACTGAAATATTTATTCGAATAATTATTCATTACTAGTGGTCCCCCACTCGTCGTAATTCAACCCCCTCTACCTACAATCTATAAAGTACGTACTAATTCCATGAGTAGGTACACTAATTCCATGCTATTATAAAGTAGACTTACTAATTTCATGCTATTAAGAAGTACTTACTTTTTCCACGCTCAAGCTGTCACTTTCTATTACACACTTCCGTCCCTTTTCACAAAATCACTCCCACAGAAAAAAAAAAGCGCGAGAGGAAAGATTTTCTTCCTAAGCGAAACTACTGTTAAACCTTTTCTTGAAGTAATATCGACCTTTATAATTTTTTAGTATCATATAAAAGGTTCGCTAACTGAAGACTGAGATAAGTAAAGA
Source organism: Tiliacea aurago (assembly GCA_948098905.1). Taxonomy (NCBI): domain Eukaryota; kingdom Metazoa; phylum Arthropoda; class Insecta; order Lepidoptera; family Noctuidae; genus Tiliacea; species Tiliacea aurago. Next base: position 20,172,940 of record OX402578.1, on the reverse strand, counting down.
AAGCTGCTGCGAGATTTACTAGAAATCTGAAACGGATAGTGAGATCTCAGACGAAGACTTTGGAATCAGCAACGTGTATAGCAATGTCACAAACAAGAGTCGAGAGGACCTGAGCCAACCTGGCGGCGACGCTATTAAAATATATAGATAAATATCACTCGTCTCTCCACTATTCCAATGCTTGCTCAAGGATGCATATCCGGTAGGCTCTAACAATCCTTCCATATCCCAAGGGCGCGTCTTCCCTACCATTGTCGCGCCCCGCGGTATACTCTTTGATATACAATGGTCTCTGAAGTCTCATGAAACATGAGGTTTCAGAGGCTAGTGTGAATCTTTGGGTTCATTCGAGCAACCGAATCTGGTACAACCACGCTGGGGTCGGTGCATTTCAGTCATTCATTCATATAAAAGGTTCGATAAGATATAATTTACTAGCTATTTTTTTGTTAACAAAGAGTTTAGAGATTCTAATCTCTATACTCTTTGTTAACAAAAAAATACAGGCAGACGATGAGATGGAGTAGCGCACAGCCACTAGTAAAATAAATTGAAAACAATTACCGTTGAATCAAAATGATTGAATATAGTTGATTAATAGATTCCCGAGTTATTGACTGCTCAGTGCTCATGTATGCAAAACAAAGTTGAAACGTGTTTAAAGGAATATGACAGTGTTCCATCATGTTAGGAATGTTGATTTTAATGATGTGTTGTTATATGAATTCAATACATTCGTAGGTACTCGCGAAAAATATTTATCCAAAACTAAAATTAGAACGAGAATAAATAAAAAAAATGGAAAAGGAAACCTTCTATTCATTTACCTATTAATTATTTCTTTAGATATTTATTATTTATTACCATTATACCTATTTATTTCAAGAGGACGTGCTCACGCGCCTATCACATAGGTACTTAACTAATGTTTCTTGGAAACAAACGCTGCATATTCAATTTAGAAAGCCAATTCTAAATAAATAATATAATATAATCTCCCTTTTGCAGACAACCTTTACAGTACATATAAGAGTTGTGTATTCAATCCATTGTTAAGAATAAGATGACCCAACTGACCTGTTTCAACCGCATACCTGACCATAACATAGCAAGGACGTATCTATCTATAGCTCAAATCCCAATCATTTCTGAGAACGTGTGCTAGAACGATTCCTCCTAACCTGCAGGTCACAGGCTAAAAAATTCTCGCAACAATTAATACTTCAATCTAGGGTATCTAGGATCAGTGCTGCGGGTCAACGGGTGTCAACGCGAGACTGTGGCTTCCGCGAAATGCAGCCAAGTTACGGGCACAAAGCCCTGTGCCATTGTGCAAGCCGTTTCCATAGATAATGTTGTATCTTTGATGGATGTCATAGCTAGTCGATGGCAATCGTAAAATGGTTGCAAGAAGCAATCGATATAGATAAAAGACATTACAGTATCTGTGAAACATAAAAGAGGGATAAAGATTGAGTGTATTACCGTTGTCCCCGTTTGCCATATCCCCGTCACGGGGACAGCGGGACGTGATTAAATTTATTTCCCGTTGTCCCTTATCGTACGAAGTAAACCTTTTTTAAATCGAAACAGCTAGGTTAGGTTAGAACTGTTACCACTCAACGCCAGCGGGTGCCAGAAACATATTTTTGAATGTAAAACCAAACCACGGGGACAACGGGAAGAAATTTAAATATTTAATTGAAGTACCGCTGTCCCCGTAGGAAGGGGACACGGCGTACGGAGACAACGGGAATACACGAAAGATTGAACGAAAACGGGAATGATGACGTTAACTGTAACGGTCAGTGCCGGATTAACCACGTAGCAAGAGTAGCAATTGCTACGGGTCCCGCGCAAAAGGCGGCCCCGCGAAAGACAATTGGGGTTAATAAAAATAATAAGAATTATAAGACTAGGATTTCCTCATTTAGCTTTTTTTAATTTATTTACACATTTATAAGCAACAAAATACGATCTAAAGAATAGCGGCCACATTTCTCTAGATCGTATTTTGTTGCTTCGTGTCTCAATATTAAACTTTATAAAAGTATTAGAAAATTCTAGACACACTTACCGAGGGTCCCTACTAGCCGTTATTCATAATTCCTTCTCAGTCACGAGATAATATTTTTTAAAGGAATGGCGCTAGTGGACCGTTGTACGCTCTCTTAACATAATATGCTTACTATCTGGCGATAGGTAATAAAGGAAATGCCTGCAGCAAATGCAGAGATTAGGTCCGAACGAAGAGCAGCTTTGTTCGGACAATATATTGTCTCGTATCAAAATCAAATAACTTTAGTGGTAAGTATATTAATTGTTGCAAAAAAAATTGTGCTCGTGAAGTCTACTGTTTGCCCACCTACTGTTTACCTACCTATGAAATATGTGCTCATAGGTCTTTTTTTTAAATGGCGCCTGCTCGTAACCACCATGCTAGAATAGCGGTTTTCATGACCTCAAGGCCAGTTCTCTCAAATTATATTAACCACTAAAGATAAACACAAGTTATGACACAAACCTATTATGGTTAAAACGTTTTCTAGGAAGTGAAAAGGCAATAAACTGTGGAGTCAGGTTCCCGCCACAAAGTAACGCGGGTTTGAGTAAAAGCTGCATAATGTCGCCTCTCGCTTGGTTCTAAGATAAATAACATGATGAGAATAATGTTAGCGTGGATTGTTTGAAACTGATGGGAACTTTGAAATACGGCTTTAGAAACTTATATTCTTTAAGCCAGATTTGTATTGAACACGAACTTATGAAGCCATTTTTTTCTGACTGATATGATGTGTATTTACTGTGCATTGCAGCCATGCAGCGGTTGTCTAAGCTTAGCCCTCAAACATTCGCTAATAACGAACCATATGGAACCTTTTACAGTAAAAAGCAAGAGCGAGTCGGACTCGCGCACCGAGAGTTCCGTACGTATATATGATGTTGATGATATCTGAAAAACTGTGCTATGTAGAGACATCGTTTTATTTTTCCAGTAATCTTTACATAAACTTCTATCACATAGAATAATTTCAGATTTTTATCTATGCAAACTTTGGAGATAAGGGTGAGGGGGACGGTATTTTTTTTTACATTTTTCGCAAACTATGCTGCCCAAAAAAAAATGTTTGAGAATGTGCAAACAGCGCTCGTTCATATGATACCCCACATGCTCTAGTAGCCCCACTTCAAATTTTTAAGACCCCCTTTCAATCCCTTTTGCAAAAAACATATCTTTTTTAATGTCTTTCTTATTTGCAAAATAGTTGGGCAAACATCATCTAAAACTATTCTAAGTTTCAAGTTGATAGCATTAGTAGTTCTTGAGATATCCAGGTGTGACAGACAGACAGACTTAGTCTCACCATAAGGGTTCCTTTTTACCATTTTGGTACGGAACCCTAAAAAAATATAATTAAGAACATTAAAAATCACGAATGCCGAAACCCTGCCCAAAAAACGAACTAAAAAGTAAAATCTTTCGCTTTGATCATACGTACAAAGCAAAAGGTCACTCAATAACTCGCTGACTAAACAAATAAATAAAATTGTCATTGCTGTTGGGGGACCGTTCTGTGGAAAACCGAAAAAAAAAGGCCCTACAACAAGTCGCAGTGATTAGTCAATGTGCACAGTCGGGCAGTGTGTGGACGCTGCTTAAAACTAAGCGGCTGTAAAATTGTTAGAGTTGAGATCTGGAAAAGATTACATATTATATTAATAATTACATTAGGTTCCGGCTGGATGTAAAGAATAGCACCGCCCTATTTCTTCCCATGGGTGTCGTAAAAGGCGACTAAGGGACTTACTAGAGAATGGGCAGCAGCGTTCTCTATGCATTTTTAAAACCATACTGCGATCGCTAACCCGCCTGCCAAAAGTGGCCATTATGGCAAATTTTTGGGGAGACCAATGTCCAGCAGTGGAGGTCTTTCGGCTGAAATGATGATGATGAATGAGTGTCACTGGGGATGATATAAGGATTCTAAGGATAGCCCATACATCCAAATCTGTTCACGCATTTAAAAGTTATGGTGGGACAAAGAAACTCACATAGATACGTACATACATACATGAACCCTGAAAACATTACACTCCTTTTTTGGTCTGCTATCTTTACAAAACTCAAAATCAAAGAACGTTAATGATCCGGTCAGAAGTCAGTGTGAGCATGAGCAACCACCACTGATTATTATTAATAGCAACGTAATTATGTAGCCAGGCCATACAACAATGGGCACGCCACAATTGTGGTGATAAGTCCCCTCTTTGAGGAGTGGCTAGAGAGGCGCCACGGCGTCCTCACCTTCCGCCTGACGCAGGTCCTCACCGGACACGGTTGTTTCGGGAGGTTCCTGTTCAGGATAAAGCGGGAGGAAACGCCCGGGTGTCACCACTGTGTGGATCGTCCGGAGGACACGGTGGAGCATACGGTGAAGGTCTGCCCAGCTTGGGCGGAGCACCGCCGTGTCTTCACGGAGGCGATCGGCGGCAGCGATCTCACGAGTCCGGCCCTGGTTCAGGCCATGGTTCGGAGCGAGAGTGCATGGGAGGCCGTCACCTCCTTCTGCGAAGCAGTAATGCTCGCGAAGGAGGAGGCGGAGCGCGTGAGGGTGAGGCAGGGTTCGCGCCCTCACGCCCTTAGCCGCCGCAGGAGACGCCCCGGGCGTCGGGAGTCGCAAGCTGATTTCCGGCCACCGTAGGCGCGGGCCTGCGGACGGTGAGCGATGGGTAGCTCGCCGTCCGATAAGGACCAGGTCCGGGTCGACGGCGCGTTGTGTTTCACGCGCGCCGCAAAGAGATGTCAGCACCAACTGACGGGGTCCGTTAGGGCCAATGCCTGCCAGGGTTGCGAGTTTGTCCGAAAGGGATATCGTGGCCCCGGCACACAGGCAGCGGAAGGAACACGGGTGGGTTTTAGTCAGTAAAAGTCTGACACGCCCTCCCGCTCAGCCCAGAGCGGGAGAAGTTATATGATAATTTCCCACACAAAAAAACAAGATACCTATCGTGGCCCTGGCACACAGGCATCTGTACCCCAAGTGTAAGTTTGCAAGTGAGTAAACGTAACTAGCGCGTTTGCGTTAAGATTTTAATTCTCACTCTTATACTCTTAGCATTATGATCTATCGGTCAAATTTTAACGCAAACGAAATAGTTACGTTTACTCTCTTGCAAACTTACACTTGGGGTACTGAAGGAACACGGGTGGGTTTTAGTCAGTAAAAGTCTGACACCCGCTCCGCCCAGAGCGGGAGGTTATTTGAATATTTCTCACCCAAAAAAAAGGCCCTACAACAAGCCGCAGTAATTAGTCAATGTGCACATTCGGGCAGTCAGCTGTTGTAGCCACCGCCATGACGGGTGCTTGCGGCTACCGTGCGTGGACGCTGCTTATAACTAAGCGGCTGGAAAATTGTTAGAGATGAGATATGGAAAAGATTACATAATTATTATATTAATAATTACCTATTAGAGGCAAGGCAGGTATAAGTATCTATAAATAGGAATTCATATCCAAAAACGAGTGATTCATAAATTGGTAATTGTCCAATTTTCCAGTATGAAAAGCAATTAACAGCAAAGATTTAGTAAAACTGCCACAATTGTTGTTTTTAATAATTTACAAACCTACTTAAACAAGCCGTTAAAAATGATTAAAATACCGTTAAATACGTTTTAAATTACTAATTAATAACAAGTAACAACTCAGTTTGATACCAACTTATCTTTAAATAATATCTTTGAACAATACCGACCATTATACAAAACGACAATAATTTTACGACGTGCATTCTTAATTATAATTAGGAAAGAATAATTATAATTAAGTTTATCATACATATCGGCGATAAAAACAGTAATTTTAAGTGATTCGAACTTTTTAGATGTATGTACCCCGCGGCGATTGCACATGTTGTAGTGAAAGATATCACGTGGATTAAACATGGAGTATTTTAGGTACATTATTTGGATATAATAATAAATAAAACAGGCCAAGTGCGTGTCGGACCACGCACAATGAAGGGTTCCGTAGTTGGAATAAATTTACCCCAAAAACAAAATTGACATTGTAGTCGAAAAACTGTTCTTCCATACGCCACGGTCAATTTTCCAACTGTAAATGTAAGTTTGTAATCGCAAAACAATTTTTTTGATTTTGATGATTAAACTACAAATTAACGATTTTCGGAGTTTTTCCTTTACTTGTGCTATGAGACGTTACAATGACACAGGCGAAGTAAATTAATATGTACTTTACGAGTGAAAACCATCAAACAGGGTAATGTAGGTATGATGGTTTCCACTCTTGCGGGAGTACAGGCGTGTCAGGCAAATAAAAGCGGTCGTAAATCGTCTATAAGGCCTTTTTATCAATGTTTTCATTTCACGCAAAGCTGAAAGAGATATAAGATGTAACATAAATAACGCACAACCTCTTAAGGGGTCATTGTATTCCAGGAGCGCAGCCTCCATACAACCCGATTCCTATCGGCTTCCCTTCGGAACAACCAGTCTTCTTACACCTGTGTGTATCACATCGCATTATAAATATTTAGTTCCAGCTTAAAACATCATATAAGATTATTAAAAACATTGCAAAAATCTCTAATTTTTTTGAATACACAAAGAATTAAATCCTACCATAGCTGGCGTTAAATTTAGAAAAGTAAAGGAATGACTTTTTTGATGTTATCTAGAGTTTATGAGAACTTTAAAACGTTGCCCCACACTAGGAATTTCTCCTGTATTGTGGGTGCGTTTACAAACATTTAAATTCACATACACAAAGCCAGACCCGGAACAACTACTTGTAGGTCATACAAATATTTGTTCCGTGTGGGAATCGAACCCCCGACACGCAGCGCAGCAGTCAATCGCTTAACTAACTGCGCCAACCGTGCTGTCGAACTGAACCACCTTTTCTTCAGCTTCCCTCTAACAAGAATTGTAGCTTCGCTACTGTTGTATTCATCATTATGAACATCTTTTACTTCGTTTCTCAACTCGTCAAAGTGTAGAGAACAGCTGATTTTTTTTTTCTCGATTTCATGTTGTTCATAATGATGAGCGATGGGTGATGCTTATAAGGTTGTACGTTATTTATATGACATCTTGTTAAATGATTACAATCGTTATATGTTCCGAATGAATTTAGAGATTTTTAAAACGTTGCTATGTGCTTATTTATAAAACAGTATTTGGCGAATCCCGAAAGAAATACAACATGTTATTAAAAACCAATCTGAAAACATCGTAAAAACATTATAGTAAGCAGATACTTATTGTTTGAATTTAAAATAACCTACCTCTATTGTGTACTTAGTTTTTCTATAAATCCATCTAATGAGCAGGTAAAATATGTTTTTTATCCTTCTTCTATTGAATTCTAATGATTTATCTATTAGAAACAATGGCTATTTATTAATAACCATTGTTTCTGATAGATAAATCGTAATAAATCTTTAGAAAACAAGTAATTAGTAATTCCACAAAAGAATGATGTCCAGATCACACTCACAATTAGTTAAAAATATTAATGAAAATCATATCTTAATGAATTTTTTTCTTATTAGTATAATCATCAACCATCTTTTATTTTCTGTAAAGAAACACCTTTTCAGTACGAATATGTCTGTATTTATATTCTTGCACAAATACAAACTTGGTATCAATATTTAACGAACTATTTAATTAGGTAGTCAATTTACAGCCCCGGAAGTCTATTCCGAGGCTCGAAGAGAATTGACTTGTCAACTACGTGGAGCACCAAATGTAACTGTCAAATGAGATACTTTTAAACTTAATGATTTCCCTGATAAAAAATCGTTTGAGGCAAATCACATAATATGTACTTCAATATATTTAACATTTAAAATCACTACACATCTTATTAATATTTGGAAATCATGACATTTCTCATCCCTGAAAAAATTGATAAAGCGACCACAGTGTTGCGTAACCCAGGTATAATAAATGCTCACTGCGACGGGGGCTCGGATGCTGGAGATCCCCGGTGCGGCCAGCGGCCCGACCGCTGACGCCCGGGCCGAAAGGCTCAGGGCGTCCCTCAATGCGGAGGAGGCCCGAGTCTCCAGGCCCACCAAGTGCGCTGACATGCGCATCCTGGGCCTGGACGACTGCGTGACGGCGGAAGATGTTGTGGCCGCCGTGGCTAGGACTGGAGAGTGCTCTGCCGAGCAGGTGAGGGCAGGCACCCTCCGTCCTGACAAATCGGGGATGCAAACCATAACGGTGAGCTGCCCCGTGTCGGCGGCCCAAAAAATATCTGGAGAGGGCCAAAGACTCCGGGTGGGCTGGGTATCCGCGCAAGTGAAACTGCTGGAACCCAGACCTCTGAGGTGCTTCCGCTGCCGCGTGGGAAGCCACGTGGGAGCTTGCTGCACCTCGGAGGTGGACCGCAGCGATCACTGCTTCCGCTGTGGTCAGCCTTCCGATCACCGGGCTGGGGGCAAGGCCTGTGTTCCCCCTCCCCCAAAGCCAGGGGCAGAGGCAAGCCCTCCACCACCGCCGTCACCACCGCAGCCGCCACTATTGCCGCCGCCGCTGCCGCCTCCACCATCGTCGTCGCCGCCGCTACCACCGTGGCAGGGCCATCCCAGAGGGCCCGGGAGGAGGCTGATATGGAATGCCAATAAATGGCCCCATTACGCCTCCTCCAGGCGAACATCAACCACTGCGCCTGCGCTCAGGATCTGTTGCTCCAGAGCATGGCGCAGTGGTCGATTAACATCGCTGTGGTCGCTGAGCCGTACTTTGTCCCGCCCAGAGATGACTGGGTGGAGGACCTGAGCGGCTCAGTGACCCTAATTTCGTCGGCCGCCGCCGGTACTCCGTCCCTCGAGTCCGTCAAGAGGGGATCGGGTTGTGTGGCAGCACGGTTCGGGGATATTGCCGTAGTAGGTGTTTACTTCTCCCCGAACCGAACTCTCGCCGAGTTCCACAACTCCCTTGCGGAGTTAAGAGTCGTCGTCGTCGGGTTCCATCGCCTCCCTGTGTTCGTCCTCGGGGACTTCAATGCCAAGAACGTGGCTTGGGGTTCCCGGTATACGGACGCACGAGGCAGGATGGTGGAGGACTGGGCTCTGAAGACAGGCCTGGTCGTCCTAAACCGGGGTTCTGTCCCCACGTGTGTGCGGATGCGGGGTGAATCAGTGGTGGACATCTCGTTCGCCAGCCCCGCTCTGTCGCAACGTGTCATTGACTGGCGCGTCATGGAGGGGGTGGAGACCTATTCCGATCACCGGTACATCCGGTTTGACGTCTCTGCCCAGACCTCAGGTGCGCTGGTCCGACAGGCCCCGAGTGGTCCGCGATGGGCGCTGAAGCAGCTGGACCGGGAGCTCCTCCTGGAAGCCTCGATCGTGCAGGCCTGGGTGTCATCACCGGACAGGCCTGCCGACATCAATGACGAGGCGGAGTGGTTCCGGGAGGCCATGTCCGAGATATGTGACGTGCCAATGCCCCGGGTCCAGCCCGGACGTGCTCGGCGCCAGGTGTGCTGGTGGTCGCGTGAGCTGACCGCTTTACGCGAGGCATGCGTTGCTGCGCGCCACCGGTACTCCAGGCACCGCAGGCTCCGTATCCGCCCTCCGGATACGGAAGCCATTCAGGCGGAGCTGTACGAGGGGTACAGAGCGGCGAAGACCGCCCTCCGAGCGGAGATCCAGCGGGCCAGAGGACTGTCCCGCGAGGAGTCGCTGGAGACTCTGAACAGAGACCCGTGGGGACGCCCCTACAAAGGGGTGAGAGATAAACTCCGCCCATGGGCTCCCCCGCTGACGCAGAGTCTCCGGCCCCAGCTCGTGGAGGACGTGGTGAGCGCTTTGTCTCACTAGTTTTTGCATTCAACGAATACAGACGTGCTCATCAATGTTTAATATCAATAAAAATAAATTAAGCTTGCATAAATAGTGACCTAGTTTTAGTGTTTTAGCGTGTTATACAAATAAAACATTATAGTGATAATTTAAAATAATGGACTGACTGAATACTTTTATTACCGGATATTTATGGAAGGCAGCCCCTTTAATCGGAGCGCCATGATACGACGCAGCCCTCCGCCAACACCGATCCCGGTACCGACACAGGCACCGACATCGCCCCAACAACCAAGACAGGACCAAGATGAGAAGTTTGAAACGGTTTCCACTCCGGAGATTCAGAACTGGATGACGTCCATTGAGCAATGCCTGAATGAGGTCTGTGTTATTTCTTCTGAGGGAAAACTGAACGCTGATCAGAAGCTAAAAATAAGTAGTCTTTGCCGGAACGTTGGACATGGAGTTTCGCAAATGGCTGTTCAATACCAGTCGCTAAAGCAAAAAGCCATACAAAACCATACCTCCCTTAAAACCATGACCGAAGCTCGAGACCTATCAGTTTGTCTAATGGAGATGAACCGGACGATTCAGGAGTCCTGTACGAAGCAGGAAGCAGCTACATATTTTGCAGAAATGGTGAAGAAGGGCTCCAACACTTTTGTTCGTCCAAATGCTTTTAGCTCCGTGGCCATTTATCCCAGTGACAACTCAAAAACCAGTGACGAAACTAAGAACATGGTCCAAAAAATCATATGCCCTGGAGAAATGAAGCTGAAAGTACGAGGTGTACGCAAAATTGGAAAAGGTGGACTAATAATCAGCACTGAGACTAAAGATGACCTAGATAGGATCAAGCAAACAGTCCAACTCGCTTCGTCAGGTCTTACCGTCGACGAACCTAAAAAGCGCAAACCTCGCATTATAGTTATAGGAGTTCCCACATCAATGGCTGAAAATGAGGTTTATAAATGTATTTATGAGCAAAACTTGGCCGATAAACTGCCCACTATAACCCTAGATAAATTTTTGACCTCAATGAAACTAAGCCACAAATCTGGCAGGAAAGATGCTGAGTATTGCAATTTTATCATAGAAGTTCCAGCAGTCATTCGAAAGGCCCTCATCAAACAAGATAGACTATTCATAAATTGGACGTCCTGCCCGGTACGAGACTTCACACTGGTAACGAGATGTTACAAGTGCCAGCAGTACGGTCATGCAGCAAAATCATGCAAAATTCCTGCCCCTACATGTGGACATTGCGGTGAAGAAGGACACACTATTCAAGACTGCCCAAAGAAAGCGGAGGCGCCAAAATGTGCTACATGTTTGCGTTTTAAAAAACAAGCCAACCACAAGACGGGGGACGCAGATTGTCCGGCTAAAAAAGCTGCCGAATACAGGTACATTAACTCGATAGACTATGAAGGCGCCTAAGAGCGCCACATAATAGTTTATATTTTAGTCGTATTTTTATTTTTGTATTTTTAGTATGGATAATCACTTAATTACCGATATAGATAATACATTTTTAACTGTGTCAAAGACATGTGACGTTGAAGATTGCAGACAATATCTTTCCGATTACCAAAAGTCACTAACCGTACTGACCCAAAACATTCGTAGTATTTATAAGAACATAGATAGCTTTAAAATTTTCCTACACAGACTAAACTTGGATTGTGATATAATGGTATTAACCGAGTGCTGGCTAGGTAACCGCATCGATTACCTTCCAGTAATACCTGGGTACAACTTAATGCATACCAAAATAAACCACAGTCAAAATGATGGTGTGGTAGTCTTTACAAAACAATCACTTAAGGTCACAGTCGAGGAACCTCCTCTACAAGACTGCATGAGTAATTGTTTAGTTATTAAAATTGGTACAACCACAGCGATAATCGCTATGTATAGGTCTCCTTCCGCTAGAAACTTGGATTCATTTCACAATTCCTTAAACCAAATTTTTCAAGGGCTAAGCTCGTTCAAGAATGTAATACTAACAGGTGATTTAAATATAAATATTGGCTCTGAAAACTGCGATGCTGGGACCCAAGATTACCTTAATATCTGTTCGTACCATGGATTTCTCCCCGCTCACACGATGCCTACTCATCAGAGCGGTTCCTGCCTTGATCATATGATGATCAAAACCAGTCTATCATATATTACGCTTGTTACTAACGCAACAATTACTGACCATCACGCTGTCCTACTCACCGTAAATTTAACGCTGCCTAAGCTAAATCGTCCCCAGACCAAAAGCAAATTAAACACAAATAAACTCGAATATGAATTATGCAGCCTTGATTTTAGCCTAGTTTACAATACTGCTGACGCTAATTTGGCTTTATCGTACTTAATAAAACATGTCCAACAAGCAATTTTACGTAGCACGATAGTTTCTACAGTGAATAAGAAACTTTATAATATTAAACCTTGGATTACTCCTGGACTAATTCGGTGTATAAGACACAGAGATAAACTTCATCAGAGAACTAAGAGATACCCAGATAATCTAATAATTCAGACTACCTATAAAAGATACAGGAATTTCTGCAACAATCTTCTAAAGAATTTAAAAAATAACTACGATAAAAATGAATTAAAAACAGCAGGTAACAATAGTAAGCAACTTTGGAAACATATTAAAAACGTCACCAATATGTCTAAACAGCGTGAAGCAAATTCGAGTTTACTGCTTACTAATCCTTCACCAGTCTTGTCAGCTAACAACGTTAATAACTTTTTTGTCAATATTGGGAAAACTCTTGCCGAACAGATTCCGAAACATTATTGTGACCAACCTTTTCAAAAATCAATCAATATCTGTAACCTGAAATCTTTTGTTATGCTTGACACTGACGAAGACGAAATTACTCGAATCATTTCTGGGCTAAAAGATGACTGTGCAGTTGGATTGGATAACATAAGCAATAAGATCCTTAAACTTTTTAAGCATATATTGGTACCTCCTTTAACGCATATTTTTCGAATCTGTATTTCCAAAGGTATTTTCCCGACTTGTCTAAAAAAGGCAGTTGTAATCCCTGTCTTTAAATCTGGAACTAAAGACTTAGTTAATAATTATAGGCCAATATCGTTACTCCCCTCAATATCAAAAATATTAGAGAAAATTGTAAACAATAGACTGGTTAACTATCTAGAAAAAAATAACTTTTTGTCCTCTGCGCAATTTGGTTTTAGAGCAAAATTATCTACAGCCGATGCGGTGCATAGCCTAACAAATTACATTTCAGAAGAACTCGGCAAAGGGAACCAGACCCTGGGAGTCTTCCTTGATTTAGCCAAGGCCTTCGACACGGTGTCTGTTTCTGTTCTTCTAAACAAATTACAGGCCATTGGAATAAGGGGAACGCCCCTGAAACTATTCGCTGACTACTTAGATGACCGATACCAATGTGTTAGAATAGATAATATCACGAGCGCTGAGCAGAAAAGTACTGGTTTTGGTGTTCCTCAGGGAAGTATTCTGGGCCCCACGCTATTCCTGATTTACATTAACGACTTGTGCAATCTTAATATTAAAGACGGCAAAATTATATCATATGCCGACGACACTGCATTAATATTTACCGCTAAAACCAGTAGCGATCTGTTCCAAGTCGCTCAATTAGGTTTTAATAATGTGACTAACTGGCTTCAAAGCAATTTACTTACACTAAATGCTGACAAGACAAAATATATTCACTTCTCCATGCGCAAGCCTCAACTTAACATTGCTAACCCTCAGTTATATGCCCATCAATGTGGTATACGTTCAGTCAACATGTGTAATTGCCCTTTTATCCTCGAAACGAGCAACATAAAATACCTCGGAGTAATAATGGACGACACACTGTCTTTCAGAAAACATATTGATAGTTTAGTTAAAAGAGTACGCAAATTAATGTAAGTTTTTAAAAAATTGCGAACATTTGCAGATTCAAAACTAATAACACAAGTTTATTTAGCCCTATGTCAATCTATAATTCAATACTGCATTACTTCATGGGGTGGCGCAGCAAAAACCAATTTACTTCCTCTTGAAAGAGCTCAGAGAGCAATTTTAAAGGTAGCAAACTTCCATCCCTTTTTCTTTCCCACTGATCTCCTTTATAAATCCTGCAACGTGCTGACTGTTCGCCAACTTTTCATTATGCACTTAGTATTAAAACAACACACCATGCTTACCTACACTGCTGACATTACAAACAAGAGACGGAATGATATAGTATGCGCATCAAATTTTACTTCAAAACATGTCTTTGTGGAAAGATTTTTTACATTCTTAGGCCCATTTCTGTACAATAGATTAAATAGAAAACTAAGTATCTATAAATTGAATTATTTTAGCTGTAAAAAAATTATACTTAAATATTTACTAACCATCGCCTATGCACAGACAGAAGAGCTACTTGTTGTCTGCAAATAGAAACGCTTACATGCAATTTTACTGTTACTAACCTAAATTAGATTTAGTTTTCACTTTATACTCATTGTTAATTTATTACATTAAGTATTTATGCACTTCCTAGCCTGAAGCACAGGTTCAACCTAGTTCAGGCAAATAAGAAATTGTGTTCTATTTTAATTGTTAAGAAACTTATTGTAAATGTGCCCTTCTTATAAATAAACGATTATTATTATTATATTATTATTATTTGTTCCCTTCGCGAGGGGAACAGACTCCCCCGCCCATGGCTCCGCCTCCTGCGGTGCCCGATGCGGACCATACCAATGACAACGACGACGATACTCCGGAGGTGACCGAGGTAGATTTGAGAGTGGCGGTACGTAGGTTTAATGCCAAGAATACCGCCCCAGGACCCGACGGCTTACCTGGAAAAGCCTGGGTTCTGGCCTTGGAGGCTCTCGGGCCTCGACTAAGGGGGCTCCTAAGCACATGCTTGGAGAGGGGCCAGTTCCCACTTCGTTGGAAGACTGGGAAACTGGTCCTCATTAAGAAGCCAGGGCGCCCGGCGGACTCTCCGTCTGCTTACCGGCCCATCGTGCTGCTCGACGAGGTGGGCAAGCTCTTTGAAAGAGTTATTGCAGACCGCCTTGTCGGGCGGCTGGTGTGGGTAGGGCCGGATTTGGCGGACAGCCAGTTTGGTTTCAGCAAGGGGCGCTCTACGGTGGATGCCATCATGCGCGTTCGAGCCCTCACGACGGGGGATGCTATTGCCCGGGGTGGGGTCGTCTTGGCGGTGTCTCTTGACATCGCCAATGCTTTCAATACCCTGCCCTGGAGTTGCATTAGGGAGGCACTCCGGATGCCGACCTACCTCTGTCGAGTGGTCGAGGCCTATTTGACGGACAGGGCCGTCATCTACCCCGGTCACCACGGAGAGTGGAACCGGCGAGAGATGTCGTGCGGTGTCCCACAGGGATCGGTCCTGGGGCCGCATCTGTGGGACATCGGCTACGACTGGGTGCTGCGTGCTGACCTCCCTAACGGCGTCAGCGTAGTCTGCTACGCTGACGACACGCTGGTCCTGGCGCAGGGGAGGTCGCATCAGGCGGCAGCCGAACTGGCGGCACGTGGGGTTGCGACAATCGTCAACAGGATCCGGCAATTGGGACTCGAGGTGGCTTTGCACAAGTCTGAGGCCATGTGTTTTTATGGTCCTCGGAATGCGCCACTGTCGGGTTCCCAGATAACGGCAGGAGGGGTTCACATCGGTGTCGAGTCGACGATGAAGTACCTGGGACTCGTCCTCGACAGCCGTTGGCACTTCGTGGAGCATTTTTGACGTTTGGCTCCCAGACTGGAACGGGCCGGGGCTGCCTTAAAGCGGCTCCTACCCAATCTAGGGGGTCCAAACGCCTCCTGCCGGAGGCTCTACGCGGGGATCGTGCGGTCCATGGCACTTTACGGGGCACCGGTATAGGCGCGTTCCTTAAGGCTGCGACCAGCCCGCCAATTGAACGCGTCCCAAAGGGTCATGGCCATCAGGCTGGTACGGGGTTACCGCACGGTCTCCCGTGAGGCGGCGGGCCTCCTTGCCGGACTACCGCCATGGGATCTGGAGGCAAAAGTCCTCGCGCACATCTGGGAGTGGCGCGAGGAGGCGAAACGCCGGGGTGAAACTCCGCTGCCGCGAGAAATCACGGCACAGCGGACAGAGCTCCGGCGGGATCTCATGGCGGCATGGAGAGTGCGATTGTCGCAACCCAGCGCTGGGCACGCCACAATTGTGGCGATAAGTCCCCTCTTTGAGGAGTGGCTAGAGAGGCGCCACGGCGTCCTCACCTTCCGCCTGACGCAGGTCCTCACCGGACATGGTTGTTTCGGGAGGTTCCTGTTCAGGATAAAGCGGGAGGAAACGCCCGGGTGTCACCACTGTGTGGATCGCCCGGAGGACACGGTGGAGCATACGGTGGAGGTCTGCCCGGCTTGGGTGGAGCACCGCCGTGTCCTCACGGAGGCGATCGGCGGCGGCGATATCTCACGTCCGGCCCTGGTTCGGGCCCTGGTTCGGAGCGAGAGTGCATGGGAGGCCGTCACCTCCTTATGCGAAGCAGTAATGCTTGCGAAGGAGGAGGCGGAACGCGTGAGGGAGAGGCAAGGTTCGCGCCCTCGCGCCCCTAGTCGCCGCAGGAGACGCCCCGGGCGTCGGGAGTCGCAAGCCGATTTCCAGCCACCGTAGGCGCGGGCTTGCGGACGGTGAGCGATGGGTAGTTCACCGTCCGATAAGGACCAGGCCCGGGTCGACGGCGCGTTGTATTCCACGCGCGCCTCAAAGAGTTGTCAGCAGCAACTGACGGGGTCCGTTAGGGCCAATGCCTGCCAGGGTTGCAAGTTTGTCCGAAAGGGATATCGTGGCCCTGGCACACAGGCAAATGAAGGAATACGGGTGGGTTTTAGTCAGTAAAAGTCTGACACGCCCTCCCGGTCCGCCCAGTGCGGGAGAAGTTATTTGATAATTTCCCACCCAAAAAAAAAAAAAAAAGGTATAATAAATGCTGAAATGGAGACAGTGATTGATGATTGAAAGAGTTTCGAAATCCAGAATATTTTAACGATTGAAAATAATGAGGTAAACCTAATAACTTATTACTCTTCAATCCGAAGCATATAACCAGCAAATACCAGCGTTTGACGGCACGGTTGGCGCAGTGGTTAAGCGATTGTCTGCTGCACTGCGTGTCGCGGGTTCGACTCCCGCACGGAACAAATATTTGTATGGCCTACAAGTAGTTGTTTCGGGTCTGGCTGTTTGTGTATGTGAGTTTAAATGTTTGTAAACGCACCCACGATACAGGTGAAATTCCTAGTATGGGGCAAAGTTTTAAAGAAAAAAAAAAAAAAAAAAATCGTGAAAACTACAAGCATATTAAACAATAAATTAATAATAATATTATTATTTATATCAATTGTTTTCAAAAAGGTCGTATTCTAACGAGAACATCGACAATGCGTCGGGAATTAAACCCTGCATAGAATTATTTTGTTCTCTGAGTAGATTTATGCGAACACTTTTGCCCAACAATACTCGTAATATTAGAAAAACTCGATGAGGTCGGTGATTCCTATCCGACAACAAAAACCGAAACAAACCCAGAGGTCACCACAGTCTCGTCGTATCTCAAATACTGTGACTGGCCGTGTGTCCGGTCATAGTATTGGGTTTGGCTAGCCCCAGTCAATTCCCGACTACCGTCCGTGGGAATCACGTTGCCCGATAGATCACGTCACCACTCCGATGATGGATGACGTGCTCAATATTGCTCGTTACAGCACGCGTGACGGGCCTGACGCGTCTCAGATCTGCGTGTTATGGTAACGAGTGAGGCACCAATTATATTTGATCGCTGTCACATATGCTGCCGTGACGGCCCTACGGATAGGGTTGTCGCGTTCTATATTAACGTCGTTATGTTTGATACGTCGAGTGAAAAGATTTTAGGTCGAATTAGTTTTGATGAAACTGAGAATTGAACCAATTTTGATGAAATACCGCAAAGAGGTCTCATTCAACAACAACGGGCTTTTATTGTAGAAATCGACAACAATACCCTGATGAAAAGTAGAGCTAACTAATTCTTAGAATATTCTAATACCAATTTATCAGAGAAACCATCAAACGATTTCAGTAAAGACCTATTGAATATGTTATTAAATATTCATGTTGCAATTATCGAAAAGAAATTACTTTTTCATCCCCCCATCTCGGAAAGAGTATTTTTGTCTTCGATATCTGAGTGCAAAAGCCGTTTTTATCCGCTAGAGGATAAAATCAAAATCAAAAGTCAGTTATTCAAACTAGGCTGAGAATCAGGCAGCACTTTTCGAACGTCAAAATTACATGAGACAGTCCTCCAAAAACGCCCACTCTTCACCACTTCCTAGTGCTTTTTTAGCTGGGAAGAAGAAGTGGCGCAACAAACTCCCCAGCAGCACAGCTATCTATAAAGTAAATTGAATTTAGAACATCGTGTGCACTAAGTTTGTGAATTCAAAACATCATTAAACACTATTTATTTACTTCTCCCTCCATAGTGCCGAATTTATCATACAACCTTTTTTAATTTGTTAAAAACTCAGACTCTGAACCTTCTTTGTGTACTTTTTTTTAATTTGCTTTGCGCGTGCCATTTTCTTTTCGCGTCATATTGTTAAAACCTCAGCTTAAAAACAAGAAACTTGAAAACAAGTGAAAAACCTAGAATGAGTGGTTCTAGTGACGAGGAAGTTTATTTGACGCCAACAGAATTGACTGAAACTGTTTATAATGCGCAAAGGACCGTTCTCCCTCAACAATCACGCGAGAAGTATTTGAAACAGTACGATATGTTTAACACGTGGTGACTAGATAAAGAAGGCAAAACTTTCTCAGAAAACGTTTATTATTAAACTTTTTTAAAATTCAATTAAATTCAATATTTTATTGAATTATCCGAGACCAAGAAATCAAGCACTCTATGAAGTACGTAATTCAATGCTAAAAGCAACAATAAAGATGAAAAAAGACATACATATCGACACCTATCCTAAATTAGTGGCATTTTTAAAAAGAGCCTCATCTGGTCTTGAACCAATGAAATCGAAGGTTTTCACAGCATCTGAAATTGAAAAGTTTCTTAACGAAGCACCTGATTCCGTAGCCTTCCTTACCAGCTTCATAGATCAGAAGCATATAAAAGGCAGGTTGCCTATTCAGCTAATAATCAACTGGATTAAATCGTGATATATTATATACATATAGAAGGCAGAAGAACGGGTGGTACCTATGTAGGTAGTGGTTTATTTGGGATATATGGGGGACCTTTTTCTTGCACAGGACTGTGAAATAGTTTTTTCAATACACTTCCTCGAAAACTGGTTCATATCGCACTACGATTAGGTTCAGAATGCAATGTTATTTCACACGCGTGTGATTTTTTATTTTCCAACACGTGTGCGGGAATAAAAATTGCCACAGATAACTTATACCTATACTTAGTCCAAATTGGTTCAATACCTCTCTATTCACACCGTCTCGCGCCAGAGACGGTCCTCCCTATTAGGAGGGTTTTTTTAATATCTACAAAGATACGTCTTTACAGCCTTAATATTTTTGGAATATTTAAATAATGTTTATAAATAGAATACCATAATTACATATAACAATAAAAAAAACGTTTATAAACAAATTAACATTTATTTGTGTTCTAAACTCAAAAATATTTGAATTTTCTATTTTTCATATTATGGCTGTTTATCGGCGTTATAATTTTGCTTCTCCATCAACCTGGCAAAATCAAAGCGCAGAAAAAAAAAATAATCATAGTTTCCTAATAATTCATGACAAAAATAATTTTCGTTATTTTATTTTGTTTCTTCAAAAGTGTATTGAAAAACGTCGTTTGATACACGTGGACATTTTTTATTGCACTTCTCGACTCCAAAACAACCTCGCCTACGGCTCGGGGGTTAATTCCGCCTCGAATGCAATAACAAACATTCTCCACTTGTATCAAAATGTACTATTTTTTTATATAAAGATGATAACTATATGTATCACTTCTAGGAACTCTTTTCTCGCGCCTCCTTGAACCAGCCCTCGTGGTGCCGGTCGTCCTTGGGCACACCAGGGATGACCTGCAGGTCATGCAGTCTGCAGGTGGTTGCAGTGCACCGCGAGGGCTGGTTCAAGCCCTAGAATGTCCCACTGATGGGCAAAAGCCTTAGATTAAAAAAAAACAGTGTCACTAATAAAATGACACTTTTTTTTTAAATATAACAAAAGTGTAGGTGTGGGCATCAAAGTTAACATTGCTACCCACGCACCTTATTCATACACTTTTGGATTGTTCCTTGGCTTTCTAATAATCCCGTCGAAGATAACAATCGACCAGCCCCCAGTAGACACAGAGCAAATAACCAAACTTTTCCCGTTACTTATTCGGAGCTAATCTTTCGTCTGAATCCGATTCAATTCGCGCCCGGGACTATCTGTCGTCGGGAGCATCGAAACTTGGAAGATTTGCTTCATTGAACCTTTGAAAAGACCAAATTGTTGCTGGAAAGTGATTTTAGTTCGCTTTATGTGGGAGAGCTTTTGTTACAGCCCAGACTTTAAGTGGTTTCTTAGCTTTTTAAATTCAATCATGGCTTCAGCACTGATATTAATTGCAATAGGAACTTAATTTTTTTTTTAATTATACTTAAATGCTAGTAGCATCTGATGATTTTCATTCGATTTGCTTTGGAATATGAAGTGTTTTACTGATTAATGTTTACTGCTCCTATGATTATACTCTTTATTGCATTCCACAATGTATGACCACCTGACGACCACGACCACGACCACCACCTGACCACGAGCACGACCTGTTGGATAGTTAGTATAATAGATCTGTAATATAAGACAGCCACAGCACTTGTTATTTGTGTGATTATGAGAATCTACCTGTACCTATCGCCCTAAAATCATTTTTTTTAAAACGTTGCCCCACACTAGGAATTTCTCCTGTATCGTGGGTGCGTTTACAGACATTTAAACTCACATACACAAACAGCCAGACCCGGAACAACTACGTGTAGGTCACACAAATATTTGTTCCGTGCGGGAATCGAACCCGCGACATGCAGCGCAGCAGTCAATCGCTTAACCACTGCGCCAACCGTGCCGTCGTATTACCTAGAACGAGGACCCCAAATATTGGTTCACCTGCTGACCCTAAAACGCATGCAAACCCTAACAAAGGAAGGACGAATTAATTACACACCACACGTCCCACTTTAATTTGCGCCCATTCCGAATACTATTGCAAATTATCTATTACTGTTCAATCTACTTCTATTTCTACGCCAACTGCTGAAGGTTTCATATCGGACAAGTTTCACACTGCCTTAGGCAACAGTGTGTTGTTTTCGAAACCTACGTGGGTTCGTATGTATTTTTCGGGTGACCACTAAAAATCAGCGCTGTGCTGTGGGTCCCCCATAGCACAGCACCATGCTGAGTGCAAACCTTCTTGTCACAGTCATGACGTGCAGCTTCAGACTTTTAGTTTTTTTGTGGTCGTGATTATATGTAGATCTGTTTTGTGTAATGTTTACCTTCGAGTTTATTAGATATGTTTTCGTATGCACGTTTTTCTGTGACAAATAAAATTATTTTTCTTTCGTTCTAAGTGCAAGAGGGAAATGGGATACCATCCATCATCTGCCCGCCTTTTCCGAACTATGTAGGGGTCAGCTTCCAGTCTGACCGGATGCAGGTGAATACTAGTATATTACATGGAGCGACTGCCTATCTGACCTCCACTACCCAGTTACTGGGTAACACGATACCCCTTGGTAAGACTGGTTGTAAAACTTTCGGGCTTCTGACGACCAGTAACGACGGTTAAGGATCCACGAATGACAGACGGGACCAACGGATTAACGTGCTTTTCCAGGCACGGGGGTGTCTTGGTATGTAAAGATGGTCACCCAACGGATCAACCGCGGCAAGCGTAGCTTAAGGGGGATGCGCTAAGGTAGGCCGCGAAATTCAAATTTCCTTAAGTTTTTTGGAATTTGCATGTCAGTAACAGGTTGTATGTTGATCTGAATATGATTCGCGGCCGTAACAAATATGGCTTTACAGAATTATAATCATTAGAATCAGCATTTAAGTTAAAAAAATCCTACTGAATGATTATTTCAGCAATAATCATTCAATAGGATTTTTTCAACATACAACCTGTTACTGATCTTCAAATTGCAAAAACGTAAGAAAATTTGAATTTCGCGGGCTACCTTAGCGCATCCCCCTTAACCTGATCAACTTTACAATACTGAAATCACGTCGCTTAAAAAAAAACGAGTGTGCTTTAGACCACACGACTGAAGTAAAACACAAATCACTCATCGTTCGCGTAACGCTACCAAAAGAAGTTTTAGTTCAAATCTCCCTCTCAAATTCCGTTCGCCTCTCCCAATCACACCTTTCGTAACGCTCGCGTCACGCATTCACCAGCTTACTCCCCAAGTCAAGCGTGCGTAAAGAAGTTTTACTTCTAAAAGACAAGGGAGAATACTGATCTAATGATTGATTCCTTTTTCGGCACGCCTGTTTGGACATATTCCGTTTTAGGCATATTCTAGTTTCGGCACATTTTAGTAAATAAATTATACTATGAAATACTTGTGAGTTTGCTTGCGTAATAAATTAAAATATTATTTATTAGTAAAATATAAAATTACAGAATAATGATGCTTTGTTGTATATAATGATTTATGCCGAAAACAGAATGTGCCGAAACAAGAATATGCCGAAAACGGAATATGTCCAAAAAGGAATGTGCCGAAAAAGGAATCAATCGATATTATTTAAGTACCTAGATGATGACAAAGAAAAATGTTATACAGAGTGGATTTTTGAGATGGGGCAGTAAGGGCAGCTACCTTAACCGTTGTAGCTACAGGAAAACGGTCTTAAGAGACTGCCCTTAACTTTTTGAGAAATTTTTAGCATTAGCATTTACAGATTTTGAAAAAAAAATACAGTCAGCAGGAAAATGTGCAAGTTGGAGTCTCATTTCCTACGAAATGTATGGAAAAAAATGTTTTTTGCGATTTATGACTTTTCTAGTACTCAAAACTCAGTTTGTCTGATAGAGGTTTTTGATCCTTATAAGAAACAGGATCGATTGGCATAAAAAAAAGTTTTTGTGAATATTGCCCATTTTCCTGCTGACCGTACATTTTTTTCAAAGTCTGTGAATGCAGATCAACATTTCTCAAAAAGGACAGTTTTCCTGTAGCTACAACGGTTAAGTTAGCTGCCGTTACTGCCCCATCTCAAAAATTCACCCTGTATTTTTCGTATTATCGTATGATATGACGTCATTTCAATTTAATCAATTCTATTGAGAAAGATTGAAAATATTATCACTAAAAGAACTCAACATTTAGAGAAAGTAACTTACACCAAGAGAAAAGCTAGCAGTGTGTCTTCTACGGTAAGTCATCATCTGCCCAGCCTTTTGCCAACTATGTTGGGTCAGCTTCCAGTCTAACCAGAAGCAGGTGAAGCAGTATTTTACATGGATTGACTGCCTAAAAAGCTAGCAGTGTGTCTATTGTAAGTAAAATACAAAAAAATATACTTAAATATTCATACATTTTTTATTTTGCTTAGGTGTGTTCAAAATGTTGTGTCTGATCATTCCAGTTGTCAGGACTTGTTGGCGTTGCGCTAGTACTTGCCGACTGCGGGGACGGCTTGAGGGCATACTGAGTTGAGCTTGGTGGGGCAAGTCGTTGTAATTCCATTTCAGACACTAGAGAAAATATCTTATTTTTTGCCAGTGCTTGTACATACGGTGAGAACTTCTTAACAGTATCAGAGATGTTTGAAAAAAAGCGATCTAACTCGTCATGTCCCCGGGATGGTTCAAGTTTGTTTTGGTCATCAAGCAATACAGCAGATGCTGATGGCTTTGATTGGACTGCTTTTCTCTTTACCGCTTTAAGCTTCTTCGTTTTTTTTTTTTGTTGTGACTCATTTTGAGGAACGTCGTCTGATGTTCTAGTACTTTTAGCATTACTAACATCAGCAGGAGTGTTATTTACCTCAATGTCCGTGTTGGACTTTTCCGAAGCGTTGGATTCTATCGCATGGTTTTCATCTTCATTATCAGACAGTTCATCCTCGTTTTTAATTTCGACGGAATCTTTAGTTTTTCTTTCCATGAAAAAGGGAACCAGAAACGCCATTTCATTTTCATATTTCCATTTTTTCTGATTTTTGGCTGCTTGTCCGCTTTTTTCTTTTTTTTTATTTAAAGCCCTCCTGTATGCATCTCTGAGGCATTGCCACCTTTGTTTGCAAGCAACAGCTGTAAATTAAAAAATCTAACGAATTAACGGCATTATAACATTACATTGGATTTATATGATGTGGTAAAAACGAACGGTGGATAATTTAAAAGTATCCTTAATATTAAGAGCCATTTTACAAAATCTCGCGGTCCGTTTTAGAATATGTCTCCAAATATGATGAATATAAACAAACGTTCTGGATGTTGACTGGCGGTTTTTTTTAAGGTATTGTTTTAACATCTTGTATTTTGTATATTTTTATAAGATGCGTTGAATCTATAACCTTCTCGGCAGCAACTACCTAATCCTGTACAATTCAACAACATGCGACGTCAATGGGTCCATATTTCTCCAAATATGATGAATAAACAAACGTTCGGGATGTTGTGGTTTTTTTTTTGTTTGTTAAGGCATTGTTTTAACAACTTGTATTTTGTATATTTTTATAGTCAATGTCAAATTATTTATTTCAAATAGGCAGATAAATGGCACTTTTGAACGTCAAAATGTACAAAGAAAATATAATTATTTCTAGTCGCTTCTTCCAAAAGGTAGCTTCGTATGGAGAAGAATGGGCAAGAAACTCCACCGTTACTCTTTTAAAATGTTTTACAATATTTTGTATAGGTACATCAATATATAATTATATGTGAAGACGATGCACCTAGAATAAAGTTACTATACCATAATAGGTAAAAATAATTAATAATGAAGCAATGACAGATAAATTAATTATGTGATAGAGACATGGTGCTCACATATTTACAAACATTGTAAAATAAAAAAAATATAAAAACGTTATACGACACGTTATAAGACGCGGTGAATCTATAACCTTCTCGGAGGCATTTACCTAAAGGCTTCTACATACCGGGGCGACTTGTCGCGCGACGCGACACGATACAAAGGCACCGCTCGTCCTGCGACACGCGGGGCCTTTGTGCCGTGTCGCGTCGCGCGACAAGTCGCGCTGGTATGTAGAAGCCTTAATCCTGTACAATTCAACAACATGCGACGTCAATGGGATAATGCAATTTCTTCCGCTTTTGATGTACCTACACAATCAATTCGCAGATTACTTCCAAACGTAAGAAACAATTAGCCTGGCTTTGTTATTAAAAATACTATACAAGCTGGTTAACTAAAGAAAGGAATTATAAATAGCGGTAGTTATATTTCCCTCTTACTCGCAATCTATGCCGTCTATAGAGCCATAGATAATTATAAGAAAGAAGTTTACTGTTTTTTTTTATATTTCTATGTGTAGAGCCGTCTATTGCTGTCTGTACTCACACAATCCCGTACCTCTACCTACATAAAAACTGACAATTATAAAAAACTAGCTTTTGCCCGCAGGTTCGCTCGAGTTAATTTAGAATTTGTCACTCAATTCGGGTTGTACAATACTTGTTGTTTGGCGTTTGGCGGCAAAAACTCTTAACAAACTATTAAAGTTTCTATAATAATATAATTCAGTCATGATTCGAAAGAAACGTGGCGCCATCGATTATCATAAGAACGTTAAAGTTGTTTTCCTCGGGAGCAGTACTTTTTATCGGGATGAAAGGTACCCTATGTCCGTTTATGTACACCTGACATCATATATTATGCAAAATTTCAGGATCGGTTCAGTGGTTTAGGCGTGAAAAGGTAACAAAAAAACAAACAAATTTACTTTCGCATTTATAATATTAGTTAGAATACATATTGCGTACATCGAAAAACATCAATGCCAAAAACCTAATCGAAAAACACAAGTAGAAGAGTTACAAAAAAAAACATAGATTTATATTTCACATTTATAAACTAATGAAATCATTATGCAGTTAAAACACACTGAAAATAGTAGTATATTCAATCTCTTCTTTTTTTTTTTGACCGGCTTGTAAAATATAATACTTCATAATACCTACGTACATTGTTAAATAAGTACATACATAAATTCACGCCTTCTTCCCATACGGGTAGGCAGAAACCATACTAGGAACGCCACCTGCTACGGTCCTTACATACTGTTTTTGTTTCGTTTACGTTCATACATTGTTAAATAAGAAAATAAATAAAAACAAACTTACCGGATTGTTTCAGTTGCTCCCCAATTTCCTTCCACGCAATTTCTTTCTTGATATTATCCATGTATTTCGGATGTTTTAAATTATATATAAATTCGTATTTGCATACAATTTCAATTAGTTTTTCGTCCTCCATTTTAACAGAGAATGCGTATGTTCGTCTTGTTGAACTGACGGTAACAAAGTGGCAACACGTTTATAACGGTCATCATACGCGGTTATAACCCTAATGCTCACCGTCTCGCCGCTTGCGCGCACCGGTTTGGCAACGTAGCGTCGCGACTGCCGTGCCATGCACGGAGCGTATCGGCACCGGCAAAATATTCTCGCCGACAAATTGTTGACGCTCCGTGCATGGCACGCGACGGTGTTGGTCGAAGACAGAAGTTCTGTTTAATGGGCAGTCTCATACTTTTCCGCCGTATTGAATCCCAGCATAACGAAGGATTCTAGTGCGAAGTGAAGGAGTTAAGACAAGAATCCTGAGTGCAGCGGATGGCGGATTCAAGCCCACCTAAGACAGGAGAACCTTTATCCCCGAGGAGAATACTCTACTTTTCACACTATCTAGGAGACAATAAAAAGTAATATAGGGTACTAGAATCAATGTATTTATTAAAATTACAATAATTTGCAGTTAGTAGACCTACTTATTGGTTATAGTACAGTGGCATTGAGTTTGGTACTTTTCAACAATTGTTACAAATTGTCCACGGACTTCGAATTACCGTTATTTCTTTGATTTTGTATCCTGCAAAACCAGCAACAAATTATCTGAATGTTTTTTGATATATTCATTCACACCAAAAATCAAGGCCACCTGTAACAAAAATAGGCAGGTAGGTTATTAAGTAGGAAGGTAAGTTACGTACTTTAATCTATGAATTCTTACGTATTAAAAGTTATACGTATACTTTCTTAGATTTGATTGATATACTATTAGACACATAAACCTAACGAAGGTTTACAATTTTATTTAACTTAGATCGAGCGCAGAAATCTTGACGTTTTGACATGTCAAAACAGCACGATCACACACAAGCGATCGATACATGAGCGGGTCGCTAGTATAGTATGTATGTGTGTATGGCTAGTGTAGTGTATTTAAGTTATTGTACTAAAAATTCAATCACTAGTTAGATTAGCTGTGGTCAAGGGGCTTCAATTAGAAACGTTTCCACATTTTGAGCTGTGAAAACTTTTGATTTCTTGGGACGATGTCCTTCGATTGCCTTTTAAAACACATACACATACATAAACTCACGCCTTCTTCCCATGAGGGCAGGCAGGAACCCGTTTCCTTTTAAAAAATGCCAATAATTTGGTTTAAGTATAATAAAATGTTTGGTGCTTTTTGTTGACCTGAGCATAGATGAATAGATCTGATGCACTATAGGTTATATATATATACACCTACACATAATTATGCACCCAACTAAACACTTAATAATAATTTATAATAATAATGAATTGCTTGAATTTTATAGTTACTTAGCCCTTTTCCTCTCTCCTAATTTTTGCTGTGCCCGACAGGGTCCATATTGATCTTTTACTTTTTTATACCATCTATTAATACATATGGAATGCAATAAAGAATTGAGAATTGAGGTTACTTGGCTTCTTCTTAAATGATAAATGCTGGAAATAGACTAAAAACACCGATACGGATACAGACTTGACGCCATTTATTACGCCTGATTCCTTGGACTTTTCTGGAAGTAGATTGTTGGCAATGCCCATAGCTTCGGATTTAATGTAGGTACTGATGAGTCAAATCACTATCGTTACTGACATTTTTGTGAGAATTTTTAGTTTAATTTGTTGATAAGCAGCCTTCGATCGATCTATGCAGCTAAGCGATTTGCAGTATTCGCACCTTTTTTGTGTTCTATCTTTCTTTTATTTTTGTTTTACTCGTGGTAGCCAGTTCGATTTTCGAACAATTTATTTTTATGATTTATTCTGTTATTGATCGAAGGATTTATTAAAAAGTCTCAATGGTAAATGCATGGAATTAGTTTGTACTTGGTACTTGGTTTGTGGTAGATATTTACATGCGATTTTTACTTCATGAGGTTCCAAATTCAAATTACATTATTGACCAGCGGGTTAAAATGAAATCCAGTACAATATTAATGCTCGGCTAGACCCCAGGACTTTAATGACTTATTTATGGTTAGGATTGCATGACATGACATCGTCGAGCAGGTGGTGTGAAAAGATTTTTTTCAATACACTTCCTCGAAAACTAGTTCATATCGCACTACGATTAGGTTCACAATGCAATGTATTTCACACGCGTGCGATTTTTTATTTTCCACCCTTTGCAAAGTTTCCAACACGTGTGCGGGAATAAAAATTGCCACAGATAACATACCTATTTATTTACCTATCTATTTATTATACTTAGTCCAAATTGGTTCAATGCCTCTATTCACACCGTCTCGCGCCAGATGTGGTCGTGTGGTGTGTGTGGATGTGTCTTTACGTCGTTAATATTTTTGGAATGTTTAAAATGTTTATAAATAGAATACCATGATTATTACAATTAAAAAGAAAAGTTTATTCATGAAAAAAATAACATTTATATGTGTCCTAAACTCAAAAATATTGGAATTTTCTATTTTTCATATTAGGCTGTTTATCGGCTTTATACCTTTGCTTCTCCTTCAACCTGGCGAAAGCAAAGCGCGGAAAAAATAAAAAAATTAAATCCTAGTTTTTTTTTTTTTTTTTCCTTCTGTCTTCGCACGGTTTGTGCATTTAGCCAATGTCACGTTTTAGTTCTTGTATAATATTGATGAAATGAATTATAAATGCATGATGATGATCCCCGCCCACTCCCCTTGAGTTTCAGTAAAGATGTGGCACTTTACTGAGACCTCTCGCGGACTTCTTGAGAGAACTTGAAGCGAAGTTGCACTGTTTTGTTTCATTTGCCTACACTAATGCACGTTCACAAACACTTAATGGTTAATAATCCACCATTATTACACATTAATATTCGGCTAAACACAAATTTTGGAAAATTAAACAAACTACTGAACATGACGCTTCACTTTCCCGCCAAGAAGTCCTAAATCCTAGTTTCCTAATAATTCATGACAAAAATATTTTTCGTTATTTTGTTTTATTTCTTCAAAAGTGTATTGAAAAACGTCGTTTGATACACGTGGACATTGGTTATTGCAGTTTTCGGCTCAAAAACAACATCGCCGGCGGCTCGGGTGTTAATTCCGCCTCGAATGCAATAACAAACATTCTCCTCTTGTATCAAACTGTACGATTTTACCTGACATGATCCTAGCACGGTCATGGTATGATACGAGTACGGTGTAGTGGACAGACTCCTTACACGTCCTTATTACAATAAGTAAAACGATGATTTGGAAAAAGCCGGCCCAATATCTGTCTTCCTATGCGAACCAATTGGTAATGGGTATTTATGACATATCAATACATATAATAAAATAGTAATAAAAGATGTTTGTCCGTTTATCTGTTTAACTGGATGTACGTTCCGGATGGCGCAAAAACGGCTGAACGGGTTTGACTGAAGGAGATAGTATTTTTTGTCTGGGGATTACGCCTACCAAAAATTGTGTCGTATATGAATGAAACTCATGTTGATTTGTTCCTTATGATATCTAGATTACAGTGGTAGTCATAATTATACTTCGCCTAACGGAAATACTGAAAAATACGAACGAAACCTAAAAATTCACTAAGAACTATTGTTTACTAACTTATAATACTGATGAGGCCAACCTACTCAGGTTGGCCTCATCGGTATCATAAGTTAGTAAAATAGTGCACTAGCTGTGCAGTAATACATTGTAGGAATACAGGACAGGGTGTTTAGAACGGTTCATGAAATTAAAAAAATCACAACAAAACAATTTTTTTTTTACTGTAAGTCTAAGCCTTTTCAACGTCAGTCGGCTTAAAAGTAGTATTTCACCCAAAAAAGATGCAGGTCGCTCAACCCCTCATCTTGATACCGTATCCAAGATAAAAATACCGCATGATAAACATAATTTGCACAACAGTCGATAGTTCACCAAACACTTGCAACAGTATCCAGCAAGAGCAGCCCTAGTGTTAGAAATTGATGCTCTAGGTACCTAAATAATGCACCTGAAAAAAAAAGAAGATTTGTGTAAGAAAATAAGCGTATTCTATCTATTATTACTATTATTTTTCTCTTTGGTCGGTATCCACTGCAAAATAACTATCTTTTCCTGTATCCTGTAAATATTCCTTTAACCAAATTCCCATAATGAATAAACAGTTTGAATACTCTCTTACTTTAAGGATCCCGCAGACAAGCGCGCCGCGACACTAATCGCACAATTTCTATGAAAACTTCATTGGAAGTGTCGCGCTGCCTGTTGCATCCTCGATATCGCGCCAGTCTACACGAGCCTTTATTCTGCCGCGGGAAAATGCTAGTTTTATAAGATTTACCTACAGCCACCAAGGTTGCCACAGTAAATCGACCCGATTATTCGCCCGTGCTAATTCTGACAACTGGTTGTACCCAATATCAATTGCACAGCGTTGCAACATGACACTGCACACCTAACCTATTGAGAGCGACATTCTAGTACAAGTCAATTAACAATTGACACACCATTATATATATCATTCGAGGGATCTGCGACGAGAAAATTCTATTTTGCTGAGCAGTGGATCGGTTATAATCGCCAGAAATATGAGGGCTCGGAGATTCCCGATTTAGATTAATTAACCTTAAAGATCCTGCGTAAAATTCGTGGTAAATCTATATTTTGTAGAAGAAAATTTCAAAATCAAAATCAATCAAAATCAAATATATTTATAATTCACTTATGCCTGGGCACTGGGCACATGGGCACTTATGAAACGTCAGAAGCTAGGTGCACGGTTCCAATTGGTCGTTTCCTATGGAGAAGAGCCGGTAAGAAACTCCACGGTTACTCTTTTAAAAATAATTGGCTTTTACAATGTTTTCAAATTACAGTGTTTTTTTTTTTAAACGTTGCCCCACACTAGGAATTTCTCCTGTATTGTGGGTGCGTTTACAAACATTTAAACTCATATACACAAACAACCAGACCCGGAACAACTACTCGTAGGTCATACAAATATTTGTTCCGTTCGGGAATCGAACCCGCGACACGCAGCGCAGCAGTTAATCGCTTAACCACTGCGCCAACCGTGCCCACCGACCGAGTGCTAATAGGTATGAGAGGACAGCGTAGGCCCGTGAAAGTATCAGGTACTTAACAAAATAGAAAATGGTTTACAGTCTATTAAGCCTATACAACGTCCTCACATTAACAAACTGGAAATCAATAATACACATACAATAAACCAATAAAAAGGAAATCAATAATAAGTAGTTGTAATTAGTTTTGTTAATAATATGTAAGTACCTACCTAAGAATTTTTTTTTGATAATCGTCAGTAGCTGAAGTAAAAGGCTGAAAAACAAATCATAAGCTTTACAATGTGTATTTGTCATTATAGTAGCCGGCATTATCACGTATGGTATCAGAAAAAAAATCAGCCGATTAAGTTTTTTATCTGTATTTTTCTTTTAATTTTAGGTTCAGTAGTTTCGGAGTTAAGGGTCAATGGTAAATTTTCATCTATTTTCTTAAATAATTTTAAAACTATTTACTTTAAAATAATGAAAAAAATATTTCTGAAATCCTTACAGTAAGCCCTTTCATTGGAATTTTTTCAATTTCGTTTCACACGGAACAGTTTGCAAATTTTATTTTTTTTTAATTAAAATTATTCAAGATTCATTTATTTACGTTACCGTGTTTGGGTCACAGAAATTGATATGTGTACCAAATTTCAACTTAATCGGTCCAGTAGATTCGGAGCAAATTGACTGTCAAAGACGGACAAAAAGACAGACAGACGAGTGATCCTATAAGGATTTCGTTTTTTCCATTTGAGTTACGGAACCCTAAAAATATGACAGATTTATATTGTATATACTCAGTACTTTGGGTTGTAAACTAAGCTGAAGCTTTCATGGCGTACTTGTAAACTAATGTCTCATTTTCAACAAAGTGCAAACTAATAATGGACTAAAGCAACATTGTCACGTAATGCAACTTATCTCACCAAACAGCAATTAATGGCATCCGTAAAAAGAGGAGAGTTGAGTGAAAACCTCAGCGGCGCAGTGGTGAGCAATCCCGGTTACTTTACGACAGTCCCGTGTCCTCAGGGCATCGTATAAATGAAGCTGCCATCATTGGAGCTGAGACACTGAAAAGGACAGTTCCGAAGGTCAGTTCTTTCGAAGAAGGCAAATAGTCGTGATCACCGACCACTCTCTGTGGCTTAGTCGTGCTGGTTCTATGAGCGAAACGGAGTTGTCATTAATGTGGGTGACAAAATCTCCGAAAAAGATTACTATAACCATCAAGTAAGTACGTATTACGTACGTCTGTGTGGTGCCGGACGTAAAGAATAGCACTCCTCTATTTCGTCTCGTGGGTGGCGTAAAAGGAGACTAAGGGACTTACTATAGAGAATGGGCAGCAGCGTTCTCTATGC
Source organism: Tiliacea aurago (assembly GCA_948098905.1). Classification (NCBI taxonomy): domain Eukaryota; kingdom Metazoa; phylum Arthropoda; class Insecta; order Lepidoptera; family Noctuidae; genus Tiliacea; species Tiliacea aurago. The sequence continues at coordinate 20,140,157 of OX402578.1, read as the reverse complement.
AGTTTAACACCATACTGCGAAACTCATTGTTATATTATGTCTCAACCAAACGATGAAGTGGTGAACGCGAGCCAGCGTTGGATTTACAGTAGCTTTTTTTTTAATTTACATTCGCTTTTAAAATGTAGTAGTATGGATGCGAGCAATATTATACAGGGTCAAGTTAAGTTAGCTAACGAAACTCCGCCAACATGATGGGGTTTGACATCTAAAAACGAAAAAATAAAATAAAAAAGATTGGATGATATTTTTTGGGGTCAACGACCGCTGATGTTACTTGAATTATGAGTTGATAAAATCTGTTTTCTTTTGTTTCATCGTGTTTAGGTATCGATACCAACCACGTCTGTGAAGTTTACACAAAAAAAAACTGTTTTTAAACTAATATTTCAAGGGACTACGCTAGTGGCTGCTGATGACCCTATGGATGCATGAGGAACAGGGTGTAAAGTTCACTCATCCTCTATAGAAAAGGGGATCCTTCGAACAGACAGGTGTTGTGTCTGATGGGCAACTGCCCGACAGTTAATACTGGGATGTTGTACATATACCACTCGTGCGGTAAACTCTGCTTGCGCGATGCAGGATTTTGCTTGACGTCAGTGTAATGCGTAGTTCGCATGTGGCTTTGTAAATGCCGACACAACCCCAACAAAAAAATCATCAAATTTATTGATTTTTTGTTTTATCATGTTTAGATACCGTTACCCATCACGTCTGCGGAATTTCGCTAGCTTATTTAATTTGACCCTCTATTCTCTTACTATACTAAATAAGACTAGAAATTTAAATAAACTTTTTTACAGTTCGTTCAACCGATTTTGACTTCTATTCCGGAGGCAAAAGGATGGCATTAAAAGCAAAAACGTGGTTACAGCTCCAAACTGTTTATTACAGCTGCCATTTGTCATACCACCAACGTAATAGAAGTCAAAATCGGTTGAACGGCCTGTAAGAAGATTTATTTTAAATGTCTAATCTTATTTCAAATGGAGTATAGTGGTTTTTCTGCGCCTTTCTTCCCTTTGACCCCAACCGTAGTGTCACCGCTGAATAATGAATGAGAGATCCGTAGCCGTCGCCCGTTGACGCAGAACTGTTATTTTATTGTCGTGCCAGTTCATGAGCACTGAACATTATGGAGATGTGCAGTAATAATTAGTAAGAGTAAGTTTTATGATGACTGGAAACTCTGGAAAGTGGTGAGGGGTTTCTAGACACCTTCAGGAGTTTTAAGTGCGAGATGGTAGTCAGACACTTACCCCCTTATTATTATTACAAAACAAAGTTTATCTTCAGACCTAGGTTTAAAACATGGAGCCATTATTGAATTTCGAACTTTATTCCGACTATGGTAAAGTTCTTAAACACAAAACTGACCACTTAGTACCGAACTAAGTTTTCAGTTTTGTATAAAGAACGGTAGGTATTTCAATCACAGTTACGTTCTTATTACAAAAACTGGCTCCATGGTTTAAGCCATGTCAAAATATAAATCTTGTTCTGTAATAAGGCGGTTTTGGTTCAAATCGTTGTCAGTAGCCGTTTTTGAGGGCGATTTTTGAATTAATTTTCTCTCTTGAGTCCTCTTTTTTATTCCTTGGTAACTCGAAGGAAAATAAAAATATTTTTTTTTTAAATGAATGGCCAATAAACGAACCAAAAGTAAAAAAAATAAGTTGTATTGGTTAATCTGTATATCATTTACCTACTCTAACTACTCTGACTAAATAGAAAAATAAAATTCCGCACAATTAAAATCAAAATAAGATGGTTATCTTTAGAAAACAATTTATTTATTTATATCCCAACGCCGCACTGTTTGCCGATCACAACAATGAGTACAACTCCATTCTTCGTGGCCTGATGACGTGCACCCACTAGAGAGGAACAAACCACTTTATTAGGACCTGCCTGTACTTCCTCGGGTATGCCTTAAGGCTCATTTACAAAACATACCTATAATATAAACATAACTCCATATCTGATTCAGAGTTCGAATATGGTAACGATAATTTTGTATACTGAAACGTATGGAAAAAAGCTTCAGCAACCAGTGGCAATTTAATTCTTTAAGAAAATTGAGAAAATTGGTATCTTAAGAGCCAACTAGTCGCGGGCTCGAACTCACTGGCGGGCGCGGCCAAAAAGCACGCTGTCTCACTTAACATCGTGTCCGACAGAGATAGCACCAGTGATGAGCAGTTAGAAGCTAGTCTACACGCATAACGTCTAGTCGCACGCACACAAACACAGTGCACGATCATTCATAATAAACCGCGCGCGTAAAAAAATACGAAAACTCCTTTGGAAGGTGGGGTTTTATGAAAAAACTACTGCATAAATCAATTACGAATAAAGTTTATTATAATCTCGACAATTATTGAGCTTTCTCGGAACGAGCTTTGTTTTCCACATTTTATACTTCTTTTATTACTTATTTACGCCTAAAGTTGCGTTAAAATTAACAGGAAAAACGAATCTTTGTTGGCTCATAACTTTTGAATGCCTTTTTTTTACTATTCTGCTTTTGTACAGACAAAATTAATAAGACAAAACGATATCATGTTTTACTTTAGATGTACAATGTGTAACAGTGGAGTAAAACCCCCCTGAAATTTGTATGGAAAAAGTATCGACTAGTTGCGCCTTAAGAATAGCATTATAAATATCTGTCTGTCCATAATTTAATTCCTCATTTTTAGAGACCGCGCGAACTGTAGCTCTTTATCGCGACAATATAGCCGATTACAAATATAAACGATACTAGTCAAAGGCCAGACGTGACATTCCATCAGCGATACTTAACGATACCTAATGGAAAAGTCAATAATGTATGGGGGCTGACATAAGCTACCGAAAAGCATAATTATGTCAATCATGTTAAAAGTCGTAGTTATGCGGATCAATATTAAAGCGATTGCCATTTGATTTGGCCTTCAGTTCGCGAAAATGTATAATTGCCACGCTTGGCAGGTGGGTTTGCGATCGCAGTATGGTGTTAAAATGCATAGAGAACGCTGCTGCCCATTCTCTAGTAAGATTTATTAAACGGTTGTATTAAGAATGACCTAATCAGCGCTACTAAAACTGTAGCCGTGTAAAACAGCCTTACGTAAGGTCAGAGTGGATTGGTCGTACGTGCCACCCACCGGCCCGGCGATCTATTGTCTCTGGCTTATCTCAACATTATTTATAATGACTAAGATAGTGCATTCACGTCGACTCCTACGCACGTATAGAACACACGCAGGTTCTAAACTATTTTTATAGTTATTTGATTGGAAGTTTAGGAGCTGTTACAATTGAGGTTACGGCTGTATTATTGATGGTCAGGGACGGTTTAATGGCCGGTAGCAACTGGCAAGCGTGGTATGGATAGGACCACTTCTTAAGGCGACGATAACCGACTTTTAATGATTTTATACTGAAGATCACGTCTAAACGAGTAGTGTTAATGATTTGAAAAAAATATATGTTAAATAACTAACATTTTCTCAATAACTTAATATGTGAATATTTTAGATTATATTTATATTACACAGTGAAATTAATTTGTAAAGTTATGTCTAACGCGGATAAAAAACTGAGAATGGCGCAAAATCTACCAAGCGTATTTTTCTGAAACCTTCACCAATTTAAAGATAATTTAATTATTGATCTTTTTGTATACGCGTTTTATTAAAATACTTTTGGTTTGTGTATAATAAATTAATAATGCGTCAAATTAGGGACAGCGCTCCTTGATGGGTGAGTCCTATTACTGGCTGAACGTACGGCGCGTTGCGTGAGCTCAGTACAGAACACGCAAGCTAACCACTCAAGGTCACTGGCATATATCTCCGTCTTAAGCGGAAGTGAAGGTACATTTATTCTGGATTACCAACGAGATACATCACAATTATCTTTTACAATAATTAAAACTTGTATAATATACTTTATCCTGTAATGCGTACTTAATTAATTATAGGTAACCACAGCTTACATATTTGTTTTATTAATGGCCACTCCAGCAGTTCGAAAACCTCAAAGTTATTTTTTATTAAGGCGCTGACAAGAGGCAAATGTTAAAAGTAGGCTTGTCAGGCTTGTTGTGTAAACAAAAAAATAGCCAAATCTATATAGGTTAAATTACAATATAGAAATTAAACATGAAGTACCTAATTCATTTCTATAGAAATTAAAATACAAGATATAATATATTGCAATAAATTAATAGACTAATGACGTATTATAAAGGTACATCATTGCTTATTGTATAGGAATATTACATTAAAAGATAAATACATAGAAGTCACACGAATTTTTATCAACTAGGAATTCGTCAATGGTATAGTAGCATTTGTCTATAAAAAAATTATTTAGTTTATGTTTAAATCCTTTGTCATTTGGTAGCGCGTCCGGCCCTGGTTCGGGCCATGGTTCGTAGCGAGAGTGCATGGGAGGCCGTCACCTCCTTCTGCGGAACAGTAATGCTTGAGAAGGAGGAGGCGGAACGCGTGCGGGAGAGGCAAGGTTCGCGCCCTCGCGCCCCTAGTCGCCGCAGGAGACGCCCCGGGCGTCGGGAGTCGCAAGCCGATTTCCGGTCACCGTAGGCGCGGGCCTGCGGACGGTGAGCGATGGGTAGCTCACCGTCCGATAAGGACCAGGCCTGGGTCGACGGCCTCAAAGAGTTGTCAGCACCAACTGACGGGGTCCGATAGGGCCAATGCTTGCCGGGGTTGCGAGTTTGTCCGAAAGGGATATCGTGGCCCTGGCACACAGGCAAATGAAGGAATACGGGTGGGTTTTACGGTTTTTACGGGTGGTCCGCCCAGAGCGGGAGAAGTTCTTTGATAATTTCCCACCCAAAAAAAAAAAAAGGTTACGTTACGTACAATGCGGTTTACAACTTTCTGTTGATTTAAGATAGCATAAGCACCTCTGCGCTTTAAAAATGTCATGCTTTTCACAGGAATTTGCCCAGAAAATTACTCCGTAACGTAATATGGAATCTACGTAGCCATAAAACGCGGTTATGACAGCCGACTGATTTACTATTTTGCTGAGTTTGTAAGGAGCAAACCTGGTCAATTCTGCAATTAGGATCGATGCATGTTCAATGCCGTAGATTCCAGATTTTTCTTTGCGTTCTGACCTGAGGACGATCAGTACCTACTTAATTTGTTAAATATGTTGGGATTGTAATGCTACGGCTACATTGTCGCGATAAAGCGAAGATTTGCTGTCGCGACACGTCTGGGCAAGCAATTCGACACATTGCGAATCATTCCTTCAGGCGAACTTCAGGCGTTCAGGTCAGAACGCAAAGAAAAATCTGGAATCTACGCATCTATATTTGCGTTCGCAAACATACCCGACGCGCTACAGTAGCGAGGCAGCTTCATCAGCGCCCTGAAGGCATTATTGTAGAGAACACTCAGGGTGTCGTACGATTTTTTCGTATGCTTGACCCATAGGCTGCACGTGTAAAACGCAGTAATGCAACTGTAATTCTGCTTAGTGTGTAGTTTAGTGAATAATGGACACGAAATAGTGAACTCGTAAAAATAAAAAATGGATAACGGCCCCATTAATCCAAGGGGACCAGTGCATTCCTCCGCCTTGCCTTCGAAGACGACGACGCAAAACCCAGCCCTTGAGTCGGTCACGGTTGATGTTGTTTCAACGCCCGAGATTCAAAAATGGATGTCAGCCATCGAACAGCACTTAAATGATGTTTGCTCTATTGCCGCGGAAGACAAACTCAACTCGGAGCAGAAAATTAAAATTTCTACCCTAAGCCGTAAAGTAGGATCTGGAACCTCACAAATGGCAGTCTTGTATAGTAGTCGCTCAAGCAGAAAGCCATTCACGCGTATAACGCGGTTGATGCCCTTCAAGAAAAGCGCGACCTGACGGTTCATATTTTGGAGCTCAAGCAGACGATTAAGGACTCTGGTTCTGCGGGAAATGTTTCATTTGCCGATATGGTGAAGAAAGGAGCAAATGATTTCATTCGACCGAACAATTTAAGCTCTGTAGCCTTTTTATCCCAACGATAAATTAAAGTCGAGTGACGAAACAAAAGTCCTCGTGCAAGAAATCATTCGCCCTGGTCAAATGAAGCTGCATGTACTTACGTGGTGTCCGTAAAACAAAAAATGGAGGCGTTATTATTAGTACAGAGACAAAACATGACGCTGATAAATTGAAGCACGCTGTGCAGCTCTCTACATCCGGACTTACCGCTGACGAACCCAACAAGTGCAAACCTCGGATCGTGGTTGTAGGTGTACCGACTACTTTAGCTGAAACTGAAGTCTTCAAGTGCATTTACGAACAGAACGTAGCCGACAAGTTTCCAGAAATGCCTATGGAGTCCTTTTAGAGCTTGGTTAAATTAAGTCACAAATCTGGAAAAAAGGATGCTGTAACTACGTTATTGAAGTTACAGCCAATATACATAAATCCCTATTGTCCCAATCAAAGCTTTTTATAAATTGGACGTCCTGCCCTGTCAGGGTCCTGCCCTTGGTTACCAGATGCTACAAATGCCAACAATATGGTCATGCAGCAAAAGCATGCAGAGAGCTGAAATCTACGTGTGGTCACTGCGGTGAAGATGGTCAAACGATGTCAGAGTGCGCAAAGAAAGCTGACACACCGAAATGTGCAACTTGATTACGCTTTAAAAAACCCAATAACCACAAAACGGGAGATGTTGCGTGCCCTGCTCGGAAAATAGCGGAATACAGGTACATCAACTCTATCGACTATGCAAATGCTCAATGCTGCAATGTACGCGACGCGACACAAAGGCACCGCTCGTCCCGCGACACGCGGGGCCTTTGTGCCGTGTCGCGTCGCGCGACAAGTCGCGCTGGTATGTAGAAGCCTTGAGGGCGTCTAGAGCGTCATAATCAAAGCCAGACTTTCGCATTTAATGCCTGCAGCTGCTGACTCAACAAAACACTGCACTGACCTACAAATCGAATGTGATGTGATTGTGCAACAATTTGACTTACCGATTCTGCTGACGCAAAATCATAACATAATTATGTGTCTAACTAGGTTATAAAGTGCAAGAAACTATTTTACGCAAACTAAGTATATACTACGATTACGTATAAAAGACTTTTTGTTATTTTTATCTTTAAGGTAAATAGTATTTAAGTAAACTAGGTATAAAATATTGAATTAATTTAATTTGGTCATTATTTCAAGACTTGTAATGTTAAATATTGTTAAGAATTGAATCATCCTACAATTATTTTACCCATGCAATTGCTCATGCCGCCTGTGATACAGGTTTATCCTAGTACAGGCATCTAACATGTTATACCTTTGTAATTATTAGATTTTATGTTAAGATTTTACCAATTGTAATACTGAATAAAAATATTATATTATATTATTATATTATATAATTATGTTGAGGTCGGTTTCCAGTTTAAGTGGATGCAGCTGAGTACCAGTATTTTTCATGGGGCGATTGCTTATCCATTATTCCAGTTACGATAGATAGCTATCGTAACTGGAATAAGCGTATAGTTCTTGAATAATATTTACAAAATTATACAAAAATAAATAGCACAATTGGAATTGCTGAAAACGATTTTCAGCAAGATGAAAAGTGACAAATGCGATGTAACCAATGATATTTTATTTAAAAAGACGTAGATAGGTTACCTACTCGACGTTCGATCTTCAAAAAGGGCACAATGTCCCGCTTTATGTCGTAATTATCGGGAGCGAAAAAGGGACAAGACAACAAGTCGGTGGCAAAAAACAAACATACAGATCCAAAGACACCGACCTCCTAAATTAAACTCGTTTTTCTCTTGTAGTGTTTTTTTAAAGTAGGTTTTTTTTTGTAAAAGGCTTTTTCATTTTTACTTATAATATCATTGCCTGCAACAATAATAATAAAAATTACAGAAAGCGGAAAAGTTTCCTAAAATAACCTACAAACCCGCAGCGCGAAACTTAACTTAATTCAATACTTAGAAAGCTTTCAACACAACAAGAAATAAACCCAACAGAAAATCATTAATTAAAACTTAATAATGATGAAATGCCATTTCGTGACGACACGCGCGCCGTGGGCAGACCATTGCGTACGCGCCGATGATAAAATATAATGGCGGAACAACGGTGTTAATTGACATTCGAAGTTTAAAACTATCCAATGGCAGTTAAAACCGTGTTGAGTCGTAAAAATGTCTCCTCGTGCAGCCCACACTTCAATTTGTTTCCCGGTAATGCACCGTGACTGATGAATGCCTTCGTAAGTATAATGAGACTCGTCAGATGATACATAATCAATAATTGTGCGCGTGCGGGCAACTACTATAAGTCAGGAACGCCCACGGGTTTTGTTGTTTATGGCATTTTAGTTTAGAGAACTCCTCAGTTTTTGGTGACTGATTGGGGCTTAAGTATTTTATGTGAAAGGTCTTTTGTCCGAAAGTTTAACAAGAACTACTTTACTGAAATTTAGTTTCAATTATCCTGTAGGCAGCCATTTAATTAAAGACGGTGTAGAAGGATGTCGTCAATTTCAGTCCCAAGACTTTTGTAGTTTTAAAGTTCTTTGATGTCCTGAAAGAATTTGGAACTAAGGCTACTAACCATTCTTGAATTCCTTGTTATTTAATTATTTGATGTTCACGGTTCTATTACTTTATTTATAACGGGGCTGTCCGAATAGTTTCGAACGCGAACGGAGCGTTGAGTAATTCTGATCCATTCTAATCGAATCGCGTGAGTTACAATAAAATTAATTGTTAGAAATTTGAATCCAACACAGAATTAGTTTATGCTATTTTGAAAATATTATAATATCTTTGACTGAGCTTTACCTTACTTAAAGCTATATAAGTATATTTAGAACCTAGATTATAAGAAGCTAGATTATTTCAATCTATTTCCATCCAAAAAATAATCAATATTTTCATGAATTAAGTACTTATGGCGAAGGCAATCCTGAACTAATCCCAAATGTTTTAATTACGTAGACACTTACCGAGCTTTGCTCAGACTTATCTGGGTCCTCATCGTCTTAGTGCTACTAAATTGAAGGTCCTCCATCAACAAACCGAAAACTAATTCAATCACGAACGTATCCGGAATTAGGATTAGGAATTAATACTTTGAAGGCAGCTGCTACCTACGGCTAACCTGGAAAATGACTCATAATTTAAATACCTTCCTTACTTTTGCTTTATCAACGGTTTTTAGTTATAATTGCTGAGAAAGGAAAACATTGTCGATAAACAATTTTAAACAGCGCAGTTTCAGCAAAAAGGGGAAGTAAGTAGGTAAGTATTTCAAACGGTCTGTGTCTAATCAATGGATATAAAATAATGAAATTCTAATAAACAATTCTCAGCATAAAATAAGTTGAAGCTGCACAACTTTCATACTATTCATATAACAAAAGAATTTGTAGTTCTAAAATTATACAGTTCTCATGCTCAACAAAAGTCCTGAGAAAAGTAAACAATCCACAACGCAGTTCCAACAAAAGAGGAAGTATTTAAAAAAATAAACATTTTTCAATTGTTTGCTTCTTTTTTCAAACAGCCACTATAGAATGTAAATGATACGCATCGTGAATTAAGTGCGCATAATAGGATAAAGCTGTCAGGCAAAATATGTCAAATGACTGGCAACCAGCGTCACGTTTATTTAGGTTTATCCCAGAAGTGTGAGACGTATTCGCTATATGACTTGTTCCAGAACTTAAAACTACGAAAGGTTGCAAAATTAGTGAAGATTGATGTTTGACAAAGAATTGCTCTCATAGAATCTGACCAACAAAAGCAGCCCAAGAAAAAAAGCGGCAATTTAAAAAATTAAGAGCTGTCAACCCTTTCTTTATCATCTTAATAAATACAATTCTGACTACTTGGCGGGAAAGTGAAGCGTCTGAGTTCAGCAGTTTGTTTAATTTTCCAAAATTTGTGTTTAGCCGAATATTAATGTGTAATAATGGTGGATTATTAACCATTAAGTGTTTGTGAACGTGCATTAGTGTAGGCAAATGAAACAAAACAGTGCAACTACGCTTCAAGTTCTCTCAAGAAGTCCGCGTGAGGTCTCAGTAAAGTGCCACATCTTTACTGAAACTCAAGGGGAGTGGGCGGGGATATCATCATCATGCATTTATAATTCATTTCATAAATACTATACAAGAACTAAAACGTGATATTGGCTAAATGCACAAACCGTGCGAAGCCAGAAGAAAAAAAAAAAATATAATTCTTCTGTACGTCAAAAGTCAAAGTCAAAGTCAAATTGTTTATTTCAAATAGGCACATATAAGGCACTTTTGAACGTCAATATTTACTAAAAAATAGAATTGATTCTAGTCGCCCGTGTGTTTGCCAAATCCAAATCGGTCTAGCCGTTTAGGGGGAGTTAGGTCCTCCTAAACGGCTGGACCGATTTGGTTGAAAACCAATGAAATACTAGTATTTTGCTGCATCCGATTAGACTGGAAGTGCGGTTGTATGAAGCTTACCCTCTGTCCGTTTACTCTGTGCTCCTAGTTTTACACGTCGCGTCGGTCATGAAAATCAATGGGAACAACGAAAATTAAAACTTATAAACTCGTAATCTCGGGGCGTACTCTGAAGATAAATCCGAAGTATCTGCCGAATGTTCGGCAGTTTCTTGTCTTCAAAAGTTTCCTTATTTGACTTTGAATCCTGACCCGACAAGTCACGTTTTTGACTTTGACTTTGAGTTGAGCTGCACGATTACTGACATATGCTTACACTGATTGGACAGGTCCACTCAAATTTGTGTGGTTCTTTACTCAAAAGACCATTGCTGACACGGATATACATGGTCCTCACATGATCTGACCACATGACTTTAAAAGAGACTTTGACACCTGAGTTTGTTTCGCCATTTCTTCTCAGGGGTAGTCAGTTATGAAATGTCGGCTACATCTAGATATTTTTTTTCTATATGACGTGTAAAAGTGGTTCTAATATCCTATTTACTTATTTCTCAAGACTAGACTAGATTTCATTTCATTTCTCTTTTTGACCGTCGTTTTTTTCTTTCGCCGTAGTCAGGAAACGACCGCGTACCTAGGCCGCGTAGTTAAGTGTGAAGTTTTTCGTTGTAACGTGCATTCGTTGGTCCATGATTCGTTATCAAATGTTTTCGTTGTAATGATATTCGTTGTTTCGTACTTTCGTCATTAGATTATTCGTTATTGCAAACTTTCGGCACTGCGTTATTCGGCACAGCATATTTCGAAGACACGTAGCGAACTCGAAAAATAGTTTTATTTGTCACAGAAACACGTGCATACGAAAACATAAACTCGAGTAGGTAAACACTCCACGGTACCACTTACCACGGACCGACCGGACGGTACCGGTATCACTTTTAGTATCTAATTCTAAAGTATATCGGAATCTTATAATTATTCACTAACGAATTTCCAAATCTTCCCCGCGTAAGATAATAACTCGACAGAAGCCGTATTCCTCGTCTCGTTAGTTTCACGATCCGTGTGAGTTTAGCAGAGGCTCGTCACGTTCCACGCACCTCGAGACGTGTTCCTACATAAATAATTTTCTAAGAGTTATGTCGCATCTACGCGGTACATGCGACACTTCGCACAAATCTGGCCGCAGTGTACGAGATTTGTGAGAAGGCTGTACTTGATTTGAATTGAAATTTTCCTAACAATAGTATCTAAGAAGATAGAATATCTACCCAGAATATTAGACGATACGCGTTGGTATCTAAGTATTTATTGTGTCTAAAATAAAGCAAGTTACACTTAATTTTCGTTGCTGATATATTTGATTTATACAGTTCATGAGTTCAGAATATTCTGTATACTTTGCCTTATTCTGGAAAAATGAGATTTATTTGTAACTAGCTTTTGCCCGCGGCTCCGCCCACGTTGAGGTCGGAAATTATCCCGCGGAAACGTACTAGCGGGATAAAAAGTTTCTTATGTCCTCCTTTCTTATGCCAAATTTCATCCAAATCCGTTCAGCCGTTTTAGCGTGACAGCGTAACAAACAAACTCACTATCATATTAAAAATTTTAGTTAGGATTAAATTGTCCTCCTTTAGGAACCTACCTATTTTATTAATAGCTTTCTTCGAATTATCTTTAATTAAAATTATAAGTAAATTGATCGATTTATCTGAAGAACTCTAATTACATCTTTGGTCTAGTGGTCGTAAGCTCTAGTGTTGAGCATGAGGTCCTGGGTTTGATTCCCAGGTCGGGCTCTGGAATTTCTCAGTAGTAGGTGTCTAGGTTTGTGCGCTGTTGATGACATAGGCTCGCCCCCTATTACATGGGACTTAAACATAACTGGCAAAACGTGGGTGTACACAGGTTTATTTTTAAAACGTCAATAACCTCTTAACCTAAATCCTTAAACCTGAAATCGCGAAAAAACAATTAGCTGTTCCCTACATTTTAACGAATTATACGAACATAAATTTAGGGAACAGCTGGTTTTCTTTTCGCGATTTCAGTTTTGGTCCCACAGTAAAAGTTGTTCATAATGATGAGTACAATGACCCCATAAGAGGTTGTGCGTTAATTCTGGGACATGTTGTATTTTATAGAAGAGCTCGTGGTCGTGGTTAAATAATAACAGACGCACGGGTCGATCCATCAGGTTAAGCTACGCTTGCCGAGGTTGGTCCGTGGATGGGTGACCATCTTTACATACCAGGAGACCTAATTAGCTTCTGGAGGGAGGTGGGCTGGTTGGAATAACCAACGACGGCCGCCATGGCCCACGCATAATGGTCCACATGAAGGACTAAGTGCGGAAACCAAACCCGCTAACATAGAACATACCGAGACGAGACTCCTCCGTGCCTTGGAAAGCACTTAAAGACGTCGGTCCCGGCTGTCATTCGTGGTGGTTCAGTCTTTACGGGTCGTCAGAAGCCCGAAAGTCTGATAACCAGTTCTTACCAAGGGGTATCGTTTTACCCAGTAACTGGGTTGTGGAGGTCAGATAGGCAGTCGCTCTATGTAAATGCCGGTATTCACCTGCATCTGGTTAGACTAGAAGCTGACCCCAACTAGTTGGGAAAAGGCAGGCAGATAGATTGATTGACTCTTATGGCATAGTTATGAAACCTTAAGATATACCTTTAATATTTAGATATAGCTCTATTTAAGCGGGCACGCCCATTATGCCTGGAGGATTTTATTTAGATACGTTTTGTTTACGTTATTTGTGCTTGAGTATAATTTTAGACGATTATTATATAAATTATATTTTTTTGTATAGTGCTGTGTGCTAGCTAACATAAGACAAATAATTTAATTTAATGTTTTGTGTTGCATTTTACATTTTATTGTATAGATTCAAGTTTTTAAATGAACAGACCTGTGCTGCTGGGGAGTTTGTTGCGCCACGTCTTCTTCCCAGCTAAAGCACTAGGAAGTGGTGAAGGGTGGGCGTTTTTGGAGGACTGTCTCATGTAATTTTGACGTTCGAAAAGTGCTGATTCTCAGCTAGTTTGAATAAATCACTTTTGATTTGATTTGATCTGATTTAAAAAAACCTCCTTTTTTATTTAGCTGACAGACTACCAAGTATCTCGCAATCCACAAAGTTAGCCATACACCAATTGGAGTACCTAACTAAGGCCCGTATTTATAAAACTTTTTTCAGTACTCAAGCATTATTTAAGACTAGATTCAAGCCATTGGATTGGTTGAATTTAGTCTTAAGTAATGAAATGAAATGAAATGAAATCGTTTATTCTGTAAATAGGATATTAAAATCACTTTTAATATCCTATTTACAGAATAAACGATTTCATTTCATTTCATTTTATGTTTCAAGTAATGCTTGAGTACTGAGTAACGTTCTATAAATACGGGCCTAAGAGATGATCGGCCTCTAATTGTTCTTCGTTAACGTTAATTGAGCTTTGATTGATCAGGATCATGTATCATGAGCCTAATCGCGTCTGGAGGGGCAATCATAAATTAGTTATGGAGCATGCATATTTATGTGGATATATGTGACAGTATTTGCAGTAATTGCGAATGCAAATATTGTATCTTAACAGTTAAGGCGACAATAACCGACTTTTAATGATTTTATACTGAAGACCTCGTCAAAACGAGTAGTGTTAATGATTTGAAAAAAATATATGTTAAATTAGAGCATATTTTCAATAACTTAATATGTGAATGTTTTAGATTATGTTTTTATTACATGGTGAAATTAATTTGTAAAGTTATGTCTAACGATAAAAAACTTAGAATGGCGCAAAATCTACCGAGCGTATTTTTCTGAAACCTTCACAAATTTAAAGATAGTTTATTTATTGATCTTTTATATACGCGTTTTATGAAAATACCTTTTGTTTTGTGTATAATAAATTAATAATGCGTCAAATTGGGGACAGCGCTCCTTGATGGGCGAGTCCTATTACTGGCTGAACGTACGACGCGTTGCGTGAACTCGGTATAGAACACGCAAGCTAACCACTCAAGGTCACTGGCATATATTTGAGTCTTAACTGCTTCTATCGTCGCCGAAATATTGTGGTCGAAATTCGACCATAATAAAATCCATCTAAATTTTAAGTTTGAACGTTACTCAGGCTCTATTGTCAAAGACTATAACTCTATAATCACAGATATGTATGTATATACCCTATCCTATGTGCGTGTGTGTCAAATGCATGGTAGTGTGTGTAATGATTTTTTTATTGGTTTCAGTTAATTCTAATGCATATTATATAAAAATATTAGCTTTCTGTACTCCCCTCCATATAAACTTTAACTGTGCCAAATTTCATACTCCTCCGTCAGCGTAGTTTTGGTAAAAACGGTACAAATTGCGTCACGTAATAATATATAGAATTATAGATTATAACATTAAAACAAAGGTCAATAGACCATTCACAAAAAATTACCTTTCAAAATGGCAAACACTAGACGCTAATACAAACTCCATGTAGAAGTAGTGGAGCTTGGACTCTCAGACCACAGAGAAATAGCAATCACTCTACCTACCCACGATCCAGTAATTAATAAAAAACAAATACTGACTCTGAAGAGGATCTATAATAAACAAAGCATAGACTCATTTAAAAAAGAACTGACAAAACTAGACTGGAGTAAAATAATAAACGAAAACGAAAATGTAACTAATAATTATCTGTCATTTCATAACACCTTACAAAACATATTAAATCAGTGTATACCAAAGAAAACCGTAAAAATTAAAATGAGATCATCTAAATCATGGCTAACGACCGGATTAAGAGTAGCATGCAAACATAAAAGACAACTAAAAGCATTAATGACTACAACTAATAACAATATATTGGAAAAGTACTATAAGCGCTACGAAAAATTACTTAAGAGAACAGTAGCCCACTCTAAAAAACTAAACTACATAAGAAAAATGACTAAATCTGAAAATAAAACTAAAACAATGTGGCAAATAATAAAAGAGCGTACAAATAAGAATAACAAAAAGCCAACCAATAACATAAAATTGCGTGTACAGAATACTGTGACAGAAAACGCGACTACTATTGCCAACGCTTTCAATGATTATTTTGTGTCAGTGGGAAAAACGGATACCGCAAACGGGCACGTTTGTCCAACTGGCCGTCCTATCTCCTCCCAAAGCGAAAACTCCATTTACCTAAGACCTGTTGACCCTAACGAAATTAAGTTTATTATAAAAAGATTAAAAAACAAGCGGAGTTATGGGCATGACGAGCTTCCACCTACACTTATAAAAGCATGCGTTGAAGAACTAACGTTGCCACTAACTTATTTAATAAATCAGTCCTTAGATGAAGGGTCAGTCCCCGACCTGCTAAAAGTATCGAAAGTCAAACCGATCTACAAAAAGGGAGACCGGACTGACACTAGTAATTATCGGCCCATAGCATTGCTGCCAACCTTCTCAAAAATATTGGAGACTGCGATGTCAAAACGACTTTATTCTTATTGCGAAAGATATAAAATATTCAACGATAGCCAGAATGGGTTCAGGAAAAATAGATCTACGACATTAGCAATATTTAAGTATATCCAGGAAGCTTTAAATATAATCAATAATAAAAATTATGCAGTAGGGATTTTACTGGATATGAGCAAAGCCTACGACAGAGTTTCATACGAAATATTACATAGCAAATTATATGCAATAGGTGTTAGAGGTACAGCACACAAGTGGTTCTGCTCGTACCTAGAAAATAGGGAACAATTTGTAGAGATAGAACATAGAGACCTACGCACTGGCCAAATAACACGCGTAAGGTCGAATAAAGCAAAAATGACAATGTCAATACCACAAGGCACCGTTTTGGGATGCCTATTATTTCTAGTTTATATTAATGACCTGCCTAAAGAAATTGACGCACAAAGTATTTTATTTGCTGACGATATTTCAATAATTTTTCCTTACACCAATACAGTAAACCTAAACTTAAGTCTAGATGATAAGCTCTCCAAATAATAGCATGGTTAAAGGATCATAACTTGGAGTTAAACTTTGACAAAACAAAGCTAATGCAATATAGACCATACCAAAAACGCAAATTAGATATAGATTACTCATTCAACAACATAAAGCTGCAATGCATAAACGAGTTTAAATTGTTAGGTTTAACTATAGATACCAATATAAACTGGAAAGCCCATATAGATGCATTGACAAACAAACTAGCCAGCTTTGTATATGCCTTGGCGGAGCTTAAAAGAGCTACCGATTTTAAAACTGCTCTAACAGCATACTATGCCTACGCATACTCCTGGCTAAGTTATGGAATCGTGGTTTGGGGAAATGGTGTAGACAGAGACAGACTTTTTATTCTACAAAAGAAATGCATACGAATTCTTGCCAATATAGATAACACAGAAAGCTGCAAGCCATTCTTTGTAAAATACAAAGTCCTTACACTAACTAGTATCTACATTTTAGAAGTTAGCAAATTTGTAAGAAAACACCAGTCACTATTCCCACTCACTAAGGACCTTCGCCCGCAACACCGCAGTGTTAGACGCCAAAACAAAAATGAATTAGCCTTACCAAGCTCAAAATTAACTATGTTCCATTCAGGACCTTTGGCCATGTGCGTGAAAATATATAATAAACTTCCAAATTCAATAAAGGACACAGAGTACGAAAATAAATTTAAAAACAGTCTCCAAAAATACCTTTTATTAAAATCGTATTACACTCTAAAGGAATTCTTTGACGATAAGTAAATCTTGACATTGAAATTCATACCTGTACCTACATAATACACACAGCACCTACAATTTTGACCTATACCTACCTATGTTATGTTAAGTTGTATCATGATTATTATTGTTATCGATATTTGTTTTAATTTAATTTTACTATCTTATTTTAATTTATGAATGGAAATAATCACCAATTAATTGTTTTACCATAACCTGTATTATATCATGACAGTATATTTAAATGAGAAGTGATGAAAATCTGTTAAGCATGTTGACATTAGTATTTTTTTTTAGCACAGTGCTTTTAATGTTGTGACACTGTAGTACGTAAATTCAACTTTTTATATTGCTGTGCCCTAGCAGGGTTCATGTATGAAACATGTACCTAAACATGTAACAACTTGTAAACTACATGGATGCAATAAATGATGAATATGAATGAATATGAATATGAATACAGTCGCTAAAATATTAGACCAATTCCCGCACCCTATACAAACAGGGTTGGGATAGTATCCGACTCCTATAAAAACATAAAATAAATCGATGCATTCACCCTTCCCTAGCCAGCAGCATGAATCGTCCATTTTATCATAAGGCAACTTAATATCCCAATATCGGCCGGATATTGACAATCACGCGGCGTCATTCGGTATTCAAATAGCACGACATTCGGCCTCGCCCATCCCTTAGTGGATCAGAGGCCGATACAAGGCTATGTGGTCTTGTTTGTGGTACCATTTTATAGCTGTTAGTTGAGGGTAAATGATGAGAGATGAGGGTGATGGAGAATTTAGAAGGGAGTTCGGAGTTACAACTGAGTTAAGATAGTAGATTAGACTGGTAGACTAAATTAACATAGATACGTTTTAGCCTAGCATAAGCCTTAAATTTAGAAAATTTTCAAAAATATTACTCCTTAAAATTTAAGGGACCGGCGATGGATGCGTAGTTCATACAAACGCAATACCAAAATAATTTGTAAATCAAACATATTTAAGGCTTCTACATACCGGCGCGACTTGTCGCGCGACGCGACACGGCACAAAGGCCCCGCGTGTCGTGGGACGAGCGGTGCCTTTGTGTCGTGTCGCGTCGCGCGTCGGATCGCGGCCTTTCAGGTAGTGTGTCTTTATTCCGATTGATATACAGAAGGTTCCCAAATATACAGGGTGTTAAAGTAACTGCGTGCCATAGCTTAGGGGTAGGTTCAGTATCGATAAAGGAACCCAGGAAAAATAAAAAATAAATAAAAAAACATCAACATAATATTTATTAAACATAAAAAAAAAGTCTCTTCATACTTTAACGGGCTCAGGACCGTCAAATAAAATAATTTTAATTCTAAACGATTGCTATTTTAAGTTAGTAGGTACTAAATTAGGTTGATCTTGCAATATTTGTTTTGTGTTTTAATTTTTGTTTTTATTTTTCCTGGGTTCCTATCGATACTGAAAATACGGAACCTGCCCTAAGCTATGGCATGCAGTTACCACCCTGTATATTTTGAATGGACACTGATTTAAGGCTTCTACATACCGGGGCGACTTGTCGCGCGATGCGACACAACATAAAGGCACCGCTCATCCCGCGACACGCGGGGCCTTTGTGCCGTGTCGCGTCGCGCGACAAGTCGCGCTGGTATGTAGAAGCCTTTAAAAAAGAGTTATGAGAAATATAAGTTTTCTATAGAAATTTTTAATTCCTCATATCTCGTCTTGATAACATTGTCCTTTCAAAATATATATTTGGAATATAGATATTCTGTAATCAAATCGAAATAAATAACCACTACATTGAGAATATGTTTGATTTACCAATTATTTTGGTATTACGTTTGTATGAACTACGCATGCTACGCCGCCGCCGGCCCCTTAAGGAGTAAATTTTCTTTGATAGAAAAAATACCTACATTTCATTTTGTACCTACATTCACCGCAGATCTTGCTTGTGGCTAAGTAATAATTAATAATAGCCGCACGGGTCGATCGATCAGGTTAAGCTACGCTTGCCACGGATGGTCCGTGGATGGGTGACCTTCTTTACATACCAAAACCTCTCCGTGCCTCGGAAAGCACGTTAAGCCATTGGTCCTGGCTGTCATTTGTAGATCTTTGACAGTTGTTACGGGTCGTCAGAAGCCCGAAATTCTGACAACCAGTCTTACCAAGGGGTATCGTGTTACCCAATAACTGGGTTGTGGAGGTCAGATTGGCAGTCGCTCGTTGTAAAATACTGGTATTCAGCTAGATCCGGTTAGACTGGAAGCTGACCCCAACATGGTTGGGAAAAGACTAGGGAGATGACGATCCACGGCAGATCTGCACTTCCTCATTATTTATAGTATTAAGGCGCTGACAAGAGGCAAATGATAAAAGTAGACTTGTCTTAAACAAAAAAAAGTGCCAAATCTATATAGCTTGTGGTAGCGGAAAAAGTGTAGATATGTTATTCTTGAACATATTTCTCAGAACTTGGAACAAAAGCCGTTTAGATCAAAAATCTCGATACAAATTAACGGTAAAATAACTTTTTACTTGAGTTTCAATCTAACATATCTGTATTAAATATCAAGGTACGGTTGGTATTTAATTAATAACAAGAACGTCTTATGTGTATGCAGAACTTGGTTGTTTTTATTTTTGATTACTTGACTCAAACATTTTTGACTAAATAAATAATTGCTTCATATTTTGCAATAAATTACAAGCGTTGTGTCATCGCGCTTCTCTTTCTTTTGTATGCAGTCTGGCAGTGACAGCGGCTTACCTGTTGTCAGCGCCTTAAGTAGTAGTTACTGTAGTTAGACTGCCTCGTTGGTCTAGTGGTCGCAAGCGCTCCTGCTGAGCACGAGGTCCGGGGTTCAATTCCCAGGTCGGACAAAGTGTTACTGGGTTTTTCTCAGTAGCAGCCCGTAGTCTGGATTGGTGCCCGTCTGATGGCAATAGGCTCGCCCCCTATTATATGGGACTTAAACATAACTGGTGAAATATGGGGGTACACCTCTGCCTAACCCTTCGAGGATTACAAGCGTGAAAATATGACGTTACTGTAGTTAGCTTCCTCAAAATTCTGAAAAAAGTCTGTAAAGGATAAATAGGTCTAGGTAGGTCCCTGTTTACCTTACTTTATAATTGCACGATTATACATTATTAGTTTAAGTATATGCGAAACCCGAAACACGTGTCTAGTATTTTAATGTAAAGAATCTATGTACAACATTTCAAAACTGTATCATGAGAGATCACAAAGTTATAAGGTTGTTATGTTACCGGGTTGTCCGTACAAAAACATGCTAACGGCGCCCCCGCGCCTCCAGGGTCGTCTTGCGGTCATTGATAATAATTTGGCAGTAGATACATAGCCGTACGGCGATTGTATTGTAAGTAATTAAATTGTGATAACATTTTCCATCACACTTAAATATTTTTGGGACAAAATATAACATGGTGTAAAAATTATTGAAATCGATTCAGTTCTTTATTCTGAACAAACTATATTCAGATTTCGCAAATACTAAAAATAATGTTGTATAATGTAGTTAATGTTATCGCTATATTTGCCAAAACAAAGACAGAGCTTAATTAAAGCAACAATATAGACATTTTCATACTGAATAAACAACTTTTATTAACACAATAAAAATCATGTACCTAGTAGTCATATATATATTTCATAAAATCCTCGAAAACACCAATCTTCAATCGATTTTAGATACTAAACCAGATATTCTAAGGGTGCGCTTACATCATGGGATCAAAGATCAATTGGAGAGCTGTGGTGACCCAATGGTAATGGATTCGACGTACGAGTTGTAGGTCGTGGGTCAAAACCAAACAGACGTTTTACTTTGTGTAAATAATTTAATCACCACTGTTCTCAAAACGGTGATGGAAAATATCGTGAGGAAACCGGTATGTCCAAGAACCGATCATTCAAAGACATGTGACATCCACCAACCCGCACTGGACCCGCGTGGTGGATAATGGCCAGCACCTCACAGAGAGGAGGGCTGTGTCTCAGCAGTGGGAACATTACAGGCTGATCAATATGCTACAGACATTTTCATAGTGAATAAATTCTCAAACATGCATGGAAATATGGTCATTATTTTAAAATAAAGAACCCGCGAAGTATCGAATTTACGGTCAAAGAAAATCAAATCCATTGCAGGAGCGTTTTTCGAATTTGGAACATTGCAACGCTCCAGCAATGTTGTACCTATGAAACGGCGTGCTGGGGTTATTAAATACTATTTTACTCCGAAACATGGCAACCAAGGAAGTACCAAAAATTATCGTTGTTCGTCATTGAATCTGGAATTTATAAATAATTTACTTTCCCTGCATTCTTTTGAGAAAAGCACTATATAATATATGCCTCGGCGGAAATGGCAATTGCGTGTCTCGTATTAGTGAAGTCCTCGCCTACGGCTCGGCCTTCAAACTCATACTCGCTATTGCCTATTTCACGGCCTTTGCAATAATGTACTATTTCTCAAACATGCATGGAAATATTGTCATTATTTTCTAAAAAAGAACGCGAAGTATCGAATTTGGTCAAACAATCTCAAATCCATTGCAGGAGCGTTTTTTGAATTTCGAACATTACAACGCTCCAGCAATGTTGTATGAAACTGCGTGCTGGGGTTATTAAAAATACTCTTTTCTCCAACATGCTTGGAAATGCAAAGTGTAGACATAATAGTGACAATGACACATACCTATAACACATGAACAAAGTGTTTATATTATTTTATCTAGGTATGCTTTAAATCCTCTGTAAAAAATGTAGACATAATAGTGACAATGACATATATATGACACATGAACAAAGTGTTTATATTATTTTATCTACACCAATGCTATAAATCCTCTAAAAAGTTAGCTTATTGCCAACATTAAAACAGCCAGTGTCATAGTAAATGCAACTAACTCCTTTTCTCGATTGATTCCTTTTTCTGCACATTCCTTTTTGGACATATTCCGTTTTCGGCATATTCTTGTTTCGGCACATTTTAGTAAATAAATTATACTATGAAATACCTGTAACTTTGCTTGCGTAATTAAATAAAATAATATATATTAGCAAAATATTATATTTTAATGAATAAAAATTAAACACAAAAATTTAACAGTACCTACACTGATTATTTAAAATAATTGGGCAACTAACTAATGATGATAACCAACTAGGTATCTAAATTCATATGCTGATGCTTATGGACCCGTCTTTTATAAAAGTTGGCAAAGCCTAATATGCTCTTCAATTGATAATATCCTCATTTAAAAAATTACCTTACTATTTCATTGCCGTCTACCTTGTATTAGGTATCTGTTGTGGGTAAGTATATTAGAAAATAGCCCTATGCATTTTAAAATTTCAGAATTATGATGCTTTGTTGTATATAATGAATTATGCCGAAAACGGAATGTGCCGAAACAAGAATATGCCGAAAACGGAATATGTCCAAAAAGGAATGTGCCGAAAAAGGAATCAATCCTTTTCTCACTACTGAATTCGTGGTATCTTTATGAATTTCAAAGAAAGAACATTGTCTTGCACGAGCGTTTCACTACCACAGCGCCGTGATTTAAAAAAAACTTATAGGTTACTCGAATTCACGTCGTATCCCGCCATTTTTGTTCGATATTAGTTTTGCAAAAATGTAGATTCATATTATGTGTAAGTACATAAAGTCTTGTATGCAACTGTAAGTAATTAGGTATTAAAACACTCATGTGATACTATTATCACACTCGTGTTTTAATACCCCTTATTATTCAACAGTTGCATAAATAACTAATAAAACACCAATTTTCAATTGATTTTAGATACTAAATCAGACATTATATGGGTGCGCTACATCATGTGGGATCAAAGATCGAATTCCTTGAATTCAAATGCAAAATTTTCTCAGTTACGTCAGGATACCTACCATCGAGCATTCAGACTGTCTTATTTACCATTAATTATAAGTTTTGTATTATAATAATAGCTGATCCTATTCTTATGTTAATACTAAGTCGCCGATTTTCTTTGAATTGTAAATTACCTTTACAACGATTCTATCAGCCTCTTTATTACTACCTACAGTAAATGTCTAATTAGGATTTTATTAATATTTTTCTGATATATAGTCGAGTGAAAGATTAAAATTGGATTAACGGTTTTTTAAGTCATTTCCATTTATAAAATATGCTCATAATTATATTTTCAACCCATAATAAAACTGTTCAGTGTCCCATTTACTGTGCTAATTAATGCACAATCAAAGAAAAGTATTATAACCAGTAAAAACCGTAATTGATTATTGACCGCAGTTGGTTTTTATTAGCAGATGACACAAGAACTCTAATTAACGCTTTTACGACCCTTGAGTTGAGGACATGGTACTTAAGACTTATCAGTATCATCACGTCAGCCAAAACATGTCCAAAACTGGACATAAGCCGCCCCAAATAATACGGTCACATCGATGACCGACCACGGTCGTGTAACTCGTTATTCAAATAAAGATCTTAAGCTTGAACTCCATCGTGATTTGAACAAGCACTGTTCAAAATTAGAATTAAATCAATCAATCAATAATTTATTTTGTTAAACATAGGTATGGTTACAGATAGTATATTGTCAAAAATATGTGCACTATGTTTTGCCATGCCAATAGATTACATTCAAAAATAATTCCATTTAAAATATGTCAGTTTGATATTACAATTATCAATTACAGGTCATTACAATTTTAGATAAATAAACACATTTACATTATTAATCAATAAATAAAATCATAAATGTCTAATTAGCAAGTCGGAATCGTCGTAGGGGTCAAATAAAGGTCTATTTATCAGTAGTAAATTCAGTGATCAAGTAGTAACATCTACCTAAAAGATTGAACCTCGGGATACCAGCACCACGATTGCGTAACACACTTCAAAAAACAATCCGAAGGCTTTTGAAGAAAATTGCTAATCCATTGCTTCATGTGTTTGTAAATAACGCGATGAATGTAGTCGAATTGTCAAAATCAAAGACATTGCAATTGTTAATCTGTTACGCAATTACCCCGCAGGATATCAAATTGACATTTTACAAAGGATTCATTAACAAGGTAATTGCGAAACACACTTATCAATAGCAACGGGTTTAATTTTTTCAACACATTAGCTCAAAAAATGCATTGATTACGAAGCCTGTAAGTGTACATTGTTCGAAAGTTAAAAATAACGCACCATACAACGGAATGTACGGTAAAATAGGTACTCTCACCTAAGTACAGGTTTTACCGCATACTCCGTTGTACAGTGCCGTGCCGTATCCTTTACGGTATTTTATTAATTTCCATAAAAAATATATAAGAATTCCACCAAGAAGTTTCACATTACGAGATTAAATAAGCTGAATGATCGAATCTCCTTAGAAGCGCTTTTGCTCAATACGTTTATCTCACAGATGTAGTACTAATAATCACCACGCGCACGTGGCGCCATTTAAAATTCGCGCCATTTTCATATTAGAAACGTCAAAGATTGGTGCGACTTTCCGACTGATATCTAATGTATAAACAAAATAATAATATGAGTTCAAGGGAGTAATCGGATATTAATATAGAATCTACTCCACCTGATATTTTGAAAGAGGCGCAAATTGCAGACAATGGTCTCTTAGCGCCAAAATCGCGAGAGCTAATTTTAACCACACATTGATAATTTACAACAATTTTATATCATGGAACAGTCGAAGAAATACTTAATCATTCTCTAAAAATGTTTTGATGGCTTGTTGTTGATGTGTGTTTGATGGAATGTGTTGAAAAACGTTGTATGACACACGTTCGGAAATTGTTATTTAGTACTTATTTACAAACTCGTGATTATGGTAAGCCTTACATTCGTCTACTCGTTTGTAAAAACCAACTTACCGCACAAGTATCATAGATAACTATGACAGTTCAACAACATTCATAGACAAATTTTTCGAACTTAAGAAGCAATGGATTAGCAATATACTTCAAAAACATTCAGATTGTGATTGAAATAAAATGAAATGAAATCGTTTATTCTGTAAATAGGATATCAGAATCACTTTTACACGTCATATTTAAAATTAAAAAATAAGCTAGACGTAGTCGACATTCCCTATCTGACCTAGAAGAAATGGTGAAACAAACTCAGTGGTCAAAGTCTCTTTTAAAGTCCAGACATAATCTTTGTTAGATCATGTGAAGACCATGTAGATCCGCGTCTGAAATGGTCTTTTGAGGAAAGAACCACACAACAGTGGACCCGTCCAATCAGTAGTAATCGTGCACCTCAGCTCAAGACTTAAGGAGCTCAACGACTCGACGAATAATACCAAAGAAAGGACGTTTGGGTTGGCCGCATAAAGTAAGCCATAAGCCCATCGCCGCAAGGTTGCATGCTCGTCGGTCTTACAGATTGTACTTCGGTGAGTGTGCCCAAGAACTCCACGACCTCATTCCACCGGCCCCCTTCTATTATCGGACATCTAGACGCACTGCAGCTTACCATCCCTTCCTGGTTGCTATTCCACCAATTCGCACTAAGCGTTTCCAAATGTCTTTTATAATGTGCACCGCAAAGCAAAGGAGTGGAACTCTCTGCCTGCGTCTGTGTTTCCGAACGCATACAACCGTCTCTTCAAAGTGAGAGTGAACAGGCTTCTTCTGGGTAAGCTCACTCCAACGTCGACTTTGTCTCTGTCACCTAGACTAAGGTCAAGAGCAAACCCATCTTAAATAAAAAATAAATAAAAAAGTGCTCAAAATGCCAGACCATCATTAAAACTAACTAAGAAAAAATAAGGAAAATATTTAAAGAAAAAAAAAATGACCCACATAGTGCTCACATTGATAGTGTGTTACGCAATTAGTGCTGCATTTGTAATGTAAAGTCATCGGTCGAATATCAATCCGCTGAATTTAATTGGACTGTAAACAGATTTTCACCATGCGACTACACAAGTGACATTTCACGACATCAAACAACATGCAATATGTTACCTACGCTAATACATCAACCGTTCCATAAAATGTGGTAGGTATTCGTACATATACTTCAAAGTAACGTATAACCGTGTGCCGAACAATACAAGCTCCTTTACGTCAATTTTACTCATTCATCATAATATTCAATAGTCATTCGTTTTCATTATTTTTAATATACCTAACGCAGACAGCCACTGCCACCTTATCCAGTACGTATCTATTGATCCTAGACTGAAATAATTCTAAATATTGCCTCCTATATTAATATAAGTTAGTTGATAATAGTTATGGTCTGCGGTTGTCTTTGGAAACTACTGTGTATGACAGCTCAAAGACGCATTTAATTTTAGAATAATTCCCAGACGTTTAGTTCATATCGATTGGGCTGGTAACGGGACCTTTTTATACGAATTTTCAATCATAAACCTAGTTGTGATTGGGTTGGTACCTACTTTTAGAGATGATGAGTGAGGGTGAGTTTTTTTTGACAGGGATCTATGCGAATGTTTAATTATGGAATGATTCGGTGTTGTAAATTCATTATGCGTTTTTTACATCAAAACGTCATGAAAGCATTTTTTAATACAGCATGTTGTTTAAAACATTGCCAAGATAATTTATTCAAGCTCTATTATTAGGTCTCCGTTCCCAGGCACTAGGGTTGAACTTAAGTAGACAAGCATTTAAAAACTACTTAAGTCTGATCCTTGGCCCATAAAACGTAACAAAACATCAAGTTTACAAGTACTGTAACATTAGAACCAGGAAGAGAGAGTGTAACGTGATATTTATTACTCCAATTAGGGACAACATTTGTATGGATTAACTGCCACTAATCACGAAGCAAGGGCATGCTCGTGTTTCAGTGAAACAAACATGTACAGCCACATTGTGAAGTGTTCAGTTACCAGCTTTTGTTTTAGCACTTGGGATTCTTTGAATATCCCTTCTACTTTTGTTGTTTGTATCTTTTGTTGGCAAGACTTTAAAATTAACAAACTGATTAACAAATTCAGTAGTCTACACTTCTAAAGCATATGTTGTTAATTAGTTTTACTTGTCCTAAACTTCTTGAAAATATGTTCTGAAAGTTAAGTGCAGACACATTGTTACGACAGCAAAGAACTATGAACCACAAAGCTAAACCACTTATTAAGTTAAAGCTTAATCTGACCAATTATAATTAGATCACACCCCACTGCGCAATTTAGATAGCAAGGCAGGCCAAACGCCGATACGAGGAGATAGAGCTAAAGATAACCAAATCGAATCAAACAGAATAAAACTATTAAAAAGAAACATTCAGATTGAAATTAAAATAAAAGAACTGTTGATAGGGAATTAGCCTAACGAACTCAAAATTCACAAGTTCAATTTAATCTGCGAGAGGTCACAAAAAGCTATATATTTCGCATACAATAAGTCAGAATTAATCACTACAATAGTATTATTTAGAATCTGACTCACCTATAGCACTTAACCTTATGGAATTTATATGCTTTTACAAAATGAATACCTACTACCGCTTTGGAAATACCGCTGTGAAACCGGCACGGGGCGCCATGGGGTCAAGCGATCATGTTTTCTATATGGTATGGGGCCATCGTGTGGCAGGCCATAATCGCCCACGACGATGAGGTGGAACATTCTATATAATACAAAAGATAGTATAAATTATGGACGGAGAGAGTTCATTATAGAAAGGGTCCTACTCTCGTCTACATGCCGGTGATTGCCACTATCTCAAACACGAAGGCACATAGAGGCATAATTTTTCCGCGAATTAAATACATAATTTATATGACTGCGTTATTATTCTAAGTATATAAGGTGTATCTATTCATACACGAAATCTCTTAAGGGTCATTGTACTCATCATTATGAACAACTTTTACTATGGCCACCAACTATACCCACTGTTTGACATAGACCTCCCCTAAAAGGCGGGTTTGCCAAACTAGGCAGGCTGGTTGGCGGTGGTGACGGATGGTGTTAAAATACATAGAGAAAGCTGCTGCCCATTCTCTAGTAAGTCAATTAGTCGCCTTTTACGACACCTACGGGAAGAAATAGGATGGTGGTAGTCTTTACGTCCGGCACCAGACGGTATTTATAAGTATTATTACGTTTTATGGAAATATTTTGAGCAAAGATCATGTTCAGAAATGAACCTGTTCCTTCTGATACTCATAATTTCATAAGCTTCAATTTGAAAATGGAAATTCAGATAAAAATTTAGCTTTAACGTACCATCCATCTACGTAGTACACACGGCTACACATCAAGCTATATTGCATTTCCAGTATAAGCTAATCTCGCATTGTATAGGATTTCCGTACAATGAGAGGTCAGCGTATACTGGAAATGTATAGCTTGATGTGTAGTCGAGTGTAGGTACTCTCAAAAAGTAGCTAGTATTTTATCCATATCCCCAGTTAGCAATAAAAAGACAACAACGCTATGAGTAGGAGAACGTTGCATTTTAAAATTCTGTAAATAGGTGGCCATCTTTCTTTTTTATTGTCTGTACGTTGCAGACTCGCAATACTGTACAACGTTAGGAAAAACGCTTGAAAATGCATCAGAAGATTAAATTCTTCTGGCTGGTTTATTCATTTGCATCTATTTATACCTTCAAGGCATTTTCTGATGGTTAAGCAAACTTTTGATATCCATTAGCAAAACAAATGAATATTTTACGTAAAATGCAAATATGTAATTAATTAATTACTCCGAAGCGATAATCCGAAGTATCGGCCGAATGATCAGCAGTTTCTTGACTTCCAAAGTTTTATTTTTTGACTTTGAGTCACCCGACTTCAAGTCACATTTTCAACGTTGACTTATCTCTTTGACTGTAGTTTTTTTTTCTTTCTTTAGCCGTAGTCAGGCATAGTCAGCCGTAGGCAGGAAACGGCGGTACATTTCTGGAAACGGCTGATACTTTCGTTTTTTTTTTTAAATATGTGAGCACCATGTAACTATCTATCACATAATTAATTTATCTGTCATTGCTTCATTCTTAATTCTATTTAGCTATTCTTGTATAGTAATTTTATTCTGATGTGTGATGGCACTTAGAATAATTATATTATTTATGTATAAGAATACCTACCTATCGTTTTATTTTTGTGTTATTTTATTTTATTGTTTTTATTTTTTTTTATTTTACAATGTTTGTAAATATGTGAGCACCATGTATCAATCACATAATTCATTTATCTGTCATTGCTTCATTATTAATTATTTTTACAGTAATTTTATTTTAGGTGCATCGTCTTCACATTTATTTATATAATTAATGTAGGTACCTATACAAAATATTGTAAAACATTATAAAAGAGTAGGTAACGGTGGAGTTTCTTGCCCTTTCTTCTTCATACGAAACTACCTTTGGAAGGGGCGTTCATATGTTTGTAAATTTTAATGTTCAGAAGGGTTACCGGTGCAGGCGAGCCTGTACGGGTCGGTACCGATCGGTGCAGGTATAATATTCCCGTGTTGTCTTATGCGCTCAGTGTTAAAGAAACAGGTTTAAACTTGTCGGTACCGACTGCCTGTACGGGCTTATGATTGGTGGCTTGACCGGTACCTGTCAGTACCGACCCGTACAGGCTCGCCTGCACCGGTAGCCTGTATCCTTTATGTTTGTACCCGTGCTTATTTGAAATAAATAATTTGACTTTGGATTTATCTACGGAGTAGACCCCTGTTTATAAGAATATTGTGTTTCAGATGCCAGTGACCTTTCAAACTAGAGACATTGAATAGGCAAGGTTATTACTGTATAAAATTATCTGCTTCTGAAACTTGTAAACCGAAACTTTACACGATTCTAAAATCGATAAAGGTCAGGAACATTCCTTTGTAGTGTTATAATATCGTAGTTCACTTTAGAACAACGGGATTTGATAACATTATCGTTACTGAGCTGAAATTAAAATACCTAAATTTAAAGGGAAACTTCTTCGGCGGCGATTCGATTTTGACGAGAATTGAGAGTGGAATTTCAAGGAAGCGTCACGTTTAGGCACATTTCGTTACATGAGAGAGAAGAAAGATATAACTCTCTGTCTCTCACACTAAATCTCTTATATTCTTTATTTTTTTTAAAATTTCACTACTATTGCATAAACAGTGCTGCACGCGCAAGTTTTAGGCTGAGTTTTTACTCATTCGTACTTCAACATTCGAATTTTAAATTTTCTTTTCTCGACTGCCAGACAGAACATCGAAAGAGATTTTCCGAATCAAAGCAACACTTGAACCTCCTTCGTTCCGCTCCAGACTCGTCCATACTGCTACACAAGTTGCAATACAAGTAGGTATAGAGACTTATGCCAGATCTATATCTCTGCCAGGGATCCGTATACTTAGGTATCCGCAGAACGGATTTTGTGTGACCTTTGGCAAATTATAGGTAGGTATAGTGCGGTAAATAATTAATGGTTTCCTAAACCCCAATGTCCCATACTACTTATGTAAGTAGTTCAAAGTCCCCAATACTACTCTCGAACACCACTTGACCAGTAAAACAATTCACAGTTTAGTGATCCCTGTCATCACCAGTCATCTGTCATCTTGACGTCACCAGCACAATAGCTAAGTGACCGTTACATACTTGATCCTCGGTACAGTTGTAAACAAAACTGACAGCTCTCGAAGTAAGATCGCGACCAAGATGTTTGAGTATGGACAATACTCAAACATCTTGGTCGCGACTACAATACTCTGTGTAGTGCCAGAATTGTTGAAGAGTTTTCACTTGAATATGTCGTAGAATAGAAAGGTATCGTGAGACAACTTTACACAAAGATGTCGAATAGCTTCCGGGATACAAGAATGAATGTTCAAATGTATGTCTCATCATAATGTCCTTTTTAGCTTTAAAGCTTCTACATACCAGCGCAACTTGTCGCGCGACGCGACACGGCACAAAGGCCCCGCGTGTCGCGGGACGAGCGGTGCCTTTGTGTCGCGTCGCGTCGCGCGACAAGTCGCCCCGGTATGTAGAAGGTTTTATCCACAGAGACAAATCGCACAAGATATTGTCGTAAAAGATCCGTTTGCGTAATATTAAGCTTTAAAGTGGCATTTTTTGTTAGAGTCTAGTCCCCCCCCCCATCTACCAGCCAAATGGTTGGTTTTGCATATCCGAAAAAAATCATGGCAGTAGTATAAATAACGAAAGTGAAAGGAAAACTATCACCAGCTAAGTAGGCTTTACAAGTTAAAATTTTTAATTATAGTCGACCAACTTAAATTTGCAGTTGGAGAATTGACCGTAACGTATATCGATTTATGGGACAGCATGTTTTTCAACTACAATGTTAAGTTTGTTTTTGGGTTATTTCATCCCAACTACGGAACCCTTCATTGTGCGTGGTCCGACACGCACTTGGCCGGTTTTCTTTTGAAGTGGTCACAATTCCTGTAGGGCATTCATAAAGCATCGGGTCGTCCCTTGGGTGCCCGCCCTTCCGCCCTTAGTCGCCGCAGGAGACGCCCTGGGCGTCGGGAATCGCAGGCCGATTCCCAGCCACCGTAGGCGCGGGCTTGCGGACGGTGAGCGATGGGTAGCTCGCCGTCCGATAAGGACCAGGCCCGGGTCGACGGCGCGTCGTGTTCCACGCGCGCCTCAAAGAGACGTCAGCACCAACTGACGGGGTCCAAAAGGGCCAATGCCTGCCAGGGTTACGAGCTTGTCCAAAAGGGATATCGTGGCCCTGGCACACAGGCATTTGAAGGAACACGGTGGGTTTTAGTCAGTAAAAGTCTGACACTCCCTCCCGCTCCGCCCAGAGCGGGAGGAGTTATTAGATGATTTCCCACCTAAAAAAAAAAAAATGCCTATCATTTCTGGGAGTTTAGGCGATTATAAAATCAATTAGTGATAGACTTTTTATTGTTTTAATACGAGGCTTTTGGCTAGTTTGTTAGTGTGCAATTTATGTTATTTCATTGTAATGTGCGTTTTGTTTGTGCAGAATAAACAATTTTCCTTTTCTTTTATAGCTGTGCTGAGCTGTGATTACAAACAATGTGCTACAAAGTCACTGATCTACTAAGTTAGAATCAAGCAACACTCGAACCTATTTCGCCTCTATCACATTGTTTACCCTCTAAACAGATTACGGCAACGGTTTCCATCCCCAATCCCGCGGGAAAGCTGCAATTTGTCAGTCCCGCGATTGTATTATTAAGAGCATTAAGCGTAACCCCGGGATCCCATTAGGCTGGCGGCACCACTCTAGATGGTATCAACATTTAGCGACGGCCGGACAAAGCGGAGTGGAACGAAGGGTCATCGGACGATGGACAAAAACGATCAAGACGATTTGTTTCCTCGTTACGTATAGGCCTATGTATGACACAGACTGCAATAACAATAACAATACACAACTACAACTACAACTGCACTACTACACTACTACTACTACACACACACACTACTTACACTTAAGGCGACGATAACCGACTTTTAATGATTTTATACTGAAGATCACGTCTAAACGAGTACTGTTAATGATTTGAAAAAAATATATGTTAAATTTCATTTCATTTCCTTAATAACTTAATATGTAAATATTTTAGATTATATTTATATTACATAGTGAAATTAATTTTTAAAGTTATATCTAACGCGGATAAAAAACTGAGAATGGCGCAAAATGTACCAAGCGTATTTTCCTGAAACCTTCACCAATTTAAAGATAATTTAATTATTGATCTTTGAGTATACGCGTTTTATTAAAATACCTTTTGTTTTGTGTATAATAAATTAATAATGCGTCAAATTGGGGACAGCGCTCCTTGATGGGCGAGTCCTATTACTGGCTGAACGTACAGTACAGAACACGCAAGCTAACCACTCAAGGTCACTGGCATATATCTGAGTCTTAAGGTGAATCCTATATTCTTAAAATTAGATTTGTTCCCCAATATCATTATTACATGAAAAAGTCACTCAATCGAACAAATCTAACTTAGAGAGATGTATGAATGATTCTAATGATTATAATTCAGTAAATACATATCTGTTATAGTCGCGAATCATTTTTTGATCAAGACACAACTTGACACTGATCGGCAAATAGCAAAAAACGTAAGAAAATTTTAATTTCGTGGGTCACAGCTGCGGATCCATTTTAATCTAACATGGCTGACCATCGGATTTTTAAAGCCTTTTCAAATAAATCTATTGTGAAACAATTGTTATTTCGGTCAACCACTTCTAGCATATGAATAAATTTTTGTGTTTATTACTTTTTCAGAAACCAGGAGTGAACCTCTTACATACCCATTGCCTATTATACAAACAAAAGTTCAAAAAGTAAATCTAGGACGTGAGGGTAACACGAACGTCCTAATTAAACATAACTTCTGTTTCTAGGTACTAAATAATACACGAGGTCAACTTGTACAGACCGGCGAGACTTGTCGCGCGACGCGTCACCGGTAGAACAACTTTCATTGAAATTGTACAAACGTCTTCATAAAAAAAAATATCAAAATCAAAATAATCAATATAAAATATTGTTAAAATAATAAAAGAAAAAACCTTATTGAAATTAAATTTGTAGATAAATAATGTCAAATAATGAAAAGAGTAGGTATGTCGCAAGGAAGTATGTAAAATAGGTAAAAATAAAATAATCATCGTAATTTGGGAGCTGTTATTAGACATTTACATAGTTATGCCACATGTGCAGAAGGAATTATTGCCAAACTTCCTTGTCTTCAACGTAGTCTTTAATCTTATAATATGCTTTTTTGATAAGTACACGGTATGATGTGAGTTTTGAACTTTCTTTCCCTAAGTTCTGTAACCGACTTTGGCAATTTGTTATAAAAGCGCTTGCTTGTTTTAGTTAATCTTTGGTGTATCACAATTTCATATTTACTATGTGTATTTATATTAAAGAAATCACTTCTTATTTTGAAAAGACCTATTATGTTGAATAACAACTTAGCAAGTCTACAAAATTATTCCTAGGAGTTACGAACAACTCTCAAAATCGTAAATTCGTATATTTAGTTAGCGTAACAAAAATTTAAATGAGGACGCTTTGTTTATTCAAAGAATCTTTAACGGCTTCCACGCAATTAATTCGCAGCCACAGAATATAAATCATTTGAACAAAACACTGGGAGCACTGCCGTTAATTACTGAATGCGGTACAACATTTTAATATCTGTGTATTTACATCTCGCTCAGTCGTGTTTATGCTGCTGAAATGATCTGCTGGTCGCAAGCTCAGCTGGAAGTTGTCTCTCGACCTACTGATTCCCTTCAGACATTCATGGGAGAAATTGCCTGCCATTATTTTTTTTTTTTGAAAAAAACGGAACCCATATAGGATCACTTCCTTTCTGTCCGTCTGTCTGTCAGTCTGTCAAGACCCTTTTTCTCAGGAATTCTTAGAGGTATCAAGTTGACATTTATATCTAATACGTAAGTTTATGGTCCCTTGTTGTTCTAAAAAAATCAGGCTTCTAAGTCAGCGCAATAAAAAAATACGGCCATTTATGTGACATATTTTGATACTCGCAAATAAAACAAAACCTATATGGTACTTCCCGTTGACCTAGAACCATGAAATTTGGCAAGAACCAAGGTCTCATAGCACAAGTAAAATATAAGGTCCAAAAATTGTTAATTTGTAGTTTTAATAACTTTTTATGCGATTACAAATTTACTTTTTCAGTTGCAAAATTGACCGTGGCGTATATCGATGTATGGGAGAACATGTTTTTGTGTAAGTTTGTTTTTGAGATAAATTCATCCCAACTACGGAACCTTTTATTGTGCGTGGCCTGACACGCACTTGGCTGGTCTTTTTGGGGTATTAGTCTTCCAGAAATTATCTTAATTTTTTTTTGTTGTTTGATCATGTTTAGATATCGGTTCCCATCACGTCTGCGGAGTTTCGTTTCTAACTTGTCGTAATAAATTCAGCAAAGGTACGTTTATGAGATATCACATCGACACTTTCGAAGCACTAGCAGGAGAGTGTATTCTTAATTCAAATGGACGTTAAAAACAAAACACCACATTTGCCAAAAAACATGTTTCCATTTTGACATGAACTTTCTGCTGGGAACTTCCAAGGAAGCCGTCGCTCATTGTTCGTTCAAATATTAACACGCACCTCAGGGGAAATGTGACAGGTAAATAAGAAACTACGGAGCTTGCAGACTTATTTGTCCTCTTATTTCTGTCCTAAATTATAGACAGAGTTTAGGTTCACGAAAATAGAAACAGTTACCTGTGTGTACCTGAGAACTTAAAATATTTGTTTAACTTAAGTACTAACCATTTCCAAAATCATCATCTATCTACCTATAATTTTCCCAACTATGTTGGGTTCGGCTTCCAGTCTTACCGGATTCAGCTGAATACCAGTATTTTACATGGAGCAACTGCCTATCTGACCTCCACGACTCAGTTATCTACTGGGTAACACGAGATCCCGTGGTAAGACTGGTTGTCAGACTTTAAAAAAAAAATGAAAATATTTTATTTTCTTGTTTGATCGCCACTTCATAAAATCAATGTATGTATTTAAATATATTTCCTTTGAAATTTCTGGCAAAAGATTTTCGATAACTGTATTTGCCTTGTCTTTAACCGAATCTGGGGTCAACATTTCAGAATCGCTTGAACTCATTTTTATTAAGTAATCAATATTAGTCTATATAACCGAGAAGTTGAATTTCGGTGCACTTACAGAGTTATATTCCGCCAAATTATAATTATAGAATTTAATACATTATAAACATGGAACACATCACAGCGTCAGTCCCGCTTAATACCTAGGTATTTTTTTAAATTCACACTGGCTGTTTATATACTCACAAGACCGTAACATTTTTTTTTATTATAATCGATTTTTTTTTAATTACCTATGTTAAATTTTTCGTAGCCGACTAGTTAACCAAATTAGATCTATTTTTAAAATTCATTCCCGCCCTAGAGAGGGTAGCAATTACTATGAGTCAAGGGTGGGGAGCAGCGTCTTCCACCCGCTACTCGGATGAAACAAACACTAGGTACTTTCCGAGTATGAGAAATTAAAAAATCATTTTCTAGTCAGTTGTCAAAGCTAACTCAGACTTTAAGGCCTGTATTAATAGAGCGTTACTCAGTACTTAAGCACCACTTAGGACTAGTTTCAACCAATCAAATGGCTTGAATCTAGTCTTAAGTAATGCTTGAGTACTGAGTAGCGCTCTATTAATACGGGCCGAATATCTTATTTTATTCAGAAACGTCTCCATAGATGCATCGTGTACCATTATATTGTACTTTTCCTTTTTACCGTTCCGTACCCAAAGGGTGCCAACGGGACTAAGGATCCGCTGTCCGTTTGTCTGTCACAGGGCTGTATCTTTTAATCAGGTTGTAGATATTTGAAAATTTCACAGAGTGTGTACTACTATGGCCGCTATAAAGACAAAATACAAAAAGTTTAATGATACAAGAAATGTGATTTTTTCGGCGTTTTTTCGAAAATATTGTTTAATATTGTACGGTGGAACGGAACTCTTCGTGTGTGAGTCCGACTTGCACTTAGCCGCTTTTGTAATTGTAGTGCCTACTCTAGGAATATTCGAACAGTAGTATATTAGGTATTTTCGAGCAAAGAGGAAGTTATTAGTGCCGACACCGCTATTTAACACATGTAGGACTTTTAGCACTTCCGACTTGGCACTGTACTCCATTTGAAATAAGATTAGACATTTAAATAAACTTGTTTACAGTCCGTTCAACCGATTGTGATATCTATTCGGTAGGCATAAGGATGGCATTGAAAGCAAACACGTGGTTACAATACCAACTATTTATTACAGCTGTCATTGGTCATGCCTCCAACGCAATAGAAGTCAAAATCGACTGAACGAAATGTAAAAAAGGTTTATTTGAATGTCTAATCTTATTTCAAACGGAGTATAGAAATACTGAACGGAAAACGAATAGGAGTAGCTACACACATTTCAATGATCATTTTATTTAGAACTAGCTTTTTCCCGCGGCTTCGCTCGCGTTACTAAAGTCATCATCAGTCATTTGACAATTAATTCGGGTTGTACTAATATAATTATGTATATATAATAATAAAAATATAATCATGATTCGAAAGACAGGTGGCGCCATCTATTATCATAAGAACGTTATTTTTGTTTTCCTCGGGAACAGTACTTTTTTTCGGGACGAAAGGTACCCTATGTCCGTTTCTGTACACCTGACAACATATACGCAAAATTTCAGGATGATCCGTTCAGTGGGTTAGGCGTTAATAGGTAACAAACAAACTTACTTTCGCATTTATAATATTAGTTAGGATTGATGACGTTACCCAGAACGCCGCTAAGCTTAAGTGAGACTGGGCCGGACATGTCTGCCGCAGATGATAAATGGGGTAAGAGAACCATCGATTGGGTACTAAACGCACGAGGACATCGTGGCAGACCTAGACGAAGACGGCGCGCGGCGGGACGAGGTTGACTCCTACACCGGAAGGACCTGGCTGAAGCTAGTAAAAGACAGAATTGTGTGGAAAAGAGAGAGGTATATCATGGGCATCCTCTTAAGGGGTAATTGTACTCATCATTATGAACTACTTTTACTATGAGACCAACCCTGAAATCGCGAAAAAAAATCTCTAATTATTATGTTCGCATAAAGGCTTCTACATACCGGGGCGACTTGACGCGCGACGCGACGCGATACAAAGGCACCGCTCGTCCCGCGACACGCGGGGCCTTTGTGCCGCGTCGCGTCGCGCGACAAGTCGCGGTGGTATGTAGAAGCCTTAACTCGTCAAAATATAGTGATCAACAGTTTTTTTTTCGCGAATTTAGGTTAGTCCCATCGATATAGGCCAAGGTCAATTTTCCGACTGAAAATGTTTTGTAATCTCATGATTATATTTTTTTTATGTGATAAAACTACAAATTAGCAATTTTCGAACTGTTTCCTTTACTTGTGTTAAGAGGCCTTGCTGCTTGCCAAATTTCATGGTTCTAAGTCAACGGGAAGGAAAAAAAAGAGAAGAGGAAAAAAAAGAGAGAAGGAAAAAAATACGGCCCTAAGTTTATGCGAGTATCAAAATATGTCGCATATACTTAGGGCCGTATTTTTTTTATTGCGTTGTCTTAGAAGCTTGATTTGTTTAGAGCACCGTTTTGACAATTTTTTTAGGTCCCTTTAAGCGTTTCTGAGAAAAAGAGCGTTGACAGACGGACAGACAGACAGGCAGACGAACAGACAACGAAGTAATCCTATAAGGCTTCCGTTTTTTCCTTTCCTGTACGGAACCATATAAAGGTATTTCATCTCTTGTACCCATAAAACATGTAATTCAATCATGTTTATAATCTATGAACACCGGTTCTCACAACCATAAAATAACATAAGTTATGCAAAAAATAACAATGTTCCCGGTACAGGTTTATTATATTTTAATTCTAGTATTAAAAGTTAACTAGCCAAGCACCGTATTTTGTTCAAAAAGAAAGAATAGGTACGTTGACCTCCATGTTTATTACAGACTGGGCAAAAAACCGTAACGAATGGTATAAGATTATACCTAGTGTCACGCGGTTAACACAATAGATGCCATTTTAAATTCTTAATTGTTTTATGTGCTCACGAACGATAAAAATAACCTGCCAGTTTATCTTGAGAGGCGGCGAGATAAAATGAATGAATGAATGAATAAGCTGGACCGACCCCAGCGTGGTTGAACCAGACTCGATTGCTTGAATGAACCCAAAGATTCACACTAGCCCCTGAAGCCTCAAGTTTCATGGGACTACAGAGACCATTGTATATCAAAGGGTAGACCGGGGGCGCGATAATGGTAGGAAAGACGTGCCCTTGGGATATGGAAGGATTATTAGAGTCGTACCAGATATGCATCCTTGAGAATTGAAAATGATATTTCATGAAAATTTTGACAGATTTTTGACGTAAGTTTTATCAAAAAGCGTCACCATTTGGCTGATAGTTCAGGTACTTATTGGACCCCCCGTGTTGCGGCGATTGATATTCGCCACAAAATTTCGCAAAATACTTTACAGCTCATAATACAGTCGGTATGATGAGCTGTAAAGTATTTTTGTGAAAATTTATATCTATAGCCAACGCCATGAGACGAGATAAATTTCATACTTTGGGATTTAAAACTTTAACAGAAATTGCGTATGGTTCAGTTTCCATTGCAACTAAAATTATTTTATGACGTTTAGCGATAATTTCTTCATTCATAAATCAACTTAGATATCTTGAGTTTAAAGTTGATAGTTGTATAATTTGCAATTTTATGTATTTATAGCTTCTCATGACGGTTACTTTACTTATGTAGATTCAGAGACCTTTTACCCAGTAGTGGGACAAAACAGGTGAAACAAAAGTATTCAAATGTCATTCTCAGGTGTTATTAAATTGACGGGGTCCGTTAGGGCCAATGCCTGCCAGGGTTGCGAGTTTGTCCGAAAGGGATATCGTGGCCCTGGCACACAGGCAAATGAAGGAATACGGGTGGGTTTTAGTCAGTTAAAGTCTGACACGCCCTCAAAGTTATTTGATAAACTTGTTTTTTTTCTTTTTCTTTGATGTATTTAATTACCGTTTTTAGGGTTCCGTAGTAATCAAGGAACCCTTATAGTTTCGCCATGTCCGTCTGTCTGTCTGTCTGTCCATCCGTCCGTCCGTCTGTCCCCGGCTTAGCTCAGAGACGCTAAGTCCTAGAAAGCTGTAATTTGGCATGGGTGTACATATTAATCACGCCAAAAAAGTCGTAAAATAAACCATGAAAAACATTTTTTTTAAGGGTACCTCCCTTGCACGTAAAATGGGGATGACATTTTTTTATCTCGTCTAATACATGGTGTGGGGTATCGTTGGATAGGCCTAAAAATATTGTGGTTTTATGGCAAACATTTTTCAATTCTGAGATCCGTTTGCGTAATATTAAGGTTTAAAGTGCTATTTTTTGTTAGAGTCAAGTGTCCCCCCCCCCTTCTGCCAGCTAAATGGTTGTTTTGGATATGTGAAAAAATTCATGGCAGTAGCATATATAACGAAATTAAAAGGAAAACTATCACAGCTAAGTAGGGTTTACAAGTTAACGATTAATCGTCGACCAACTTAAATGCAGTTGAAGAATTGACCGTACCATATATTGATGTGTGGGATAGCATGTTTTTCAACTACAATGTTAAGTTTGTTTTTGGGATGAATTCATCCTAACTACGGAACCCTTCATTGTGCGTGGTCCGACACGTACTTGGCCAGTTTTTTATACATTGCTTTCTTTATTTTGTGTCAGGCCATTCTAAGTCTTAAAAGATTAGATCAGATTTAGATCTCGGAAAAGAAACGTCGTCGACTCATACTCGATTCACGTCGCCATGACAATGGCCGCAGAAATGCCCCCTAAATGGTATTCTTACACCCATATTCTAAGTCAGTCCACTCCACGGCGACTCCGCCATGATCAGTGATATTGACTGTCAAAACGACTGCAAAAATTCTAAAATACATCGAGTTGGTTAAAATTATTACTTTGCAAGAAAAAT
The DNA here is from genome assembly GCA_948098905.1 of Tiliacea aurago. Taxonomy (NCBI): domain Eukaryota; kingdom Metazoa; phylum Arthropoda; class Insecta; order Lepidoptera; family Noctuidae; genus Tiliacea; species Tiliacea aurago. The sequence goes on along the minus strand of OX402578.1, from coordinate 20,099,349 downwards.
TCACAAAAGGTTGAAATCCCCTGGACCGGAGCGAGCAAATTACAATTTTTCTTGATTTTATTTCCCCAAATAACCTTAATCCGATCCAGACTGTCCCTTGCTGTCCTCCCCCAGTGACGCCCTAACACGAGGTCCGTACCCCACAGAGGTGCCCTTAGCGTGTAGTCGCCTAGTTTATACCAGGCTTTAATTTATTGAGGCACCAACAAGCAAGCCTGGTTAAGCAGCCGCCAACCCCTAGGTCCGAGATGACAATCACAAAAAAAAACAAGGGTTCACTTTAGCGCAAAAGTAATGCGGAGCATCCACTAGCAATAAGTATGGCATATGAGATCTATGAAAAGTAGGTGGACTCGAATGTGCTAGGGTAGGGTTTGTACCTTGGTATTGGCAGATGATTCTTCACCTCCACTAAAGAAAATTGACGTGTATGTCAATTTATAACAAGTTTTAACTGTCAATGTCACTGATGGTGGCGGAATCAACGTGGAACGGAGTGTAGGAAATGACTTAGAATATGGGTGTAAGTGTTGCTAGAAACTTGATTAATGCCACTTTTTGCGCTTGAAAGCACAACTAAGTATTGTTAGTTGGTCACATTCACAACTAAACCAACGTTTCAGGAAATTAATGTCTGTGTGTCGATTGATTGCAGAAAAATCGTGACCACACAATACTATTTAAGTATTTTCTGGTATTTTTTTGTGTGAATATTGTGTGCCTGGGTAAAATAAATTTATTTTCCTCATTCTTTGAACAATGTAATGAATAAGGTTAATTTATTTTTTTATAAGGTTAATAGCAAGTAAGATATTTTTATAAAGTAGTATTTAAATAATCACAGATCCGGTCGAAGTGGACGTGCTTGGGGCGGCCTATGTCCAGCAGTGGACGTCTTTCGGCTGAAATGATGATTTAAATAATAATAGTTAAAAGGTTAACGCTACAGAAAACATTATTACTGCAGTGAAGGAATAAACTCAAATAAAATGGCAAATTTTATAGTTTAACAGTAACACGATAGCATTCGTATCGAGTTTCCATTACAAACAGGCATTAATAATGTTACAGCCAATCAAAATATTAGCCGCTATAACATTTTATATATTTCTAGCTATTATTTTTCTACAAAAGTTAGTGTTAACGGTGACCTATGAGACAAGTTAATATTTCAACTGTTAAAGTATTATAATTATACAGCAAAAACACGACGTTTTTTGAACGCAAAACGTCGGCGTCGCCATCGAAGCGCCGGAGACAATAAAAACGTCAATAAATTAGCATAATGGCTATCACAAATTACGTTATTGTATAAAACATTCAGTCAGGAGCTTCGTAATGCAGCCATAATTCATATTGTCGCGTGTGACAGAATAACCCAACGATATATTATGTCGCTCGTGCCGGCGCCCAAATGTGACCAATAATTCATATTATTTTTAATCAATATTTAAACTCGATACGGCGAGCTTAATTGCATTTTTAAGGTAACATTTCAACCACAGGATGCATTATTTTTTCATCTTCAGACTGCGACTGACTCATCAAATGACTGCACTCATCAAATACGACTCCTGTAAAGCCGTGTACGCACGTACGAACAAATTTGATACGCAACAACTTGGTTCGCACGTGTGTACCACTAACGAACATCGAACACTCTGTTCGTCAAACATGTTTGCGGCGATCCTATTTGTATGTTCCGTATGGACGGTGTTCGAATAGCTTTAATAAATGTTACGGCCAAGTTCACGACTGTTGTGCGCGATCTCGATTCGAACTATGTTCGCGTTCGTGTTCGAATATATTATGCCGTCCATACATACGTACATAGGTACAAACCAAATGTTCATGTTTGATGTTTGTGTTCACTATGTTCGTGTTCGTACGTGCGGACACGGCTTTAGGCTCACTCGTTTTTTTCACTAAAGGGAAAAGAAAAACTGCTGTTCCATACATTTAAGTTCTCAAAACTCGTCAAAGTGTAGGGAACAGATGATTTTTGGAATGGTCCCATAGTAAAAGTTGTTCGTAATGACCCGTTAAGAGGTTTTACGCATGTAACGTTACACGTTGTAGAATTTATGTGTATGTGTTCTAGTGTGACATATTTTTTTTGCCTATCTTACTTGCATTATATGCAGACGTAATAACACTAATAACAGATTTAAAAGTCACTAAAATCATATAATCTGCGCCATAGGCAAGTCTTTGGCCGATTCATTCGCACGCGACTGCTACTACGTGCAGAAAAAAGGATAAGATTTCTCCTCAGCGCTCGAATTTATGATCAGACAAGCAACTTGAAACCCCTTTTGAACAGGTCTTAATATTAATTAAAATCTCGAGTCGCACCGTCAACTGGATCCAGTTCCATTACGGGCACTGATCGCTAGTCGATACGACACTAACCGACCGAATTGCGAAGCTTCATTATTGACGCGATTATACTTACGACAAGACAATCGCAGGCAGCGCGCATCGCTACCAACCGGTTGCGCGTGCGTAGCGCCCATACCCAATTAAACAGTAATTTCCGCAAATCGTTCGGCTCCATGTTTTTATACGTCATGGCTACCACACTGAATTGACCCCCTACGCTAAAGATCAATCTTGCTATATGAGATCACCTTACACCAGCCACGTTACCATTGATCAGAAAGAACGTCAAATAGAAGATGCTATCATCCGCGATATTTCTTGATACTTACATTTTAATGACGTGTCGTAGGTAATGGGAATCGTCACTTCACTATCAAGCGTCCATCCGGCGATTGAGTATCTACTTAGAGATATATTAAATATGATGGAGCAGCAAGTGGGGCCATCTAGTTTTGTTACGAAGTTACTGGAATCATCGAAAAGGTCGGATAAGAGTGACACTGGCTGGTGACAGTCACTCTAGCAGAGCGTCGCATCGATGGTTACGTGGCGGCTGTCTTTTGATGACAGAAGATGATGTCAGGGGAGCCGCTGTCGTACCACGTCCACGACGAACTGCTATATTCCGGCACAATCCTGATGATATTAAAGCTGCTGAACTACTAATACGTAGACAACTTCTGGTAAAGTAGGCTATCGTGCGCTGTTAAATATATCGGAAAAAGGGGCATACCGGTTGTATAAAAAAAACTTCTATCGTTGATCTATAAACTTGAAACTTGGCCCGATTACTTTATCAACAGTCTCCTGCGCTAATCCTAATTTATTTGGGGTCGGCGTAACATGTCTACTTATACTTATGTATAAATGTATATCTACAAATATTTTATCTATTTAAATATTATATCTTCTATCTTCTTCTTTTCTTCTATATATTAAAAGGAAACCGTGACTGACTGATCAATCAAAACATAATAACTGCTAACCAACCGCTGAACGGATTGCGCTAAAATTCCGACATACAGATAGTTATTATGACGTAGGCATCTGCTAAGAACGGATTTATGAAAATTCAACCCTTAAAGGGGTGCAACGAGGGTTCAAAGTTTGTATGGAGAAATAATATAAGATTACTTCTGTCAAGAAATAATAAAAACGTGTTTCACTGTGTCAAGATAATATACATATAGTGGAGAATCCGTTTATGTTTCCTATGTTGAACGATTACGATGTTGATAGACCCGTAGTTGCGTAGGCTATCTTCAAGGTTTATATGTTATCCTTGTATGGAATAGAATACGTTTTTAGTACAATTATTGTATAGCCCATTCCATAAATACCTACTCAAATATATTTTATGAAATAGTAAAATGTGACAATTTATTTATTAAAATAATATTACATAATATATACGCTAACAGACTTAAAATAATAATATGTACATGTCGGCGTCACCATTGTAAACAGAACGTGCAACGGGCCGAGTTACGCACTGCAATGTGTCACTTAGGCCTCCCCACTCTCCGCACTACTCGAGCCGCTCTACATAAGCGAGCGCGCAGCAAGGAGGGGATTCCCCCAACCGATCACCATGTTCGGCAAGCCTATCCCTTGGGAGAAGCGAGCCAAATATCTCGGTGTGGTCTTAGACCATCACATGACGTTCGGCGAGCACATAAAACAGGTGCGCTCGCGCGCCAGTTTTGCTCTCGGCCGACTACACTCCGTACTCAACCCGCGCAGCAAGTTGTCCCTTAAGTGCAAATTGCGTATTTACACCGCGTGCATTCGACCGATCATGACTTACGCCTGCGTAGTCTTCGCTCACGCAAAGTCGTATCACATTCATAAGATGCAGACGCTTCAAAACCGATTTCTCCGTAGAATTACGAAGGCTCCTTGGTTCGTTCGGAACGAACAACTTCACGTAGATCTTAAGATGCCTACCATCAAGCAGTTTATGAAGCGCCTTGCAAAGCGCTTTTTCGAATCCGCGGAACGTCATCGCAACCCCTTGGTTGTGCAGGCCGCTAGTTACAGGCCTTCTGCCATTAGTCAGACTCGCCGACCGAGGCATACTCTCTTAGATCCGGATGACCCCGTCACTCTCCTTCAGGAAAGCAATAGGGCCACGAGTACAGTGCACAAAATACACAAACCGACCTTCCGTCCTCGCCGCCGAGGTACCACGCGAACTTCCCGAGTAAATGGTAATAAAAGTCCTCCCCCCCGTCCCTTGAATGTCGATGCGCCAGCCGCCCGGTTAGAGGCTGTGAGCGCCGTAGCAATAAATATAATATCCCCTGATAATAATCATGATCAAAATGTTGATCCAGCCCATCCCCAAATTGTTACTAATTTTGTGACCAAGGACGCCCTAAGCCGAGGTCCGTACCCCACAGGGGGTGCCCTTAGTGCGCTGTCGTTTAGTTTTAATATATATAATTTGCGTGGAAGCTTTAAGATTAAAAACCTTAGGGCAGCCACAGGAATATCCGGTTAGGTAGCAACGACCTCTCTAGGTCTGCTACGAGATGTCAAAAAAAAAAAAAAAAAATCTGTATTAAACAATTATGAAAACAAGTATGAAAAAAGTCTGAATTAAACTATTATTACAGTGAATTAATAAGTTGTGGAAATAAAGGCTGACTTCTGCTATATCTCTTACTTTCATTTAAGATGTTGGACCCTCTGCCTTCATCAGAAGTGGGATACGTTCCACCATCCACTAATGATAGCCACTGTAATTTAATACAAGACCAAATTTCATTGCTTTCTGTTGGCATGGACGCTATATTAAAAATTAAAAATAAATTGCGGATGCCATGATTAGTTGTCAAGCTACTCCAAGCATGGGGGCGCGAGGAGGCGAAATGCCGGGGTGAAACTCCGCTACCGCGGGAAATCACGGCACAGCGGCCAGAGCTGCGACGGGATCTCATGGCGACGTGGAGAGTGCGATTGTCGCAACCCAGCGCTGGGCACGCCACAATTGTGGCGATAGTCCCCTCTTTGAGGAGTGACTAGAGAGGCGCCACGGCGTCCTTTCCTTCCGCCTGACGCAGGTCCTCACCGGACAGGGTTGTTTCGTGAGGTTCCTGTTCAGGATAAAGCGGGAGGAAACGCCCGGGTGTCACCACTGTGTGGATCGCCCGGAGGTCACGGTGGAGCATACGGTGGAGGTCTGCCCGGCTTGGGTGGGGCACTGCCGTGTCCTCACAGAGGCGATCGGCGGCGGCGATCTCTCGCGTCCGGCCCTGGTTCAGGCCATGGTTCGGAGCGAGAGTGCATGGCCTTTGTGGCACGAGGATGTTGTCGTGCAAAGGGTGTCGTGTGTTCGATACCAAATTGGCTCTTCCGCTAGAGCTTGCCACCACTCTGCGAACTACTAGTGCCACTATTCCTGCTGAGTTGGTTTTAGGTAACCAGTGATGATCGTCGACGTGACGTTTCATTCAAAGCTGTGTCCACAGATTCTGCATGGGCAGAACGACTCCACACGGGCCACGCGAATTCACCCGCAGGAAAAGATAGTACCAGCCAGTGGTCCGCATAATGGTAGGCACCTAGGCAAACAACCCCACTTTGATCAGACGAGTCGCTGAAGAATACTGTTGGCCGTTGCTGTGCTCGATGGACACACCATCTTAAACGGTTTTAAGTTTGCGGCATGAGTCTCTATTGCGGAGATGAATTAAATAAGACTGGGTTTTGCTCGGATTCGGCCCGAGTCAGTTACCGAGGTAATACGGACCTCAACTTCCTCAAATTGTGACAAGGTCGCCTGCATAAGGAAGCGTGATATGTTCGGGCTGGGTAACTGGTTGTTGGTATGGATATTAAAAAAAAAGGAGGTGTCAGGACACTACAACAATTTATATCTACTTATGTAGATTCAGAGACCTTTTACCCAGCAGTGGGACAAATAGGTGAAACAAAAGTATTCAAATGTCATTCTCAGGTGTTATTAAATTAACGGGGTCCGTTAGGGCCAATGCCTGCCAGGGTTGCGAGTTTGTCCGAAAGGGATATCGCCCTGGCACACAGGCATATGAAGGAATACGGGTGGGTTTTAGTCAGTAAAAGTCTGACACGCCCTCCCGCTCAGCCCAGAGCGGGGGAAGTTATTTGATAATTTCCCACCCAAAAAAAAAAAAAGGACACTACCTTGAGGTTGGCCCAGAAAACGGTGGTTGTGGAGAAATTCTCGAAGTATTCGAACAAAATTCTGATCGCTGATCAATGTCTCCACCTTACACAGCAACCGTGTGAGGTTGACTATATCGTATGCAGCTGACAGTTCTACAAATACAGCGCCTGTGACCGTTCCTTGTCCCGAAACCATCCTCAATGTGTTGAACGAGTTTGAGGGTCCGCAGCAAAATTTGACGGTCTGAAACCAGCTTGCTCCGGGATTAACTTCGGGCCAATAACACTCGTTAGTTGGTCTAGCAACTGTCCCTCAAACAGTTTGTATGTATGGCAGACCGAGTATGGAAGAATGTGTGATATTGGACGATAAGTTTTTGGATCGTCTGGTGCTTTACCTGGCTTCGGATTAGCTACGACCTTTAATGTTCTTCAGAGACGGGGTATTGAAGCTGATTCTAGACAGTTGTTGTATAGATGCAGCCACCACAACTCAGCAACTGGCCCAAGCTGTTTGATTTGCTCAACTGAGATATCATCGAACGGAATTTTGAATGAAACTATCACTCTAAGTCTAATTACTCTAAGGCCTTATCAACCAAAATGAATGTATGCGCGAGCGAAGTCGCGGGCAAAAGCTAGTACGATAATATATGCAGTTACGTGAACAACAAAGCTTGCTAATAATATAGGCAGGTGTATGGTGGTGTGGTCATCCCAATAAGTAGGTACAGGCTCTGGGGCCACCCGTTTGGGTTGTCGTGCATAATTAAATAGTATTGATTGGAACGACAGACTGCCGACCTTGGCCGTATCGGTATGTATGGTATAAATTATTCGAAGAAGATGGGTCAATAGGTATAATTGAAGATAATTCCATGGTCATTTACTTGCGTACCTACAAAGGGTTGCGGGGGTCTTATAGTACAATATATTTGATGTACCCATCTATGGACAATGTATCTAGGGCTGCCAACCCTACTATATAATATAGTATCCTGCCATATTAGAGGCCTAATTAGTATATTTCTAAACAAAAAATATAGTAGGTGAAACTACTAAGTATATTTTTATTTCAATACAAAATGGCGAGATGATGATAAAAACTGAATTCATGGTATTTTGTAACCTTTATTTCGAGTGTAACAATAGCTTTATGAGACATTATAAAAAAACAAGCGAGCCGTACAGTAGTCGCGTATGATGTGAAACATCTGACATCTCACCTTGGTCGTAACTCTTAAGCAATATTGACCAGCGACAGAAATTACCCCCTCTACTTTTCCTTGAGTACACTAATTCCATGCTATTATAAAGTACTTACGAATTCCATGCTATTATAAAGTACTTACGAATTCCATGCTATGAAAAAGTACTTACTTTTTCCATACTCAAGCTGTAACTTCCTGTTACACACTTCCGTCCCTTTTCAAGGAAAACACTCCCACAAAAAGCGAAAGAAAATATAATATGTTACACATATAAAAAAACTGTTAATAATGAAAAGTTCATAGCAAAAAATTTTTTTTTTTTTTTTAAACATACCCAATTATTATTATTATTTTTTGCCATCTTCTATATTTTTACAGGCAATGGCTTCGAATATACAATTTTTTATATAAAAAAGTTAGCAACGCTAACTGTATCAGTCAAACAGGAATATATTCTAGCTATGGACTTGCTTACCAGAATCATCATCATCTGCCTATAGTCTTTTCCGAACTGTGTTGGGGTCGGCTTCCAGTCGGAATACCAGTATTTTACATGGAGCGACTACTTATCTGACCTCCACAATCCAGTTACTGGGTAATACGATACCTCTTGGTAAGAAGACTCGTTGTCAGACTTTCGCGCTTCTGACGACCCGTAACGACTGTCAAAGACCCACGAATGACAGCCGGGACCAACTGCTTGACGTGCTTTCCGAGGCACGGAGGGGTCTTGGTATGTAAAGATGGTCACCCATCCACGGACCAACTGTGGCAAGTGTAGCTTAACCTGATCGATCGACGTGTGCTGCTATTATTACTTGGTCTGCTTCATCATCATTATCATTTCAGCCGAAAGACGTCTGCAGTGGCATCAACATCGCCACATGCAAACACCCGTCACACTGACGTCACGCAAAATACTGCATCGCGCAAGCAGAGTTTACCGCGCGACTAGCATATATACAACATCCCGACATCAACCGTCGGGCAGTTGCCCACCAGACACAACACGCGTCTTGTCGGAGGATCCTCCCTTTCCTATGGAAGATGAGTGAACTTTACACCCTGTTCCTCACCCCTCTTAACGTCCACTGCTGGACATAGGCCTCCCCTAAGGGGGGTGTTTGCCATAATCGCCACGCTTGGCAGGCGGGTTGGCGATCCTTGGTCTGCTTACCAGAATAAAAAGGTTATATTATACCCGAAGGCAATTTAAGTGAAATTAATAAACAAACAGCCAGGGACTGACTTTTAATGATTTTTTTATTCGCTAAATTATTTTGTGGCAACACAGTGAGGATTGCGTTATGTTCGTTCATGGAAAAAGTCTATCAGAAGCACCTTCCCAGAAAATCGGATAAAGGCCGATGTTACAGAAATGATCTGAGATGAATATACCTAATATAACGTCATCTAAAGCCTATTGTTTGTATAAGTTCATAGTTTTATAGGTATAATGTAATTAATTTAAGAACTCCTCTGCCCAACCTTTCGGGGAAACAAGGCGATATAATGTTCTGTGTTATTTTAGAACACACAATTAATTCCATTGCAATTATGGGAACGAAATCCAAAAACTATAAAATCATTAATAGATGTCACCTTATTCGTCGTCAATTCTTAGGTAATCACAGTTGGTAAGGTTTAGTTCAGAAACTCTGACCAAATAGAGAATCATCTTCAGTGTATCCTATTTGTACATTACGATGTTACCACGTTTGGTCGAGGACAGGTTATGATCGCTCACTATTTGGAGTTTAACGATTTGAGATATAAAGATGGATGCAGTATTTCCACTTGAAACAAATTGTATCACAGACCTACACAAAATGGATCAATTCAAATTAGGTTTGCACGAATTCCTAGTTGCAAATGTTACTATTCAATTAATGATTATTTAAATGAAGAATGACTGATTTTTTATGAAATGGCAGGCACCACAAATGTAATGACTATTGAAATTTTGATTTGACTTGTTTTTTTTTTTGACAGTCTATTTTTTTAGGTTGCTCAATTGAATTTATTTATTAAAAATGTATTCTTTATATTCAATATTAAGTTAATTTTCACACCTCACTAGGTTATAATTATGTATTATTTATAACCTAATGAGGTGTGCAAATTAATTGTAAATGTATCTTAAACACCTGTAACACCTTTTTTCACATGTATTAAGCAAATAAATTATTTGATTTGATTTGAACAATATCCAAATAAACCGCGTAGTCTAAACAGTCTTGCTTTGCAGTAGTCTTATCCAGTATTGTTGATTGGCTTGATACAAAAACAGTCTTATCATAATTTAACATAACTTCTTAACATAACACTCGTGCATTATTATTAACTCACTTTGCGGTCGGTGCAACAATCTCCTATTTTTGTATTATCTTGTTGCATTCTTTCGTATTTTGACTGCACCTTCTGATTCTTACCTTTATTTAACTACTCAGGTTCAACGGTTAATGAGTCATGCACTGTACTTGGTCATAAGACCTCCTTGCAGCCCGCGGCGTGAATTAACTAAAACCATGTTAGGCGAGGTACACAGACAGCACAGAATAACAACACTGGTCACGCAGACTACCATCTGCACTCCGCTTAATTAAAGAGACACATCAAGTTGTTTATTTTGCACGAAGTAATCATTTTGAAAATGGTCTTTTACTTTTTGTTATTTTATTATGTTATAAATAATACCGGGTACTTCCAAGCTTTGCTAAATAAAAAGGCATAACATTTTACGGAATGAAAAGCTCTACTTTTCTTGAGGCTATTTTCCAGAAACTATTATAGGCTGCTAAAAGATCCTGCCAGGGTTGCAAGTTTGTCCGAAAGGGATATCGTGGCCCTGGCACACAGGCAACGGAAAGAACACGGGTGGGTTTTAGTCAGTAAAAGTCTGACACGCCCTTCCGCTCCGCCCAGAGCGGAATAAGTAATTCGATACTTTCCCACCCGAAAAAAAAAGGCTTCTAAAAGATAGAACAAGGTTTAATTCAATAAAGACGAAATAGAATGTGTTTCCTAGTACTTTTTCGTCTTTATTGAATTAGTTACAGCTATGGTTCTTGAGCTTGGTATTATGAAAATCTTTAAGTTTAATATTATTTTCGTCTTTACTTGGTGAAATAATAATAATAATCCATTTATTTCAGGCTACGCAGGGCCATAGATAACAGCGGCGAGGTGTCAATTTTTGTATGAGAGAAGCCGATTTTAACTTAGTTTCTTATCAGTAAAGTAAAAATTAGTTAATTAACATAAAAGTAAGTCTTTCCTTTACTGAATTTAACACCATCTATCGTCAAGTAGCAGAACCAAAAAGACGCATCACTACACAGACAAAACTTTCTTGTTTCTTATTCCAATTCAAAGCTAATTAAATAGGCGTTTTTGATGTTTGAATGTTATGGTGAATTAAATACCCCTATTGACTGTGCCATTTTTTAATAGCGGTACCTAGAATTGTTGATGCAAAATTCCGAAGGGCAGCCGGTAGGAATCGTGTTATATGGTGCTTTCGCCACTGATAGATAAATACCTTAACCTAAACATACATATTTTTATTTTATTAACATTAAATTATTGTACACGAAGTGATGACTGTGTCGGCGTCGTCGTGTTGCGCTGCGTGGCGTCGCGTAACCTTCCACGAAAACGTCGGTACGCCACACCTTCCGGCCAAAACTCTTCTTTCATGAAGGTTTCTAGAAACTGAGTTGGAACCCGCACCACAAACGACTTGAAGTTATGACGCGACTCCAACTTCTCAACTCTCAAAGTCCACTTGGTCTTGAATCTGATGTATTCCACGATGTCTTCAGTCATCGTGGAGTGATGCAGACGGGATACGTACAGCTGCGTCGACGGTGTTGCAGGACGCAGCAACGTATTTGGTCAGCCAGAGCAGTACCACATCGATTACGTGAATAAAAACCAAAGCCAGCACGACTCGACACAAGTAGCACAATTTATATGAAAATTTCAAAGTAAGTGTGGCGCTGCCAACTGTCGCACCTGCGATAGCGCGCCAGTCTGCGCAAGCCTTTAACCCCTCTGCGGAAAATCGACCGTCAGCCACGCATGTTGCTGTGCATAAATCATGGATGTCAAGTGCACTCTTCACATCAGGCTCAAAAAATAAAGTCACAACACATACCCACATAAAAGTTACATTATTCACTAAACCAGTACATTTACACATACAATAAAAACGTAAAATATATAAATTCGAAGCAATAACTTTAGTGTTCCCGCATTCCGGGGTTTGAATGCGCAAGAGTCGATCATGCGGGCAGCATTGTGCGAACGCAGACAGCCGTTTTTATACTCTTTTTAGTTTTACACACAATTTATGAGGCATTATTACACTATATTGCACGCGCTGGCAGACCAGTGGGACTCTCCGATGCTGGCTCGCTGGATACGGCTGCACGCAGTTGTATAATCATTTGTCACCAGCATCGTGGAGTAAAGGCTTCTAAATTGCGAGCTTACAAAATAGTGTTAGTAATAATTAATAATAATTGATAGACAAATAATAATGCCTCGTGTCGCGGGACGAGCGGTGCCTTTGTGTCGTGTCGCGTCGCGCGACAAGTCGCCCCGGTATGTAGAAGCCTTAAACCCGGATCGCCCACTTTCTGTTTAGTTAAATGGGATAAAATAAAATTGCTATTATTATTATAAAATAAAATTATCATTATTATTTGTCTATCAATTACTATTAATTATTACTAACACTATTTTGTAAGCTCGCAATTGTACTAACACATATGGATGTAATCGTAGGATGAATCTGAAATAAATGATGATTTATTTATTTAGTTCCTGGGTTCGATTCCCAGGTCGGGCAAAGTGTTATTGGGTTTTTCCATTAGGCATTTCTCAGTAGCAACCCGGAGTTTGGATTAGTGCCCGGTTGATGGCAATAGGCTCGCTCCCTATTACATGGGACTAAAATATAACTGGGGAAATGTGGGTGTACTATAGGTACACCGCTGCCTAACCCATCGACGATTTCAGGCGTGATATGGTATGTGTTATTTATTTATTATTATTGCTATTTTATGTTAAACTCTAAAAGGTCGCAAGTGCCAAACCTGCTGCTAGTGCTTTTACGACTTGCACATCAGTGCTCAACAATAAATCATAAATGTTCTGTAAATAGTTTCAATATTGGAGCACTTAAATTTAAAATTTCTTACAAACTAATTCAGTTATATTTTTAATCACATTGTGAAAACATAAATTCAAAAGAACTTTTCCTTTAATAACTTTAATATAGTAGGTATTGTGAAACGGGAGTTGGCTCAGGTTGGGAAGTTCTTTTAATCCCGGAAAATTTAAACGTTTTTCTGTATTTTTATATCTACATACATTTTCAGTATTCTCTCTGGACACACTCTCGGCTTGTGGCCTTGTGGTCTTGTGGCCAAGACATAGAGACCAAGCTCGTCCCTACACGATGTAGGTAAGTCGATGTATTACCATACATGTAAGTATGGTAATACATCATGATGACACGTTTTAACATTCCGCTCTCTAATTGAACGGAATGTAGACCTTGTGTAGGGCCAATGCCGGCCAGGGTTGCGAGTTTGTCCGAAAGGGATATCGTGGCCCTGGCACACAGGCAAATGAAGGAATACGGGTGGGTTTTAGTCAGTAAAAGTCTGACACGCCCTCCCGCTCCGCCCAGAGCGGGAGAAGTTATTTGATAATTTCCCACCCAAAAAAAAAGACCTTGTGTAGCTGACGAGCCGGCTAATACAAGGATAGTCTCTACCTTGTAATAAGTACATGTGTCATGAAGTATATCTTCTTTAGTAATATAATAAAGTAAGAAATGAAAGAAAGAAAAAGAAGTTTTCCTTTCAACTACGTAGTAATGTTATCATTAATCACTACAAAACCAATCACAAAGCACGTGTTTTTTGCTTTGAACCAAAAAAGTGCAATAAAAAGATTTCATACAATATTTTTGCACTGTTTTAATTTACAAAGCAACGTTTAAAAGTATATTGATTTTTACGCGCATTTTATTTAAGGCGGTTGAGAATTAAGCCCTTGAAGAAAGGCTAGGATGGCCATGATAATTTTGGATGTGCTTACCAATCGTCATGTCGTTTATGCTAGTTGGTTTTAATACGACGTCATTCATGGTCGTCATAAACTCTAAGTCTTTGAACTGGAGTAATTTCAAAACCGACAATTGAAGACAAAAAAGCGGCTTTCAAGAGTCGATTAAAAGTTACATAACAATTATTATCTTGTCCATTTAAGGAAAAAATATGGGCCTGCTTTCATTTCACGCCCATAAACGCTGAATTTTTCGAGAACGCTTTCTCTAGTGACATATCCCAACTTATGTACTGATAAGTCACTCCCATAATTTTACAATAAGTTTTCGATACAATAAGGTACCTACTACGGATACTCAAATTATCCAATAGCTCTATTACGTATATTCTATTAATTTCCGATTATCCTATTGAAACGTGTTCTACTCTTCACTCACTAATTCTGGGAATTCAATTTGAGTTTTTAGAGATATGACTTTATTTGTTTAAAATGAAAGAAGAATAGGTTATTATTTACCTAAATGTTTGCGAAAATGGCGAGAAATCGCCTCACGTAATTCTAAAAGTATATTCCACAACTAAATATGAAACGTTTTAAACTCTTCACTCACTAATTCTGGGAATTCAATTTGGTTTTTGAGATACCCTTTAATTGTTTAAAATTAAAGAAGAATAGGTACCTAAATGTTTGCGAAAATAGCGAGAAATTGCCTCACGTAATTCTAAAAATATATTTCACAACTAATTATACGTCCTAAATTAGTTCAGCTCTAGCTAAAACACATAATAGTAATAACCGCACTTCCCGAATATTATGAAGGAAACACTCGAACGTCCATAGTTACTGTTAACGACTCGTCGACCAAAACGCCTCGTAGGCAGCGCACAGTGACTTTGTTGATACTAACCACTGTGCATAAACTGTACTAGACACACCCCGTCTCGACGGCGTAAATCAATTTTATATTTGGTTTAAAATAGTAGGTACATAATGTTGTTTTAATGGGGAAAATGAAACATGGTTTGAAATATAAAATCCAGTGTTAATCAGTCAGGACGAATATGATTATTATTTTATGGGGATTATGCTGTATGTGATGCTTTTACAAAATATAATGATGATCACAGGTACAACTTGACATGGCTCAAAATTAAACATCACCAACAAATCAGCCAAAAACCGGCACATCTTCGACTGCTGGATACAGCGCTGGATTCACACTAGGGGCACTCAGGATTAGTGTCTAAGGCGGAAAACTTTCAGGGTGTCAACATTCGAAAGATTTTTAAAATTCTTGTTGGTTTAATTTTTCCGATTCGGTTACTTTCTTGTGCTTGAAAAACTGCGTCGAACGCCGCCAAGTTCATAAAAATCGGTTGATACATTCGAGAGATAACGCAATGTAAATATTTATATATATTATTTTTTTAATAACTCCCAAATTTCTGATCAGATAGATTTTTAGAAGTTCAGATAGAATCGAAATCGGTAGATCCGTTTGCAAAATATCGCAATTTAAAATATTCAAAACATTGTTTTATTAACATTGTTTATCGGAACTATTCATTAGGAAAATTTCGGTAATGGAGCGGCATTTTTTACAAAGCCCAGGGGTGGGGCTCGCCGCCCGCTAAGGACCAGGCCCGGGTCGACGGCGCGTTGTGTTCCACGTGCTCCTCAAAGAGATGTTAGCAGGGCTTGTTAATCTGGAGGCAAAAGTCCTCGCGCACGTCTGGGAGTGGCGCGAGGAGGCGAAACGCCGGGGTGAAACTCCGCTGCTGCGAGAAATCACGGCACAGCGGACAGAGCTCCGGCGGGATCTTATGGCGGCATGGAGAGTACGATTGTCGCAATCCAGCGCTGGGCACGCCACAATTGTGGCGATAAGTCCCCTCTTTGAGGAGTGGCTAGAGAGGCGCCACGGCGTCCTCACCTTCCGCCTGACGCAGGTCCTCACCGGACACGGTTGTTTCGGGAGGTTCCTGTTCAGGATAAAGCGGGAGGAAACGCCCGGGTGTCATCACTGTGTGGATCGCCCGGAGGACACGGTGGAGCATACGGTGGAGGTCTGCCCAGCTTGGGCGGAGCACCGCCGTGTCCTCACGGAGGCGATCGGTGGCGGCGATCTCTCGCGTCAGGCCCTGGTTCAGGCCATGGTTCCGAGCGAGAGTGCACGGGAGGCCGTCACCTCCTTCTGCGAAGCAGTAATGCTTGCGAAGGAGGAAGCGGATCGCGTGAGGGAGAGGCAAGGTTCGCGCCCTCGCGCCCCTAGTCGCCGCAGGAGACGCCCCGGGTGACGGGAGTCGCAAGCCGATTTCCGGCCACCGTAGGCGCGGGCCTGCGGATGGTGAGCGATGGGTAGCTCACCGTCCGATAAGGACCAGGCCCGGGTCGACGGCGCGTCGTATTCCACGCGCGCCTCAAAGAGTTGTCAGCACCAACTGTCGGGGTCCGATAGGGCCAATGCCTGCCAGGGTTGCGAGTTTGTCCGAAAGGGATATCGTGGCCCTGGCACACAGGCAAATGAAGGAATACGGGTGGGTTTTAGTCAGTAAAAGTCTAACACGCCCTCCCGGTCTGCCCAGAGCGGGAGAAGTTATTTGATAATTTACCAACCAAAAGAAAAAAAAAATGTTAGCACCAACTGACGGGGTCCGTTAGGACCTATACCTGCTAGGGTTGCTAGTTTGTCCGAAAGGGATATCGTGGCCCTGGCACACAGGCAGCGGAAGGAACACGGCTCTGTCCAGAGCGGGAGAAGTTATTTGATAATTTCCCACCATAAAAAAAACCGGTCAAGAGCGAGTCGGACTCGCGCACCGAGGGTTCCGTACGTATATAAGATGTTGATGATTTCTGAAAAACTGTGCTTTTCAGAGACCTCGTTTTATTTTTCCTGTAATCTTTACATAAACTTCTATCACATAGAATAATTTCAGATTTTTATCTATGCAAACTTCGGATATAAGGGGGGGAACGGTATTTGCTTTTACGATTTTCATCAAATGTCGGAAAATATGCTGCCTAAAAAAAAAATGTTTGAGAGAATGTGCAAACAGCGCTCTTTCATATGATACCCACATTACATGCCCTACAAGCTCCACTTCAAATTTTTAAGACCTTTCAGGTCCTTTTGCAAAAAAGATATATTAATTTTTTCTTTTTTCTTGTTTGCAAAATAGTTGCGCTAACGTCATCTAAAACTATTCTAAATTTCAAGTTGATAGCATTAGTAGTTCTTGCGATATCCAGGTGTGACAGACAGACAGACAGACTTAGTCTCACCATAAGGGTTCCTTTTTACCATTTTGGTACGGAACCCCAAAAAAGGGGTGGGGCTAAGGTGGAATCCGTGGCTGGATATTATGTAGACTTCCCCGAAATACCTACAACAAACATTCTAAATAAAACAATAATTATCTCAAATAATACTGTAGTTTGGAGAATAAGCTAAGAAACAAATGAAATTAATGTATTTAGTTTCACACGCGCTGCTCCTTTGTTTCGTTTCTGAAACAAAACACATTTATAAAGTAGGGTTTGTTCAGAAGTTTGGCTAGGTTAGAGTAAGTTTAATGTTAGGTAGGTACACACGGCTACACATCAATCTATACATTTCCAGTATACGCTGATCTCTCATTGTGTGGAAATCCTACACAATGCGAGATTAGCTTATACTGGAACCTGCCGGGGTTGCGAGTTTGTCCGAAAGGGATATCGTGGCCCCGGCACACAGGCAACGGAAGGAACACGGGTGGGTTTTAGTCAGTAAAAGTCTGACACGCCCTCCCGCTCAGCCCAGAGCGGGAGAAGTTATTTGATAATTTCCCAACCAAAAAAAAAAAAAAAAAGCTTATACTGGAAATGTATAGCTTGATGTGAAGCCGTCTGTACTATATTATTGTGGTGTTTCTCCATCAACATATTTAGAGATAAAGCTTAGCTAATAGCAATCTGCTTTCCCAAAATTTGTCATTCACTTCCTTCATTCCATCTTAGTTGACCTTATACATTTTAATGGCTCATAACTCAAACTTCGGAAAGTACATGTCAGGGCCTTCCAGCCGTTTTTGTGCCAATGTTTCACAAGTTACAGCGCTAAATGCAAATTTATGACTAAAGTCACAAATAAGAGTTAAGTTAGTGAAATCGACGGTCTAAAAACCTTGGGAGAATAATTGGGAAAAAAACTAAGACGTTAATAAGTAGAAGTGACCTGTGTCAAACAGTGATTCACAGATTAAGGTAAAGTTAACGACTTTTTGAACACGTCAATATTGAAGGACTTATTCCGTCGTCATCTCCACGTCTAAAAGAGAAGAACGTTAAAACAGTACGTAATAAACTACACTGTTATAAAATCGCAAATTCACATAATAGCCATTGAAGCTCTCCAAGCCCGAGTGGGAAGCAATGATGAGTGTATTTCCTATCTTTAATGAAGCGTCAGTACATAATATCTACACCCACGAAGCGCAGACGCCCACTAAGATGCAATCTGATGCCCGACCATTGTTTATACTCATTAACAGAGAAAATGCCCACACAAAATATACCAAAAACGAAAAACAAAATTTCAATATTAGGTCAAAGCCCTTTCATGTACTAGGGGCACATGATTCACAAAGAGAAGGAAGCGCCGATCCTATTGTGGGTAAAACAAGCCGTCAATAATCATGATAGATGAAATATGAGCGTTGAAAGGATATGTTATCGGTACCAAGCGTGTGAGCTGTGATGTATGGTGTGAATGTGCATTCACTTGTAATTGATAATTCTTTTTGGATTGAGATTTATTGGTTACCAGATAGAGTAATAGAGAATCTTGGTGTTTCAAGTGGAAAGGATGATTGTTTTTTTCACACTATGCACCAATGACGTATTATAAATAGACGCGTCATACACGAACATTAGTGCACACAAAAACAGTGTAAGCCATGATTGTAGCTAAATAACTACAATCATACAGCGCGTGAAGAAAAGGAAAGACCTATACCGATATCTGTTATTAGAAAGAGATGAACATACATAATATATTTAGTTACGTCACTAGCTTGCTGCATGTTAATTGGCGCGTGCGTAATAATAATAATTATTATTGTAAATGTCAGGCAATTGCCTGGCATTTACTTTGCCATTATTGAGCGCAGGTAAAGGCATCATTGCTATGCACTTGAAAATTTTGTTTGAAAGTTGTTTTACTCTGTTGGAAAATTGAAGCAAATGGATTAGATTGAATATGGTTAATCTATTATTTAAATATGTAACTTGCTGGACTAAAACTTATTTCCAAACTGTAATAGCTCTTTCATATCAACTACATGCAGCGTTGCACCATAATCTTCAAATATGATTGTACAGACGGCTACACATCAAGCTATACATTTCCAGTATAAGCTGACCTCGCATTGCAGAGGATTTCCGTGCAATTAGAGGTCAGCGTATACTGGAAATGTATAGCTTGATGTGTAGCCGTGTGTACTATTGGCTACTTTGTATTAGAGTGTGTATTTTGTCAATTTTTATTTTTGTAAAGTGTGTCTTGTTTGTGCAGAATAAACAATTTTCTTTCTTTCTTTCGTTGCATCAAGAATACATAAGTACTCGTTACAATGTTTAAAAATGGTCATGACATATCAATGGGGCCAAATTCAATAAACGTAATATAGTTTTATTTCGTTCCATTTTTAAAACGAAATTCCAGCTTTTAGTCCCAAGTCTGGCCGTGGCAAATGCACAGTGACAGCAAACTGAGGGGCAATTCTACTAATTTTAAGAACGTTCAGTCTGATCTCAGTCTCAATCTGTCAAAAATACCTCTTATTTCCCTACGTTTTGACAATTTTTTGACGTTTGTTTGTTGCCAAGATGAGATTGCGACTAGATTTTGAACGTTTTAAATTAGTAGAATTGGCCTTCTGATACCTGCAGGCTTAGCGCGACAACCGTAGAGAAGCGTTTTGTCGACGTAAGAGCAGAGAAAAATTACGTTTACGTGTAGACATCATCATCATTACAGCCGAATGACGTCCACTGCTGGACATACGCCTGCCCCAAAGGGGGGGTTTGCCATATTCGCCACGCTTGGCAGGCGGGTTGGTGATCGCAGTATGATGTTTAAATGCATAGAGAACGCTGCTGCCCATTC
The DNA here is from genome assembly GCA_948098905.1 of Tiliacea aurago. NCBI lineage: Eukaryota > Metazoa > Arthropoda > Insecta > Lepidoptera > Noctuidae > Tiliacea > Tiliacea aurago. The sequence goes on along the minus strand of OX402578.1, from coordinate 20,079,375 downwards.
TCTAGTAAGTCCCTTAGTCGCCTTTTACGACACCCACGGGAAGAAATGGGGCGGTGCTATTCTTTACGTCCGGCACCACACAGCCAACCGTGTAGACTGTAGAAAGTTGACAGTTTTCAACCGAGAAGGGTAGACAAGCGATTTCTATTCTACAGTAGATTATACACATAAAGCGTCATGCTAAACCGGCTGCACCTAATTGCGTAACACACTATCAATCACAACCTGAATGATTTTGAAATACCTATATTGCTAATCCATTACTATGTTCGAAAAAATTTGCCACATTCACGCAAAACGGCCATCGCTCAGCATAATGCTGCGACCCTATGTGAGACAGAGCCCCAGCGCTGGTTTTCACCAACAGCCGGTGTTGACGTGATGACTTCAACCGGAGCAGCATATAAGATAAAAATAAACAAAATAAGAAATAAAATAAATACAATAGGTACTTCTTTCTATATGTTTATATAAATACAATGCATTCATTGCGTAAATAACGCAATGAATGTTGTGGAACTGTCAAAATGAATCCCAGTTCGGCACTCTTCAATAACAACCATCTTATCTGTATACCAACACTACTGGCAAATAAATTATTTCTTTCTTTCTTTTTTTTTTTTTCTTTCTTTCTTTTCTTTCTTTCTACTGATAGTGTGTTACTCAATTACCCATCCGCATTATCTAGCGCGAGTAACTGCCACCGCCATAACCTTTGCGACACCGACACGCTCGTAAAATTAAGTGTCGCACAACTTCCAACGATCACAATAACCATCGCCATCTACGTAGACTTTTATGATGAACGCCGCGCATTAAACCTTATAAAAAATTCAGAACAGAGGCAGAAAGTTCATAAAACTCCGAAACTACATCTTGACCTTTCGATTCTTATGTGGCGATAAATTCTCCATTCTATAATAATAGATTAAATTACTTTGTGGCCGTGGCATGTGGATGAGCTATAATGCGTCAAATGTAAATTTTGGGTGTTTCAAAAATTGTGTCAATGAGCTCTCGAGTGGCTTGCCCTCCGAGCGTGGAGTTGCGTCGCTCGTAATTTTAATATTTATGCTTTAGCCATCTTTCCACTGCCACTGTTGGACTCACTGTCACATCTGTTTTTATTGGTGCTTATTTTTTATATTCGTGCCGAAGACGAAAAATTCGCTAGTTTGTGTAGTTTTTGATCTAAACTTTAGATCAAAAACTACACAAACTAGCGAATTCTATTATTATAGCTGTCAAAAAAAAAAAAAAAAAAAAAAACACGCACCTCCACTCAAATAGTGTCACAACTCAAAAAAATTGAAAACTCTTATATTGTTCCATTTGTTTCAGAAAACTTCAAAATCTTTTCTCAAATAGTGTCATACTTATGACTGACTTTTTTGACTTACGACACTATTTCACCGGAGGTGCGAATGTATCCAAGTATATATTCACCAGTTTCTTAATATAATTTAGCGTTAAGCTTACAATTTCAATTATCATTCCACAGAAATCTAGTTACATTTCATTGCTATGTTATAACAAAATGTTTGCTCGAATTTAGATTAAAACTATTTACGTGCTTGGGGCAGGTTACATTAAATTAGAAGGCAGTCTGTTACAAATAAATCTATTTGGAACTGGAAATCAAATGGCGTAGCTCCGGTAATTGTGTCGTTGTTAATCGCTTCAAGCTTAACTAGATTTTCTCTAGCGTTTGGAGTTTATTTATGAGACTGAATATTTGCTTTTAAATTAATTATGTTTACTTATCTATCTTCAACAGAAATATCTATCCTGTCATCACTATGCTTCTTTGTGGTTAAATCGCTAAAGTCATTATCATTATTTTTGTACTAGTCCTATTTTGAGTTTGTGTTTTTTCCTTGCGTCATGTTATACCGCAAATTAATATATCTACTTTATTTTCTTTATCTACAATAAGTCTTTCGTCGGTAATGGGAAAACGGGGTTTATTTCACTATCTCCTTATTAATGATCAGTTGGGGTCCCCGGTGATTTCTCAGCGGAAGAACATGTCAGTACCCATCTAAGCCGAGCATCTTGTTTCTCACTCCCACGAACGACGTTAAGCCGACACATCCTTCTTAACAAACTCTATTGGGCATTTGGAAATCATAACGAGCTTTCATTATGCAAATAACCGAGAAATTTATTGATGTAAACTAATAAATTTGTTGTCTAAACCCCTAATTTGTGATAAGATTTACTTTATTGCTACACGGAACGAAATTAGGAAAATCTGTTTTGTCGTCTATAAACTTCTTTAACTGCCTGAAGTTTTGAAAACATACTAAAATGTAGGTTCTTAACTAATATAGGTAGTACGTTGTGAAATAATGAGCTCAAAAAAAGGGTTTTTAGAAAAGATATTTTTATTTTTCGATTTAAACGCCAGGTCTGGTGTCGAGCCGCATAACTTAGCGGACGGTCCCAAAATAAAAACATAACATCGGGCGAGTCATTTAAAATGTGATTCACTTGTTGCCGTCCCATCGCGATATCATGTTGCACACATATGAAATTACAATGCAAAACCTACGTGTTTTTATATCGATATCGAGATTCCGCGACAGATAGCGTCTTTGAGCAATCAGCCGAAACAGGTTTGTGGCCAAAAAGTGGTATCCGAGTCGTTATCCCCATCCATTCAACCCGAGGCAAATGTCTTTGCGCGGACGTTTTTATAAATCGGGCTCCAATTCAATTTTGTAAAACATCGTTTTAGTTTTTGGCTCTAAATGGACGGCGATTCGCCACAAATTTTTATGTTCGACCGTCTGGTGGCGGCGCCAAGCGACCACGACCTGTCACACGCCACGCTATTAATTGAGGAGGATCGCAAACTGGTTGCCACTCAAATTCCTCTCGTCCCTCGTTACGCCTACGTAAATTATTCAAATAACTCTCTAAAACAGAAGTAAAATGTAAAATTATGAGGGACCTAACTGCGGAGTTGCTTGTAGCGCGATATATCAGGACGATATTCATGACTTGTTTTTTATTTGTGTTACTATAAAAACTGTTATTATAGATTTCCATTATATTACTATAAATAACATTTTATTTTCGTCAACATGCTCATTCTTGCTATAATGGCTTGACAATATGTATTAAAATATTTAGGTAGTCATAATTTATAATAACACTGTCTGGGTATTTTTATCTTCATATTTAGCAGTTTATTTATTTATTTGCATATTTCGATGAATATTAATGATTTCTCATGGATTATGAAAGGATTACCTTACCTTACCTTTGATTACTTCATTAACTCGTCGTGGTCAAATTCAGCAACGCGTGTTTCGTGCGCAACCAGCAGCGGGGCGAGCACGGCCTACTGTGACATGACTTGAGTCACACATTTTATCACAGTTTGAGCGATAAAACTGTTTTACCATAAAATGCTAGTACAAATTGACATGACATAATTTATCATGTCTTGTCACAAACGTCTTGGCACGCCCGTGCTCGGCCCGCAGTTGCGTAACACACTATCAGCAGCAATGGGTTTCATTTTGAGTGTTCAGCAACATTCATTACGTATTTACGTTGTTGTGCAGACAAATTTTTCGAACATATGAAGCAATCGCGAAAAAAAAATCAGCTGATCCATACATTTGTGTTCACCTAAATCGACAAAATGTATGGAACAGCTGATTATTTTTTCGTGATTTCAAGGTTGGTTCCATAGAAAAAGTTGTTCAAAATGATGAGTACAATGACCCCTTTTCGGGTTTAGGTTAAACAAAAACTAATGTTGTATACTTCAAAATCATTCAGATTGTGATTCAAACTGTGTTACGCAATAACAGTGCTTTTTTTATGGTTGGGAAATTATCAAATAACTTCTCCCGCTCTGGGCGAAGCGTGTCAGACTTTTACTGACTAAAACCCACCCATGTTCTTTCATTAGCCTGTGTACCAGGGCCACGATATCCCTTTCGGACAAACTCGCAACCCTGGCAGGCATTGGCCCTATCGAACAGTGCTGAACGCCTATTTCCAGCCAGTCATCAACGCCCCTTCAGCGATGTTGATAGAACACAATAGAATAGAATATTTATTTGCCAGAAACATGGTATGTTTACAAAAGGAGTTCGTATCATTGCATAGTAGGTACTACATAAATGTCTCACCATTTGATGAATGGTCATAGCTACATGCGATGAGCACAGGTACCTATAGTTATAAGGACGAAGCTATTCAGCCTCGTGCTTATAAATTTAACCCATGTACAGAGGTATGAGCAGATCTTGCGTGAATAGTTATACAGAGTGATAGAGTAATTGCGTGCCATAGCTTAGGGCTACCCCTAAGCTATGGCATATATTTGGTTATATTTTTTCTTTCTACTGGGTTCCAGCAAAAAAAAATATATAAACAAAAAAAAAAATTAAACATAAAAAAAAATCTATTTGTACTTTAACGGGCTTAGGACCGTCAAATAAAATAATTTTAATTTTAAAAGATTGCTATTTTAAGTTAGTAGGTACCAAATTAGGTTGATCTTGCAATATTTTTTTTGTAAGTAACTCTTTCTTTTTTTTCTTCTTTTTTTTTCTTGGGTTCCTTTATCGATACTGAACCTACCCCTAAGCTATAGCACGCAGTCACTTTAACACCATGTATAATGGGAAAGGCAACTGTCAATGGCGCTGTCGTAGCTAGTTCCCAACACAAGCTAGGCGTGAGGTGGTTTTATTTTTTAGTTCTACTCGACCAGCAGATCTAGTGCCAATACAATGTGATAATTTTATAAAAATGGTCCGATTGATAGAACCACCGAAAAGAAAAAATACCCTTGGTCCTACTAGTAGAACTACACGGTCGAACCACGGGCAATAAACCACGAAAATGACACGTTGTTCTGTTCCTAAATACTCCGAAATTGGAGTCCACCATTTCCCGAGAGACCCTAAAATTAGAAGATGGTGGCTATATAGCTATTTGTAGAGATTTTTGATGTGAAAAATCTATAGGCGCACGTAAAACCGATTCCTGGCGGGGCGACGCATGCCGCGTGGCGATTCACCGCTCACTCCGCGCGCGCGGTACCCCCGCTACGCGACCCAGACCTATTTTTCGATGATTTTTTGTTTGATTTAGAAGTTTCACATCTGTCAGGCGTCCCGTGACGACTCACAATTTTTTTTTTATTAAACAGAGTTTGAGATTATGTTAGAAACATTTTTAAGAAAGTGATTAATTACTAGCAAATATGGTTTTAAATTCTAACACTTTCCATGTCAAATGTTTGATTTAAAATGAAGAAATAGTGAAATAATTTCCCAAACTCATGAATGAACACGTGGAATGAATGAACGAAATGTCAAATTTATTGTAGGCCGTACTACTTAGTCTGTGTGTAGGCCGTAGGGACCGTGCTATTAGCACGCCATCTACAATTAGCTTTGCCCGATCTTCCCCATTGTGTATTACATTTCTTTAAAATAGACTCGTACATTTTTTAACGAACTTATCTTAATTTACAGTTTACTGTTTAATTGCACATACAAGTTATCCTAACAAATATTTTAAATGCGAAAATGAGTTTGTTTGTTACGCTTTGACGATAAAACGGCTGAACGGATTTGCGTGAAATTTAGCACATGCGTAGACCATGACCTGGAGAAGGACATAGGCTACTTTTCATCCTGAATCGCAGACGAGATCGCGAGTAACAGCTAGTATATTTAATATATTGTTAAGTGCTATTTATATAAGTAAACGGTAATATGTACACAAATTGATTGTTTTGTTACAAATTTGAGTTTGAAATTACATCTACCTAAATTAAAACAAAGCGTGGAAATTAAGTCTGTGCGTCTGTTTTCAGCATTTCAACATCGCCCAATCCAATATAAAGAGGAAATACTTAGTACTTTTCATTGCGGAAAATGGAAAATTGTAAAATTCGTTGTGTAACTGAATAGAGGCATGGCTAGTCTAAAATTCTAAATACAAACATTAATAACGGCCATTCAGCCTGTCATTTCGTGCAGTTTCTATTTACATGTACATAATATATGAAAATAAGGCCTTAGTATCCACGGATTCAATAAATATCCACGTCCAGTATATTACGACGAGTCTGGATCACAAAATGCGATACCAAATCCGCTATTTGAAAAGCCATTTCATTTTTATGACTGGATCGGGAATTGAAATGAATAAGTTCAGGTAATGGGGTGCGAGCTTCGCAGTAGTTTATGGTAGAAAAAGAAGAATAGTGGAAAAAAATGGTAGAAAAAACTTTATTTATTTTGTTAGTCTTGACTTACTCGTTTTATTGAACTCTTATACAACATGTCCCAGAATTAACGCACAAATCTGAAACCGCGAAAAAAAATGCAGCTGTTCCTACATTTTGACGAGTTATTCGAATATAAATGTAGGGAACATCTGATTTTTTTCGCGATTTCTAGTTTGGTCCCATAGTAAATGTTATTCATAATCATGAGTACAATGACCTCTTAAGAGGTTGTGCGTTAATTCTGAGACATGTTGTATAAGATGAAGTTTTAGAAAATGTCGATAAGTCATTATTTATTTTATTTATCAATGCTTTGCTTCTATTTTATTGTGGTACATACTTATGTGTTAGGTACGTGTACTTTCAATTGATGTTTATCATCTTTCCTCGCGCTTTCTTGTGGGAGTGATTTCGTGAAAAGGGACGGAAGTGTGTAACAGGAAGTGACAGCATGAGCATGGAATAAGTAAGTACCTTTTAATAGTCATAGAATTAGTGAGTACTATATAAATTGTGACTCCGCGTGGCCGGACGTAAAGAATAGCTATTTCTTGCCGTGGGTGTCGTAAAAGGCGACTCAGGGATTTACTAGAGAATGGGCAGAAAGAAAAGAAAGAAAGAAAATAAATTTATTTATATAACACCATACTGTGAACGCCAACCCGCCTGCCAAGCGTGGCGATTATGGCAACGCCCCCCCTCCTTAGGGGAGGCTTGTGTCCAGCAGTGGACGTCTTTCGGCTGAAATTTTGATGATGATATAAATTGTAAGTAGAGGGGGTCGAATTTCCAGACCAATAGGTGACCACTAGTAATGAATAATTATTCGAATAAATATTTCAGTATTTAGCTTGATTATGGCAAACCCCTCCCATTTTGGGGACGCCTATGTCTGTATGTATGTATGTATGATGATGATTACCAGTTAGAAGATATTATCGATGTTATACCCTACTATTACTAAGCTCAGTTTCGCACGGACTTAAAAATATCGCGGCGGGATTTTACCGCGCAATGGATTCTCGGTGTTGAGCTGAGCATTGAGATTCCAACAGAACTTATCCCAGTGCGCCAAAAAAAACAAACTATTGGATTTCCAACTCGGCGCTAAGCAGTGCGTTGAAAAAATCGCTCGTGCATACTTGGGCTAACCGACCACTCCAATAGCGATCTGATTTAACCCCAATTGCACCCCTGCGGTGAACCGACACCTAACATAAGCATATTCAGCAGAACTGAAGGGGTTGTCTAGTTGTATCCAATGTGCAACATTATCTCTATTCTACTATTTTTAGTTGAAATGTTGTCAAACACTTTTTGATGAAATGAGCATTTTATTAAAGATAGTGCCGTCCACGAAGACGCGCCCCACTCTTTTTCCTAATCGCTTAAAGTGCAAGTGTGCATACTAGTGTTGTAGTGCTGTCGATACGATGAATAAATCAGCTCGGATCAAACTCCCCACACCCCGCGGCCCCCTCGACCTAAAAATTGTGGGGCGCGTCTTCGTGGATGGCACTATCCTGTACCTTTTAAATACTCAAACAAAGCTTTAGCCAAAATTAATATGTAAGTATGGTATTTCCTTGGACGAGCTCGTATACTCTACTACTCTACTCTATTTTAACCGAACTAATTAGCATACATACATAAACTCAAGCCTTCTTCCCATGGGGGTAGGCAGAAACTATAGAACGCCACCTGGTACGCTCCTTACATACTCCTTTTGCCTCGCCTATACGTTCATACATCTGGTCATACACGCACGCCGGTTACGAGTTTTACGCACCTGACCTTTCTGAAGAATATCACCAATTTGGTCACTATATGTCCTTCTAGGTCGTCCCCTCCCGGCGTTTCCACTCACCTCTGCTTTATAAATACCTTTTGTTAGTCGCCTTTCACTCATCCTCTCCACATGACCAAACCATCTAAGCATACTCTTTTCAATCTTTGTCACTACATCTTCTTTTAAACTGCACCGTTGCCTTATCACCTCATTTTTCAGCCTATCATCATTCATAGTCACGCCAGACATGCATCGCAAGGAACGCATTTCCACGGCATTTATTCTACTTTCATGCTTCTTTTGCCACACCCAACATTCACTTCTATACATAAGCGTAGGCACCAGCACACCATTGTGAACAGCCCGTCGAGCCTTTTTGGGCATCGTCTGATTGGTCACAATCGCATGTATAGCACCATTCACTTTATTTCTCGCATTTACTCTCCTTTCCACATCTTCATCAATCTTTCCATCCCTTGTAAACTGACTCCCCAAATATATAAACTTACTTGCTCCACACTCTTATCATTTCACTAATTAGCAATGTACTAGAAATTACTTTGAATTTATTATCACAGGAACCATTGACTAAAATAGCTGCCATTTGCACCACTAAAACTCTAACGTACTTGTACCTAATAGAGTAGTTAGTAGGTACCTATTCTACCATAATTTGAGTACCAAGCCCTCTGAAAAGCACTTCAGAATATTATTATACTGACATTAAGTTCGATATTTGAATCTCATTTGGGCGCCGACGGTCGACACGCCAAACGATGTTTAGTGAAGGGGCCATTAATATGTATTTCCAATACATTACCGGCGGGGTATTTCTATCAGTTTCAATGTGTATAATTTTGACAGTTGAACAACATTCACTGCGTTATTTAGGTTGTTGAGCAGACATATTTTTCGAACTTATGAAGCAATGCATTAGCAATATACATCAAAGTCATTCAGATTGTGATTTTATTTGCATACTGATGGAGTTGGTTTTATTTCACTTTGCCAAAAATGTACACAAGTTTTCATAGCGGGTTAAAACCGGTTAAATGGTCCCAATCTTGAAGGATTTTCGATTTTCGACCTTCTTATTAAAGAATAAATCTTATACTTTCCGTAGATAGATAAATTGAGTTAAATAGTAGTAAGACCACAGTACTGCAAGAACGAACTACTTACTGTTATGATAATTAGACCAGGGTCGATAATTTTTGTAACCAAAAAAAATAATAGTAGAATGAAACCCATTGGAAAAGAAAGAAAATATAACAAAAATGAAAGGAAAAATAATTTACGGGCCATCTGAGGTCGGGAAGTAGATAGGGGTGCGTTTTTAAGGGTAAAAAATGGTTTATATCGATTTCCGGCAAAACAACAAGTTCTATGGAAAAAAGTTAAATCGCTAAGTTGTAGGTAATAAAATCTACCACTTTTGTTTTTACACTTTTTGCACATAACCTCAAAATGTATGTGAAAAATTGAAATAACCAAGTTTTTTTTCACGAACTTTGGTGAAAACTTACCTTTTCACATAAAAAGATAAGTTTTCATCAAGCTTCTTCAAATTTGTTTTGTATAAAAGATAAAAATAAAAAACACTTGTTTTTTGTTTTAATTCCTCAGTTAAATTTTGAGGTTATGTGAAAAAAGTGTAAATACAAAAGTTGTAGATCTTTTTACTAACTACACACCACACCACACCAAACACACTGTAATTTTTTTTATTCTTTTTCGAGTAGTTTTCGTTTTTTTGCATTTTCTGAGAACATTTACCATAGTAATGAACCATATAATGTAGGTATATTTTTATTATACCATCGGAAAGTAGAAATTTCAACGAACACAAAGCCCACCGACTTTTTTAAAAAGCAGTTAATTATTTTTACAGGAGAATTTTCGATTGAAAATTAGTGCTTTTTCGATATTAAGTCAAAATAAGGTAAAAAAATAAATATTTTAAATAAAAAAAATACAGTGTGTTTGGGACATAAAATGGTAAGTATGTTTTCACCAAACTTCATGTTTTTTTTTTTTGTAATTGATAAATAATAATAAACCAAAAACTTGGTTATTTGAGTTTTTCACATACATTTTGATGTTGTGTGAAAAAAGTGTAAATACAAAAGTTGTAGATCTTTTTATTACCTACAATTTTGCCATTTAACTTTTTTCCATAGGACTTGTAGTTTTGCCGGAAAACGAGATAAACCGTTTTTTACCCTTAAAAACGCACCCCCATCTACTTCCCGACCTCACATCACCCGTAAATTATTTTTCCTTTTATTTTTGTTTTATTCTCTTCCTTTTCCAATGGGTTTCATCCTACTATTATTTTTTTCACTTTTTTACTATTTTCAAAGGCCCTGGTCTAAATAGCTCACGCTGTGATAAATGAGGAGCCGCATGTCGATTCTGTAAAAATCTCACCGTGAATTCTTGCGTGGAATGAGCTGTCAGTGTCATTCCACTGATGGTAGGGATTGACCAAGCATTACATTTACAATCATAATCGAGATTATAATAATATTTTTATGCTAATTCTATTTATAATTTTATATTATTCAAAGCTAGTATGTATGTATCTTAACATTAATATTGGAGGGGTTCTTAAATAAAATAGCAAAACTGAAATTTAGTCAAACCCAATTTAATGTAAAAAAACATAATTGAGTTTCTGTTCAAAATCTCGATTATGATTGTAAATGTAATCCTTGGTCCATCCCTATAGCATCAGGTGGGATGACACTGACAGTTCACTCCACGCTCACTTCATCTAAGTTTTCACGGTGAGATGGTTACAGAATAGCACTGCTGAGGTGGCACAGTGGTCACGGTCGCGAATTACGAGTAGATAAGCAAAAGGAGTATGTAAGGATCGCAGCAGGTGACGTTCTGTTGTTCTGTCTACTCCCATGGCAAGAAGGTGTGAGCTTAAATGTATGTAAGTACTGAAACATAAAACTCTCACAATTTAGGTCGTAGGTTGGAACCCAGACAGGCGCTTTACTTTGTGTAAATTATTTAATCACCATTGCTCTCCAAACGATGAAGGAAACCATCGTGAGAAAACCGACATGTCCTAGAACCAAAAATTGGAAGACATGTGGTATCTTACCAACCCGCACTGGACCCGTGTCGTGGAATACGGCCACCGACGCGGCGGCGGCGGCGGCTCACCGAGAGGAGACCTGTGTCCCAGAACATTATCGGCTGATTCTATATACTATAAAGATCACAGGTGTAAAAGACCATTTTCCACCAACCCTTCCAACTTGAGTGGTGTAGAAGATAAAATTGAATTATGATCAACAACTATCTTTATCTTATTTACATTATTACGAATAGGAACACTATGTAGGGTTTGACGCATTTGGTGCACATCTCAACTTGTACACCATGCTCAAATGGTGAAGTTAGCAACTGGTGCACTTCTCATATGGTACACTTCGCAACTGGTGCACTTCTCAATTGGTGCACTTCGCAAAAGGAGCACTTTTAAGATGGGTGGAGATTTTCCAAATTTTTTAAATTCTCGAATACCTAAACACCCCAGCTTGTACATGTTTGTACACAATTAAAAATAGAAAGCAAGTATTGGGACAAGTGTGTAATAGGTAAACTGATGTAGGTATATTAAGATGCAAAGGCTTGGCTTACATTCACCACATCACGCTCGATGCATTTATAACCAGTTCAATAAATGAAGCAGTCGCTCCCTTGCAGGAAATCCAATCGAACTTGTGACTGTGTCATACGAAATGAGAGCTACGTATGCGTTCACTTATTCACTACAACTTGACGCGTGGCGCGATTGATAGCACTGAATTTTGCAGCCATTGGTAGTACAGACACTGTCAGTAATAATCGGTTTCAATTTGACAGTTCAACAATATTCATTGCGTTATTTACGTTGTTGAGCAGACAAATTGTCTAACATATGAAGCAACTTCAAAATCATTCCGATTCAAACTGTGTCTACGCAATTAGGGTGCTGTTCTGTCAGTCGCCATTATGAACTCAATTAGTATTGAAACTAAGACTGCAAAATTCAGTGCTAAAATCGCGTTACGCGTCAAGTTATAATAGTGAACGCATTATACCTACCTTAGGACCACGTATAATGACGTAAAATATGGGAAGTAATTTGTAACAGATTTATTTGTGACGTAAAAGGTTTTTTGTAAGTAAATTAAGTTTAATCATTCGTAGGTATTATTTATATTTATAAAAATTGGTCCCTTGTGAAGAGAAGAGCAGTCGATTCCAGTCGTTTGACGAAGCCCATTAACTTTTCGTCGACTTGAGAATTCGTAAATCTGGATTCTATTTCTGTTCATGAGATCAAGGGATTTTACTTTATCGAAAAACGACATCCGAGAATTTAACCTAACTGAGCTATCATTACAACATATATGTCAATTCAGTCTTCCTGCCTGTCCGTGCATGCCATAAACTAATGTCTTTATTCAAATTCTTAGATAAAGATATTTCATTTGGAGATATATATAGCCTACGTGTGAGGTATTAAAGAAAGATTTCTTAAACAAATGGCCACTATTCATTCAGACAGATGTCCCATGCACCTTGCGACATTGGACGACGAACAATTTAACCGGGCCAGAGGTGCGCATGTAATTTTTCATTCGAAAACTTGCGTTTCCGCTGCCCACACAGATTGAACTAAACGAAATAACGCTAATAAATCTGGTGATGTCTCAATTCTGCATAACTGTTTCTTATATCAATATTTAATTTGGTATGTAACATAACATATCATCACGCCTAGCTATAATCCCCAAAGGGTAAGGCAGTGATGTAATTTGGTACATGTTTGTGGATTTCTAGAAGCTTACTAAGTCGACCTTGTTTTCTATGTATTTTTTTCTAGCTTGAATATAACGTACCTACACTGACGAGGTAAGTAAGTTCGTCACCGTTTCCCAGCCTAGTGGACTGGTCTAGTTTTCTGGCCCTATCGCGTTGTTTCCGTTAGTGTGTTGTAGCTTTCGAAGAGAATTTCCAGAAACAAACCTGTAATGGTCCTAAAGGGCTCAAGGTGTAAGAAAATAGCGGGTTTGCAACGTAAATTTCAATTAGCAAAAGTAACAGAAAAAATTGTATTCCTACCTCTATTAGTACCTACTAGTGGTCGTCCACTGGTCGAAATTGGACCCTCTCTACTTACAATCTATACAGGGTGTTAAAGAAATTGCGTGTCTTTAGCTTAGGGGTAGGTTCAGTATCGATAAAGGAACCCAGGAAAAATACAAAAAGTAAAAAAAAATATATTGCAAGATTAACCTTATTAAGTATACTAACTTAAAATGTCAATCGTTTAGAATTAAAATTATTTAATTTAAAAAAAATTGCAATCGTTAGTAGGTACTAAATTAGGTTGATCTTGCAATAATTTTTGTATGTTTTAATTTTATTTTTTTGAGGTTCTATTTTTTATTTTTTCTGGGTTCCTTTATTTATACTGAACCTACCCTTAAGCTATGGCATACAATTTCATTAACACCCTGTATAGTACTTACTATTTCCATGAGTAGTACTTACTTATTCCATGGTCAAGCTGTCACTCTTGTCACCTATGCCTTCAAGCCATGAGGCCCTTTTTTGTGTACTATGTGTGTGTGACAAACGCTAGTGTATGTAATGTTTTTTTTTTAATTTTTAATGCATAGCAAACAAAAATATTAATTTCAATTTGAATTTTTTTAATTTTCGTAAAAAGGTGTACAAAGTTTTCGCTTCACGTATACAGCTTTATTTATAAAAATCTTATAATATAATTACAACGGTTGATAGAATTTCAATAAAATAACACGTCATTACTGGATTTGGTTTACCAAATCCAGTTCCACAGTTCGTCTATAGAGCACAAATGGGTACATAATTTAGTTTCCGTAATGTAATTACAGAAGTGTGCGACACAAATTGCTGTAAACGCTAAACTTTAAATGTAGCTGTCGCTCGTGATGTAATCCCATTTTGGGGTATATTAGGTATGTACTGTTTAGGTAGTTATCCATGTAATGACGTAATCTGTTACATCACGCTTGTAAGTATATCCACGAAGGGGGGAGAAGTGTTATACAACATGTCCCAAAATTAACGCACAAACTCTTAAGGAGTCGTTGTACTCATCATTAGGAACAACTTTTACTATGGGGCCAAACCTGAAATCGCAAAAAAAGAAATCAGCCGTTCCCTACATTTATGTTCGAATAACTTGTCAAAATTATTAATTAAACAGCTGATTATTATCAAATGGAAAGGGAGGATTTATAATAATAGACTAGATAGAATTTTTCAATACACTTCCTCGAAAACTGGTTCATATCGCACTACGATTAGGTTCACAATGCAATGTATTTCACACGCGTGCGATTTTTTATTTTCCAACACGTGTGCGGGAATAAAATTTTCATACAGATAACTTATACCTATACTTAGTCCAAATTGGTTCAATGCTTCTATTCACACCGTCTCGCGCCAGAGACGGTCCTCTCTATTCGGAGGTGATTTTTTTTTATATCTCGGCAAGGATGATTCTTTACGGCGTTAATATTTTTGGAATATGTTTTTTGTTTATCTATTCTAAAGAATACTATGATTATTACAATAAACAAAACGTTTATGAACAAATTAACATTTATTTGTGTTCTAAACTCAAAAATATATGCATTTTCTATTTTTCATATTAGGCTGTTTATCGGCTTTATACATTTGCTTCTCCTTCAGCCTGGTGAAAGCAAAGCGCGGAAAAAAAAGAAAAATAAATCATAGTTTCCAGCATTCATGACAAAAATATTTTTCGTTATTTTATTTCTTCAAAAGTGTATTGAAAAACGTCGTTTTATGCACGTGGACATTTGTTATTGTAGTTCTCAGCTAAAAAACAACCTCGCCTACGGCTCTGGTGTTAATTCCGCCTCGAATGCAATAACAAACATTATCCACTTGTATCAAAATGTACTTACTATTAATAGGACTACTTAGAGCGTTCTAAGAAATGAAAATTTAACCTAAAAGAAAATTCTACAGAAAAGGTAAACTGAATCGTCCTAGAAAACAACTCTTTTTGACAGAGAAACAAAACGTTCTTTTAACATTTTATTCCTAACGGATTCGTACAATGAAACTGCGTGACCTAGCTGCCGATAGTTCAATAGCTACAAATGACCAATCAAACTAAGAACAGTTATCCTACCTAATTAGCTTCAAAGTTAACTGTAGCAGAAAAAGCAATGTTAAGTGAAAAGTGCATGGGATTTCATGTAATAAATTAGAGCTTTTCGTGTTGTCTCTGTCTGTGACCGCGTTGTTCTTATAAACTGCGCAAGAGATTTTGCTGCGGAGTATTTTATTTGTCACAGAAACACGTGCACACGAATACATAACAAAATCTAGTAGGTAAACATTATCGACCAGGGACCGGCAAGGCACCGGGGGCCATTTTTGACCGGGCCGGCCATATTAGCCGTAGAACCGATGATTAGAGAGTTGTAATGCTGATTTTAATGATTATAATTCTGTAAAGTCATATTTGTTACGGCCGCGAATCATATTTAGATCAACATACAACCTCTTACTCAAATTCGAATTTCGCGGGCTACCTTAGCGCATCCCCCTTAATAAAAATAGAACTAATACTGTATTTAGATTAGGCCACTTTTTATTTTTAATTTGTTCTTATTAAATTATTATTGTTTTTATGTTGTTGTTTCTTTAAGTACTTGTATGACACCCAATACCAGTTGTATGCCGTTATATCTGGAGGAACATTGACTGCTAAAACACAGGCTTTTGGCCTAGTTTAGGAGGCATCAGTTCGCCCTTTAATGTGACTATATTGTACAACATTTATTTAATCCTTGTGTACTTATGTATGTTTTCAAAGTGTACATATAAAAATTTTATTTATTTATTTTACTTATATCGCCACGAGCTCCTCTACAAACAGTTACCTATTTACCTTCGAAGTTAACTTTAACATCGAAGCTAAGTGAAAAGTGCATGGGATTTAATTGTCTAATAAAAATTTCATGTTCCTGTCTTGTGCGAGCTCTGGCTAAGCCTCCCTGGCTCCATTTATCTTCGAACAGGATCATTACTGTCGCAATTTATTACAGCCACTTTACGATCTTAAAAACTTACATTTAACGATGTTGTTACTTGATACTAAGGTAATACGTGTTTATTTGGTGGAATATTATATTATATGAAAATTCAAGGAAATTGCATGGTTCTTGCTTTGAAATAAGCAGTGATGTGGCGCTTAGGGAATTTCGATATTAGCAACTCGAGATCTCGCGTGCTAATGTCTGTTTTCGTGATTTGACATTCGAGATCTCGCCCGGCCATCAGACGAGATCTCGTATTCGAGATTATTGAGATCAAGATTTTTCCTACTTTTTAAAATAGGTAATGTTTTTTTTTAATAATAAAATCGTAAACTTAATTAAAATGAAAACCACACTACCTAGGGTAGTCTTGTATTTTTTTTAAACTCAAAGCCAGCATAGCCTAACTAAAGGTGCCGAGAAGAAAATCGCTAGTTTCCTTCGGGATTAGTAGGATAGTGGGAGTATTAAGGGTGAGGAAGATCACGTGGCGGGTCTAAACTTGTTTCCAAGCATAAGGCGTAGTCGACGGAGCCGCGCTTTATTGTATAAATAAAAAAACATTACTTGAATCTAGAAACATAAAAAATCATGGTTTATTTAAGTATGTACTAGCTTTTGTCCGCGGCTTCGCCGGCGTGGGTGTCGGAAATTATATCAAAGTCTTGATAACGACCGCTAAAGAAAAAGATAATTTGATTAAATGTTTTGGAACCTGAGCATAGTTAAATGTCGCCCTTTCATTTGATATGTCACACGGTACAGTTCGCAAAACTTTTTTTTTTCTAATTTGCCCCCTAATTGAGACTCCGACCTTCAAAATTCATTTATTTACGTTACATGTCCGTGTTTGGGGTGACCCAATTTCTGTGAAGCAATTCAGATGTCTACCAAATTTCAACTTAATCGGTCCAGTATAAACGGGGCAAATAGGCTGTGACAGACGAACAGACAGACAGACACACGAGTGATCCTATAAGGGTTCCGTCGCTCAGTCTCGAAATCTCGTTCGAAATCACAACCAATACGGCCGAGATCTCGAACTACATTGTCTTCGCACGAGATTGAATCTCGAAAAAGCCTCGAGATCTCGCGAGATTCGAGATTGCATTCCCTAGCGCAACTTAATAAAATAACTCAAAATTTTAAAATTGTAATGATGAGGCCCATAGGCCACCAAACACCGCCACTTCCACCGGTTTACATATTGCTTTCAAAATACGCTACAACAAATAGATGCATTGGTTGTAGCGTGTTTCAAAATGTTTATTTGACTATATCTATTGGTATTCTGTTTAGCCTGAAGAAAGGAATTAATAATATTACGTACGTTTATTCTTTCTTCGCAGTCAGAGAATTTATTCCGAGCAGAATTAGAAATACTCAATATATTTATTGCTTCCACATGTTGTGAACTTAGGTTTTACAAAATTATGATCATTGTGGACCCTGCCGGGCACAGCAAAAGTAGGAGAGAGGTCTAGGGCTTTTATTTGACTACTTACTAGGTACTACTTCTTAAATATTGTAATTATTAAGAATTTATGTAATTTTAAATTTGTCATATAAATATTAATTTATATTATAATAGCATTTATTTATTAGAAATTGTTTTACTTAATTTATTAGTGAATATTATATTCTATTTTTGTTCTTCTTTAATTATTTCTGGTAATTTATTGTATATTTTAATTGACATGAATAATGTACTTGTTGAGTATATTTTTAACTTAGAGCTTGGTAAGTTTAACCTATTTTTATGGCTTAATTATTTTGACTGTATATTTTCTCTTGTTGTGTTTTGTTAGTCTTATCGAACGAATTTTGCATAATTCTAGAATGTATAAGCAGGGGAGGGTAAGTATTTTATGTTCTTGGAAATGAGGTTTGCAACTGTCGGTGTGTTCTATATTTACTAGAATTCTTATGAGTCTTTTTTGTAATGTGAAAAGTGTCGGCGCATCTGTGCTATCACAAGTCACAACTCACGTTCATGAAACAGCATTTTTGTTTCGAACCCCTTTTCTCATACACACACACACCCCCCCACACATCTTTTCATACACACACATGCTCAAATAACATAAACTTGATGTTTCTGGAAAGGCCGGTTCGCACGGAAGCATTAGGAATATTAATTAATCATGAAACTGTCTTCTGCCGTCCGGTCCGGACACGGGCACAATGCCGTCTGCTCGCCGGACGCCCCGGACACCCGGACGTCTATTCACACCAAAATCTACCGCGCATTAGCTTTGTGCATCCGTTGATAACGTGAAACTTGATAGTTATATTAAGGTTTGGACGCTTTTGTGGTATCATTATCATGTTGACGGAGGAATCAATGCCAATTAGTGTGAACCAACCTTAATACACATATACATAAACTCACGCCTTCATCCTAAGGGGGTAGGCAGAAATACAGAAAGCCACCTGCTACGTTCCTTACTTACTCCTTTTGCTTCGTTTCGCTTTGTCAGTTGTGACTGGTCATCTCCTATCTGCCAGGGCTTATTTGTAATCTTTTATAATCTTGTATTGTTTTTAAATAATTTAATTTTTTACATTGTTCTCACATATAGCGACAAGAATAATGTACCCAGGATTTTGTAATATCTTGATTTAATAGAGTGTCCTTAGAGTTCCTTGCATGTTCTTCTCCATAGATATCTACGTTTTGGAATGGGAAAATATATAGCTTCAACTTTGTGACTAACTGACCAACTCTTTGACAATTCAAAAGTGCCTGTAATTGGTTTAATTGAAATAAGTGCTTTGAGTTCACTGTTTTTGTTGATGGGCCTACACTGTCCTCTCATACCTATTTAAACTGTAATTTAAAAATATTGTAAAAGTCATTTTTAAAAGAGTGACCGTGGAGTTTCTTGCCGGCTCTACTCCATAGGAAACGACCAATTGGAACCGTGCACCTAGCTTCTGACGTTTCATAAGTGCCCATGTAGGTTTATGAGAAATAAAATATTTTGATTTTAATTTTGATTTTTACGTTCATATAGGGTCATACACGCACGCTCCTCAATATTATATTT
This sequence comes from Tiliacea aurago, assembly GCA_948098905.1. Classification (NCBI taxonomy): domain Eukaryota; kingdom Metazoa; phylum Arthropoda; class Insecta; order Lepidoptera; family Noctuidae; genus Tiliacea; species Tiliacea aurago. The sequence continues at coordinate 20,060,136 of OX402578.1, read as the reverse complement.
CTTTTTGCTATAATTTATTCCATTATTGGGACCTTACGTGACGCAGGTGTGAATCTAGATTGTATTCGTGTATGAGTGATGTAGTCAAGGGTTTGATAGCTTTATTTAGGCTATCGCAATAAGGAATCTACATAATGGATGGAGTTTTACTAGTTTTTTCAATGGCAGTGATTTATAATCTAATACTAACACAGAAACCTACTTTGTATTGTTTGCCATAAGCTTTTGATCGATGAAATCCCCAAAAGGCATGGTTTTAGTACCAAAACCGGCCAAGTGCGTGTCCGATCACGCATAATGAAGGGATCCGTAACTGGGATGAATTTATCCCAAAACATTGTTGTTGAAAACCATGTTCTCCCATACATTCCAACTGCAAATCTAAGTTGGTCGACTATTACTCGTTAACCTGAGAAGCCTATCTACTGGCTATGATAGGTTTCCTTTTAACTTCGTTATATTATATACTACTGCTGTGATTTTTTTTACATATCCAAAAACAAACATTTAGCTGGCAGGGAGGACACTTCTTTTTTTTTTTGGTTGGGAAATTATCAAATAACTTCTCCCGCTCTGGGCGGAGCGGGAGGGCGTGTCAGACTTTTACTGACTAAAACCCACCCGTGTTCCTTCAAATGCCTGTGTGCCAGGGCCACGATATCCCTTTCGGACAGGCTCGTAACCCTGGCAGGAGGGAGGACACTTGATTCCAACAAAAATTAGCACTTTAAAAGACTTTAATATTACGCAAACGGATCCCTGAATCGAAAACTGGTTTTCACAGACCCGCAATATTTTTGAACGGCCTATATCCAACGATACCCCACATCATGGGATAGACGAGAAAAATGTCATCCCCACTTTACGTGGAAAGGATACCCTAAAATAAAATATTTCAAGTATCTTTTTCACGGTTTCGGCGTGATTAATTACTCATGCCAAATTACAGCTTTCTAGTACTAAGAGTCTCTGAGCTAAGCCGCGGGCAGACAGACAGACAAACGGACATAGCGAAACTATAAGGGTTCCTTGTTAACTACGGAACCCTGAAAATCACCCCTTTTCACGAATCACACTCCTTTAACAGCAAAACCACAGCAAACTAACAAAGCACAATCTAACACAGTTCAAAGCAGATCTAATTACACAAGCGACACAGACAATAGACACAGTCTATGGACAACGCTGCGTCGATAAATTTCACCGCCACACTATCTCGCGAGCATCCGCCCCGACTAGCCCTCTATCGGCCAGCCATCGCCAGTTCCAACTATGTTCCAACTTAACCAGCCGCTTGTTTACCACAATTAGTTTGGCACTTATGAATGCTGATACAGCCTTTCTGGTTAAACTTGAAGTGAAAACTCGACCAGAACTTGCTTGGGAAATTATAATTCTAAAATGATAATAATCATAGTTGGGGCTATTTAAATTAAAGCGCTGCTCGAGCCGTAGACCGACATTCCGTCCTCGCCGCCGAGTTACCACGCGAAAATGTCCCCCCCGTCTCTTGCACGTCGAATCGCCAGCCGCCCGCGCCGAGGCTGAGTGCGCCGTAGCATTAATAGTAACCCCAGTTAATAATCGTGATCTAAACTTTGATCCAGCTCGTCCCCAATTTGTGTCCGTACCCCACAGGGGGTGCCCTTTGTATACTTTTTTTTACTTTTACCCTTTGTATATTTGTGCCCTAACGACTGCGCCGTTTAGATAAAATATATTTTTTACGCCCTGGCTGGAGGCTTTAAGCTCACACTTAAGGCAGTCACAGGAAAGTCCGGTTAAGTAGCCACGGCCTGTCAAGGGCACCTACGAGATGCCATACATAAAGCTCGAGCCATAAAAAAAAGCTCGAGCCGCGTAAGTATGAACTGAAGTAGGCTCGCGAGTGGTTGCCTCGCGCATTTGGTATGTATTTAAACATAGTAATTATTTTATCAAGACAAACTTAAAAGTGTCAGGGTAGCCAGCGAAATTCAAATTGTGTTACGTTTTTTTTTGCAATTTGCAGGTCAGTAACAGGTTGTATGTTGGGCTAAATATGATTCGCGGATGTAACAAATATGACTTTACAGAATTATATTCATTACAATCAGCAATATAACTCTCTAAATTCATAAAATCCTATTGAATGACTATTTCATGAAATTTAAAATTAAATTTGATATTTTAATAAACTTAAGATAATTTGAATTTCGCGGGCTACCTTAGCGTATCACCCTTAAATATAAAAAAAATATAAATAAAACATCTGTTTTGTAGCTATGACATTGATGAAACATTACGAAAAGGGGTAACTTTGGGATTTTTTCTATCCAGCAAAGTTAAACTAATCGTCCGCCAGATAAAAGATATATCTGTTTTTTTTTTTCAGAATTTTATAACTTTATTTTTATTTTGTTTCCTATGCATTCAAAAAAACTAGTAAACGCGGTCTTTGTCGAGTCATAGAGCCTTAACGTTCATGTTAGATAATACAAAATACGTTTTCCTATGAAAAGCTTTGTCCATAATATTGAAGCCAGAAGCAAAGAAAACAGCTGAATTTAAATAACCTAATTAATCGTATCAAAACCAATTAAAAACAGAACACAAAAGCGGTCTGCGAAACCTGAATGCATAAACAAGATACTTGATTATCTTAATCAAGCACATAATGTATCCGTATACACCATGTTCAAAACTCGATAAGAAGAGATTGCAATAGAAACGTTATTTATAAGGCGACGATAACCGACTTTTAATGATTTTATACTGAAGATCACGTCTAAACGAGTAGTGTTAATGATTTGAAAAAAATATGTGTTAAATTAGAGCATTTTCTTAATAACTTAATATGTGAATATTATAGATTATGTTTATATTTCATAGTGAAATTAATTTGTAAAGTTATGTCTAACGCGGATAAAAAACTGAGAATGGCGCAAAATCCACCAAGTGTATTTTCTGAAACCTTCACCAATTTAAAGATAATTTAATAATTGATCTTTTAGTATACGCGTTTTATTAAAATACCTTTTGTTTTGTGAATAATAAATTAATAATGCGTCAAATTGGGGACAGCGCTCCTTGATGGGCGAGACCTATTACTGGCTGAATGTACGACGCGTTGCGTGAGCTCAGTACAGAACATGCAAGCTAACCATTCAATGTCACTGGCATATCTCATGTTCAAATAAATGTTCAATGGCTTTATTAAGACATGATAAATTATGTCATGTCAATTTGTACTAGCATTTTATGACAAAACAGTTTTATCGCTCACACTGTGATAAACTGTGTGACTCAAGTCATGTCACAGTAGGCCGTGCTCGCCCCGCAGGTCAGTGTCAGGTTTTGTCTTGATCAAAATATGATTCGCGACTATAACAGATATGTATTTACAGATTTATAATCATTATAAGCATTAATACATCTCTCAAAGTTAGATTTGTTACATTGAATGACTTTTTCATGAAATCATGACATTGGGGAACAAATCGAACAGAGAGATGTATTAAAAAGGCATTCTGCGGCCTGTGGGCAAACTTTACACAAAAATCCTACAATGCCGTGCGCATCCAGTACTTATAATAATGTATTCAGGGCTCTGTTTCGCCTTCCTCGATGGTGCAGTGCATCCGTGCATGTTTACTGACGCCAGCGTAGATGACTTCTACGCTATTACGCGTAACAAAGTGGCGTCGCTGCCGCTGGTGTGACGAGTACGAGACCTACGGGCGAGCCCAAATATAGCGTCCTAAGGATGATTGGCGAGAGAACCGATACTGTTCTGCTCAGTAGGTTCACTGAACTCCATGTGTTACGAGACCGATGAGCCTGCTGAGCAGGATTGTGTCTATTTACTTCCTTTTACTTTTTTTTAGTTCTAACACTATACCCCATTTGAAATAAGATTAGACATTTAAATACACCTTTTTACAGTCCGTATTAACAGTTGGTATTGTAACCACGTTTTTGCTTTTATTGCCATCCGTATGCCTACGGAATAGAAGCCAAAATCGGTTGAACGGACGCTAAAAAAGAGTATTTACATTTCTAATCTTATTTCAATTCAATCAATCAATTCAATGAAATTATAAGCAAAATCCTTGTTACTAACAACCTTGCATTGCCTATGGACTTTTATATCTGAAATCAATGATACTATATTAAAGAGATATGATAAACACTCACAAAACAACCGAAAAAAGTGAGCCGCGCAGCAGCGGCAGCACACCCCTACTTTTCATACATTTTACATTTCACTACAAGTAAAATACGTCCCAATTAGGACGTTTTCGAGTCTTCACAATTGCGCGCTCACAACATATCTGTTTAATATAATATCATTGTCTGAAATAAATGATTTTATTTTGATTTTTATTAATGATTCTAATGATTATAAGTAATTCCGTACATAAATATCGGATATAGTCGCGAATCATATTTTTATCAAGTTGAAACCTGAGACTGACCTGCAAATTGCAAAAAACGTAAGAAATTTTGAATTTCGCGAGTGACAGCTGCGGATTCCCCTTAAGCCGAAATCTTATGTTCAATGTCTATAATACGAGTAAGCCACCAAAATAAGGATAATTATCAGCAAGAAATAAAACAAAAACAAATACTTTACGAAATGAAGCCGACGCCGATGCGACGCCGCATTTTACAATAACAAAAAATCGGCCAAGTGCGTGTCGGACCACGCACAATGAAGGGTTTCGTAGTTGGGATGAATTTATCCCAAAAACAAACATAACATTATAGTTGAAAAACATGTTCTTCCATACATCGACATAAGTGAGGGTCAATTCTCCAACTGCAAATTTAAGTTGGTCGACTATCGCTCGTTAACTTGTAAAGCCTACTTAGCTGTGATAGTTTTCCTTTTCAATTTCGTTATATACATACTACTACGGGGGGAACACTTGACACCAACAAAAATGCGGACTTTAAAGCTTAATATTACCCAAACGGATCCCTGAATCAAAAATGGCTTTCATAAACCCGCAATATTTTTGAACGGCCTATCCAACGATACCCCACACCATGGGATAGACGAGAAAAAAAAATATCATCCCCACTTTACGTGCAATGGAGGGCCGTACGTACCCTAAAAAATGTTGCTATCAAGATTTTATTTTACCATTTTGTCGGCGTAATTAATGTATGTCCATGCCAAATTACAGATTTCTATTACTATGAGTCTCGAGCTAAGCCGGGGACAGACAGACAGACATGGTGAAACTCTAACCGCCTTATTACAAAATAACATTTACATTTTGACATGGCTTAATTAAACCATGGACCCAGTTTTTGTAATAAGAACGTAACACGACGACACGGTTTGCGCAGTGGTTAAGCGATTGACTGCAGCGCTGCGTGTCGCGGGTTCGATTCCCACACGGAAATAATATTAGTATGACCTACAAGTAGTTGTTCCGGGTCTGGCTGTTTGTGTATGTGAGTTTAAATGTTTGTAAACGCACCCACAATACAGGAGAAAATCCAAGAGGGGGCAAAGTTTAAAAAAAAAAAAAAAAAAACAGTTGTTGAAATAACGTTCTTTATACAAAACTGAAAACTTAGTTCGGTACTAAGTTGTCAGTTTTGTGTTTAGGAACTTTACCATAGTCGGAATAAAGTTCGAAATTCAATAATGGCTCCATGTTTTAAACCTGGGTCTGAAGATAAACCTTGTTTTGTAATAAGGGGGTTTGGATTCCTTGTTGGCTACGGAACCCTAAAAACTGTTAATACTTATCTTGAATGAATGCATCTTGATTGAACCTGTCTGATAAGATAACTATACATTAATTAGTACGGAGCGTCGGGCGAGTGAGTACGACATACAAATGTTGCCGCTAATAAGCATAAATTGCCTCATGTTCAAACATAAAAACACTGTATCCGGTTATCACCATGTCTATAAACAAATAATGGCAATCATTCACGTCATAATATTTGTGTAAGTCTGATCTTTTTGACCATGTCAGTAATTAATTTAAATCCATAAAGTTTTTTTGGATCATTTAGCTTCCTTCAAAATGGTTGAGCTGAATGGTGCTGATCGTTTCGCTTAGTCCACAAGAATCATTATCATGCTCAAAAGTCAGTTAATCTACCTCCCAAGCAGGTTGAAATGTCAACGTGCTCAATCCAGTGGTACCTAGTACGGTCAGTGCTCTGCATTACCTGACCCCCCTTACAAAGAAAAGGGGGATCAGGTTATACAGGTCACTGACTATACCTACCTATGTACAGTACCTACTAGGGTTGTTGCGAACATCAACATCAGCATCAGCATCCGCGGAACTTCAGCATCAATTTCAACATCAGCATCAGCATCCGCATTGATCGATGCTGATTACTAATCTAGTACTAATTATTACTAAACTAGGGTACTTAATTTGATTCTATTTACTATTAAAACTCACCAACATTATTGAAACAATATTTTATTTCAATACCAAGGAAAACTTTGCAATTCATAATGGCCACTACTTTTTCCCTGCTTTTTTAAGAAAATAATTAAAATCAGCATCAGCATCCGCTGATTTCAATGATAAAAAATCAGCATCAGCATCCGCTGATGTGAAAAAAAAATGCATCAGCAACAACCCTGGCACCTACCTACACGTAAGTAGTAAATAATAGTGCAGCAGCTACATTACAGCACAATTTACAACCTCGCACCTAACTAGTGCTTACTTTTATTACATGCATAACCTACTTGCTAAAGCAATAATAATACTAATGATCTAGCATTGCAGAAAGGCTAGAGAGGCTACCTTGTAACTACATAAGGCGTATAAAGGCTACCGCAGACAGGCGACGCGATGGTGCGACGCGGTAGAAGGATTTCCATGAAGTTATTATAGAAATTGTTCTACTAGAGTCGCGTGCCGTGTGTTGCCCAGGGACCGTACAACTCCGGTTAAGGGTTAAGCCTTTCGAAGGGGTAACCCATTCAGTGGGTTACCTTTATCATGGTGTAACCCATTGAAAGGGTTTTATACTAGAAACCCATTGAAAGGGTTTTATACTAGAAACCCATTGAAAGGGTTACATGATAACCCATTGAATGGGTTTTATACTTCAAACCCAGTGAAAGGGTTACATGATAACCCATTTCAATGGGTTCTATACCTACTTGAAACCCAGTAACATGAAAAAATCATAATATTATGTTTCTTCTAAACATAAACTATTTGTTGAGATGCAGTCTTAGATTTTGCCTTGAATAGTAAGAATAAACGTACCTCTCCTCTCTGTTTTACCGGTTTTACCTCTATTCCTTCAGTATGACAGATCACACAGCAAGCCCATCCGTCACTTGTCAAGTGTCATTCATAGCGTCTTAAAATTTTGTACGCCAAAATTTTTCTCTTCATAATTTTCTTAGAAAACTTTATAGAAAGTGAATAATAGTGCTTGTGGTAAGTGATTTATAGTGTTACGCTGATCGTGAGTCAGCCAAACGAAAGGAAATCGAAAGCTCGCATTATTTATGTGGTTGCTGGTGCCTTCGGAGACAAACCTTTTGGTCAGTGGGTCGTCTCAAGAGCGGCTTTTGCAGCGACCCTGAGCGACGATTCTCGCATTGTTGTTTTCTAAACAACCCGGTTGTGTCTAAAGAGATAGTAATATTTCAACGTAAGTTATTATTACTGAATACTTATTCCTAAAGCAAATACAGGATGTTTTGAGCAATGAGATGAAAAGCAATCCGTTAAAGAAAACCTTGCATTTATGCTTACCCACGTCATGTATTTCACACACTTGGCACTTGAACTGAGACAGATGTTTTTGCCATATATGCAGTAATAAGCAGCCAAAAAAGCCAGTCTTCAGAGTGCACATTTAGCTCCTGAACCTAACTTGCAAAATGACGAAGTTAGCAGATTAGCTTAATATCACTCTGTCAGCGGTTTACCTCCCGGGGAGTTTGAAAAGTGTTATAACGGCAAGTAGCCGACCGCTTATCTAAGAACAGACCAGCCGGATTGGCTCCTGTTGCTCCAGACCCCAGGCCTCGGAGGCCATGTTTTAAAGTGGGGCGTCCCCAACGTCGACCTTTTTGCGTCAGATAAGTCGGCCGTTGTGCGACAGTACGTCAAATGGGACTCAAATGATGGCTTGGCAAGCTTCTGTGATGTATTCAGTCAAAGGTGATAGCATCAACTAGCATGGGTGTCCTCGAGCTGAACTCGGAAAGGGGACGGGGACGTACTATGTATAAATCGCCCCATACTGGACCCAGCGTGCTTGACTCCCGTACTTGGAGATGAGTGATCTCGGAGAGCCAGTACCAATACAAGATCTATGTAATAAACTCTTAGACCTGACAAGCTGCAACTCCCAGCTTGGAAAGTTGGGGGGGGGGAAGGGCAGTCAGGTCATACTGTAAGTACAAACAGATGTTAAATCTAAACTGGTTTTTGTCAATTTAGTAAGTTTTTTCAAAAACATTATCCTTAGCTAAACTACTACTAAGAAAGTCAGTGTATGGGTTAATAAATTACCCCTTGATTGGCAGATATTTGCATACCATAATATTGTAAGATATCTTACAACTTTTAGATATTGAATAACAGTGCGGCCGAAATGCGGCTCAAAGAAACTGACAATCAAGATGGCTACTTAAAAATGTGCCCTAATCGTGGTTCATTTTGGTTTACAATAACAGGTTAAGCTCGTTTGCAGCAGGTTAAACTATTTGAGCAATGTGCTTGCTGTTGAGTTTTGAAGACTTCTATGAATGACACTTGACAAGTGACGGATGGGCTTGCTGTGTGATCTGTCATACTGAAGGAATAGAGGTAAAACCGGTAAAACAGAGAGGAGAGGTACATTTATTCTTACTATTCAAGGCAAAATCTAAGACTGCATCTCAACAAATAGTTTATGTTTTTCATAACATAATAACTGTTTTGTTTTAATGCAAAACAGCTCTATTATGTTATTTCGATATCCGCCTAGCACGCGTAGCATGACCAATTCGATCAATATTCTACCCAGGGACCATTTTGGTTACCACTTTAGAAAAACCCTATCGAAAAGCCTTTCAATGGAAAGGGTTTTCGATAGGGTTTTTCTAAGCAGGTAATCAAAAACTCATACGTTCAAAAGGGTTACCCACACCGTATGGGTTTTTGTCGAAAACCCTTTCAATGGATTACCAAAATTTAATTTAAGCCATTCATAAGCGTTACCCTTATCGTATGGGTTTTTGTTTAACCGCTTATAAAAACCCTTTCAATGGGTAACCAAAATGGCACCACTGGTGTCAGACGTAAAGAATAGCACCACCCTATTTCTTCCCGTGAGTGTCGTAAAAGGCGACTAAAAGACGTACTAGAGAATGGGCAGCAGCGTTGCGTTCTCTATGCATTTTAACACCATACTGCGATCGCCAGCCCGCCTGCCAAGCGTGGCGATTATGACAAATCCCCGCACCACCTTTGGGGGAGGCCTATGTCCAGCAGTGGACGTCTTTCGGCTGAAATGATGATGATGATAAGAGTCGCCTAGCGCTGTCGCATCGCACCTGTCTACGGGAGCCTTTAAATAGCAGCCCATCTAGCTCATATATTTCCGTAGGTATATAAATACGTGGTTACATTAGCATATAGTGACGGGTATCCGTTTCAATCACAGTGAAACAGAGTTGATTAAACGTGAGTGTGATTGTGGGCCAATTTCACAGTGAACGGGCTGATTGCAAATAAATCTGAATCGGAACTCGGTAACAGCGCGAGACACTTATTACGTTTGGGGCACATTCACGGAAAAACTCGACATGAGATACACTGCATATAAGGTTTCGTGGTGAACGGTGAGGGATTTCCAATTTTCTGGGGAAAAACTTTTAAGGGGGATGCGCTAAGGTAGCCCAAAATTTTCTTACGTTTTTGCGATTTACAGGTCCGTGTCAGGTTATTTATGTTGATTAAAATATGATTAAGTAGGTATAATCATTAGAATCAGCAATACAACTCCATAAGTTATAAAAGGCCTCAAATGTCATGATGTCTAGAAATAGTCATTCATGCAATAGGATTATATGAACTTAGAGAGTTGTATTGATAATTTTTTTGATTATCTTAATAAATACAACATTATTTTTAGTATAATTATGCGAAACCTGAATATAGTTTGTTCAGAATAAGGAACTAATCAATTTCAATAATTTTTACACCATGTTATATTTTGTCCCAAAAATATTTATGTGTGATGGAAAATGTTATCACCATTTAATTACTTACAATACAATCGCCGTACGGTTAGGTACCTACTGCCAGATTATTATCAATGAGCGCAAGACGACCCTGGAGGCGAGGGGATGCCGTTAGCATGTTTTTGTACGGACAACTCGGTAACATAACAACCATATAACTTTGTGATTTTTCATGATACAGTTTTGAAATTTTGTACATAAGTAGATTCTTTACATAAAAATACTAGACACGTGTGTCGGGTTTGGCATATACTAAAACTAATACTACCTTTTTACAAAATAAGGTTTATATTTTGACATGGCTTAAACCATGCAGCCAGTTTTTGTAATAAGAACGTAACTGTGATTGAAATACCGTTCTTTACACAAAACTGAAAACTTAGTTCGGTACTAAGTTGACAGTTTCGTGTTTAGGAACTTTACCATAGTCGGAATAAAGTTCGAAATTCAATAATGGTTCCATGTTGTAAACCTGGGTCTGAAGATAAACCTTGTTTTGTAATAAGGGGGTTTTTGTATAATTCTTCTGTACGTGTGTTTGTCACCTACCTCCTCCTAAATGGATGGACCGATTTAGTTGATTTTTTTTTTTTATATTTCAACAAAATTGCAGAAAAATTTAATTTCGCGGGCTACCCTGACGCTTTCGCCTTAAACAGATGATTCGCGCTGTAAACTGCAGCTGGTAAGTACAACCAATATAAAAGTAGGTAGGTACCTCATTTTGCCAAAAATCCTAGACAACGTTATTGGGCTAATTCGATATTGGGGCTAGTACCGAATTGCTGCAGATTACCACCACTAGCACGATAGATTCCTTCATCTACGGATACTACTGTAGTTAATTAATTATTTTTTCACAAAAATACCAGAAGTAGTATGAAAATAATACTAATATGAAAGCTCATGGGTCGGGACAAAGACTAAGCCCCGTATTTAAAGAGCGTTACTCAGTACTCAAGCATTACTTACTAGTTTCCACCAATCCAATGGCTTGAATCTAGTCATAATTAATGCTTGAGTACTGAGTAACGCTCTATAAATACGGGCCTTAGGTCCTCACTTTGAAAGGCTTTCAATTATTATAAGGGAAGGCGTAAACGTTCAAGCACCTGCTGAAATTAGTTTATCATTAAACTAACTAAGTACCTAATAATTTACGGATTTGAAGTAGGTAATGTTATAATCCAATTCAAAACCTGTCTGAGTAATAAGCCAAGAAGACTGTGTCGAAGTAATCTGAAAGCCAACTCTCCTCAAGTCTCAGATTCAAGTATCTGGGGGCCTAAAATGGACGCTTTGGCAGAATCATAATATGATCTGCGTACAATTCATATCCCGCAATTCATCTGTTTGACAGTTTTGTATGGAGTTTAGTAAAATGGTCCACAAAATAAGAATTGCTTTAATGAAGTCTAAAATGTATTGGCTACTTGGTAGACAGTCGCCATTGTCAATACCTAACAAATTGTTGTTATATAAACAAATTTTAAAGCCTGTATGGACCTACGGTATTCAGCTGTGGGGCTGCACCAGTCAAAGCAATCGTCAAATCATACAACGTTTTCAAAACAAAGTACTAAGGGATATAGTCAACGCGCCCTGGTACATTAGAAACAGCGACCTCCACCGGGACCTCAAGATGGATGTCATAAACTTAGTTATACAAAAATATGCAGAAGCTCATGAACACAGACTTCATCATCACGTGAATGTCGTGGCGATCCAAATCCTTGACAACACTGATTTAGTTCGAAGACTAAATAGGGTAAAACCTTTTGAGTTAGTTTGGTGCAGTGTAAGTGAACTTAAACTGTAGTGCCAGTGCTGACTTTTATAAAGAACACGTGAATCAAGTGTCTTCCCCTTAACTTATAGTGAATAAGAAAGACGTTATTGGACGATTTCTTAACTTTATAGTTACTTAGCAGTTTAAGTTATATTTAAATTACTTATTAGCTAATAGGCGAGATTGTAATGTGAATAAATTATCACCAGTTGTGATACTTTGTAAGGAAAAAAAAAAAAAAAAAAAAATTAAGTCTAATGTCAAATAGCAGCTGTCAAACAGATGAATTGCGGGATGTATGAATTGTACGCAGATCGTGTTATGATTCTGCCAAAGCGTCCATTTTAGGCCCCCTGTTCCTATATTATTTGAAATGTTACACCTGTCAGTCACAGAACCCAACTAGAAATCAGGACGAAGTTTGTAACTTACGAAAAACTTTGCAAAATATCATCCTGAGAAATGTTTCGTCCGTTTGACCTTTTTCGCAAATTCGTTCGATGTTAGCGGTTATACGTGGTCATGTTAAATATAAGGCAATATCATAATATTTTAAATGCGCTGTAAAATTGCCATAAAATATAAAAGGGCCGCACAGCGCGGTTCCTTGGCCATGCGACACCGCCATTGGTTTTACGAGGCCGCGAAATTACCTCCGCTATTTAAAATATGTGACGCACAAAAAATAACACCTTTGCCAGTAAAAAATTATATCTAACAATAAACCAACAAATTATTAATAAAAATGTTAATTCCTTAATTAATTGGATACTTATCAGCATTAATATGCATATAGTGCTTGATAAGATCGCCATTAAAAAGAAAAATATACGTTAGTATTTATATAGAATCAATTATCTCAATCTTTATTTGATCTACATTATAAAATGTTAATGAACGGGCGATGCTCATAGGCTGAATGGTTTGAAATCCGATCACTTGATATCTGATCGTCAAAGAAAATATGAATGTTTTTTTTTTTTTGTTCCTTTGGCTTCGCACGGTTTGTGCATTTAGCCAATGTCAAGTTAGTTCTTGTATAATATTGATGAAATGAATTATAAATGCATGATGATGATATCCCCGCCTACTCCCCTTGAGTTTCAGTAAAGATGTGGCACTTTACTGAGTCCTCACGCGGACTTCTTGAGAGAACTTGAAGCGAAGTTGCACTGTTTTGTTTCATTTGCCTACACTAATGCACGTTCACAAACACTTAATGGATAATAATCCACCATTATTACACATTAATATTCGGCTAAACACTAATTTTGGAAAATTAAACAAACTGCTGAACATGACGCTTCACTTTCCCGCCAAGAAGTCAAATATGAATGTTAGTAACGTGGCCATTATGTTTTTATAGGATCTTTTGAAATATAGAACGTGCTTATATTTCTGGCCGCTAAGCTTAAGTGAAGCTGGGCTTCGACCACTCCATTTTAATATTCTCTCGCCAACAAAAATAACATATCTACAGAGACGAGAGCATACTCGACACGAGAACGAAAATACAGGAAAGTGAGCAAATGTGAAAACCATGTAATAGTCGAATGTTCCGGACGAACACAAAAAGGGCTCTGCTGCCCTTTAACATTTTAGGAACATGACGCAAAAAGCAAAAAACGTACGCACCCTGAATCAGTTCGTCTACCTAATATTATGTATTGTTTACGCTATAAGTTGATAATATAGTCGCCGGCACGTAACTTGGCAAGGTTTTGGCGTAGGAGTAAGTTCACGCATGTACAAATAGTGCAACAAAAAAATTGACACTTTTATTGCTTGTCATCAATGATATTCTATTAAACAGATATGTTGTGAGCGCGCAATTGTAAAGACTCGAAAACGTCCTAATTGGGACGTATTTTACTTGTAGTGAAATGTAAAATGTATGAAAAGTAGGGGTGTGCTGCCGCTGCTGCGCGGCACACTTTTTTCGGTTGTTTTGTGAGTGTTTAACTTATCTGTTTAATATAATATCATTGCTTGTCATTATTCTATGGTTATTGCCAGAATTTATTTTTAAACATGTCTGTTTAGAAGAAAGTTAAGACGCCGACAACAGGTGAATCGCTGTCACTGTCAGATTGCATGCAAAAGAAAGAGATGCGCGATGACACAACGTATGGCGTAAAAATGCAAATAAAATCGTATAAAATTTGATATTAACTAATTAGTAAAAAAATTATCCATCACCGGATGCAGTTTGGCATTTGCAATTTTATGGTATATTTTTAATTATAATTATAACTGTTAACGAAGGGATAAATTGCTTTTAAAAATAATTAAGAGTAGTCTTTGAAGATTTTTTTGATATATTATGTTTTGAGTTCCATCACCGTATGCACAAAAGACTTAAAATATCATGCTGTTTTTGTTTTGGAAAAATTATTTAAGGTTTAAGAGATACACTGCTATAAAAAAACACACTTTTGACCATTTTCAGAAATCTCCGGAGAAACATCTAATGATTCTTGCCAAGTTACGTGCTGCTATAACCGCTTTTCTAACAAAATGCTTCGTGTTCCAGTTCCAGATAATTATGTAGAGACAAAATCCAACGCGTCTGCCAAGCGTGGCGATTATGGCATCCCCCCACTCCTTTTGGGGGAGGCCTATGTGCAGCAGCGGACGTCTTTCGGCTGAAATGATGATGATGGTAAGTAAGTAGTAAGTAATGATGATAATCATGATTACTATTTTATAAGGTTGCGTTCAAACGACACACGCCCGCTACGCGCACCCCACGCTCACCCCGCACGCACACGCGCCGCACACGCCTTGTGCCCGCACTTCGGTTAGTGCCGTATCAAGGGCGATTTTTAATAAATAATAAGTAGTACAAGCGGGTGCGAGGCGGGCGAATGGCGTTCGCGGATTTTGCGCGTGGCGAACGCGGGTGCAAGGCGGCCTAACGCGTGTGCGGGACGTGCGCGTGGTCGGCGCGGGTTATTTGGACACGGTCTCAGGGATGTAAGTACATACCTACATGTATTCATAGTGTACTATGTAATGTTAATTGTATCATGAAATAGAGGCCCGATTGCCGTCATTGTTTAATATAATTAAATAGACACTTAATTAGTAACGGAACGCTAAAAAAAACCGGACAAGTGCGTGTCGGACCACGCACAATGAAGAGTTCCGTAGTTGGGATGAATTTATCCCAAGAACAAACTTAACAATGTAGTTGAAAAACATGATCCCCCATACATTCCAACTGCAAATGTAAGTTTGTACGCAATTTTAGGCTCAGTAGTTTCGGAGATAAGGGGGGGAATGGTAATTTTTCATCTATTTTCTTAAATAATTTGAAAAGTATGTATTTTAAAATGATAAAATATATATATATAAAATTCTTAGAAGAAGCCCTTTCATTTGATATGTAACACGGTACAGTCAGCAAAACTTAATTTTTTAATTTTCTAATTTGCCACCCAAAGGTGACCTCCATATTCAAAATTAATTTATTTACGTAACACATCCGTGTTTGGGTTACAGAATTTCATATGTGTACCAAATTTCAACTTAATCGGTCCAGTAGATCTATTCGTTGCAAATCAGCTGTGACAGACAGACAGACAGACACACGATCCTATAAGGGTTCCTTTTTTCCTTTTGAAGTACGGAACCCTAAAAAATTGACGCATTGTACATTGTCCTTTAAAAACAATAAATGTAAGCTTACTAGAACTACTATTATCAAAGTTAGACGAGTAGCGAAGCCTATAAAATACGTAAAATATCAGTGGTACACATGGCCACACATCAAGCAATACAATTCCAGTATAAGCTAAACTCGCATTGTATAAAATTTCCGTACAATGAGAGGTCAGCTGATACTGGAAATGTATAGCTTGATGTGCAGCCGTGTGTACGCGCTGGACCAAAGAAGATGCACTAAATTAAACAGTACAGAAGGCCCGCAGGCTGTTCGACACGGATGTTATTGAAAGAACTAAAACACTTTTCCTCGCAACGCCAAAAAATGTAATAAATACCACTTGAAAATATTAAATTTCTACTTTGAGACGAACTACTTCTTCCCAAATCCAAATGTTACTTACCTAGAGCAGATTGTACAAATTGGAACTTCTGTCCAATGAACTTTGTGCATGATGCGGATGAAATACAAACCTACTCGACATTCTACTTTTCATTAAAATGCATTTATTTCGAAATATCTTATTTAAAAACAGATACCTAACTGGATATCTCTATTTCTATGGTTTAAAATTAGTAAAATTTGGCTGTAACACTATTTTTCGAAAATGTTCTTAACTAACTTTTTAGACCTTTCTATCTTGCTTATCAAATCAAATCAAATCAAATATATTTATTTCGGATTCAAAAGATATCCATAGGTGTTAGTAACAATAAACTTAGCCTAGTGTTAGTACAGTTTATTAATGCTATTTAATTTAAACATGCGCCGGGCTTAGCGCCCATTGCATGAGCACTCATCCACTGCTTCAACAGTGGAGAATCCCACCTGTTTGCCAACGTGTCCAGGCCGGCAGGCAGGTGTCGTGCCCGTGCTTATGCGTATAAAGTTTCATTAAAATCGGTTCAGGACTTCTTGGCGGGAAAGTGAAGCGTCATGTTCAGCAGCTTGTTTTATTTTCAAAATTTGTGTTTAGCCGAATACTAATGTGTAATAATGGTGGATTATTAACCATTAAGTGTTTGTGAACGTGCATTAGTGTAGGCAAATGAAACAAAACAGTGCAACTTCGCTTCAAGTTCTCTCAAGAAGTCCGCGTGAGGACTCAGTAAAGTGCCACATCTTTACTGAAACTCAAGGGGAGTGGGCGGGGATGCATTTATAATTCATTTCATCAATATTAGACAAGAACTAAAACTTGACATTGGCTAAATGCACAAACCGTGCGAAGCCAGAAGGAAAAGAAAAAAAAAAAAAAAAAAAATCGGTTCAGTCATTTCGAAAAACAAGGGCTTGAAAGTTTGTATGAAATGCCGTAAGTCGTAAGTCGCTCATGTCGTTGCTGATAATACGCATAAATAACTTACGTTTATTTGCAGTTTATTTTTAGCGAGTTTTCACACAAACTAATATCTAAAGCATGTTCTATGTCTATAATTATAATTATATTCGCAAGCTACCGTTGCGATTCCGCGCGTAGCTGTGCGTACAGCGCGAGGCTACGCGCGTAGCAGCACGCTTGTGCGCGTAGCAGCACGCTTGTGCGCGTAGCAGCACGCTTGTGCGCGTAGCAGAGCGCCTACGCGTGTCAGCGAGCTTTTATTTATAATGCTACGACATTTTGCCTGCTTTAATCCGATCCACCCCGTCCCTTGCTGTCCTCCCCCAGCGACGCCCTAAGCCGAGATCTGTACCCCACTGGGGGTACCATTAGCATGTAGTCGCTTCGTTTATAAGTTTACGCTCTGGCTGGAGGCTTATATTTATTGAGGCGCCCATAGGAAAGTCCGGTTAAGCAGACGACAACCTCCTAGGTTGACCTGCAAGCGCCATTAAAAAAAAAAACGGTCAAGAGCGAGTCGGACTCGCGCACCGAGGGTTCCGTACGAAAAACTGTGCTATTTAGAGACATCGTTTTATTTTTCCTGTAATCTTTACATAAGCTTCTATCATATAGAATAATTTCAGATGATTTTTATCTCTGCAAACTTCAGAAATAAGGGGGGGAACGGTATTTTTTTTTACATTTTTCATCACAAGTCGGAGACTATGCTGCCTAAAAAAATGTTTGAGAATGTGCAAACAACGTTCTTTCATATGATACCCCACATGCCCTAGTAGCCCCACTTAAAATTTTTAAGAGTTTCAGTCCCTTTTGCAAAAAAGATATATTTTTTTAGTTTCTTTCTTGCTTGCAAAATAGTTGGGCAAACGTCATCTAAAACTATTCTAAATTTCAAGTTGATAGCATTAGTAGTTCTTGAGATATCCAGGTGTGACAGACAGATAGACAGACTGACAGACAGACTTAGTCTCACCATAAGGATTCCTTTTTACCATTTTGGTACGTAACCATAATACTGTCAGTCATAGGACTGCACGTCAGAAGTGAAAACTAAGTAACTTGTGAATTGTGTCGAAGCGTTCGGTGCCGATGACGCGAGTTCCATGATTTTTGTTCACACAAAAAGTGCTCAACGCGCCTAAAGAAGTTTTCACTTAAATAAAAACAAAAGCGTGCTCTGCTCATGGTGACAGCACCGACAGGGTAAATAATAATATTCGCGTATTAGTTACTACTTCCATGCAATAGCTGCTACTGTGAATCCGCGCTTAACATAACCGCGCGCCTCTTGCACAAACATTTACTAAACCAAATCCATGTACAGAGAAAGGCTATACATATTAATGAAGTAGCAAATCTGTATACCATGGGGACTATTTGCTCCCATATAAAGCACCGTTTTATTCAAAATAGTAAGGTTAAGAGACATTTTCTTAAGGCGTACTCAAGTAAAACGATGTTCTTGTCACGGTTGTGTGGGCCGTCGTTTTAGACCTTTAACTCTAAGTCGGGCAAAGAGTAATTAGATTTTAAGGGAATTGATAGGTTACCTAATTATAAACCCGGGTAGAAATTGTACAAGAAGGACGCAGTGCTGCCAGAAAACTAATTTAAACTAAATACTTCTGGTTTAAGGCGACGATAACCAAATTTTAATGATTTTATACTGAAGATCACGTCTAAACGAGTAGTGTTAATGATTTGAAAAAAATATGTGTCAAATTAGAGCATTTTTTAAACAACGTAAATAACGCAACGAATGTTGTTGAACTGTCAAACCCATTGCCACTGATAGTTTGTTACGCAATTACTCAGTTACGTAAATCATTTTAAGTTTGTATTTAATAAATATCTTTCCTTTGTTTCTGGCAAAAGATTTTCGATTAAGTACTGTATTTGCCACGTCTCAAAATCGCTTGACCTCGTTTTTATTAATTAATCAAAAATTAGTCTATAAAACCGACATTTTGAATTTCGTTGCATCTTACAGTTTTTTTTTTTTTTTTTTCTTGTCTGGCTTCGCACGGTTTGTGCATTTAGCCAATGTCAAGTTAGTTCTTGTATAATATTGATGAAATGAATTATAAATGCATGATGATGATATCCCCGCCTACTCGCCTTGAGTTTCAGTAAAGATGTAGCACTTTACTGAGTCCTCACGCGGACTTCTTGAGAGAACTTGAAGCGAAGTTGCACTGTTTTGTTTCATTTGCCTACACTAATGCACGTTCACAAACACTTAATGGTTAATAATCCACCATTATTACACATTAATATTCGGCTAAACACTAATTTTGGAAATTTAAACAAACTGCTGAACATGACGCTTCACTTTCCCGCCAAGAAGTCTCTTACAGAGTTAGTATCCCGCCAAATTATATAGTCTTTTTTAAATTTAAACATGGAACACCGCATCACCACCGCAGGCCGTCCCGCCTAATAGGTATTTTTTTTAATTTCACACTGGCTGTTTATACACTCACAAGACCGCAGCTTTATTTTTTATTTTAATCGATTTTTTTTTAAATAAGTAAAATTTTACGGAGCCGACTACCTAACTAAATTTAGTTCTATTTTTAAAATACATTCCCGCCCAAGGGTGGGGATCAGCGTCTTCCACCCGCTACTCGGATCAAACAAACACTACTTTCCGAATAAGAGAAATGAAAAAGCTTTTCCGTTTATTTTTTTTGTGTGGTGCCGGACGTAAAGAATAGCACCCCCACTATTTCTTCCCGTGGGTGTCGTAAAAGGCGACTAAGGGATTTACTAGAGAATGGGCAGCAGCGTTCTCTATGTATTTTAACACCATACTGCGATCGATCGCCAACCCACCTGCCAAGCGTGGCGATTATGGCAAACTCCCCCCACTTTGGGGGAGGCTTATGTCCAGCAGTGGACGTCATTCGGCTGAAATGATGATGAGGATGAACTACCATGTACATACTAGTACTCAGTAAGCACCCCAATCTGTATGCACGCAATTTAAATACCTAGTTTGTCGGGTAAAATATTCATAGTATCCAGCACGGTCGAGTAACGCACGAGGAAAGCGCACGGGCCCGCATATCCGCATGAACAATATTCTACGGCACTAGATTAAATTGAGTCCAATCTCGCCCACTATTGCTTGGATTCGGTACTCCTTTGATACAGATCCTTCGATGGTATGGAACACGCACACATACATATGCATCAATTGTGACGTACACTGCTAGAGTTTGGCCAGCGACTCAACACAGCGGCACAAGGAAATGACGACAAATTTAAAAAAATCTTGATCTGGCAACATGAAATCTGAAATGTACCTAATCATAATCCACATTCGTACTCATAACAACAAACTAATTAATACAACATGTGTCAGAATTAACGCACAACCTCTTAAGGGTACTCATCATTATGCACAACTTTTACTATGAGACCAAACCTGATATCGCGATAAAAAAATCAGCTGTTCCCTTTTTTTTTTGGGTGGGAAATTATAAATAACTTCTCCCGCTCTGGGCGGAGCGGGAGGGAGTGTCAGACTTTTACTGACTAAAACCCACCGTGTTCCTTCAAATGCCTGTGTGCCAGGGCCACGATATCCCTTTCGGACAGACTCGTACTGGCAGATCAACTGTTCCCTACATTTTATGTTAAAATGTAGGGAACAGCTGATTTTTTTTGTTGTGATTTCAGGTTTGGACAGGTTTGGAACGTCTTTACGTGCTTTTCGAGGCGCGGAGGAGTGATTAATTAATAAAAAAAACCGGTCAAGAGCGAGTCGGACTCGCGCACCGATGGTTCCGTACGTATATATGATGTTGATGATTTCTGCAAAACTGTGCTATTTAGAGACATCGTTTTATTTTTCCTGTAATCTTTACAGAAACTTCTATCACATAGAATAATTTCAGATTTTTATCTATGCAAACTTCGGAGATCGGGGGGAGAACGGTATTTTTTTTTACATTTTTCATCAAAAGTCGGAAACTGTGCTGCCTAAAAAATAAATAAAAATAAGTCTGAGAGTGTGCAAACAGCGTTCTTTCATAGGATACCCCACATGCCCTAGTAGCCCCACTTCAAATTTTTAAGACCCCCTTTCAGTCCCTTTTGCAAAAAAGATATTTTTTTTTTCTTGTTTGCAAAGTAGTTGGGCTAACGTCATCTAAAACTATTCTAAATTTCAAGTTGATGGCATTAGTAGTTCTCGAGATATTCAGGTGTGACAGACAGACAGACAGACAGACTTAGTCTCACCATAAGGGTTCCTTTTTACCCTTTCGTACGGAACCCTAAAAACCGGCCAAGTGCGAGTTGGACTCGCGCACGATGGGTTCCGTACCATTATCTATAAAAGAGGCAAAAAAATCACGTTTGAGAAATGAATGACATTTCTACTAATGGGTTTTATAATAATGGCAATACGACAATGCCATTATAAGTAACACAGTTCTATTACGAGAACATTGACCGACCAATGATCGGCCATTATGAATTTAGCAGATTACGAACTTTTAGCAAAATGACAATGGGATCGTGTTGAAATGACTGAATTTATAAAAATAGCAGACTTGGGGCCCTGCTGTTCTTATGTGCTGTAAGTGCCAAGAAACTATAATTTATTTATTTGGATCAATTTAGGCGTAACTTAACAAAAGATACGAAGATGCAAAAGAAAATAAAAAAAATAAAAAAAAAAAAATAAAAAGAGTTTTTTTATGTTTGTCTACCGGATAGATTTTGTTCAAACTTTGCATAGAAATTCTCTATATATTTATAGATTTATTCTCTCTCTATCTATTAATATAACCTCCTCCTTTTTGGAAGTCGGTTAAAAACGAAAATCTTCGCAAGCAATGGGAAATTGCTACTGCGGGTGTCGACCTCAGGACGAGCTGCTTCTCACATGCACGGACAACTGTACGTCGCTTGCTCCCGGTCTTGACTCTCTGTATATTCTGGCTGCTGAGACCAAAATTACAAACGTAGTTTATAGGGAAGTTTTATAAAGATGTGGCTGTTATTTTAGTATAAGTGTGTCTTACGACTTCCACGCGAACGCAGTTGCGGCACGATCTAGTAACTAACTATGAAGTAACATTTAATTAAATTGCAAGACTGCGGTCCCTTATTCATTTACCAAGCTTACCAGGAATTTTCATATATATGTATATTAGAGAAGGCCTCAAATTCCACATAATAACTATAAATCTGACCACATTTTATTTATTTAATAAATTATTTGCTTCGAAGAGACTTTTTGGATACCAAAGATGGGATTAACTTCTCTAGCGGTTGACCGCACAGATTAACGGCCCAACCCAATAACCTATATATCACCAGTTTCGGCCTACTGGAGATATAAAAATATATCTATCGATGGTTTTAACGTCCCAATAATCTATGAGACATTATGGAATCTTACCGGGCCAAGCTATCTACTGATGGGAGGGTGTATCGCCTACAAGAGATATCTATTTGTATGAAAATGCCAAAGTATGCGTCCCAATATACGATTTGTTTGACAGGACAGTACTACAGATGGCAGATTTGGCTATTCCCCGAATTGCAGGGATAAACGTTAAGTAGCCAAGCTAAAATGAACCCTTTAGTACTTGCAATAATGACTATAGATGTTTTTTTTTTATTTAAAGTAATAAAAAAAATTAAATTATCTATAATTATCTCGAAAACGGTGCGCCCTAGGTGTATGCCAACATAAATTTAAGTTAAAACAAAAACAACATTAATGCGCTAAGGTAGCCCGCGAAATTCAAATTTTATTACGTTTTTTGCAATTTGCAGGTCAGTAACAGGTTGTATTTTGATTCTCGGCCATAACAAATATGGCTCTACAGAATTATATCTTAATCCAGTAACTTATTTAGAAGTAAGAAACAAAGAAGTTTTAATGTAACCCTTTTTTTTTTTTTTTTGGGTGGGAAATTATCAAATAACTTCTCCCGCTCTGGGCGGAGCGGGAGGGCGTGTCAGACTTTTACTGACTAAAACCCACCCGTATTCCTTCATTTGCCTGTGTGCCAGGGCCACGATATTCCTTTCGGACAAACTCGCAACCCTGGCAGGCATTGGCCCTAGCGGACCCCGTCAGTTGGTGCTGACAACTCTTTGAGGCGCGCGTGGAATACGACGCGCCGTCGACCCGGGCCTGGTCGTTATCGGATGGTGAGCTACCCATCGCTCACCGTCCGCAGGCCCGCGCCTACGGTGGCCGGAAATCGGCTTGCGACTCCCGACGCCCGGGGCGTCTCCTGCGGCGACTAGGGGCGCGAGGGCGTGAACCTTGCCTCTCCCTCACGCGTTCCGCCTCCTCCTTCGCAAGCATTACTAATTCGCAGAAGGAGGTGACGGCCTCCTATGCTCTCTCGCTCCGAACCATGGCCTGCACCAGGGCCGGACGCGAGAGATCGCCGCCGCCGATGATCGCCTCCGTGAGGACACGGCGGTGCTCCGCCCAAGCTGGGCAGACCTCCACCGTATGCTCCACCGTGTCCTCCGGGCGATCCACACAGTGGCGACACCCGGGCGTTTCCTCCCGCTTTATCCTGAACAGGAACCTCCCGAAACAACCATGTCCGGTGAGGACCTGCGTCAGGCGGAAGGTGAGGACCCCGTGGCGCCTCTCTAGCCACTCCTCAAAGAGGGGACTTATCGCCACAATTGTGGCGTGCCCATTTTCAAAAAAAAATTGAAATTCAAATATCTCGAAAACGGTGCGCCCTAGGCAAAAAATAACAGAAATTTAACCCCCCCCTTACTAACACCATTCCAACATGAATTTAAGTAAAAAAAAAAAAAATACATTAATGCGCTAAGGTAGCCCGCGAAGGTAGATAGCCTTTAACAATGATTGTTAGACGCCACCCAAGGATAGATATAATTATACTGTCTATCATCAATAGCGATCTGTCTTTCACTGAAAATAAGTTACAGGGTTCGGCCGTAAGTAGTACTGTTGACCGTGATTTCACGGCGAGGCGAGTAAAACCTTAAATGGAGTTAGTACACATTTTGACCGTAATCTGGAGAAAACCGGCCAATGCGTGTCGGACCACGCACAATGAAGGGTTCCGTAGTTGGGATGAACTTATCCCAAAAACAAACTTTGTACTTGAAAAACGTGTTCTCGGGAATACATCGATATAAGTCACGGTCAATTCTTCAACTGCAGCCTACGTAGCTGTGATACTTTTCTATTTATATTGCCATGAATTTTTTCACATATCCAAAAACATCCATTTAGCTGGCGGGGGGGGGGGGGGGCGAACGGGGGGACTTGACTCTAACAAAAATTAGCACTTTAAAGCTTAATATTACACGAACGGATCACTGAATCGAAAAATGGTATTTATATATTTTTGAACGGCCTATCAAACGATACCCCACATCATGGGACAAATGAGCCACTTATTTCACCTCTTTGTCGTTGTGATTAATATAAATATACCCATGCCAAATTACAGCATTCTAGTCCCTACTCTCTGCGCTAAGCAGCGGACAGACAGACAGACGGACATGGCGAAACTATAACTTGTATATAACGATAATTAGGTATATTATCAAGACCGCGGCAACGGGTCATACAAAATAAAATGCTTAGGATGCTTTTCTATAAAACTATGTAAAACAAGTGCGAGTCGGACTCGCGCACGAAGGGTTCCGTACCATTATCTATAAAAACGACAAAAAAATCACTTTTGTTGTATGGGAGCCCTTAAATATTTATTTTATTCTGGTTTTTTTGTATTTTTTATTATAGCCTAACAGAAATACATCATCCGTGAATTTCAACTGTCTAACTATCACGGTTCATGAGATACAGCCTGGTGACAGACGGACAGACAGACGGACGGACAGCGGAGCCTTAGTAATAGGGTTCCCGTTTTACCCTTTGAGTATGGAACCCTAAAAAACACGTTCATATTACACCACCTAACACCGTGAGTTATTTCTTCATAAGTCTTACTCCCAGTGGGGGTAGTTGGTGTGAAATTGCAAGTGTTCCTTCGAGCTCAGCTGTCTTAGCACGGCTTTACGGGGACATAATGCTGGATTGAGACCTGCCTCCCGAAGCTTGATAAAAAGTAGGTATAAACTTTATTGAATCTGGGATAAAAACTATCAATTTATCGATTAAACTATAAATTAAATCTCTCAGTCTATGTAATATAACTACATAGCACATGTGTTGACTATGTACCTACTAGAGCTACCGTTAAATGGTTAGGTACATCTTTCATTGACTTGAATGTGCCCTGGCGGCTGAGAGTGTGTCATGCTGACTCAAATGTCTCGCTGTGGTGGCGTGTGTTGGATCATTAAGTGCCCTTCAAAATGGTTGAGTTGAATGTTGCTGATCCATGCGTCATGTTCGTAAACGGGCGCCGTCAGTAGGGACTGGTAATTTCTTAGCTGCCACGGCTTATTTTAACTTATTTAAAATTTTCAATAGTTTTTATCTTTTTATTACGAACGCTTTTAACGTGCACGTCTTTCTACATTGTTCTCAGATATTGTATAATGTCAACATGAATGATTAAAAATCAATTAGAAATTTTGTAACAATATTTTAATTTAAAAGAGTGTCCGTGCAGTTTTTGCCCGTTCTTCTCCATGAGAACCTACTACGCTTTGGAATCGGCCACTAGCTTCATCTTTCTGACTGAGCGACCCCTTGACAATTCAAAAGTGCCTGTAATTGGTTTATTTGAAATAAATGGTTTGAGTTTGGGTTTGAATAGGTAGGCAGTTCTTAAAATTCTAAATATTTAATAGGCAAATGCCTGCTGGATCTCACACACTAAATAACTACTAAACTAAAAAACTACTTAGCACTTAAATATTTTAGTGTTGATAAAACAATAGGTTTAATATGTTCCATAAGCAGGTTCCAAAAGATCCTAAGCTTTTAAGTTAAAGTCATGGACTGCATTTTTTAACCGTAGATGCCATTCATTGCCGCAGACAGGCGCGACGTGAAAGCGCGACGCAACTAGTAGTAGCACAATTTCTATGAAAACTTCATGGAAAATTTCGCGCTGCGCATCACGCTGTCTGTCGCGCCCGCGATATCGCGCCAGTTTGCACGAGCCTTACCTAAATGTTCTTGACAAATAATTCAGACATTGAGTGCGAGACCTAACCAAATCCGACCCGAACTAATCAAGAAGTTTTCGAGTACTCGGCATGTACTTACTAATGAGAATAGCATATTACATTTAAATAGCGAATTTCATACCAATCCATCGCAAAGTATTTACATATTCATGAGTACTAGCACATATTCATTCGTGAGCAGATCATAGTTATCGTAGACAGGTGTACGTCGCATGACAAACGACGCGTATTCGCCCACACTTTTACGTAGGTCCTACTTACTTACCTATCGTGAAACATTTTTGTCGGAAAAGTATTGATTGTGCGTAAGAAGTCTAAGTTCACCCAAACCGACTGGATACTTCTTTCTTCTATGAAACTGAAAATGCTGAAATTAGGCAAGTTTCTTGTCTAAACCACTTCGTGAAGGAAGCTTGCACTACACAGTAATTGGTTTCATGTTAGATTCTAATCTTTCTCGGGACCAATTACTGTTTTTTGTTAGAGCAAAACATCTAATTTGGAAAACAAAACGCGTTCCTGCGTAAAAGCGACATTTCTTATTAAAAATTCGGTTAACGAAAGCAAACACCAAATGATTTTTGAATAATTAATCTCATTTTTATTATTATTATGGCGGTAAAACTCTGCTTGCATAAAGCTGCGAACACATTTGTCACACTATAAAAGTTGGTAGTCGAGTAATAATTCGCGTAGCGTGTTCAAAATCTGTTCTTAGCTTAAGGCGGACCCACAAAAGTTTGTTCGCCACCTCCGTGACGTTATTCAACGCTATTGAAATTAACATTAGCCTCAGGAGACGGCAACTTTGGCTGGCTAGCAATTAAGACTCGCACATAGATAACACTTTAACTACTTTTGAAAATTAACATCTCATTTAACGAACCAACAAAGTTCGCTCGCGTTACGCCTTGCCACCTTATATTTGCGGTGAACTTTAAGCATGCAAACGATTGGAACGCGGTTTATTGATGGAGTATTTACCTACAGCGCTTGATATAAAACGGCCGCTTTAAAAACTTGTGTTTATTAAATTTAAATTATTTATTGAATTATTTATTTTTTAATTAATACTTAAATAAAAGTGAGTGAATGGAACAATTTTTGATACTTACCATAATTCCATTGTGTCATTTCGGCCATGTAGGTAATTCATGATTTTTACCTTGAAGAAGATTCCTGGAACCTAATACCATCACGTAATAGGTAAAACGTAGATGATTGATTACGTGTGGCATGTCAAAAGAACATCTAATTATTGTGGTAACGTTATCTTACATCTTTATCTACGTGTTAACGAGGACTAAGTACGCTTTGGAAGGTCTCGACGAAATATATGTAAGAAAGCCTGCATAGGGCTTAACTTCGTATTATTTGCATTTTCTTGGATAAATAAAGTTGTTGGCCAAATGAACAACATCGGTTTTTCTATCTGATTGCCTGACTTACCATTGCACATGCACATTTTACATCCAGCAGTCTATCTATTGGGAGTGGAAAATTTTGCACTGCAAGTGCAACAGGTCAGTGAATCACTAAGGGCGAATTTTACCAATAAAACTGAACGCGATCAGCAAATCTTAACCCGGTTCAAGAGTTGTCAGTGTCATTATTCCAAAGAAAATAATGACACTGACAGCTCTTAAACGTGGTTTTATGTGCTGATAACGTGTTTCATTAGTGAAATTGGCACTATGTCGTCTTTTATATGCTGATCGCGTTCAGTTTCATTAGTGAAATTGGCACTAATTATATAAGAAACCTATGTTCAGCAGCGAACGTTTTCGGAGGTAAGGAAACCTAATTTGTAGATTAGGTAGGTACCTACGCGTACACTTTTTACGAGTAGGTATCTTTTTTCCATGCACGCATGTTTGCCGCAGCTAGCGTCGACTGCTTCTATGCAACGATGCGTAAACGGAGCACGTCTCTGGTGCGCAGGGTGCGCGGCAGCCCCAACAATGCTCGACTGTCCATACATGAGACACTGCAGTGACTTGCACGTCACCTACAGTCGTCGGTATTGTAATTTTTGATAGTGTTATGGTTGTTTTGTATTGTATTGTAATGTTATGTGTTGTCTGTTGTGTGTAAAATGTATTGAATATTGTATAATATTAGTCATGTAACTTGGAGAGAATAAATGAATAATAATAATATTAAACGTGGGTTAAGTGCCAATTTCACCAATCAAACTGAACGCGATCAGCACATCTAAACCGAGTTCAAGAGCTGTCAGCGTCATTATTCCAAAGAAAATAATGACACTGACAGCTCTTAAACGTGGTTTTATGTGCTGATAACGTGTTTCATTAGTGAAATTGGCACTATGTCGTCTTTTATATGCTGATCGCGTTCAGTTTCATTGGTGAAATTGGCACTAATTATATAAGAAACCTATGTTCAGCAGCGAACGTTTTCGGAGGTAAGGAAACCTAATTTGTAGATTAGGTAGGTACCTACGCGTACACTTTTTACGAGTAGGTATCTTTTTTCCACGAACAATATAATGAGACAGATTTGGTTGTCAATCGCCCATTTTAACGTTAAGTTTTCGCTTTGTATCTGATTTGAGGTAAAAACATTTTTTTATTAATTTCTCGAAAAATATGCATTACCTTGTAATAAGAGTGGTAGCGTTATAATCGGGGACCCAACCCAACCCCTACCAGTTTTAACACCTTTTACCCCCCAACTCCTGCCAAACGATACTAGATCCAACCCGGTTTTTCTTCATGGCATAAGGTTTCCCTCAAAAAGGTGTAAGTAATAAATAATTCGTCGCTTTCGTATAACTTTTGAAACCGTGTTCACAATTTCACGCAATAAAACTTTGGTTTCCAAGACTAAAAGAACAATGAAATAGGAGTCAAATAGATTTCAGTCGAAGAAAAACTATATTCTCTGAGATATAATCCGGAGCACGTCTCACACAGATCCGATATATTGATCAGGCGGTTTATTACGTCATGTTTTTTCATTACTACACATAGAGAGAAATTTATATTCGCTATTTCTTCGCGAGAAAAATTCATGAACGTTCGATATTTGCACTTGGGGGAAATTAATCACAATATCATGCTAAGAAGCTTGAATACGAATAGGTATTGCGTATAGAAAGTAATTTGGGTAAATAGAGGTAATATTCGAAAATTGGAAAATATTGACGTATTTTTGCAGTGCATTCGCTGCGGTTCAGCGTTTCTAGCTTGATTTTGAAATGCAACGTCTTTCTGAAATGAAGGGAAGCATATCGCAGCCATCTGGTTAAATTAGCCAGCTATTTGAACGCCTAGGTCGTTCATTAAACGCAGCATCCAATTGAATGCCTAGGACGATAGTTAATTGAACTAGAATCATTCAATATTTAACTTATATATACTTATTGGCGTATTGAAAATTTGAAAGTCAGCCCTTTAAAGATGACTGACCAACACTCAGCCAAGTGATTCAAGTTTAGTTCAAAACAAATTGTTTGTGGTTGGTATGATATCATCTACTGTTATTGAATCGTTTGGGTTAGGTTAGGTTAGAACAGTGACCATTAACGACCATATCCCGGCCTCTTTTGTTGGTAAATTCAGTGATCAAAACAAAAACTCCAATTTAACTAAATGACTAACGACATTCGGCCATCTGGTTAAACGTTGCGCTCAATGACTTGGCTAGTTGTCCTTCAGCTATTTAATTGGATGCCGGCGTTTAATGAACGGCCTAGGCGTCCAATTAACTGGTTAATTTAACCAGATGGCTGCGACAGCTACACCACGGAAATCCTCCATGTCAACATTGAACACGACTTCGACAAAGTTTTCAGTGGCACTGGCGTTTCATGAAATGAATAGATATTATGAATATTTATGCATTATGAGCTCTCTGTCAGTAAATTAATGTTCACATTGCGTTTCCCAAACGTTGTTGATTATGGCGTAAGTAAACTTTGAGTCGTTGAGTGTAAGGCCGTTGGATCTACAATTTTTAGACCATGGACTTATAAACCTATGGACTTGCCATACCTACAAAATTATTGTGACTACCTACAAAAATCGAGCTCTTAAAATGACCGCCTTTCGTAGAGTTGTTACTGCGAGTGCGATAGAGAAAGCAAGCAACCGTTTGACAGCACATGGCCGAGTTTTGTACCACAAAACTTGGCATTAAACATGGCGACCGGACACGCATCGACAGATTTTTAACCGACTTCATTTGTGGACCGATTTTGAAAATTCTTGTTTTGTTTGAAAGGGTATACTCCCGAGGTGTTCCCATTGTCAGCAACTCACAATCTGATGAGGGGATCCTATGGAAATCGAGGGCAATCCTCAAATTTTATAGGCACACCTATATCGATTTCAGTATTTTTTATAGTAACTCATGCATTTGCACTCGGAAAGCACCGTTTGGTGAAGTGGAACTGATGATGAAGACCACAGATGGCCACCGGAACTACTTAATAATAAGTATTTCACTGTTGCGATTCGGTAAGTCACTTTAATATGGTTGCTAAGCAATTTATGCTCGTCACAATGCATAGGATGAAGTCACCATCAGTTCTCCTGGTTCATACCAGGAGAATTCCTTAACTATTAACGCCCCTGCATCGGGAAACCCAATATTTTGTAAAAGGTGATGAGCAGTTGTAATTAGGCTATTGTAACTTAGATAAATGCAAATTGACCCAATAAAAAGTAAAAAATAAAAAAACTTTTTACAAAAAGAAGTCGGTTTTAATTTTTTTGTAAAAAGGTTTTTGACGTCACACAATAGTCTTGCCAAATTTAAGTCCTTGACAAACATTTACATGTCTCGTTTTTCATAAGTAGCTCTTGATTAGTTAGAAAGAAACCAAACGCTTTATGACATGACCGTGTCGATGATAGATATTTGTATTTTATAACTATTCTTCATAAAGTAGAATATGCCATCTCCACTACCTCAATGATTTAAGGCTTCTACATACCGGGGCGACTTGTCGCGCGACGCGATGCGACACAAAGGCACCGCTCGTCCCGCGACACGCGGGGCCTTTGTGCCGTGTCGCGTCGCGCGACAAGTCGCGCTGGTATGTAGAAGCCTTGAGACAACGTATGCTTAGTTACTTGATCGACTGGAACATTAATTTGAAAGCAAGTTATAGTCCGCTAGTAATTTCTCCGGATTCTCAGGACGTTTTGATGTGTAACATTTTTCCTCTCGCTGTCTGTGGAAAGGTAAAAGGGACGGAAGTATGTAACAGGAAGTAAATACTTATTCTATGCTCAAGCTATCGAGCATGGAATAAGTATTTACTTTTTAATAGCATAAATTTAGTAGGTAAGTCTTGTACAGACGCCAGCACATCAAGCTACTACAATCTGTCAAATTTCTTTAAAAGATTTTCATCTGTTTACGTAGAGCATAAGGTTGATCGGGAAAATTTGACAGTTTCGGGTAGCTTGACCTGCTGGCGTCTGTACTTTATAATAGCTTGGAATTAGTGTACTCATGGAATTAGTAAGTACTACATAGATTGTAAATAGAGGGGGCCGAATTTTGACCAGTAGGCGACCACTAGTACCTAATGAATAATTATGCGAATAAATATTTCAGTATTTAGCTTTTTTCAATTTTGAGGTTAACTTCTGTCGCTGTTTAGTTACTTATTACCAAGGTGATATGTTTGGTTCTTGGCGGGAAAGTGAAGCGTCATGTTCAGCAGTTTGTTTAATTTTCCAAAATTTGTGTTTAGCCGAATATTAATGTGTAATAATGGTGGATTATTAACCATTAAGTGTTTGTGAACGTGCATTAGTGTAGGCAAATGAAACAAAACTGTGCAACTTCGCTTCAAGTTCTCTCAAGAAGTCCGCGTGAGGACTCAGTAAAGTGCCACATCTTTACTGAAACTCAAGGGGAGTGGGCGGGGATATCATCATCATGCATTTATAATTCATTTCATCAATATTTTAAACAAGAACTAAAACTTGACATTGGCTAAATGCACAAACCGTGCGAAGCCAGAAGGAAAAAAAAAAAAAAAAAAAAAAAAAAAAGGTGATATGTCAGATGTTACACATCATAATTATGCGACTATAGGTAGGTACTGTAAGGCTCGCTCGTTTTGTTTTGAAGCTAACCATACTCATAACCTGAGATAATCTAAAGGCTCAAAAGAGGGTCTACTAGCATTATAATTTAAGGCTTGGGACATTACATTATACCAGCTACCTACCACAACAAACAGTTAGGATACTTATCACTCTGTCCTACGTAAGCGGCTTAGATAGAACAAAATGCTAATCAGGCAGGAGTGGAGCGGACCGTGCCCGGGCCGGCTCCGACCCGGCTCTGCTCACCGTCCGGTAATTACTACTCGTCCGGTTTGTGGAGTTAATTAATCAGTGTACGGACAACTACGGATAATGAAAAGACTGAATTACGATCGCGAATGTGCAGCGTTTGATTAACAATGTTACGTCAGCTTGGCTATGCTGAAAATTGTGTTCAGGGGCCCAAGTCTGCTATTTTTACAAATTCAGTCATTCCAACACGATCCCATTGTCATGCCATTGTCATTTTGCTAAAAGTTCGTAATCTGCTAAATTCATAATGGTCGATCATTGGTCGGTCAATGTTCTCGTAATAGAATTGTGTTATTATAATGGCATTGTCGTATTGCCATTATTATAAAACCCATTAGTAAAAATGTCATTCATTTGTCATTATGTACGAGATTACCAATAAATGCAATTTCTTTCAATGTAGTGTCAGTGGCCGACCATTGGAAAGTCATAATGACGCCATTATAATAGTAGATTACCAAACTTGTCAAAATCAACCATTATGAAATCAATGATCGACCATTCTGACACTATTCTATGTAATAGAAGACTTGAGGCCCAGTTGTCTGTCTAAAACTCTAAACGATTATGATGCCTTTGGGTGTAAGGTTAACTTGACATTAAATTGGAATGGCGTTACTTTAGAGTCCTGAAGATCAAACATGTTGGTATCTTTGTAACGCTGTAAATAAAGCAGTTATTTAACTGTTCTTAAATGAGGAAGTGTACTTCGGGGAATACGGGGGGCCTAAAATGGACGCTTTTGCAGAATCATAATATGATCTGCGTACAATTCATGGATCCCGCAATTCATCTGTTTGATAGCTGCTATTTGACATTAGATGTCAATAAAGCAATTCATAATTTGTGGACCATTTTACGAAACTCCATACAAAACTGTCAAACAGATGAATTGCACGCAGATCATATTATGATTCTGCCAAAGCGTCTATTTTAGGCCCCCAGGCGTGACGTTATGTAATTTTACTGTAAACACAAAATAGGTAGGTATAGGTATCTGAAATAGAATCGACTCATGTAACTATTTAAGTAAGTACCTACATAACATTGTGATCAAGATTTTTCATAATAACTTTCCGATTCAATATCTAACCCAAGTAACTCCATAGCAATTCAACTACAAGAATGTAATAGAATTGGGATGGATACAGCCGGCACAAGTTCCAGTAGCGATGGATATCTAATCGGCGCAGGACGTGATGTATTTAGTGCACACAAAGCTTGCCAGCCCGCATGCCGACGGACGGCGGGACTACCAGACGGGCTTGTCTGTCACACTGTCTCGACTGACTGCGTTTCTACCGTTAAATTGAAAAAAAAATATGAACCGACGACGACGATAGTTTATTGTTACTTTATTTTTTCAGTTGGTTTGTTGGATATGGTCGTCAAGTTCGTACAAAGGAACCCTATTATAAAGTATATAGTTATCTGTGGAAGGAACTGTTCTATTATTTCAACGACTTCTTGGCGGGAGAGTGAAGCATCATGTTTAGCAGTTTTGTTTTATTTTCAAATGTGCAATAATGGTGGATTATTACCTAACCATTAAGTGTTCGTGAACGTGCATTAGTGTAGTCAAATGAAACAAAATAGTGTAACATCACTTCAAGTTCTCTCAAGAAGTCCGCGTGAGGACGAGGGAGAATTCTTTTCATAATTAAACAAAGTTTGTAACTAAATAAAGACTTGGCTAAAAAGTCCCAGCCATTAAATGTCGTAAATGGCCAGGCCATTAAAATAATATTAAAAAAAACAATACTCAATTAGGTACTTTTATTGCATTCCACATGTAGATATTCTTAGGCCCGTATTACAGAACGTTACTCAATACTCAAGCATTACTTAAAACTAGAATGAAGCCATTTGATTGGTTGAAACTAGTTTTAAGTAATGCTTGAGTATTGATTGACGTTCTGTAATACGGGACTAAGGTGGTAAACTTATAATTAGATCATAGGGACCATGTCGGGCACAGTAAAATAAGTGAGTTAGGAGAGAGGAAGCATTTGTATACAAACATTACTTAGGAAAACAACTACCTATATTAAAATAATGATGTAGGTATTTTGCAAGATAAGCCAATTAATAGCTTTTAAGTATATAAAATATAAACAGGTTATGAGATGTGACATAGGTTAGGTTTACGTACTGTGCCGTTTTAGAACACTTGCTTGCCTCTATTGAAGAAGGTATCAATAAAAAATGCCGCCATTTTGATTAAGTTTAAGGTCTAAATCAAAATTGCAAAAGCACGACGTAGTAACACTAAATAACATCTGAATAAAGACAAATAAACCCTTTTTTACAAACTACAAGCAAAAAAAACCGGCTAAGTGCGTGTCGGACCACGCACAATGAAGGTTTCCGTAATTAGGATGAATTAATCCCAAAAACAAACTTAACATTATTGTTAAAAACCATGTTCTCCCATACATCGATTTAAGTCACGCACGGTCAATTCTACAACAGCAAATTAATGTACGTTGGTCGACTAGTACCTACTAAGCTGTAATAGTTTTCCTTTTAATTTGGTTATATGTAGGTACTACTGCCATGAATTTTTTCACATATTATTATCCAAAAACAACCATACCATTTATCTGGAAGACGGGGGGGGGACACTTGACTCTAACAAAAATTAGTATTTTAATGCTTAATATAATAAAGCGAAGTGTCCACTGGCAAGTAACTTCCGCAATTCCTTGCAAAAGTCAATTAACGACTGTTTCCACTGACTGCGACTTTTCTCTTGGCATATCGCTTTTAGAAGTGTGTAGAAGTTAACTTCCTGCAAGATCTTTTAGAAACGTTTCGTAAGATGCGGGTACGAGATTGGATATTGAGACGTTATGATTAATTAGGTCTTCAAAACCAATTATTAAGATAACTCCAACGCGAAGATCCTTAAAAAACTTCCTACGAATGACTGAAGCCACCTTCAATATTTTGCTCAAGTATCAAATTTACCCAGCAATGACTAGAATAATTTTCAGCTTAAAAAATTTGAACTTGCCCTAAAAACTTCCTATTTTTTGTGTAAACAAAATAAACACGCAAGCGCTTGCTGCAAGGTCAGAAAAACCGTATACACGTGAGACTTGCAGCAAGTTCGGCGAGTCACTAAAACTTGTAGAAGTCCACTTGCGCGAGTGTTTACACGTTGGAAGTCGCTTGCGCAAGTGAACTTCCGCTATTTTTATTGCTAGTGGACGCTTCGCATTACGCAAACGGATCCCTAAATCGATAAATGGTCTTCACAGACCCTCAATGTTATTGAACGGCCTATTCAACGATACCCCACATCATGAGATAGAAGAGAAAAAACATATCATCCCCACTTTACGTTTAAGGGAGGTAACTACCCTAAAAAAAAAACATTTTACTACTTTGTCGGCGTGATTAATATTGTACACCTATGCCAAATTACAGCTTTCTAGTACTGTACGAGTCTCTAAGCTAAGCTGATAAGACAGACAGATGGACATGGCGAAACTTTAAGGGTTTCTTGTTGACTACAGAACCCTAAAAAGTGAAGTGGATGACTGAAACTATTTTTGAATAATCTTTGTGCGCTCAATGCTTTGTTCGTACCGTTTGCTTAGAGTTCAATGAAAAGGTGACTAGCCTGCACGTATAACAAAGAAAATATTAAATTACTTCTTCAGTGCAAAGATCTAGTTCGAACTTTGAGGAAAACTGCTTTTATTTATTTGTCGGATCCGGTCATTAGTACGGACAAGAAACGAATGGCAAGCGCGCTACTACTGGCGACATCGTGTGACCTACCCACACCTCTAGCGCGCTTCTACAGGGTCGTGATGTTTTGAGCCGATGGGCGAGGACAACATTCAAGATTTGAAGATTCAGTGTCGTCTGATCGCATCGGAGTTAAGACGTCGCGGAACTGTACTCGATTCGATGTGCTCATGGCAGTTATTGTGGTGATTATAATTTGTAGTGATTGTGTCAATTTGTGATTTCAATAAACGCTGTGTATC
Source organism: Tiliacea aurago (assembly GCA_948098905.1). Taxonomy (NCBI): domain Eukaryota; kingdom Metazoa; phylum Arthropoda; class Insecta; order Lepidoptera; family Noctuidae; genus Tiliacea; species Tiliacea aurago. The sequence goes on along the minus strand of OX402578.1, from coordinate 20,023,642 downwards.
TCACCCAGTGTGTTTTCATTGCACGAAACCCAACTTCTGCCCACATGATAACCGAATCTAACGGAGTAAATCCTGACGATCCGACATATTTATATAATATAGTACTTAGACTAATTACTTACCGTTCCGTGTGGTGATACTAATTACTTACCGTTCAGTGTGGTGTCGGACGTAAAGAATAGCACCACCCTATTTCTTCCCGTGGGTGTGGTAAAAGGCGACTAAGAGTCTTACTAGAGAATGGGCAGCAGCATTCTCTATGCATTTTAACGATTTATTCCCTTTATGTCGAGTCCCGTTATATCGAGCCTGGAAGTCTATTGTTCTCCAAAGTTTTGATATTTTACGCTTTCTATTACCTTTATGTCGAGTTTGGTGAACAGGTACAGTCAGAGATGTAAATTAAAAGCATTGGATGTAAATTAAAAAAATTGTTTTATTATTTGTTCTATTACTTATTTTCATATATATATCTAATCTTTCTTAATCTAAACATATAAATCACAGTATAATCATCCCGTATATAAATAATTCTTCTAAAAAATAACTTTCTTAATCTAAATAAATCCCAGTATAATCATCACTATTGTTGCAAATGTTAAACAGCATAGTTTTACAGTAAAAAATAATTCTTCTTGTAAAAGTAACTTTCTTAATCTATATAAATCACAGTATAGTCATCACTATTGTTGCAAATGTTAAACAGCATAGTTTTACAGTAAAAAATAATTCTTCTTATAAAAGTAACTTTCTTAATCTAAATAAATCGCAGTATAATCACCACTATTAGTGAAAATGTAAAAAAAAGATAAGTAAATAATTTAATTAACTCTTTATAATAAGTAAATAATTCTTAAATTAGCGTTATTGATTTACGTTATAACGTTGTATCAACCTAGGTAACATGTATATTTTAAATAATTAAAAGATAATCACTTATCAAATCTTACAGTTGATAGGCGTTTAAGACAAATCATTAAATCAATTTTGTTAGTTGTAAAATCTTCAACTATTTTATTTATACGTATATCAATAGCCAAGCATTTTTTTTTCTTAAGTTCTGATTGTCGTCGTTGTAGACATTTACCTGCTCTATCTTAAACCTAGCTTCTTTAGCCTCATCTCTAAGTGTGCTAATGAGAGTATATAGCGGAGGTCTTTTACTAAGCTTTTTATTTAGCCTGTTATGCCATCCCTCTACTGCGTTTATGGTCCTGTGGCGTTCGTTGTAACAACAAAACAAATCAATATTTTTGTTAATCCACTGCGATGTTACGTATTCATTAAATGATTTAGGTCCATTGCCTTCAGGTGCACTTTCTAATAATAACACCCATGCTTCTGGGATGACATTTTTGGGAAGATGTGCTGTGGCTGCACACATGGTAATATATTTTTTTCCACCGGGAACATTTACTATTCCGGTCTGTTTTCCTTTTTTCCACAACGCCTTATGGAAGTGGAAAAAACATCCGCTTATATCAACTAATGGAAAAACTTCTTTAATAGCGTTAATTGCTGCAATTTTTTTTTGGTTGGAATTCTGGAATGTTATCTTTTATCATTTCAAACATATGCACATAGGGCACGTAGGTAGGAAGTAGTTACCTACTACGTACGTAGTGCACTCTTTCAAGGTTAAAAGGACACTGGTAAGTTCCCTTCATAGACTTGGAACGTGCAACGCTGATAACTATTAATGTAAAGAGGGACAAGTATATATGTGCGAAAGAGAGGTGACATCTAAGTAAGTCTTAGATGTCACCTCTCTTTCGCACATTCCTGATATTCGAACTTGAGTTGCGCTAATGTACATACATTACGTATTATTTTAGGTACCACGACAACACGTCTTAATATTGCTGTACTTAATTTATGTAAAATCACCAATGCGTCATTGAAGTTTGGTTAGTCAATTATAATCTATAGTCTTTTTACATAGCATGAGTTGGGTGACAGCAGGACGAAAATATGCATCTTTAAGATGAGAGAAAAGGATAGATAGCTACATCAGCTGTCACAGACAGCTGTCACCGAAACCATCCTATAATAAATGAACTTAATATTTTAAAAGATAGGTACTTTTTCATCATGCACATAATTTCGAATATTAAAAAAATACACTGAAATTATGACATACTTTGATGGTTAATTAAAAATATAATAGTACATAGTACTGTAAGGTTAAAGTCATTAGTTATTTTTAAATTCTTTTTTGTGTAAAAATTGATTATAAATTATGTGCGTGTATACATTTCATTGGACGTGACTGTACTTCTAAAATATGATATTATTAAACTCGACATAAAGGTAATAAAAGCGTGCTAAATAAATTCGACATAAAGGGAATAGAAACGGGACAGAAAACTAAACTCGACATAGGGGTAATAGAAGCGAGACAAGGTTTTCGGCTCGACATAACGGGAATCGACATAAAGGGAATAAATCATTTTAACACCATACTGCGATCGCCAACCCGAGGCACCAATCGTGGCGATTATGGCAACCCACCCCCCTTTTGAGGGACGCCTATGTCAAGCAGTGGACATCTTTCGGCTGAAATGATGACTGGCTTCGCACGGTTTGTGCATTTAGCCAATGTCAAGTTTTAGTTCGTGTATAGTATTGATGAAATGAATTTTAAATGCATGATGATGATATCCCCGCCCACTCCCCTTGAGTTTCAGTAAAGATGTGGCACTTTACTGAGACCTCACGCGGACTTCTTGAGAGAACTTGAAGCGAAGTTGCACTGTTTTGTTTCATTTGCCTACACTAATGCACGTTCACAAACACTTAATGGTTAATAATCCATCATTATTACACATTAATATTCGGCTAAACACAAATTTTGGAAAATTAAACAAACTGCTGAACATGACGCTTCACTTTCCCGCCAAGAAGTGGACGAACTACTTACACTTACGTCTAAGTACTTATACTTTTTTATTCATTTCTATGGTAATGGCCCGCACACTTACCAACCTGCCTATTCTTGTTTATGGTATCGGCACGGCATCGGTATCGTCGCGCGTCTGTGGCAGCGCAGAGGCCACTATGGCTGCAATTTTTGGCGCACAGAGGGCAGGATAAGAAGTGGGACTAGCGTTGCCAGGCGTCCGGATAAAGCCGGACCTGTACGACTGTACAGGTCCGCTGCAGTCAGGCTTTTTGATTGCGTGTTAGGCCAAATTAGACGGTGTCCGGCCTGTCCGGCTTTTGTTAGGCTTTTTAAATATGCCTTTTTTACGCTGATCATGTGTTGGTTTCCGATTTAATATTAAAGAAGACTGATTCATTCACTTTTATTGTAGTTTCATTAGAGTTTAAAAAGATTTTATGGTAAATGACATACACCGTTAATTTTTTAGTCTTAATATAGTAAGACTAAAAAATTAAGAGCCGGCCTTTTTACCCAGATGTCCAGCTAAACTGGCTGGTCTGTCCGGCTTTTCGGTTTTAAGACCTGGCAACCCTAAGTGGGACATAGTTCGCGCCACAGCTCCACATTCACTCCCCGCTGTCGTACCATTGTGACCTCTGCGCTGCCACCGACACGCTAGGATGCCGTGGAAGTGACGAATTTTTGGGTCAACAAAATCAATTCACTGTCGTGCCATCGACATGAAAGTGTCGAAGAAGAAGAATGCTTGGTAGGTTCTGCACACTTCTGCCTGACGGAAAAGTATGTAAAAATATGAAGGCCTGAAGAACTTTGCCCAGCTGTAGGACGGTTGGTTATTAAGGTTGGATGATATTTAACTAACTCGACACGACACCAAAATGAATGCCTAAATAAAAGCGTGCTGTTGGATTTTCAACTTTCGGCGCTAAGCCGAGCGTTGAAAATCATTCATTTAGGTGTCACCTAGTGTTAACGAAAACAGGCTAAAATTTACTTAACTTTAAGTAAGGGGTAGGTACCTACTCGTATTTGGCCTCCAAGTCCATTGAAATTCAAGTATATTAGGACGTTACGTACATGTCAAGCTTAAACGTAGGTAGGTGTCCGCGAAGGCCTATGCTGAGCTTTGCATTTGTGTGAGTATTTACCAAAAGTAGAGTATAAGCCGATAAAAAAACCGGTTTAAACCAAGCAAAGTACGCGTCGCGCTCTAGGCCGACGTCACACCTACGGTATCTATATGTGCACTCACACAAATGCAAAGCTCAGCTTAGTTAGGCGGAGGCGTCGCGGTCGTTTTAATTCATTGAGTTCAAGTTACGCTATCTAATTCAGTATGAGCAACTACACTTGTTGGGTGTGTGCTCACCGCAGTCGTTGGAACAGATGCCGACACTGAAGTGATACGAGCATGCGAGCATGCCACATAACTGCAACATGACTGCCACTAGCACAGGCTCGGTATTCAATGACTCGCCTTTATGACGGGCCCGAGATAAACCTATAAGAATGTACTATTGCTTAAATATTTGATTCACGCTGGGGGTGGTAATGTTCGAATTGAAATGACGCATGGTTGTAATACCCTACAGTCACGAGCATATATATTACTACTAGCTGCGCCCCGCAGTTTCAACCGCATAAGTCTCGATCCCTTGGGAATATTGAAAGAAAAGAAAGATAGAAAATACGTTTATTTGCGGTAAACATAACGCATAGAAAAAAAAACACAAACACGAATGAACAAGTTGAGGGAAAATATGCGTCACATTAACGCAAAACGGCCATCGCTCAGCATAATGCTGTGACCCTAAAAAAAAAAAATCCTATGTCCTAACCCAGGTCATGGTCTACCCATGTGCCAAATTTCGTCCAAATCCGTTCAGCCGTTTTAGCGTGAAAGCGTAACAAACAAACTCACTTTCGCATTTATAAGGGTGATGCCCGGGTAGCTCACCGTCCGATAAGGACCAGGCCCGGGTCGACGGCGCGTCGTATTCCACGCGCGCCTCAAAGAGATGTCAGCACCAACTGACGGGGTCCGATAGGGCCAATGCCTGCTAGGGTTGCGAGTTTGTCCGAAAGGGATATCGTGGCCCTGGCACACAGGCAAATGAAGGAATACGGGTGGGTTTTAGTCAGTAAAAGTCTGACACGCCCTCCCGCTCCGCCCAGAGCGGGAGAAGTTATTTGATAATTTCCCACCCCAAAAAAAAAAATGAGGTGATGCCCGGGAGGTCCCCAAGTTCCAAGTTCCCCAAAATGATTTTTCATACATTCACTCCCAATGTCCCCAAAATATAAAATTAAAATATTTGTAAAGTTCACACTTGACCAATCCTCGTACTGACGTGTCCAAAAGTGTTAGAATAAAATAAAATCAGTACCTAGTTAAAATTTACCTTATTTTGGAAGATATATTTTCTCTATGTTAGTGATTATGTGTTTTTAGATGTTTTCGAGATATATCTAGGGATAGGGTGTTAGGGATGTATCCTGGGAGTGAGGCAGGAATGTATCCAGGTTGTTCTAGGGAAAAATGTAGTGTACTAATGGGAAGAATTTAGGGTGTGTTGGAGGTGCATCCAGCAAGCAATTCTTTAGCTCAGGGAAATTGTAAGTAAACACATCATGTAGACTATTAATGACCTAATTTTTTTTCTAAAATTAAAAAAGAAATAAAACAAAACAATAAAAAAAGTAAAACCCGACTGCAATAAACGGAACTGAAAATATGGAAACAAGATGAAAAGAAAAACGAGCATCCTCTATGTACCAAAAATAAATAAATGCTCTCAGAGGCATCTAAGAAGTAACGAACGCCTTAAAATTTGCCTTCGATTGCATTTAAGTATTTTTGATACATAAAGGATACTCGTTTTTCTTTTCATCTTGAAAAATGGAATAATTTAAACAAAACGTTTAGATTTTTCTATTAATCTTGCTGTACCAAGATTCTACAAATTGACGGTTTTGTGACGCATAACTTCACACGTCAACTTTTAGTTAATAATAAATGCTTTTGGGAACTTGGGGAGATCGGGCATCACCCATTTATAGGATTTATAATAGTTATTACTAGATCTCAAGATGGGAGGGTTTTCAGTCAGTAAGAGTCTGACAGACCCCTTCGCCCGCCCCAGGGCGGAGGACATCTATGTGAATTTTCGGTCGGATCGGTTCAGTGGTTTAGGCGTTTTATAATATTAGTTAGGATTAGGAATAGGATAGGATCGCTCGGCAATAATATCTGATTTCATAATTCATCCTCAAGATGTCGGCAAATATATGTGATCATTTACACGTACAAAAAAAAATAGCTGTTCCCTACATTTATGTTCGAATAACTCGTCAAAATGTATGGAACAGCTGATTTTTTTTTTCGCGATTTCATGTTTGGTTCCATAGTAAAAATTGTCCATAATGATGAGTACTTACATTGACCCCTTAAGAGGTTGTGCGTTAATTCTGGGACATGTTGTATATGTATAACGAAGTTAAAAGAACAACTATCACAGCTAAGTGATAAGGTAAGGCTTTACAAGTTAACGAGTACGTCGACCAACTTACATTTTTGCAGTTGAAGAATTGACTGTGACGTATATCTATCGATGTATATCGAAAAATTTGTTCTCGTACAAGTTTTTCAACTACAATATTAAGTCGTGCGTGGTCCGACACGCACTTGGCCGGTTTTTCCGCTAAAGGGACTATTTGTATACCATAAACACACTGTACCATCAAAACTTATTAAGAGCGGGGCGATGCATGAACTGCCCATACAAACGTAATACCAAAATCATTTGAAATTTGAGCATATTTCCACCATATTATGCTAATATTCGGATTTAGACAGTATTTATCTAGGTTCCTACATCTTTTGTTTTTCGAAAATACTTACCTAGTGTGAAGTTTTAGCGAATTGAATTTCACACATTTTTACAGCGTAAAAGACATGTTTTCATGTATTTTTTTCTGTATTATAGTCAACAATATTTGAAATATGCTTTATGCAGGAACATAGCTTATATTATCAAGTTACAAATTAGCGAAAAAATATCCGAAAAACCTTAAGTTTTCATTCATCATTTTTGGTATTACGGAACACATCCAAATTTATCATAAATTTTCAATAGCTAGTAGTGCCATCGCTTCAAGCAAATGTCAATGTGTGCGTGGTCGTACTGCGCACGGTAGCTGTGTGAATCGCTCCGACAGGCACTCACACAAGCGCAACGACTCAGATTGTTTGTTGTCATCATCTATCTACTACGGCTTTCAGTGAAATTCGGTGTTTTATGATTACTTTACGTAAGTACAGTGCACGTGCGTACGTATTTGTTTGCGAAATTGTAGGTATTGTAATAATTTTCTAACACTATTGATCTATGCTATGAACTTGGATTTTGATTTGCCTTGTGATTTGGCATCGAGCATAAGTACCTACATTCTTACGAACTTTGTTTTGTTTACGGACTTGGAATATTATTTACGATCTTGGTTGGGATGTACCTCACAGTAAGTATTATCCAGTGATATATTATTATAAGTTACCTATCTGCCTTCATAGCTACTAATTGTTTTGATACTTTTAAACTCGGCCCAAGAACATAAAGATATTTTTTTCTTGGGCTGTTTTGTACACACGGCTACACATCAAGCTATACGTTTCCAGTTTACGCTGACTTCTCATTGTAAGGAAATCCTATACAATGCGAGACCAGCTTATACTGGAAATGTATAGCTTGATCTGTAGCCGTGCGTACTAGTAGGTACCTAGTTATATTTTGTATAAATTAGGATTTACCTACCTATCTTTAGATAACATTAGACCTAACTAAATTTAAATGTGTTGTTGAAAAAAATGTTGTTGAGCAGTAAAAGTCTAAGTTATACACACGGCCGAAACAAGCTGCTAACTGCGGGAAAGACCTTTTCTTTTGCTCTTATCTAGTTTGTACCTTACGCAATTGACATAAAGTTCATTATGCTTTGACCCAATTTGTAAATAAGTAGGGCTTCTAAGTACGTTCAACATACTTTGAAGTATTTTCTTCCTGCGTCGAGATAAGGACTACAATCGCGTATGCAAAATAGATACTTCCATACCTACGTAAAAATACTTGCATAGGAAATTGTTCTGTGCGGTCTTATCGAAAATGATCATGATCGCATTTGCGAAAAAGTAATGCAACCATTGAAAATATGATTCAGTAGTAGGTACTCGGTAGGTAGTTTGTAAACATCGCTGTCGCTCAGTGGAATGCACAACCGACCGAGAGCGATGTATCATATTTTCTAATTGCTTCGAGAAGGCGCGCGCCGTGTCTTCTTTCCTAGAACATTGATCCGTAACGTAATGTAAATAAGGTTCAAAATCACGTAGCGTCGACGGAGCGAGTAGCCGACCTCATCTAGTTTTTTTTTAATATTATTGATGTGTAAAAGTGTTTGTACAAACCTACTTACTTACAGAAATAAAATCATTTATCATGTCACTGTTCCGTTTCTTTACTCATATGACCGACCGGGCTTAAGTGATATTATCACAAGGACACTGCTGAGACTTACTGGAATTACTGGTACAGTGATGTTTATTCTGCACACCCGGTAGGGTGACCATACGACCGGATTTGTCTGGACAAGTGCGGCTTTATGGTTTCGGCCCGGTTTTTGCACAGATTTTTTTGTGATATTCCGTTATTACACAAAACATTCATATTACTAAAATGAAAAGTTCAAAGTCTTTCTAGTTTATTTAATAATTCTGGGATTTTTATCTAGACTTTGGTGACCCTGGGGAGGAAGCTCCGATAATAACTGGCTAACTTTTTTAAAACGACAGAAGCTATTCAGATATAGGTAGCTTGTGTCGACAAGAACTGGTAAATCGATTTCATTATAAACTGCATAAATATTTAGTCTTATAAATCAGTGTTTAGTGTGGATCTTTGACACTATGTATTCTGTACTTGTATTTTTTGTCATTCGTTCAGTCGATATTTTATGGTCACCCTACACGACTATAACACGTTGCGAGTTATAGATGAATAAATCCAAATTCAAATCGTTTATTGCGAACTACGAGTAAGTGTACAATGTTGGTGTTATGTTATCTACAACTATGATGTTAGAACATAACTAAATAAATGTTTATTCAAAATCCTCATTTTTTATTATTCTTAGCTCAGAACTACGTTATTATCTGTATTTACGGATATCGTCGATTTATAAATTATTGGAATAGTTGTATTTTTAGGGTTCCGTACCCAAAGGGTAAAACGGGAACCCTGTTACTAAGGCTCCGCTGTCCGTCTGTCTGTCTGTCTGTCCGTCCAGGCTGTCTCATGAATCGTGATAGTTAGACAGTTGAAATTTTCACATATGGTGTATTTCTGTTGCCGCTATAACAACAAATACTGAAAAACAGAATAAAATAAATATTTAAGGGGGCTCCCATACAACAAACCTGTTTTTTTGGCGTTTTTATAGATAATGGTACGGAAACCTTCGTGCGCGAGTCTGACTCGCACTTGGCCGGTTTTTTACTAATACTTTGTATATCACTTTTATTATTTGACTTGAGTTGTATTCATTGTTTACTAAACCTAAAAACAATATTTGAAGTTCAGTAAAAGGAATATAGAAATAAGGGAAGAAGTCTTAGTTTTTAGGGTTCCGTACCCAAAGGGTAAAACGGGAACCGTATTACTAAGACTCCGCTGTCCGTTCGTCTGTCTGTCTGTCCGTCTGTCACCAGGCTGCATCTCATAAACCGTAATAGTTATACAGTTGAAATTTTCACAGATGATGTATTTCTGTTGCCGCTATAATAATAAATACTAAAAAATTGAATAAAATGAATATTTAAGTGGGCTCCCATACAACAAACGTGATTTTTTGCCGTTTTTATAGATAATGGAACGGAACCCTTCGTGCGCGAGTCCGACTCGCACTTGACTGGTTTTTTAAATTTGTGAACATCTTATAGGAAATAATAAATATATTGAAATAACATAAGCAGGTTTAAAATAAATATCCCGATAATTTATATTTACGCGACGTGCGTGTGATGTGTGATCCCTTGGAAGATATAATATAGGTATAGGTACCTTACCTTATATATGACGTATCTACTAGATTTTCACTACAAGGCCTAGATATCCTAATATGTTGAGATATCGTTTTTTGGAAATTTCTTTAGAATGCTTCTAAAGAAATTTCCAAAAAAAGCATTACTAGTCTGTACATTTACTAACGATTTCCCGAAGTAGTCAACAAAAATAAAACAAATAATGAACATACCTAATTACTAATAAGTAAATATAAATGCCTCCGAGTCGTTATGAATGAACGATAAGTACCTACAGCTAATAATAGCTATCTATACACTCATACACACACGCACAAGACTGCACATCGCGTCCGCCGCTCACATACTCAGAGAGTCAAACAGAGATAGCAATATTCCGAACGAATTTTGCGCTCGGCCTCTTAACACAAAATTAAGAAAGAAGGAGTTAGCTTCAAAAATACATTAAAAAAAAGATAAAACATGCCATGTGACATGAAAAATTCTAACAAAAATCAAATAAAAAATTATTTTTACGAGTATGGCTACAAACATTTTATTTTTTTATTTTTAACCAGTGTTTTATTATGATTAACAAAGTAGGTTCTTTAGCTCAAAACTCATTGGTTAGTTCAAGCTAAGGGACGAAGTTGCAGCGCGTAGGGTTATTTGTGTAACATAATTACAATGGCGGACAGCCGTTGTACGAGGCTGTGCGGCCGACAATGATTTCTATGCGCCCTCAATTCTGTAACAGCTTCAAATACCGAATTTAGTAAGAATCTAGAAGGTATCGCATTAAGGCTTCTACAGACCAGCACGACTCGCGACGCGACACAAAAGCACCGCTTGTCGCGCGACACGCTGGGCCTTTGTGTCGCGTCGCGTGCCGTGCCAGTATGTAGAAGCCTTTAAGGCTCGTGCAGGCTGGCGTGATATCGCGGGAGCAACAGGTAGCGAGCAGCATAGAAATTGTACTACTATAGTGTTGCGTCACGCCAGTCTACACAAGCCTTTAGAAGAACTCTCAAAGTAACCCGAGAAATTCAATTTGCAATTGGAGGTCAGATCCAGGTTGTATGTTCTTATCGAATTATGATTCGCGGCCGTATCAAATATTTATTTAAGTATAGAATTATAATCGTAAAAATCATTAATACAACTTTATAAATTCATATTACCCTAGTGAAAGACTATTTCATGAAATCATGACATTTGAGGCCAATTCTAAGTTTCTAAAAAGGAGTTGTATTGCTGATTCTAATTTATTTATTTAATTTGGGAAAACAAACAGTTACACAAAGATCTTATTAAATAGGTAGTGAAAAAAAAGAGATTACTTATGTGTAGCTCACGACGGTATCCACATCTTAAATACTACATATTTGCTATGGAACTATTTGCACACGAGTGAAACATAATGGTTAAAATCTAAAGAAAATCCTTAAGTGAGAAGAAAAGAAGAAAAAAAAAACAATTATCATTTTAAACAATACCTAATAAAGAAACCAAAATTACAGTTCTTGTTTTAAAAATCTGAGTCACTAATTGCACAATATACACTAATGATTATAATTCTGTAAAGACTTTATTTCTTACGGTCGCGTATCATATCTTCATCAACATAAAACCTGACACTGACCTGCAAATTGCAAAAAACGTAAGAAAATCGTACATTCAATCGTACAAAGGCCGTGAAATAGGCAATTGCAGGTCGAGTATGAGTTTGATGGCCGAGCCGTAGGCGAGGACTTCACTAATACGAGACAGGCAATTGCCATTTCCGCCGAGGCATTTAGAGTGCTTTTCTCAAAAGAATAGAGGGAAAGTAAATTATTCATACTAAATTCCAGATTCAATGACGAACAACGATAATTTTTCCCGCGCCAATGTGTTCATTTGTTTTTTAGGGTTCCGTACCAAAATGGTAAAAAGTAACCCTTATGGCGAGACTAAAGGCTCTTACACACTTACGCGATATCGCGGGCGCGACAGGCACCGACAAAGAAATTGTCTTTGTCGGTGCCTGTCGCGCCCGCGATATCGCGTGAGTGTGTAAGAGCCTTAAGTCTGTCTGTCTGTCTGTCACACCTGGATATCTTAAGAACTACTAATGCTAGCAACTTGAAATTTAGAACAGTTTCAGATGACGTTTGCACAACTATTTTGCAAACAAGAAAGAAATAAAAAAAAAAGAAACTTTTTTGCAAAAGGGACTGAAAGGGAGCCTTACAAATTTCAAGTGGGGCTTCAGGGCATGTAGGTTATCATATCAAAGAACGCTGTTTGCACATACTCAAAAAATTTTTTTTTTTAGTTAACATAGTTTCCGACTTTTGATGAAAAGTGTAAAAAAATACCGTTCCTCCGAAGTTTGCATAGATAAAAATCTGAAATTATTCTATGTGATAGAAGTTTATGTAAAGATTACAGGAAAAATAAAAAGAAGTCTCTAAATAGCACAATTTTTCAGAAATCATCAACATCATATATACCGTACGGAATCCTCGGTGCGCGAGTCCGACTCGCTCTTGACCGGTATGTTTTAAAACCTTTGATAAGTTACCTCCTTGGTTGTCATGTTTAGGAGTAAAAGATCGTTCCATTTTTAAATTACACGATAGTTAAGAGTTGATATTTATTTGGCCGCTAAACCACGACACATGGATTTTCATACAACTTTTGGTGGCCGCTGCTCGCATGTATTTGGCCAGTACAACAATTTTGATTTTATCTCGAAGAAGGTTGTCAAAATAATGCTCGAATTTCCAATCATGTTTGAGAAAAGAGTATTTAATAACCTCAGCCGCCGTTTCATACAACATTACTGGAGCGTTGTATTGTATTGTTCCAAATACAAAAACGCGCAATGGATTTGATTTTCTTTGACCGTAAATTCGATACATCGCGTGTTCTTTTTTCGAAAATAATGACAATATTTCCATGCATGTTTGAGAAAATGCGGGCTACCTTAGCGCATGATTTCCCTCCCCTAAATTGAATTAGAGAATCCCAAAAACAACTTCGTCCCTGTAGAATGTATGCTTTGATTTATGCTTGAAAATTAAACAGCAGCCTGCCCCTTGGCACAGAATACATTAGTACTAGTCCCTTGGTTGAAAATAGAAATAAGCTCTTTCATACGTATGTAGAGATACAAGGTGAAATTAAATTAACTAGCGTAACTTCACAGTCTGATGGGTATGGATACTTATTAATTATACATACATAAACTCACACCTTCTTCCCATGGGGGTAGGCAGAAACTAAACAACGCCACCTGCTACGATCCCTATTATAAGTATACTCATTTTGCCTCGTTCATACACTGGGCAAGTTCCAAGGCAGTTTCCGAGATACATAAACGCAATTTTGTAAAGTTGGGTGAAAAAATCGCATTTCGGGATTTTAATTGATTATTAATGAATGCTCAATAATCTACATCTTCATGTAGTTTTTCGCTAATCAAGCTTTTTCAGAGTTTAAACTTCAAAAGTTTGATAATTATAAAGAAGATAGATAGATACCGAATCTATACAAGTTTTAGTATAAGCGAAACCCGAAACACGTGTCTAGTATTTTTATGTAAAGAATCTATGTACAAAATTTCAAAACTGTATCATGAAAAATCACAAAGTTATAAGGCTGTTATGTTACCGGGTTGTCCGATTGGTTGTCCGTACAAAAACATGCAAACCGCGACGCTCCAGGGAATATAATAATATGGCAGTAGGTACACACGGCTACACATCAAGATATACATTTCCAGTATAAGCTTATCTCGCATTGTGTAGAATTTCCGTACAATGAGAGATCAGCGTAAACTGGAAATGTATAGCTTGATGTGTAGCCGTGTGTACCTAACCGTACGGCGATATTATTGTAAGTAATTAAATGGTGATAACATTTTCCATCACACTTACATATTTTTGGGACAAAATATAACATGGTGTAAAAATTATTGAAATCGATTCAGTTCCTTATTCTGAACAAACTACCTATAATCAGCGGGCTAATTGCGTAACACACTATCAGTAGGAATCGGTTTCAATTTGACAATTCAACAACATTCATTACGTTATTTACGTCGATGAGCAGACAAATTTTCTAACACAAGAAGTAATATACTTCAAAATAATTCCGATTCAAACTGTGTTACGCAATTAGGGGGCAGGTTTCGCATGTAAGTACTAAAAATAATGTTGTATAGTCTTAACTCAATACCCCACTACTGGGCCCCTTTTGCTTGGGCGCCCACATTGGTATACACGCACGCGTTGAGAGTAGGTATTACGCACAGTGAAGACATCTCATGCGGAATGCGCGGGACGGGAACCCAGTAAAAGTTATGGACCATAAATTATGATAGAAAGGTAAGCACGTCCATTATTCGAAATTCAAAATAGATATCTAGATCTAGCTTTGCATCCAAAGCATAGATATTTATTAGAATGCTAGCCAGTGACTAAAGCCAGGGAGTACATAATGCGGTTATTATCAGACAGCTTCTGCTGTCTGATAATAATAAGCTAGATATTATTATCTAGCTTATACGACTACTACGCGACGGGTCAACTGGCTTCCATGTGTTTGAAAATAGGTTACTGCACTAAAAATCAAAATACAGGGTTACTGGTAATTCGACGTATATCCGTCAGGGGCTGATAAGGGGGCCAAAATGCAACAAATTGAACCCCCCATATGTATGGCCGAAATTCAATAGTTTTCGAGATATTAGAATTTTAAGGGTTTTTCGATATTTACTCAAAATTTTACATTTCATTCCAAATAAAAAAAAAACTACATATTTGAATGGGTACCATTAAAAATGATGTTGTAGCTGGCACTTCAATTAAGCCGTGTACCGTCGAGGTCTGCCAGCGTTGAATTGTGCTCTTTGAACACTGCCAGTTTCAGACAATCGTCGATAGGTGCTCCCGAAAACAGTAACGTGGGGAAGTCGACGATCGGGAAAGCGGCGTTGGTATTCTCGCCGAGCCGCAGCCGCGTTTCCATCGGCAAAACCATAACAAAACATTATGTCTGCGTATTCGTTATTAGGATACGAAGCCATGTTATCCGAAATAACAATGATAACAAAAAGAATAACAAGAGAAACAAGAATTAACAATAATGATCGATAACAAATTAACGGGATGAGAGATTGGTAGCAAGATAACAACACACGTGCTTGCGCGGCGGAGAGTCAAAACTTACTAAGGAAGGCGACGGCCGACGCGAGCGCAGCAGACGCCGTGTACTCCCCCGCCCGCACACCCCGCCCTCACACCCCGCCCCATCGCGAAGAATTTCGCCAGGAAAATCGGTTGTTTTAGCGAGGATCATAAACTAAAAACACAGATAATTTCTCTCCCCGCGCCGGTTCAAACACATGCCATGCCACGAATTATGTATTTTAAAATTGACTTTTATACCTTTCTGGAAAGCTTACAGGATAAGCAAGTTGTTTTAGTTATTTGTACGATTAATGTCATATAAATTTTTGTGACGAGACAACATTTTTGAAGCGTAAAATGAAAATATTGGTAAGATATTATTCTTATATCGCTCATTATTTTCATTATTTTGTTAAATTAAGTAGTTTTAATTATGTCCATAGCTTAATTGAAGTGCCAGCTACAACATCATTTTTAATGGTACCCATTCAAATATGTAGTTTTTTTTTAATTTGGAATGAAATGTCAAATTTTGGGTAAATATCGAAAAACCCTTAAAATTCTAATATCTCGAAAACTATTGAATTTCGGCCATACATATGGGGGTTCAATTTGTTGCATTTTGGCCCCCTTATCAGCCCCTGCCGGATATACGTCGAATTACCAGTAACCCTGTATAGTTGGTTTGGTAGGTAGGTATAATTTTAGCAAGTATCTACCTACTTAGGAATTAATATTCGACACTGATTTTAATTCGTTTCTTTGTCCAAAAATAATGCACCTACAAACGAATTAAGAACGAGATCGACTGAACAATATGTGAACAAGTACTATAAAGTAATATAAAGTGTATCAAGTAAATCAAGTATTAATAAAGGCGAAGGACCCGGAATAATCTTTTATTCCAAAACACCCAAATATACAGTCCACTTCAGTCTGTCGTCCTTATTGATGTCGAATCAATAAGGACAAGGTTCTTAATTTGTCTGTAGGTACCTATAACCTAGTCCTCTTCATTCGTAACATCAATTAAATTGATAAAATTATAAATTTAACTCAAACTCAAAGCATTTATTTCAAATAAACCAATTACAGGCACTTTTGAATTGTCAAGGGGTCGGTCAGTCATAAAGATGAATCTAGTTGCCCATTCCAAAGCTTAGTAGGTACCTATGGAGAACATCCTATGATCAACATAACATCTTAAGTGCGACCCGTGACCTTGTAAGGCCGCACGAAGAATGACACAGAACCGGTCGAAGTGGCGGTGCTTGGGGGGGGGCCTAAGTCCAACAGTGGACGTCTTTCGGCTGTAACGATGATGATGATGAAGTGCGACCCGTCTTTATTGCACGCCTCACAGTCAAGTCACAACGCTTCAGCGTGTGAGAGTGGTCTACACTCTAGATGTCGCATTTTCACAATTTTCTAACATAAAATCGTTTCTCGATCTCAATTATACACGGAATTCATATTAGCAGGGGAATTTAAAAAACTAGAGACTTGACATTATAAGATTAATATATTTTTAGATATAGACGTACCCTGTACCTTGTTATATTCGAAAATATGCGAAAATCGGAACTAACGCCGCCATTTTGGTTTCACAATACATTTCATAAAACAATTTATTGAAACGCACTATCAACACAACAAACCAACAGCGCGATGTCAAAGTCATTCTAGTGCCAAAAGATGCTTGTAGGTAGGTGTGTATGTGACCCCTTGCCTACTAAAAGGTTGCCGACCACTACTTAATATTCGTCCGTAGCTCCTACAAGTAGCTTTCAAAGGTTAGACAAATGCCTAGCCTTTAGAAGCCACGTCCCAGCCTCAACATTCTGGTTTCCCTGCCAATGAACACGCGAGTCCCACTTGATACAACAAAGTGTCCGTTGGAACCGCACGCGACGCTGATTCATAATCACATTCGACCGTTTATGAACTGCTATAACCATAAATCAGCTCGGTTAGGACTACTTATAACTACTACTTGGAAATAAACACTTGTAAAGCGTACCATTATATCATGGTAGTATTTTTCTAAGTAGACCGAGATGTAGGTATATACTTGTCTATAAAACACCCACATTTAGCCAGTTATGTTTAGGAAGTTCCACTTATGGCGAGCATTTTGCCATTAGCCGCGCGGGTACAAACCCAGACTCCGGGCTGCTACTGAGACAGAGAAACTTCCTGTTAGGAAAATCCAATAAGCGATCAAACCTAGTAGGTACTTCACGCTCAGCCGTCGCGCTTGCGACCTTAGACAAATTAGGCAAGCGCTTCTTGTTCTCACAATAAACTATAAGTATAGTGGCCGGCACGTAACTTGGCAAGGTTTTGGCGTAGTGGGAGTAAGTTCACGCATGCACAGTTAGTGGCAGTGCAATAAAAAAAAACATTTTTATTGCATATGTCATTATTCTATGGTTATTGCCAGAATTTATTTTTAAACATATCTGTTTAGAAGAAAGTTAAAAAAAGGAGAAAAACATGTAACAATTCTTGCCAAGTTACGTGCCGACTATACTCTGCTATTCTCCATTTGAAATAAGATTAGAAATTATAATAAACCTTTTTTACCGGCCGTTCAACCTATTTTGACTTTTAATGCGTTGATTGCATCACAAATGGCAGCTGTAATAAATAGTTGGTAGATATTGTTGTGTTTGTCTTTCGGTTTGTATTTTATATTTTACTTCATTTTTTTTGTTCTGTGTCTATGAGTGTGTTTTATTATTATTTGTGATCTGTGCGAGTCTCAATAAATGCTTTTTCTTTCTTTTTTTTTAACCACGCTTTTGCTATTAATGCCATCCTTATGCCTACGGAATAGAAGTCAAAATCGGTTGAACGGACTGTAAAATAATTAAAAAAATTAAAAAACACGCCTGCCATATCAAAAAGTGAACTAAAAAATTAAAAACAAGTTACATGATTCTAGTGCTGAATGGCCACAAGGTAGGTACTAAATAGATTATAATATTTACTGTACAATTAAAACGCCATTGTGCCCAAAAGTGGAAAACTGAAAATCAATCTTTTCTTTGCAGTCGGGGGACGGATCCTTGGAATAGTCCTTTTTTAATTATTTGTTTTTTATTTTATACCTTTTAGTGATAAAACTATTTTTGCAAACGCACAATGTGCCACGAAAGATAACTTTGATTTTTTGGGAACGCAAAATTATTTTTCTTAAGATTTATTAATAAGATTTCTAAGGCAGTTCAGTTCTTGCAGAGATTTTTTGTCATGGGGCTCGTTGATAAGCTTTCGTGGATCTAAAACACCAATTGCCAATCCTTCTAGCTGTCTCACGCGACTAAGAGCGACATAAGCTTGCCCTTTGGCAACATATTTAGCGCCTAGATCCACGATGGCTATGTCCAGTGTCGTCCCTTGCAGCTTGTGCACTGTTACAGCCCAACATAATATCAGTGGTAGCATAATATACCGCTCGACTTTACCTTGACCCCGTAACGCGTCAAACCCAAACTGACTGTGTTGCCTCGTATCTTTGTCATCGAACTCTACGAAGACGGCTTGCGGTAACTCTTCCGGTTCAAGTTGGTCACGACGTAGCGCTGGCCATACGAATTTTCGGATGACGCCCATAGCACCATTTACCAAGCCGTGTCCAATGTTAATATTTTTCCGCAACATTACTCTGGAACCGGTACCAACTTTTAAAAATGGAACTATACCTCCTGTTTTATTGGGATCAGAAAGTATAAATTCGGGTTTTGGCCGCGGCTGTCCGTATGTTTTGGCTTCCACGGATGTATCTGATGCCGCCACGTCATACATCCGGCAAGTTTTGGCGAGTTCGTTGGTCATCGTTTGGTTGTAGTCATCCACCTGTCTTGTAGTGGGAAATATTCGCACACACTCGCTATCTGCGAATGGTCCAGTGAGTGGTAGGTAGGTACTCTACGACGATCCAGGAATTCTAGTTGCTGCATGGTGAGTTAACCAACCCGCAGACTATTCAAAGCTCAAGTCTGCTTCCCTCATATTTTGTGCCAGTTCCCAGAAGCAAAATAACGCCCATAAGTCCACTTCAGCACTTAAATGTGGTGGTTGTTTAAAGCAGTATGCCCCGCCGGCAGATTTAGCTACTGGTGGAAGCTGCATCAGGTCTCTAATCAGCAAAACGTTGACACCGCCAAATTAAGCATCGCTCACTTTCATTTGTTGTAGCCGGAGGTGAATATTTGTTTTCTTAAAGTTGTCTAGGGCACCATAGAAATCTCATCTATGATAAGCCATTTTATACTATTCCACTTTTGCCTTTCTCTCTGAAGGCGCTCTTCGGTCAAGAGACGCATGGTCTCTATCCTGCCCTTTTCAATGGGCAGAGCAAATGTGGAATGTAAGGTAGCGCCTCCAATGAGCCTCGCAGCTAGGCCAGTTGGCGCTGCCACCACTACGACTTTGCCGTTGGGAGTATGGATAAGGTGACACGACGTAGAAACAGATTTTTTTCTATGAGTTATTTAATACTACCGTTATATTTTTTTTTTCTTTGTTATTTATCAGTGAACGAATACATATTGAATACTACTATTGTATATTTTTGTTATGTACTAAGCAAGCTCTAGACGATGATAGTATACGTAGTCGCATTATTATGAAAAAAAAAAAAACCTGTATTTTCATGAACCGTGGCTCCCCCTTTATATTTTTTTAAATGGTCACTAGCCTATGTTACCCGGAATAGTTCAACTCTTCTAACAATACTACATACATTAAAATCGGTTAAGCCGTTTAGAAGTTATGGTGGAATAAAGAAACTCACAAACATACATACATACATGAACCCTGAAAACATAACACTCCTTTTTTTTGGCAGTCGTGTAAAAAGGTTTATTTAAATTTCTAATCTTATTTCAAATGGAGTTAACATGTAGAGCGCCTGATTTGTAGCAGTATTCTCTTCGTGTACGAAGCTACGAAATCTCTGTAGCTAAGGCATTATCTAGCTAGATACTTAAATCTATGCTAATAAATTTATCTCCCGACTTCTCTAGCTCCACCGCTCTCTATCACTGCCGAATGGTGTATGTTGAATGAATGAGTCACTCTTGGAGTGGACATCATGTCTCAGTAATGCGTGACGTAGGTTTTAGATGCCTACCGATATGCTTATAAACATTAAGTACAAAATGATTGTGCAACTAGTATTTGATAGGTACCTTCTAGTATTAAGTATACGGTCATGAATTACCTACACTTGGTAGTGCGTACTTACCTATCAATTATTGTTGGTAATCTTTCAAATATGAGGTCGGTACCTACCTATTTAGGTAGTTAGAGAGTTAAGACGCAGATATATGCCAGTGACCTTGAGTGGTTAGCTTGCGTGTCCTGTTCTGAGCTCACGCAACGCGTCGTACGTTCAGCCAGTAATAGGACTCGCCCGTCAAGGAGCGCTGTCCCCAATTTGACACATTATTAATTTATTATACACAAAACAAAAGGTATTTTGATAAAACGCGTATACTAAAAGATCAATAATTCAATTATCTTTAAATTGGTGAAGGTTTCAGAAAAATACGCTTGGTAGATTTTGCGCCATTCTCAGTTTTTTATCCGCGTTAGACATAATTTTACAAATTAATTTCACTATGTAATATAAACAAAATCTAAAATATTCACATATTAAATTGTTGACAAAATGCTCTTATTTATCATATATTTTTTTCAAATCATTAACACTACTCGTTTAGACAAGATCTTCAGTATAAAATCATTAAAAGTCGGTTATCGTCCTCTTCACATATATTAGGCACATATCGAATGAACAAATGGGGTTTAATGTTTCCATTTGTAACATAAGGTTAAGCTTTTTACTTTTAGAACAATATAAACCACATGGTTCAGTTCTAAATTTTGCATTTTCAGTTGTACAAGTTGAGCGGTCGTAATAATTCTTGCTCAAAACATTTTAAGAGGCGCTTCGCCACCCGCTATGACTTCTGCAATCAAAGTTTCAGTTGCTCCATAATTTCCAACCGTTAAGTTAGTAACAACTTCCAAAACACTTTAGAAGGCTTCAACTTTTAATGAATAGAACTCATGCAATTCACGAAACCATTAAGAATAACGAATTAGCTTCTATTTGAGGCTATAAACTGGAGTTATTAATCAAAAGACAAGTTCACGAATAGGAACATCGGTAAATATGTAAATGGAAATCGATGGAACGGAATTGAAAAGCGCCAAAGGTTGGGGACGCCCGCCGCCGTAGTTGAGCGAGTAAACTGTGAACTACCGAGTGTTGGGAAATTAGTAGGAAATTAAATTTCACGACTCCTGCCACGCCGCGACACTTGGCACCGCTCGGCGAACAAACGTTGACACGGCGCAACGCTGCGTACTGCTGCTTCAGGCATTATTTAGGTACCTATTAAATAAATGTTTTGGCAGTACCTAAGTACCTGCTGCTTTAAGACGGTTTTGGTTTCTTTTTTAGTCAGGCGGAGAATAGACCAGAGTTGTTTACGCCTAGGTAAGCGTTAGATATTAATAATAGTAGATTAGATTAGACCAAGGGGATAAACGGCACGGTTGGCGCAGCTAGTTAAGCGATTGACTGCTGCGCTGCGTGTCGAGGGTTCGATTCCCGCACGGAACAAATATTTTTATGACCTACAAGTAGTTGTTCCGGGTCTGGCTTTGTGTATGTGAATTTAAATGTTTGTAAACGCACCCACAATACAGGAGAAATTCCTAGTGTGGGGCAACGTTTAAAAAATAAAAAGCAGTGTCTTCTGTCGCGGATGACGATTTAAATCGCAAGCGTAACGAAGGACTCGAGGATTACTCCCGAGCGTAGCGAGGGTGTTAAAAACTTAAACCACCAGCGAAGCGAGGGATTTAAGACGAGTCCTGAGTGTAGCGAGGGATTTAAGTTCACCCAAGACTAAGACAGCTTTATCACCGAGGAAAATACTCTACTTTTCGTACCATTTGCGAAAAAATTAACACAATAATAATATGAGATAAGCATTTATTAAAAATAATGACAATTAAAAGTAAAAGTTAACATTCGAAGTATTTAATAATCATAACTGCATAATAAATGCGTATTCCTTTTTCAAAAAGATGTACAATGCTTTTTAAACAAACTCAATGGTGTAAACACAGATTTAGTTCAATATAAATTTCGGTAAGTATTCCAAATTTAAATCACATTCTCCCCCTAGAGGATGAATTGAAATTCAGTACAATTTTCTTTCCCTGTTTTTAACAGATTAAAACCGGCCAAGTGCATGTCGGACCACGCACAATGAAGGGTTCCGTAGTTGGGATGAATTTATCCCAAAATCAAACTTAACATTGTAGTTGAAAAACATGCTCTCCCATACATCGATATACGTTACGGTCAATTTTCCAACTGCAAATTTAAGTTGGTCGACTATTACTCGTTAACTTGTGAAGCCTACTTAGCTGTGATAGTTTTCCTTTTAATTTCGTTATATATACTATTGCCATGAATTTTTTCACCTACCCAAAACCAACCATTTAGCTGGCAGGGGGGGAGGACACTTGACAATAACAAAAAATAGCACTTTAATGCTTAATATTACGCAAACGGATCCCTTAATTGAAAAATGGTTCTGACAAACCCACAATATTTTTAAACGGCCTGTCCAACGATGCCCCACACCATGGAATAGACGAGAGAAAAAAATATCATCCCCATTTCACGTGTAAGGGAGGTACCCTAAAAAAACTGTTTTTCATGGTTTTATTTGACGACTTTTTCGGCATGATTAATATGTATACCCATGCCAAATTACAGCTTTCTAGGACTAAGCGTCTCTGAGCTAAGCCGGAGACAGACGGACGGACGGACAGACAGACAGACAGACAGACGGACATGGCGAAACTATAAGGGTTCCTTGTTTACTACGGAACCCTAAAAATGACTATTGTTATGTTCGCTTTTTGTGGCATAGAATGTCACTTTTTTGAGCAAGTGGTACGAAAAAAACAATATTGGTTAAAGATCGTGGATGTAATAATAAGGGTAGGTAAATCCAACCCTCCAAGCAGACCTAGGACATTTTACAGTAAACAAATAGGTAATGGATGGTTAAAAACAACTTGGTTAACCCGAACCATTTCATAAGTTTTCTGAAGTAGGTGTCTCTATATTAGTTACACTTACGACTACACAAAAAATAAAGATCACATTTTTTGAGATGGCTACATTGACATAGATAGGATGGCTACGTAAACGTTCACGCTCTGTTGATTGCAGCGCACATAACAAGCTGTCGTCGGCAAACTACTTATCTAAATTAAATCTCTTGGTCCTGGCGGGAAGAAACTGTTTCCTTGCCGCACTTTACTTCTTACTCCACAACTTCACAAATATCACTGCAGAGCCTCCTCTACAGGTCATAATAGGAAATAATGTTTTTGTAACCGGTTTTGTGGGTGTTCCTTTAAAGTAATAAAAGGAAGTACCTATGTATCTATTAATCCTAATCCTAATTGATATTAGATATAAATGCGAAAGTGATTTTGTTTGTTAGGCTTTTATGCTAAAACGGCTTAACGGATTTGGATGAAATATAGGTGGGTGGGGTAGGTAGATGGTGACATAGAATACCTACTTTTTATCCCGGTAGTAACTATGTTCCCGTGGGATTATGTCTGACCTATACGCGGGCGAAGCCGCGGGCAAAAGCTAGATACTAATAAAGCTGTAGAACCAGAAAGATCAAAACCACCCTTAATTAAAACTGCTTTTTCTAAGACACTGCCATACCTCCCCTTTTGGAGAACAAAATCAAAAGCGTGATGTGTTTTTTGGCATAGGTCTGTATGTACTTAGGTATACCTACATACTTATAATTAGTAGGGTAGGGTAGATTAGATAGGTATCGAACATTTTTGAGCACGTACGGACCGCACGTCAGTAGAGAGTGAGTGACCACTTGGACCACGCAAACTCGTGACGAAAACCTACAAAATAAAGACTGCCAAAGTCAAATTGTTACTATAGACGAGCGGTTGACCGCACGTTGCACTATCGAAAAACATGCGGTCTCCACCGCAGGTACCTGTTCATTTGACTAACCTAAGGATAACGACCCTATTTCTTCCCGTGGGTGTCGTAAAAGGTGAGGGTCTTACTAGAGAATGGGCAGCAGCGTTCTCTATGCATTTTAACACCATACTGCGATCGCCAACCCGCCTGCCAAGCGTGGCGGTTATGGCAAACCTCCCTCTTTGGGGGGGGGGGGGGGGGGGGGCTAAGTCCAGCAGTGGACGTCTTTCGGCAGAAATGATGAAGGATAACAACCGGCGGATAACAACGCTAATAGCGGTGGCTTGCTAACCTATTTTGTTGGCGACACTAAAGGCTCGTGCAGACTGGCACGATATCGCGGACGCAACAGGCAAGCGTGACACCCTTGTCGCGCCCGCGATATCACCTGTCTGCACGAGCACTTCCCCTTGCATGCCCGCGCTATTAGGACCAAGTACCCTCATTTTTTTTCAATCATGGACAGTAGACTTATTACCCAAGACCTATAAGCAGTTGACATATGCACCGAGGAACATTTCCTAGGTAAGTAGGTAAATCTATTTAGTTTATGAGTTTACAAAAGACAGATGATGAATTACATCATATTTATGTCCCAGTATACCTATTTATTTTAACCTACAAGGAAAAATAATAAAATGCATTAAATATGACAACAAATTTATTGGCATTATAAATAATATTTAATAAGTAAGTAATAATTAAAATATAACCATTTCATATAGCACGATACATTATGGTACACAGTTCATGTGCATTGAGATGCTTGTTAAATTATCAAGTTGGCGTTAAAAGTTTATATAGTTGCCTATTACATAAACTTTTAACGCCAACTTGATAATTTAAGAATAGTTCTTCTAATAAATTCATTTATCACTAAAAACGGCTCAAAACATGGCCACATGTACTGTAAATTAATTTGAAGCTCTTCGTGATGGGTCTTTGTTACAAATACTTGTAATATGGCGCAAATAGATTGCCAATCGCGTCGTCAGCATAAGGTCCATGATAATAAGGAATGGAAGACTCAAAAATGTACTATAAAAAATTATACTAAAAACAATCAAGTCTAATTATGTGCCTTCATTACCTACGGTAATTTCCAGGCTACATTAATTATGTAAGGTGCCATAACGTTTAAACAATGATAAAGCTTATCAGATCGATCAGGTGCTGACGATGTTTGTGACGAGCCCGGCGGCTATCGTGGTGCCCGCGACGCGCAACATCACTCGGCCCAGCTCCTTCACATCCTTGTACCGCTCCACGCAGATCGGGCGACACACCTCGATCTCAACCACAGCCACACAGTTGTTGCCCAAACAACGAGGTTTCTTCTTCACTAGCTCGCCGGTACTTTTGTTCAATAATGACTTCAACTTTACTATGTTTGCTGATTCAACTAGAGACTGATGATGAATAAGTACTGGAAAACCTTTTGTGATAGGAACCTTGATATTAAAAACTACTATCCTGGCTTCAAACCTTGTGGTGACAGGTACTTGTTGGATTGGGTCACTCAAAACATACCCAACGGAAACATTTTGCAT
The DNA here is from genome assembly GCA_948098905.1 of Tiliacea aurago. Taxonomy (NCBI): domain Eukaryota; kingdom Metazoa; phylum Arthropoda; class Insecta; order Lepidoptera; family Noctuidae; genus Tiliacea; species Tiliacea aurago. The sequence goes on along the minus strand of OX402578.1, from coordinate 19,997,871 downwards.
ATCTACTCCTGTTAATGTCACACTGACTTGGTCTCCAGCAAATGCAACATTAGTTGTCATTTCATTGATGTTTATATTTCTAACTTCAGCTATTTCTTTAGTGGGGCACACTAAAACCTTGTCACCCTTATTGATCAAGCCATTCTCAATACGTCCGGCCACACAGAATCCTGAGCCAGTACCTTTATACACATCATTTATAGATAAGCGGAATGGTTTTGCCACAGGCCTCTCGGGCACATTGAATTTATCAACAACATCTAGTAGGGATGGTCCATTGTACCATTTAAGTAATTCAGCTTCAGCCGGAGGCTTCACTAAGTTCTCTCCAGTCAACCCTGAGCAAGGCACGTAAGTAACATCAGAATCTTTAAAACCCGCTTGTTTCAGAAAAGCTTTTAGTTTTTTGGTGATCTCATTGAATCGCTCTTGAGACCAATTAGTTGTGTCTAACTTGTTAACAGCTACTGCAAGTTGACTTACTCCAAGTGAACGCACTAGCAGAGCATGTTCTCTGGTCTGGCCACCAAAGTCAAAGCCTGACTCAAATTCACCTCTTGTGGCGTCCACTACAAGTAAGGCCACATCGGCTTGACCAGCACCAGTGATCATATTAGGAATAAAGTCCGCATGACCGGGTGCATCTAATATAGTTACTCTTTTTGTCTTACTTTCAAATTGTGCTCTCCCCACATCCATTGTGATGCCTCTGACCCTCTCCTCTCCAGTTTCGTCCAACACCCATGCATACATGAAGCTCTGTTTGCCAATTTTCTTACTCTCTTGTTCATATTTGTGCAGAGTTCGCTGACTTACTTCTCCAAGCTCACAGAGCAGCCGGCCCATCAGAGTAGACTTCCCGGCATCTACATGACCTATAACAACTATATACAAGTGGTCCTTGTCTGATCCTCTCTCATTAGCATACTGTGTGTTAGCATCCAGTTTGTTTTCTTTCACTTTAGGTGTTACTTTCATTTCATCAGCTTGATCAGTCTTAAATGTCTTTTCCGGGCAAGGTGATTGGTCTCGTGGAGTCTGCGGACGACTACTAGAGCTGCCATCCTGCCCAACTTTAAACCCTTTCACTATTCCAACAGTCTTTGGTTCTACATTAGTAGCTATTACTTTTGGAGCTTTATCTACTGTTGATATAATTGGAGCTTTTAAAGGATCTACAATGATAACAGGCTTCACAGGTTCTGTTTTAGGAATCTCAGGGTCTCTACTTTTCCTATTGAGTATATCATCAAGGGACTTACTGAAGTCAAACTTGTGCTTTATAACAGTTTGTATGAGAATGTTATCTGAAACTGTGTCACCTATAACATTTCTAAGTTCGTCTAAGCACGACATGAGCTTAGCTTCATCCTCTTCATCGAGGTTCAGACTTCGGAAGTCCATAGACTCGCGTCGCTCGTGTCCGGGTTGACTTGTGTCTGCTATATTGTCTTCTTCAGCCTCTTCTTGTATGTCATTGTGACTCTGCAGGAGATCTACCTGCTGGCTGCGATTTCGGTCATAAATCCATTGTGATGCGTCGCTCGGCGACATGCAGCTGTCTTCTTCCACAGAATATCCGTAAACATCATCATCGTCGTAGTCTTCGGAATAACTCCTATTTCTAACATCGCGGTGACGAGCCATTTTGAAGACTCGTGACAATTATCTAGGTTTTACCTAATAGCAAACATAATGCGGGATAGTTCAAGAAAATTCACACGTTTCCTTTTATCCTCAAACACTTTTTGACAATTTTATATTCAGCCAGGATGACATAAATAAAAATGACATTATGACACTCATGACACATACATGAAAACAATACGTCCGTATTCTAGAAATTAGCGAACAGTGAAAAGTAGCAGTAGTAGATGATTTAACTGGAAAAAAATGTTTAATTGTTTATATTATGCAGCTAAAACTAAATTATTATTTCCCATAATACTCCCATAGATAAAAAAGGCAAACCTCTAAATTTTTTAAAGTTGCGTTCTTACGACGCAGTAGATTTCTAGTCTAAAAATAGATAGAATATGAACGCAAATTGTTTAGTAGTAAGTTGTTCGTTTAGAAATTGAACAAAAGATTTTTTGGTAAGTAAAAAAAATTACGAGAAATTGACCCGAGAAAGAGAACTTTTTGAAGTTTTAAATCGATTCATTGATTGGTTGATTGACGGTTTTCAATTGTTATAGACTGGTTTGTTATTATTTTAAGGCTTTGATGGGGCTAACATGGTCTGAGATCGCACAGGAACTCATTTATATAAGTAGTCTATACAAACTGAATGTAGGCTAACAAAAAAATATGTTTCGATTAGTTTTGCAATTTTCGAACCATCATCAAATCCATCATTGCTAATGTCATACTGTACGTCAGGTCGACAATCATCATGTGTCAGTTGTTTGTATCAACTGTCATTTACCAGTTTCATTCATTTCATTTGCCTTTGTCGTGAATGAGAATAAAATTACGCCTACTTTTCCCTTCGCTTTTCAAGTATTTTTAGTGATCTTTCAACATAGGAATTAATTCTGGATTGATGATCTAATAATCATAATTTTCAATTGTGTTGTGTTTTTAAATCGAGGCATTTAATTACCAAAACTTAAAGTTTTAGACCCTTGACCTAGTAATACTTAGTCAATATGAAGAAGAAGGTGCGTATTGAAATAGATAAATTTGATTCTAATCGCGTAATTTGTTATTCAAAACAAAAGACGTCATTAGGACAAAAAAAAACATGGTGGTTTCTATTTCATAACATTAAAATAGGTAGATAAAGTATTTTTCACATCTGCCATAACATTATACATTTTCAGGTTTTATTGATGGGCAAGAGTGGCTCAGGTAAAACGAGCATGAGGTCCATTATATTTGCCAACTACATCGCCAGAGATACAAGACGACTGGGTGCTACAAGTAAGTTATTGCAATTTTATACCCTCTCATTAATTTAAAATTCATACAAAACTAAAGTCTTTTGAAGACCGAGTACACTATGAGATGAAGCTTAGGTCAAAGGGTCATCTTTGTATAGATGTTGAGGGGAAATATGGTCAGTTAAAGCAATGTTTATCTGTTTGATGCATTGTTGTATCCGTTGACTCATACATGAACTCTAGGTACATAATTATGTAGTCTCCCTCTACTACCCATGCATGCACAGTACGTAGCAACAGTAAATATGATGCACTGATTTCGCACACTAAAACTTGTGATTATCTAAAGTAAATAAGTACATTTGCTTTTAAATTTCATACTTAAGTAATTTGGAATTATGGATAGATCAGGTTTTTTGGGATTCATTGAAAAAAATGTTTGTTCTTTCAAAATCAATCAAGTCCCTTTCAAACCCAAAACTATAGGTATGTTGATAATGGAGGATGACATTGACAAAATGTAGTATCACACAAAAGATAATACAAAAAGGTTATTGTTTATTAATTAAAAATGTGTGTAGATAAAAGTGTTATACTTTTTACATTACATTGTAAAAAGTATATCAGAGTCAGTGTAAAAAATATGATAAATGATACATCATATCATATTTTTTTATTGGATCATAAAGTACATAGGTTTGGGTTATGTATGGAATAGCACATCGGGCAAATGGCATCCACGGCTTAGCTGTTAAAGAATTTGATGATTGCATGAGACATTTCCTGGTCATGTACTCTCTCGATTTGGTGATCAGAATTGGCCCCCTAGATCATGTGATTTATCAATGAAATGAATGGGGTTATTTGAAGTCAAATGGCTATGCCAACAAGCCCACAACCACTTGTGCATTGAAGGAGGATATTCAATGCTGCATCAACGAAATTTAGCCACATTTATACAAAAAAGTAATGGATCATTTAGACAACAGTGTGTATGTGCCAGCTAAGCTGTGGAGGCCATTTGCCGGATGACCTATTCCATACATAACCCTAGCCTATGTACTTTATGATACTGAATCATAAAGTACATAGGCTAGGGTTATGTATGGAAATTATAAAAAAGAAAATAAAACTGTGTTTTCTATTTCATTCAAATCTTGCGTAAATTTTGGGACAGCCTTTATAAGATAAAAAGAAAACAGTAATATTAAATGCTTATTTCCAGTTGACGTAGAACACTCACATGTTCGCTTCCTTGGCAACTTGGTGCTCAACCTGTGGGACTGCGGGGGGCAGGAGGCGTTCATGGAGAACTACTTCGCATCACAGAGAGACAACATCTTCAGGAACGTGGAAGTACTGATCTACGTGTTTGATGTTGAAAGCAGAGAGATGGAAAAGGATATGCATTACTACCAGTCTTGTTTGGAAGCTATTTTACAGGTATTTTTAATTATTGTTACTTATCAAGCCTTAAATAATGTGTATTGTTACGATAACCCAGGGGACACATGCACATCAACACTAAAAAAAAGCAAACCACCATTGTTTTTAGGGTTCCATACCCAAAGTGTAAAACGGGAACCCTATTACTAAGGCTCCGCCGTCTGTCTGTCTGTCTGTCCGTCTGTCACCAGGCTGTATCTCATGAACCGTGACAGTTAGCCAGTAGAAATTTTTACAGATGATGTATTTCTGTTGCCGCTATTACATATAAAATAAATATATAAGGGGGCTCCCATACAACAAATGTGATTTTTTTTGCTCGGTTTTGCTCTATATTGATAATGGCAACGGGTAGACGCTTGAAATATTCACAGAATATTTAGTTGTATATTCACTTTAAAAATAAATAATTAAATAAAACAAATATTTAAGGGGGAATCCCATACACAAAACGTGTTTTTTTTGCCATTTTTATAGATAATGGTACGGAACCCTTCGAGCGCGAGGCCGACTCGCACTTGGCCGGTTTTTTTTTATATTAGCAAAGGATAAAAACAAAACCAAGTATTTTAAAGTATTTTAGGTGAACATCACCATATTAAGTTATTTTATTCAAAAAATTACTAGGTACATGGCAATGACATCATCTATAAATAAATCCCTTCTTTCTGGTTATAAATCTTATGTTACCTGGTGGTGGTGGCTGGCTGACAAATTTGACAACAGCCAATCATATCACCTGAGTTGAGACATGATCTCAGATTAATTCAATCTCATTCAATAGTCTCTTTCAGAAACCAATAATGTAATACATAATATGATAATAAATGGAATAAAATACATAATATGATCTATATGCATTATTCCATTTCAAATCACATAATATTAACATATACACTGAATCCAATTGCTAAACAAATACTTGATAATATAGCAGGCAGCTGTAACTGGTTTATCAGCAGACATATTAAACAAATTGCTATTAGGCATAGATTGTAAACCTAATGATAGGGTGTGTGACTGAGCCCATTATTTATTATATTATTGCTATTGTCACACTAAGTGGATGCTGCTGTATCACGATATTTTCGTCTTGATTACGTCATCCCATCCATGGAATAAACAGAATGATGGATGGATATTAGCTAAAGTGGCAAAGGGCCGGCCATATTAGCCGTAGAACCGATGACCGTTGGGGTAGACTTGTTCTTGAGTGGAGACCGCGAATCGGCAAACGTAAGGTAGGACGCCCTCAGGCTAGGTGGAGCGACGATCTTCGCAGGGTGGCTGGTGGCAGCTGGATGAGAGTTGCCGAGAATCGAGCTGAATGGCGTGCAATTGGAGAGGCCTATGTCCAGCAGTGGACTGCTATGGGCTGATGATGATGATGAAGATCCATGGAATTAATTACTTTATAGTAATTCCCGGGAGAATATTAAGTAGATAATTCTTGTCATTTCCTGGAGTTTGCAAATGGTCTATAAATAATTACGACTGGTCTGCAAGTCAGCAGAGATCCTTTATCAATTAACCCAATTACATTGGAATCCATTTCCCATGCATGATGATAATGGTACTATGCTGTCATGATGACATGACCATTTTATTGTATGTACTGGCAATTTTAAATACAGTAGATTGAGCAACGACTGAAACAGCAAACAATCAGATTTTTTATATTATTGCATGTTTAAAGCATGGACTGTACAACTCCGGTTAAGAATTAAGCCTTTGAAGGGGTAACCCATTCAATGGGTTACCTTTATCATGATGTAACCCATTGAAAGGTTTTTATACTAGAAACCCATTGAAAGGGTTACATGATAACCCATTCAATGGGTTTTATACTTGTAACCCAGTGAAAGGGTTACATGATTGATAACCCATTCAATGGGTTCTATACCTACTTGAAACCCAGTAACATGAAAAAATCATAATATTATGTAAATTCGATATCCGCCCAGCACGCGTAGCATGACCAATTCTATCTCTATTCTACCCAGGGACCATTTTGGTTACCATTTTAGAAAAACCCTATCGAAAACCCTTTCAATGGAAAGGGTTTTCGATAGGGTTTTTCTAAGCAGTTAATCAAAAACCCATACGGTGTGGGTAATTTTGTATGGCTTAAATTAAGGCGTTCAAAAGGGTTACCCACACCGTATGGGTTTTTATCGAAAACCCTTTCAATGGGCTACCAAAATTTAATTTAAGCCGTTCATAAGGGTTACCCATATTGTATGGGTTTTTGTTTAACCGCATAGAAAAACCCTATCGAAAACCCTTTCAATGGGTAACCAAAATGGTCCCTGGTTTAAAGTCTTTCTTTTGACCACTGTCAGACTGTTTCATAAAGCTTTGTTACAATCATATCAAACTCATATTAAATTCATATTTTTCTATTGCACAGAATTCCCCAGAGGCGAGGATATTCTGCCTAGTGCACAAGATGGATTTGGTGCCAGAGGAGCAACGCGAGGAGATCTTCAAGGAGAGAGAGGAGGACCTAAAGAGGCTGTCCAAACCACTCGAGTGCACCTGCTTCAGGACCAGTATATGGGATGAAACTTTATACAAGTGAGTTTTCTAATGCTACAAGTACTTTTTTGAACAACCAACGTTATTCACTTTTTTTTTTACTATCCTACGCTGCCCCACTCCTGGGCAAAGGCCTCCCTCCACTCCTTTCATCTTTCGCGAGCCCGCGCGTCCTCCTAGTTTTTACGGAGCCTTTCCAGCTCGTCCCACCATCTAAGTGATCTGCCGCGACCCCGCCTCCACTGTCTCAGGGCACCAGTTCTGTGCTATTTCGGCCCACAGTTTGACAGCAGACATGTCCTGCCCAGTCCCATTTAAGTTAGGCTTTTTGGCCACGTCAGCTATCTTCGTTTTGGAGCGCAGTATTGTGTTTCGAACACGATCCGTTCATTTAAAGCCTAGTATACTGCGCTCCGTTATTCACATACCGAACTAAAATTGTACCTACATGCAGGAAACCGGTAAATTTTTATTTCCGAAGATGCAAATTATTTTTGATATAATTGATATTAGATTCAAAGATTGCTTCATCACATCAAGTTTAGCATTGATTTTGTAACAAAATATTAACTAGAAACTGCTGGTACTAGAAAGCTGTAATTTAGCATGGGATATACATATTAATTACGCCGACAAAGTGTTAAAAAAAAACATTTAGATATTTTATTCTCGTCTATCCCATGATGTGGGGTATCGTTGGATAGGTCGTTCAAAAATATTGAGGGTCTGTGAAGATCATTTTTCGATTCAGTTTCAGATTTTCAGATTCAGGGAGAACATGTGTTTCAACTACAATGTTAAGTTTATTTTTGGGATTACTTAATTCATTCCAACTACGGAACCCTTCATTGTGCGTGGTCCGACACGCACTTGGCTTTTTTATCTTTTTAACTTCCAAGAATGAAACGTCAAATGTCAGTTTGAGTTTAATATTGCGTATGATTTGTTGTGAGGGATGTTTTTTTCTTTTAGCAATTCGCAAACTCCACAAAATTAGAGTCTGTCCCAAGAGATGTCAAGAAGCGGAAAAAAGAAATTAAAAAGTGTTTATTCAGATTATTAATATAAATACACAACATTTACTTCTGCCAAACTGCACGGCAGTTTGTTGGCAGACGTAGCTCCTTTTTTTTTTTGTAACTAAAGTCAGTCAGTTGTAGGTCTAGTATACCAAGAGATGTCAAGAATAGGTCTAGTATACTCGTCAGAACTATGTGTACCTATATTAGGAAGACATTTGAGCGATTTTTGCAGGCATTTCTTTATAGTTGTAAAATAATAATAAAACACAGTTGTAAAATGTTAAATGTCCTTTACCCATTCTAATAACTAAATCTGATCAAGGAAACGGCAGACATTAATATAGGTAAAATATCCCCTTAGAAACTGCAGTACTATTTCCCTTAGTAACACAAGTGTTAGGAAAAGCCTGCGGTAATAATATAACGCGGTATAAACAGTCGTAACTCCTTATCGCCATCAGCGTGTCGGTACGGTGTGATTGCTGCATGTATGTATGTTAACGAGTGTGCATGTAGCGTTTATAATGCATTGTGGTAAGGTCGTAAGAAATGGCGTAGGTCGGGAGAAAAGCAGCTGATTTTCTACCATTCTGGGGGTTTGATTTGTTAGATTAAATTAACAGTATTATATACAGATTTATCCACATGTAGTTTAAAATATTTAATATACAAAAATTACGATAGGCTCGCACCTTGACGTAATCGCCATTAAAGTTGTAGCGGCATCAACATCGCCACATGCGAACTACGCGTCACACTGACGTCACGCAAAATCCTGCATCGCGCAAGCAGAGTTTACCGCGCAACTAGCATATATACAACATCCCGACATCAATCGTGGGGCAGTTGCTCACCAGATACAACACCCGTCTGGTCGGAGGACCCTACCTTTTCTATAGAGAATGAGTGAACTTTACACCCTGTTCCTCATACCTCTAAAGAGTAATTATGTTTTCGTATTACTTTAGTATTAGTTCGGACATGACATGATACATTCATACACTCTTACCTTCTCATAACGAAACTATAGAACGCCACGTACAACATCTTTACTTCATAGTGTAAGCAAAATAAAAATGAACCACTTTAACACGTAGGTAAAACAATTTATTATTATCTAATGAAAATTCACCACACGTATAATAATTTATTATTCATTAAAAAAGAATTGCATACAATTTTTTTTTAAATTTAATATCATTTAAAATAGTCGTGGAACAGGTAATTAGGCCTAAATGAAAAGAGATTACGAGATAACTTAAGGTACAGACGCCAGCACATCAAGCTACTACAATCTGTCAAATTTATTTAATAGTTTTTCAACTTTATCCCTACAGCATAAGATCAAGGTTGATTGAGGAAATTTGACAGTTTCGGGTAGCTTGTCCTGCTGGCGTCTGTACATCGGATAGTAAATCTTTGTTATGCATATATGTATTTATTTTCCGAACCAAGGAATCAATTGCAATCGGGTTTAGGTTCGTGACCGCAAAATTACGTAAACTTTCGAATGAATATTATCTTATGAAGATGAACCTAAGTTATCTCGATAGTAACAGTCCTGGTTAAAGATCAACTGGTATTAAAATGTTTACCCTGGGAGTACTAATAACTATAATAATAGCCAAGTGTGATGGTTTAAATAACAAGTCAATCCTGACGAACTGCAAACCTCTGGGCGTAGCCCGCAACGCAGAATCACAGGTGATACGACGATCATGTGCCGCGCACCAGAACGGATTTGCCGTTCTCGGACTCGCAAGGATTCTATCTGCTGGTAAAAGCAGACCAAAGCACGTGAGCCTGGTGAATAGTCCGGTGGGTGGAATAGTGGTGAAAAGGTCGGAAGCAGCCTTTTTCAACTGGTTCTACAACAAATTCGAAGAATAACTTGCACCATTTGTGCAAAACTCAACAATATAACTTGATTGACAATCAAACTCACTTGGCACAATTGAAAATTAAAAGTATTTTTTTTTCGACTAGTTTTTATGGTTCCGTACCCAAAAGGTAAAACGGGAACCCTATTACTAAGGCTCCGCCGCGCCGTCTGTCTGTCTGTCCGTCTGTCACCAGGCTGTATCTCATGAACCGTGATAGTTAGACAGTTGAAATATTCACTGATGATGTATTTCTGTTGCCGCTATAACAACAAATACTAAAAAACAGAATAAAATAAATATTTAAGGAGTCTCCCAATACAACAAACGTGATTTTTTTGCTCGTTTTTGCTCTACAACGTGTTTTTTTTTATATCCCATAACTCTAGGGTATGATTGAGGCCATATCAAAGAATCAACTGGCATATGAGTTATGTTCCAATCCTTCGTAATTTTTTTTTTTCATTTTTCATACAAAATAATTCGGCAAAGTCACGATTATTAATGTAAAACACCCTTACGTGAAATATGACAACGTCGACAAGGTAGCTTTCCCTTCACTAGCTGCCGCCGGGAAGCCCCGATACCAACATACCTACATATTTTATTTTACTATTTATTTTACTACACTACTGCGAAGTTTGTCAACCTAGCAAAAGTAAAGATTCGTCATACTGGTGACAATTTTTGACCTAATTTAATTATGATTGATGATATCTCCGAAACGATGCATTTTTGGACCACCTATTCTAGGAGTTTTAGTATCATTTTTACCTACAGAATATCTGAGTTATGGGATATAAAAAAAAACAGGTTGTATATTGATAACGGCAACAGGTAGACACTTGAAATATTCACAGAATATTTAGTTATATATTCACTTTAAAAACAAATTATTGAAATGATGAATGATTGAATAATTGATAGAAATGACATACCACAAACGTGATGTTTTTGCCATTTTGTATAGATAAGGGTACGGAACCGTTCGTGCACGAGTCCGACTCGCACTTGGCCGGTTATTTAATTTTTTTAATTTTCAGCCTTGTCGACGTCTTCATCAAATTCGATTATTTGAAAAATTAAGAATAAAGAAGTGATGGCCAGATATATGAACTAGAAAAAATAAATTGATAGGTTGAAACCGCAGAGTTCACGCTGCAATTAGTACTCCTATAGTTCGTCCTCCTTTAAAAATCTTACAATAGACGTACGCAGACATATTTTGAACAGTGCGTTTCCTGGCAATACCTTTTCCTAAAGAATTATACTATCTACTAGTTCTAGACTTAACTTGTAGCTAACGTCATTTATTATTATGTGACAATTATTAATGTACGATTGAATTATTTCCAGGGCGTGGTCGAGCATAGTGTACAAGTTAATACCTAACGTGAAGGCGTTAGAGTCGTCATTGAAACAGTTCGCCGAAATCGTGGACGCAGACGAGGTAAAGTATTCTTCATATCATCATCATTATCATCATTTCAGCCGAAAGACGTCCACTGCTGAACATAGGCATCCCCCAATAGGGGGGGGTTGCCATAAAAAATCCGCAGTAGACTACACTTCTTGTCACATTCGCCTTCTTAGTACACACTTATGGAAGACTCCACCATAAATGTGTACCACACCATACCCAAGAGGGTATGGTGTGGTACACATTTATGGTCTGTTCCAAGAGTATCTGATGAGAATGTGAACAAATGGATTAGAAAACGTACTTGTGGATGCCAATTTGTAGTGCCACTTACAAATTGAGTGCTTTGAGTTAATTATTTGAATACTTAAACCCGAAATTCTTATTTTAAATCAGCTAGCTAAATTATGTTTTTCATTTGACTCAATTTCGTCGGTAATTTTTAATTACCTACAATTTATTAATGTTTTTGAAACAATAATTGGTGAAAAAAGTGGTGAGATATAAAGTTGGAACCTTCCAAATGCAGATGAATGTGTTACCCACCTTACCCTTTGGTCAAGTCAGAGACCCACGGGCGGCAAAAAAACTCTGACACCAGCAGGCTTAGCACGAGAACCCTCTCTACGCGTTTTGTCGACGGAAGAATAGACAAAAATGACGTTTCAGTGTAGACAACAGAAAGTTTTCTACTGTCTGTAGCACGGCGATTACAAAACCAAATGTGAAGAGACTTGTCTTCTCTACCCTAGACAACTGTCTACAACGTCGAGCACGGCGTACAATCTTTCTCCGGTGTTGACAGCTAGGGATAGAAACCTTTCTTCCGAAATAGTCTACATATAAAATGACCTAGACAACGATTCGTTAGTTGTTTTTTCGTTAATTCGAGTAATTATAGGCGGTGCTTTTTTACTTTTATCATGTATTAAGCTGAAATTAACATGTTGGGTTCAAATTGCGCTTTTTATTTAAGTTTTTTTATAGAAAAACTTCAGCGAAGATGGGAAAGAAATACTATTAGCGAGCTTGCTTTGCTTGTTTGGGAGCCTTTGATCTCACGGGAAGTGAGTTCTGTAGAATTATAAAATAAGCAAGGAGATAGTGCAATCAATGTTTATGCGAAGAACTCGGCTAGGACCTGTCGCCCAAAATAAATAATAGATTTTTGGAATTAACAATAAAATAAGAACAACATTGTATGTATCCTACAGTTTTTACACTATATTGTCCCTTAACTTTGATTTATTAGATTTTACATTCACAGGGAATATAAAACATCTGACTATGAGCCAAAATCTCCTCATTGAACACTAAATTATTTATTTATGAAGTACTAGCTGCCGCTCGCGGCCTCGCCCGCGTTGCATTAAGGCTTCTACATACTGGCGCGACACAAAGGTCCCGCACGTCGCGTGACGAGCGGTGCCTTTGTGTCGCGTCGCGAGTCGCGCTGGTCTGTAGAAGCCTTTACTATGTAGTGATTATTATTTTCATTTACTAAATCTTACACACTCAGTTTTAAATGGAGCATTTACCTACTAATAAATAAAATATCGATAAACAACAATACAATAACAATGTTAGTACCTAGTAAAAACAAGGGCTCCCGCAGACAGGCGCGACGTGATAGCACGACCAGTCTGCAGTACCCTTAAAGGATACTTCTTGCGTGACGCCATCAAAATAGTATAATTATGGCTCTTTATTTAAATAATGCCTGTACATTTTATGCAATTACCAATATTATATAGTGTTCTGTGTATGCAATACAAATGAGTTTTAAAACTTAGTGGCGCCACAGCCAATGATGTATTACCTATAATACGTCATTGGCTACAGCCATTAAACAATATTTTTAAAAGGGAGATGCGCTAAGGTAGCCCATGAAATTCAAATTTTATTACGTTTTTTGTAATTTGCAAGTCAGTAACACGTTATAAGTTGATTTAAATATGATTCGCGGCCGTAAAAAATATTGCTTTACAGAATTATAATCATTAGAATCGGCAAAACAACTAACTCTCTTCAAAAAATCCTTAGAATTAAAAAAACGTTCCAAAATTTGAATTTCGCGGGCTACTCAGCGCATCCCCCTTGACCATTTGCGTTTTGTAATTGAAGAAATATTCGTTAAAAACACTTTGCTTCATAGATTTGTTTGAGAACGAAACGCAAAAGTACGGTAAAATTGGGTAGTAATACACACCACTAGCGAATACCCCGTTGCTATGGACAAGTCACTGTCTACGAAGAAACCCGAGTCTAGGTGTGTCCTCGTGCTCGCGAAGAAGAGATAACGAGAAGTGTAGACAAGCTATGTCTATTCTATAGTAGAGTAGAGATCGAAAACGCCATGCTAAGCCTGCAGCTGGCCTAGCATGACGCTTTCTATTTCTACTCTACTGTAGAATAGAATTCGCTTGTCTACCCTTCTCGGTAGAAAACTGTCAACTATCTACACGGAAACGTAATTTTTGTCTACTCTATCGTCGACAAAACGCTTCTCTACGGTTCTCGTGATAAGCCTTGTAGATTCTTTGGGAGTCGCAGACCGATTCCCGGCCACCGTAAGCGCGGGCTTGCGGACGGTTAGCGATGGGTAGCTCGCCATCCGATAAGAACCAGGCCCGGGTCGACGACGTGTTGTGTTCCACGCGCGCCCCAAAGAGATGTCAGCACGAACTGACGGGGTTCGTTAGGGCCAATGCCTGCCAGGATTGCGAGTATTTCCGAACGGGAAATCGTGGCCCTGGCACACGGGCAACTGCAGGAACACGGGTGGGTTTTAGTCAGTAAAAGTCTGACACGCCCTCCCGCCCCGCCCAGAGCGGGAGAAGATATTTGATAATTTCCCGCCCAAAAAAAAAAGCCTGCAGGTTTTAGTCACTAACCACACAAAAAGAAAGAAATCCATTTGGCGATTAACCTGAACATGGTTTGTTTATCGGTTGGGCGTCCTTATCGCTAAAAGCGATCTTTTACAGACAACCTTTGAATGGATAAAAGGGAGAAAGAGAGACAATATTGCAGGTAGTCAGTGGTGTACCATTTACATATTATACAATAATTACAACACCAGACCACATCAGATACTTTTTGAACGAATATTACTATTATAACTTCCTCCAGGTGCTGCTATTCGAGCGCGCGACGTTCCTGGTAGTCTCCCACTGTCAACAGCGGCCGCACCGCGACGCGCACCGCTTCGAGAAGGTCTCAAACATCGTCAAGCAGTTCAAGCTGTCCTGCTCCAAGCTCGCCGCGCAGTTCCAGAGCATGGAGGTATACTTAGAACTTAGATTATACGGTGTCTATACTACATTGGTTTAGGTAGTTAAATAGAGGTAAACAAATCATAAAAAAGGTTTTTAGATGACACTTTCTTGTTTAAGGGGACGATAACCGACTTTTAATGATTTTATACTGAAGATCACGTCTAAACGAGTAGTGTTAATGATTTGAAAAAAAAAAATAATATGATAAATTAGAGCATTTTCTCAATATGTGAATATTTTAGATTATGTTTATATTACATAGTGAAATTAATTTTTAAAGTTATGTCTAACGCGGATCAAAAACTGAGAATGGCGCAAAATCTACCAAGCGTATTTTTCTGAAACCTTCACCAATTTAAAGATAATTTAATTATTGATCTTTTAGTATAGGCGTTTTATTAAAATACCTTTTGTGTTAATAATGCGTCAAATTGGGGACAGCGCTCCTTGATGGGCGAGTCCTATTACTGGCTGAACGTACGACGCGTTGCGTGAGTTCAGTATAGAACACGCAAGCTAACCATTCAAGGTCACTGGCATATATTTGCGTCTTAAAAATACGTTGTAACTTCTATCCAAATTAAATTTATTTTAGTTTTTTACGATAGTTTCCTCTTTCATTACTGTATGATAGACTTTATCATATATTCTTAAACTACTCTTCGTAGCTATAACTGCTTGAGCACAATTTTTTTGTTACATTTATAACAATACTTTATTATTTTGTAATCTGTCTATTGTAAAGAGGCCAAAAAGACAGGTTCTATAAACGTCAACGGATTATAACGTTGCTAAATTGAAGAGTACAACTGTGACGTAGCATGGCAACTGAAGTGACAGTTATTACGTTTAGTCGGTGACTTGATAGCTCTCTCGTCACTTGGTTTTTTTTGTTTACCTTTATTTAACTACCTAAACTAACGGAGTATAGATTTACTACAGTCCTTCCACAGTTATTTTATATGTGACAGTAGCAAGCTTGTTATCCTAACTAATATTATAAATGCTACCTGCCGACTGCTTCATTGATCTAGTGGTCGCAAGCGCTACCACTAAGCATGAGGTCCCGGGTTCGATTCCCAGGTCGGGCAAAGTGTTATTTTTCATCAGGAATTTCTCAGTAGCAGCCCGGAGTCTGGATTTGTGCCCAGTTGATGGCAATAGGCTCGCCCCCAATTACATGGGACTTAAACATAACTGGCGAAATGTGGGAGTACTATTATAGGTACACCTCTGCCTAACCTTTCGGGGATTAGAGGCGTGATGTTATGTATGTATTATAAATGCGAGACTCTTGTTTGTTTGTTTGTTACGCTTTCACGCTAAAACGGCTGTACGGATTTTGATTAGGACATAAAATACGATTTATCCCGTGGGATAATTTCCGACAACAACGCTAGAGATTAACTACGATAATATGGCCCGCCCCTGTCAGTAACACCAAGGCGTTGCTGGCCTTCCTTGAGGAGCTGGGGTGGATAGAATAATCGATTTTCCCACCCGTACGCAAAATACGCGCATTGACGTGGAGTTGCGGACACCAGCCCGTATTACCTATGGCCCGCCCCTCCAAAATTTAAAACGTTTCAAAGTATTTGTACGCATGTGTGCGTAATGAGACCGCCGTCAAACAAAAACATATCACGGATTGTTGCTAGACTAGTGGCGTCATTAATCGCTCATTATTATTAGTATGGCGCTGCACTGACGTACTCTATGAAAACGACACGTGCGTTGTCTTGCGCGATCGGCTAGTTGTGATTAGTTGACCAACAAATCTGGTAATAAGTGAGATATTACGAGTACTTACAACTACATACAAAGTTCTTGGCGGGAAAGTGAAGCGTCATGTTCAGGAGTTTGTTTAATTTTCCAAAATTTGTGTTAAGCCGAATATTAATGTGTAATAATGGTGGATTATTAAACATTAACCCCTTTATTCCAAAACAAGGAAGGTTTATCATCAGACCCAGGTTTAAAATATGGAGCCATTATTGAATTTCGAACTTTATTCCGACTATGGTAAAGTTTCTAAACAAAAAACTGACAACTTAGTACCGAACTAAGTTTTCAGTTTTGTATAAAGAACGGTATTTCAATCACAGTTACGTTCTTATTACAAAAACTAGCTCCATGGTTTAAGCCATGGCAAAATATAAATCTTGGTTTGTAATAAGGCGGTAAGTGTTTGTGAACGTGCATTAGTGTAGGCAAATGAAACAAAACAATGCAACTTCGCTTCAAGTTCTCTCAAGAAGTCCGTGTGAGGTCTCAGTAAAGTGCCACATCTTTACTGAAACTCAAGGGGAGTGGGCGGGGATATCATCATCATGCATTCATAATTCATTTCATCAATACTATACAAGAACTAAAACGTGACATTGGCTAAATGCACAACCCGTGCGAAGCCAGAAGGGAAAAAAAAAAAAAAACTACATACAAACTCTTTCGTAAGGATGTGACTACACACATATATTTTTTTGTGTGGGAAATTATCAAATAACTTCTCCCGCTCTGGGCGGAGCGGGAGGGCGTGTCAGACTTTTACTGACTAAAACCCACCCGTATTCCTTCATTTGCCTGTGTGCCAGGGCCACGATATCCCCTTCGGACAAACTCGCAACCCTGGCAGACAACATGGAGCCCCTCCAAATTACTGTTACACACATTGAAACAGTAATTTGGAGGGGCGAGCCATGTTATCGTAGTTTATCTCTACCATCACGATATATAGATACCATCACGTCTGCGGAGTTTCGCTAGCTCAGTTAATTTGACCCTGTATACAGGGTTATTTTTAAAACGTCAATAACCTCTTAAGGGGTCATTGTACTCATCATTATGAACAACTTTTATTATGGGACCAAAACAGAGATATCACGAAAAAAAAACAGCTGTTCCCTACATTTATGTTCGAATAATTCGTTAAAATGTAGGGAACAGCTGTTTTTTTTTTTTCCCGATTTCAGGTTTGGTCCCATAGTAAAAGTGGTTCATAATGATGAGTACAATGACCCCTTTAGAGGTTATTGACGTTTTAAAAATAACCCTGTATAAGCATTACAAAATCCGGCTCGACAGTGATTGTTTTCTTACCGTAAATCAGAAATCAAACTACAATAATTCCTTTCTTCATTCTAGGTCCGCAACAGCGTATTCGCAGCGTTCATAGACGGGTTCACAAGCAACACATACGTCATGGTAGAAATGTCAGACCCCAAGATACCGTCAGAAGCGACCCTCATCAACATCAGGAACGCGCGCAAACACTTCGAGAAGCTAGAGAAAGTGTCCTCAAGTTCCCCCAGCGACTACCAATGAAACTGTGCAAATGTGTGCAAAACTGTGCAGAACTGTGTAGTTAATTTTTTTTATATACAAGTTGGAGTGTGGTGCACTGGGGTCTTGCCAAAGCAAGTCAGTGGTAGTCCGTTTGTTATGCCGTGTGGACGTGGTTTAGAAAATTTGTTATCAATATCACCAGGGTATGTTAAACTTCTGGTGACGTTAAGGTAGGTATATTTTGTCAAATTGCTCGATTCTTACGATAAATACGTTTTGAATAAAAGCTGATGTTTATCATATATGTGTATGTGCATAATATGTGTGTGCACAATATAGATGATTTGCAAACTGTGCAGTTGCTATCCATCAAAGTTTTCGAAAATAGTCGAGTCATTTTGTATGAGCCTTTACGGATTGTTAGTATAGGCAAATACGACGTTTAGTTTAATATTTAACATTATTTCTTATAAGTCATTTATCTGGAAGATTATTTAAAATAGTTTAATAAAATTCTATCTTAATAAACTATGTCAAGTACAAATGTACCCATATCATAGTAACAGCTCAATCAATCAACTCAGCCTATAGCAGTCCAGTGCTGGACATAGGCCTCTCCCAGACTGCGCCACAACACCCTGTTCTCCGCTTTCCGCATCCAGTCTGTCCCAGCCACCTTTTTAAGGTCGTCCGGTCCATCTAGCTGTGGGACGTCCCACACAACGCTTACCGGTACGCGGCTCTAACAGCTGCTGCAACCAAAAAAAAATGAAAAAGAATAACAATATTCCGAATAAATGGGTATTTTATTTCAGTTTAAATACCAAAGTTTCAAAGCTAAAACACTTTAAAACAATGAACTCATTTTACCCAAAAAACTGTTATTAGATAAGAGATATAATTTAAATATATAATTATAAGCTTTTCATTAAAAATATCAGCTATGTATCTAATAACGTTAACTCCTCCAACTTTGCCATCCAAACCTAGATTCTGAAAGTCAATTTATTCAATTTACTAAATAAATATGTGCCGCAAACTTGCGCCCGCGCAATAGGCCCTTAGCAAAAACTGTAAGTACAGCGTAGCATACTTCGCTGCGCTGTGGGCATACAGGCGTGATGCTATATTATCCTCAAACTCCACTATATTAGGGACGTTTTTAACTCGTTCGGTAATAGTTAGCAATTGTTTTGTTATGCTACGGCTACATTGTCGCGATAAAACGAACTACACTCTGTTACACAGCGAGACGTCGACCGGTGTGCCAGTTAGAGCGCGCGAAGTGTAGTTCACCTTATCGCGAAGAATCAGTTCAAAACGGCCCAACTATTATAATAGGTGACTTTTATTACTTCTTTTATTCTCCAAGTGAGATGTCACCAAGTCTTTAGTGATTGAGATGTCATGGCCCTTAAAATCGCGCTATTACAAATGGACGGAGACAATACTTAGCTAATAAACTTGTTGGCTTTAATATATTTATGCCACAAACTGTGGTTTTCTTGTACGGCAACGTATTTGACATAATTTATATTTGTATCTAAAGTTTTTTTTAAATTAATTAACCATCAATTTAAATGTATTTTAAGTTGAAACATATTCTTGACATACAATGTGTGACTACTTTCATAATTATGCATTAATTCAGTCACACATTGTATGTGAAAAAATGGACGAAGTGCCTACTTCGTTAGATCCTTATACATGTGCGAATGTGTGCGTGCGTAGATTTGTAATGTGACCACAATTTTCTCCCACAATCAGTATAACTAATTTAATAAATAAACAATGTTTTATAGATAATAGTAAAAATTCAGTGTATGTATTATTATTATAACATAAATTATTCTAATTGGGGTGTTTGGGGTCATGTTGTACAAAAAAGTGGGCATCCAAGCAAAAAGGGTCCAGTAGTGGGGTATTGAGTTAAAACTAGATTTAGTATCCAGAATACTGAATCTATTTATCATTTTAATTGATAAAAAACAATTCAAAAACTGGCACATTTGTTTTTATTAGACATTTGAAGTTGAAATTCTGAAAAAGCTTGATTTGAGAAAAACTATATGAGCTCAATTATCTACTAATTGAGCATTAATTAATAATCAGTTAAAATTGCGAAATGCAATTTTTTCACCCAATTTTACAAAACTGTGTATATCTCGGAAAGTAAATCTACTAACTGGACCTTTTTTGCTTCGACGCCCACATAATAATGAGTATAATTTCTTGCAAACACTTACCACATGGACCACTCGCTCTTAGCGAGTAACCGGATATTGTCCCCCTTATTTATAAACATAGCTTAAATATAGTTAAGAGACGTTGAAACATCCAAAAATTTATGATTCATCAGCCACTAATCATTGTTATGATAGTTAACTTAAAGCAACGTTTATAAATAAGGGATTGCATGTACAGCGAGCCACACGCCCGTCTTTGCCATTGGCTACTCTGGGTGCCAGACGAAAGAAGTCCCCAGGGCCCCGCGATCGATGGGGGCTTCTATTTCCTGCAAGCATCGTAGCAAAAATTTTACATACATCCTTTGTTTTCTTAGGTCCCATACTTTTCTCCATAAAGCGACAAAGTACTACTTTCTTTATGAACGGTCAAAATAAATCCTAACCCATCCGAGGCGGGGGGAATTTTGATCTCGCTCTTCTATCCTGCGTTCTCCATATCCTTAAGTGCCCAGGGCCTCCAATACATTAAAGACGGCCCTGGCGAGCCGTTAAAAAAATATGAAAAGTCAAAAGTGATCCGTGTGTTATAGACCTTAGTTCGCGAGTTTAGATAGAGATCGTAATTTTCAGGATTGTACCACTACAAAATTATTAAAACATTTTGAGATAACAAATGAAAAAAATATCAATAAATTCTAAAGTGATATTTTGATGACGAAATGACACAGACCACTTTTGCCTGGATTTATTTATTGTTTTTATGTTAAAAAATGCTCATAGATGGATTGAGCCAAAAATGTTACATAGACCTTTTCTGTCTCTTAAGATACAGGTGAGGGTCACCCTAGTTTAAGAGGCAGGGCTCACCCAATTCATGTACAGACCTTGTGGGTACAGCATAACTATGTAGTACCTGTCTTTACTCATATGCCAACCAGTTGTAATCATCATTTACCTATTTTGTCTGTAACTTTAAAATGTATTATTATTATTAGAGACAATTTTCCTTAAAAAAAAAAACGTTGCCCCACACTAGGAATTTCTTCTGTATTGTGGGTGTGTTTATAAACATTTAAACTCACATGAAGAACAACTACTTGTAGGTCACACAAATATTTGTTCCGTGCGGGAATCGAACCCACGACACGCAGCGCAGCAGTCAATCGCTTAACCACTGCGCCAACCGTGTCGTCACTTTAAATCCAAGCTAGCCAATTATATCAATTCTAGCGTCTGCTCGCGAGTTTTTCCGCGTGAAATTTCTTTTTACACAGACCCACCCCGTCTCATCCTCCCGCCGCCGACGTTATTACTTCGTTTTCGCTTAGCGTTCTTTTTGCTTTGCTCTCAAGGGTCCTAGCGTGATGTTAATAGCATATAGCCTTCCTCAATAATTGGGCTATCAAATGCAAAAATATTTTTTCAAATCCGACTAGCAGTTCCAGAGATTAGCGCGATCAAAAAAACAAAATCTTCAACTTTATTACGAGTACAGATAGAGAGGAGGGGTGTAGATATACAGGAAAAAAAATTAACCAATGCGCAATTTTTTTCTGGTGTCTCAGTATCAGTATGTAGGGAACACATTTACATTATTTGTTAAAAAAAAAAATTATCGACTTTCAATACTACTAAAATACCTTTTTTTTTTTTTTTTTGTTTTCGGAGGGAAACCTTCAAAAGGCACCTGGACTTTGGGGAAAAAGACCGAAAGAGAGTGTGGGATTCTTACCTCTCTAAAACCACCCCGGTGATCACCATCAGCACATGAAGGGGATCCCGTTACCTCTTAATAGACCAATCCGGAAGCCCCTTAGTGCAACACCTGTAAGGGCACGTCTCTGGGGAGACTATAAAGAGTCTCCCCTGATCCTCGATATGCACGGTGGCACGTGATCACAGTGCCACCGTATTCCCTGAAATCGCTCGGTGGGCAGTGTCCCCACTCTGATCGCCCGCGATTCCAAAGTCCCGCCTGTATTAAATGATGCAGGTGGGGTTTCGGCGTGTTAGGCGTCGAGGCGGTTGCCTCCTCGACGCCTTCTTCTTCGAGCGGGATCGGCACTCTCACGATCCCGCTCGGCAGCCTCCTTCTGGACCATCACGGTCTCACAAAAGGAGACAACTTCCCTCCAGTTTTCTGTCTCCGTCAGCATAGCCCTCACTACTGCTGGCAGAGACAGGTCTTGCCCGATCCTGGCGACCAAAACCTGCCGCTCAGAGGCCCACGCAGGGCACTCCTCGAGCGTGTGCTGTGCAGAGTCAAGGTCGCTTCCACAATGGTGGCAATTTGCCGTGGTCTCACGCCCAATCCTGTTTAGGTACTCACCGATGCAACCGTGCCCGGTCAGCACCTGAGTGAGCCTGTAGGAGATGCGCTCCCCTCTCTTCAGCCAGGCTTTAAAGTGCGGCAGGACGGCTTCGACAACGCGCTTGCGCAAAAATTGCGGCTGCTGTAGCCGCTCGCGCCACCGCTCGAGCGCGTGTCGCCGTTCCAGCCCCCTGAGCCTTACAATAGCTATTCCTGGCACACTATCGCCGCTTTGGCGCATGGCACGAATCCGGTTATAAACCCTCGCGTCCATGTCTGCCAAGATGTCCAGCGGTGGAAAGCGTGCCAGGAGTGTTGCTGCCTCAAAAGATATCGTTCGGTATCCACGTGCGATACGAATAGCCATTTTACTATTAAAATACCTAAAACCTACAAATCGCAAATCGAGCGACAGCACAGCTGTTTAGGTACCATCACGCGTTCCGCTACCCGGCGCACACGCGCCGGTCGGCAAGTTACCATAAAACAAGTTCCAAAGTACGATAACTTTATTTTTTTGTACTAAAACATAACGCCTGTAATCCCCGAAGGGTTAGGCAGAGATGTACCTATAGTACAACCACATTTCGCCAATTATGTTAAGTCCTATGTAATAGGGGGCGAGCCTATTGCCATAAACCGGGCACGAATCCCGGTTTTGTACACATATCAAAATAATAAAATATATGTTTAATTAAACTCGCTTAAGTTTAATTTGTCAAACTTTGCGCACTGGTTATTTTTTTTGCCTGTAGATAGATTCATGAAGTACCCACATACTTCTTGAATAATTAAAGTAAAATTATTGTTACCCTTCAAATCCAAGAACACTTATGTAAGCTACATTACGTTAGTCATTTGTATGACGATCCTGCCGCAAACGAACTCTTGCAGAAGGAGCTGTGATACTACTAAAATTGTACAGCCCGTTTCAAACTTTATGGCGGCTCGCATGAGGCGAGTCGGTGCGCAGTAAAGAATTCATGTTGTCAGCGGGGGTGAGGGGTAGGGTACTGTGCAGTTAGTAGAGCATTTTTGAGCCGCCATTAAATTTGACGTGTATCTACTATAGTAACTATTAATTTTTCTAACATAATGCTCTCATCTCAGCTGAAACACAAACTTATTTACTCGTTTTAATAGCATCGCTAACCATTGTATTTTAAATAGGAAGATATGGTACGCACTCCTCGACGTGGACCGCATAAATTAGGGGAAAGAACACAATCGACCTACATTACTCTCGGTTTGCGGGGAATACCCGAATGGTTGTACCCGTAGTTTGTTTCCCAGTTGTATGTAACAGTGACAATTATTGCTATATCGTTCGCGCTATAGCCCGCGTAATATGTCTCTCTATTTCGGTTGTCGAGCACATGACGCACGACATCGGGTCCATTTAATATTTACATGATGTTAGAGAGTGGCCTATCTTCCTATTTAATACATCAATGTCGCTAACCATAATATTTGGTGCAAACTTGTTTAGTCAGTTAAAATTGGTTAAATTGTATAAATTGAAAAACCTCGTGTTTCTACTAGATCTTTACAGCGCAGCGTGCAATACGAGCCTTATATTAGGTGAATTGGGCTTTTGCAGCTCCCCGCCGGCCAAATAGTAACGCAGAGAAAAATATTTCTGAAGACATTGAAAAATAAACCTTGAAATCAGTCTCATAAACTCCAAAGTTGGACGAACATTGACAAAGACATTAAACTGCTCTTTTTCGACATCCTCGAGCGCACTTATGCATTCTATTTTTAACTTAATGGAACTTAAAATAAGGTTTATTATTGAATGTAAAAATCTTTTGCCCTGCACTCTTCTTTGGTTAGCGCTGGGGGCTTAATTATCGTAACTTTTCAGAGCAAGCCCAATCAATTCACAATGTCTTTGTAACGTATGTACCTTTATTATTATGTTAAAAGCGAAGTTGCTGCTTTATCGTTTCTCTGTAAGTGTAGGTTATTAAGTAAAAATATCGCGCACTGGATTTGCAACTCTCCGTGTTGAGCCGAGCGTTAAGAATCCAACAACCTGCAACCCGGCGCGTCGAAAAGAAACGTGGATTTTCAACTCTCGCCTCTCGTCGCTAAGCAGAGCGTTGAAAATCGTCCGTGCTAACCTGCACTAACTGTGATTGTGTCAGGATTACAATTTCAGTACATGCTGTGGATAATACGATCTCATACAAGTTTTAAACTCATTTTACCGACATTTTAAATCACTGGCTTTCACGTTCAATGCTTATACTCAAATAGGTAAGTATCAGTTCCTTAACTTATGCCCATCATATCCTGAAATTGTATTCTAAAGAAATATTTTTATCTGTTATTGATGTTAAGATCGTTCGTATGAACAGTCTATTTTTGTTCGTTTATATTGTATGAAACTATTTATTGCAGTACAGTCAGCATACAAGACTATGTTCTATGTATCCGTTATTATTTATGTTGCACAATTGTATAGTCAGCAACAACAGTTGCTGATTTTTAAACCACAAGCCTATTAAAAGATTTTTATGTTTACTTAATGCGTTTTGGAATTGCGACTATTTGCTATATATTTAATGCTCTGTGAATGCTGTGTTATGCGCCCTGTTTAAAGTCTGGGACACGCAATATTAAAGTCTCGAGTATACTCCTTGATATCTGGTATCCAATCACAACAGCTTATTCATACAAATAAATAAATAAAGTGTCTGCTGTTTCTAATGACAAAATAACAGCTTTTTTGGGTTCCGTAGTCAACAAAAAACCCAGCTTCGCCATGTCCGTCTGGCTGTCTGTCCCGCCCCGGCTTAGCTCAGAGACCCTTAGTTACTACATAGCTGTACATAGCATACTACATAGCATCAGTATTCATAACAATCACGCCGAAGTGGTAAAATAAAAAGTTGAACAAAAAATATTTGTAGGGTACCTCCCTTGTACGTAAAGTGGGGATGATATTTCTTTTTCTCGTCTATCCCATAGTGTGCAGGGTATCGTTGGATAGGCCGGGGGCCGTTCCAAAATATTGCAGGGTTGTGGAACCATTTTTCGTTTCAGGGAGAGTTCTTCTTCTTCTTGGTTCCGCCAGCTAAATGGTTGTTTTTGGTTATGCGAAAATAATCATGGCAGTAGTGTATATAACGAAATTAAAAGGAAAACTATCACAGCTAAGTAGGTTTTACAAATTAGCGAGTAATAGTCGACCAACTTACATTTGCAATTGGAGAATTGACCGTGACGTAGGTATGTCGAAGTATGGGAGAACATGTTTTTCAACTACAATGTTAAGTTTGTTTTTGGGATAAATTTATCCCGACTACGGGAACCTTCATTGTGCGTGGTCCGACACGCACTTGGCCTTGTTTATATCTGTTCCGGCTAATTTCCGAAACGGCTGAACCGATTTTGACGGGACTTTCACTTTTTTCTTTTTTTTTTCCTTCTGACTTCGCACGGTTTGTGTATTTAGCCAATGTCACGTTTTAGTTCTTTTAAAGTATTGATGAAATGAATTTTAAATGCATGATGATGATATCCCCGCCCACTCCCCTTGAGTTTCAGTAAAAATGTGGCACTTTACTGAGACCTCACGTGGACTTCTTGAGAGAACTTGAAGCGAAGTTGTACTGTTTTGTTTCATTTGCCTACACTAATGCACGTTCACAAACACTTAATGGTTAATAATCCACCATTATTTATTACACATTAATATTCGGCTAAACACAAATTTTGGAAAATTAAACAAACTGCTGAACATGACGCTTCACTTTCCCGCCAAGAAGTCGACTTCACTTGCAGATAGCTGATGAGTAGTAACTTGACTACATTTATTTTAGAAAAAACTACGCGGACGTAGCCGCGGGCAGCAGCTAGTTTATAATATGTGTAGAATTAGATAAAACGGTTATTATCCATTTGCTTTTGTTTTGGAGTGGGCAGAAACATAATATTGATTTAACCTTTTTGTGTCATCATTAGCTCAATGTGTATGGACGTCGAAAAACGGCGCCCATAAGATCAAGTGCCTAAAATTACCGACTGGCGACTGACAATGTTTGTTCGTGGTCGTGTCGTGTTTTGTGGCAAATCATAGCAACAGCTAACTAAAAAATTCACGAGATTTTTTCTGCATTGATTACTTACATTGCTTATATGCTACACACAACATCACGCCTGTAATCCCCGAAGGGTTAGGCAGAGATGTACCTATAGTACACCCACATTTCGCCAGTTATGTTTAAGTCCCAGGGGGCCTATTGCCATCAACTCGGCACAAATCCAGACTCCGGGCTTCTACTGAGAAATTCTTAATGGAAAATCCCAATAACACTGCCTGACCTGGGAATCGAACCCAGGACTTCATGCTCAGCAGTAGCGCTTGCGCCCACTAGACCAACGCAGTCTTATGAAGTTATGACACATCAATTGATCTAAAATTGCATTTTATCGAAATCGACCCGAGCCCGCTCCGCGCCCGCTCATCGCCTGCCTTGTGCCCGCGCTTTGGCTAGTGCCGTATTGACTGTGATCAAGGGCGTTTTTGATTAAATAATAAGTACCTACTTAGTATAAGCGGGCACGTGGCATGCGCGGATTTTGCGCTTGGCGAACGCGGGTGCAAGGCGGACCCAACGCGTGCGCGGTGGTCGGCGCGGGTTCTGAACCAGGGGCCGTACAACCCCGGTTAAGAGTTAAGCCTTTCGAAGGGGTCCTATTCAATTGGTAACCTTTATCGTGATGTAACCCATTGAAAGGGTTTTATACTAGAAACCCATTGAAAGGTTTACATGATAACCCGTTGAATGGGTTTTATACTTGAAACCCAGTAACATGAAAAAATCATAATATTATGTTATTTCGATATCCGCCCAGCACGCGTAGCATGACCAATTCTGACCATTTTGTCCCATATGGTGTGGGTAATTTTGAGTGGCTTAAATTAAGCCGTTCAAAAGGGTTACCCACACCGTATGGGTTTTTATCGAAAACCCTTTCAATGGGTTACCAAAATTTAATTTAAGCCGTTCATAGGGGTTACTCTTATCGTATGGGTTTTTGTTTAATCGCTTAGTTACAACACTCGGGACATTTGCATTCCACAATAGTGACGGCTTGGATTATTCTTTCAATATTAGATGAACACTCGAGATAATATACCTGATTGTATGACTACTACTGATTGCAGTCAGTCAGTAATACCTACGCAGGCGGTGCCTGCATTATTAAACCAATTGACAAAATAATTTAATTGATACAATACGTACAAACATTGTTTTTGTGGTTAGAGAAATTCTACAGCTTTAGAACATTTTATAAATTGAACATTTAGATTCTGACAATAAGCCGACGATAACCGACTTTGAATTATTTTATACTGAAGATCACGTCTAAACGAGTAGTGTAAATGATTTGAAGAAAATATATGTTATATTAGAGCATTTTTTCAATAACTTATTATGTGAATATTTTAGATTATGGGATAAATAGTGAAATTAATTTGTAAAGTTATGTCTAACGCGGATAAAAAACTGAGAATGGCGCAAAATCTACCAAGCGTATTTTTCTGAAACCTTCACCAATTTAAAGATAATTTAATTATTGATCTTTTAGTACGCGTTTTATTAAAATACCTTTTGTTTTGTGTTTACATTAATAATGCGTCAAAATGGGGACAGCGCTCCTTGATGGGCGAGTCCTATTATGTAGGTACTGGCTGAACGTACGTACGAAGCGTTGCGTGAGCTCAGTACAGAACACGCAATCTAACCACTCAAGGTCACTGGCATATATCTGACTCTTAATAATCAACGTTGATGATAACCAAAAGCAATAAAAAACTAGCGTCCAACATAACAGCTGCGAACTCGAATCAGCCTCAAGGCCTGGATCGAGAACTAAGAAAAATCACGATAAACAACCGAGTTATTATTATAGTAGTCTGACCTTCACACCACACGAATTATTCCATAAACATATTGTTTGTTAGAGAACGGTTACACGCTCAGTCTGGTCCATCAGTCTAGTGAGAATCACGATCATTCTCCGATCATTCTGACTAGACTGATGGACCAGAATGAGCGTGTAACCGTGCTCATACACAAACAAAACATGGCTATTATTTACATTAGGTAGGTCGTACTGCCCCTCTGGGGGCCTAAAATGAACGCTTTGACAGAATCATGTTATGATCTGCGTTCAATGCATACATCCCGCAATTCATCTGTTTGAAAGCTGCTATTTGACATTAGACTTCACTATAGCAATTCATAATTTGTGGACCATTTTACGAAACTCCATACAAAACTGTCAAACAGATGAATTGCGGGATATGAATTGTACGCAGATCATATTATGATTCTGCCAAAACGTCCATTTTAGGCCCCCTGCTTTCGAAAGAAGAAAAATATAGATTTTGTAAAACCAGGCCAACATTTTAACCAAAACTGCACCAAAAAAATATTCATCTGCGACAGACATAAAAAAAACGATTATCGTTTTTTTTTGTGTAGGTACCTACCTAAAAATGTTAGGATGATGAAGGAAACCAGACTCCTGTGATCCTGTCATCCCGCCAACGCTTGTAGCTGGATCACATCAAAAATAACATGTTCGTCGTAAATTAGAAATGACGTAAAATATACAAGAAGTTGTAGCACTGAGTGCGAGAGCGACCCAGACTACAGTAAGATTCCAGCCTGACCGCAGTTACAGTCAAGGTAGGTACGTGATAGAAAGTGTATTTCTCAGTAACGCTATTATAGGATAATTAATTGTAGTACTACCCATTTGATTGTTTGTATTCGTTATCCTGCGCCGTGAGCCGCCGTGTAATTCCCCAGTGGCAATAGTCAGTGATGATAACATCGCAGTGCCAGCGGCTCGTTGAGTTTATTCATTCCACATTCAGTCGACAGACTCGGCACGAGTAGGTATCGTGGTGATAATAATATCAAGTGCTTTATTTTCGGTGTCCTTGATTTGTAACAAGGTTAGTTATCGTTTGTGATATTCTGTGAATTGTGACGCAATCTTTTTTATTTAATCAACTTTGGTCATTTTAGTTGATAAAATCGGTGTGTAAACTAATTGTTTGTAGAAGCTAGTGGTATGTATGTGTGGTCATATCTCATAGCATGAGTTAATTGTTTAAAATATTTTCACAATTAATATCTAACGTGTGAAAATCGGCACCACTAGTCACTAATAAAATTCCTATGATCAGTATAGTCACTACATAATGTTTTACTATCAGACTGCGACGTTGCCATAATAGGTACCTACCTCATAGTGTGTTTTAATATATTTTTATTAAGTAGGAAACCTAATTGATAAGTGGTGATGGGATTTTGATAAGTCATCCCATATAATATGTGGGTAGAGCAGCTACTGTAGCAACTCGGTAAACTATTTGGTACTTAGGTACCTATTATACTTACAGGAAAATTCTTATGATAGGAAAATGGGAATACGTTGACTAAACATGACGACCGTGAAACTGGTGAAACATTTTATCTTGGTTTAATATAAACGTTACTACTGGTTCAAAATAGACGCACCTTGTCTATCAAATAATATCAAATAGGTATTTATACATGATACAGTCATCTGTTTTTTTTAGAACGTGTGTATTAAAATATCAAAAACCTGTTTGAAAGTTGACAGGTCAAGGTCTCACTCAACTCCCACGGATAGGACAGGACTAGCCATTGGTTTAGGTTTTTAACTAAAGGTAAACAAATCGTAAAAAGGGTATTTTATAAATGACACTTGTTTAAAAATAAGTTATAAGTACCCAAACCAAAAAAAATATATTTATGTTTTTTACGGTAGTTTCCTCCTTTAAACTTTATCATTTCACTACTCTACGTAAATGTAGCTGTAAATATGCTTTAGCACAATATTTTCGTTAGATTTATACCTATTAATAATATAATATTTTGTAATACACACCTCAAAAAATTTTAGCATTGCTAAATTGAAGAGTAGGTATGTACAACTGTGACGTAGCATGACAACTCAAGTGACAGGCCGTCTCTCGTCACATGTTTTTTTTTTGTTTACTTACCTTTAGCTACCCAATTAAACTAACGAAGTAATAGCCCTACCAATAACACAAAATTGGATGACCCTCGTAAGTTCTGTGTATTGTTAGTATAGGTAGGTAACCTACTCGTATCTAAGCGGAAAATATTGTTAGAACATTGAATACTTTCCGATTAGATACGAGTAGGTACAATCATTTACCTAACGCAGACTTATCGCAAACTGATTTACTCCTTGCCCGTGTCCGATAAGGCTCACGTAGGCACTCATAGTTTTAGTCTGCTCGTCGTGAGTTTTACACTAAGTAGGAAAGGAACGTCGTCAAAGAGAAACAATCATGTGGTTTTCAAAAAGGCAACTACTCCTTAGTAGGAAGTCAATGCGTCCCTGGCATAGAAATAATATCTATGGTCCCTGGTGTAGGGTTGCCAAGTGTCCGGCTTTTTACAATCGTGTCCGGCCAAATATATAAGTCCGGCCGATCCGGCTTTTGGTCAAACCCACCCCGCTAAAAGATGAACGAAATTAAAAATTACTCGTACTCCATTTGTAACAAGATTAGACATTTAACTACACCTTTTTTACAATCCGTTCAAACAATTTTGACTTCTATTGCATTGTCGGCATGACAAATGGCAGCTGTAATAAACAGTTGGTATTGTAACCACGTTTTCGCTTTTAATGCCATCCTTATGCCTACGGATTAGAAGTCAAAATCGGTTGAACTGATTGTAAAAAAGGATTATTTAAATATCCAATCTTATTTCAAATGGAGTATAGGTACTTCAGTAAGAACAAAATGTAATTCATAATAAAATAATTAAATCATCTGCCTGCCTTTTCCCAACTACGTTGAGGTCAGCTTCCAGGCTAACCGGATGCAGCTGAATACTTACCAGTTTTTTAGTCCCAAATGACTAAGGGTACATAGCACCTCACTCTTTATCTCGCTCGCACAAGTAGCTGGCGGTCACACGAGCAAGTGAGATAGGGTGGCAGGAGAAGACTCCAAGGCACCGATATTTTAGTTAATTTCTTTTTACGGTGAAAATAATGGTAATTAAAAAAAAAAAATAACATAAGACCTGCTTTATAGTTAGTTCAATTAATATGCAAAGTTTCATCATCTAATTTGCAGTATTTTTTTAATATCAGCCAGCGGTTTATTGTTCGGTTTGGAGGTAACTTTGGATTTTTTTTCGAAAATTTTATAGAATCATTTTCGTCAAACATAGTACTTACTTACTACAACTTTACCATAATATATTTATTTCCAAATTAATGCTGCAGCTGTAGTATTTTCGACATAACGGAGGATCATACTAAGCCATTTGAGGTACTATATGCTCATAAACAGTAATAAATACACAAATAAAAGTAGGTACCTACCATAGATATAATTCTATATACCTACCTATCCAATTTTTTTCTTCTGTGTGTCAGGCTTTCAGGGCTAAATGTCCGGCTAAATATGAGTCTGTGTCCGGCTTTTCCTGCGGGGTAATTGCGTAACGCACTATCAGTAGCAATGGGTTTCATTTTGACAGTTCAACAACATTCATTGCGTTATTTAAGCTGCTGAGCAGAAACATTTTTCGAACCTATGAAGCAATGGATTAGCAATATACTTCAAAATCATTCAGATTGTGATTGATAGTGTGTTACGCAATTAGGGTGCTGTGGTTAAGACAAATACGATACAAATAAGATGAACCATCAAGATAAACAAACAGTCTAAATAAAATTTCCACGCAAACTCCGCCCGTTGCTCCCCGCCACTCCGTTATGTGCTAAACGCTAATACATCAGTAATAAAGTTGAATATCGCGTACGCTCTTTGCTCGTGTTCGAGCACGAAACTAAATAGCGTAAGTCTCAATTCTTATTTAGTTTTCTAAAGTAATAATTGATCTAGAGAAAAAATATCTGGTGGGTGGATAATAAACTATATTTTCTTGCTGTGAATATTTATTTTAGACATAAAAGCCAAACAATCTTGTTTGTTTTTTATAATTAGGTACTCCTTAAAAAAAGACATGATTTTCGAATAAAAAATGTACCTACTTAAGTCGAGAAAATATTACAATTACTTACGTAACTGTCTTCATAATATACAAAAGTTTCATTTTGCTTGTATGTGTATTCATGCAAAATAACATTAACAAAACTTTTGGAAATAAAATAATAACCGACTTCCAAAAAAACACTACCAAGTGAAAAATAACTTTAATTTCGAAAGTCGGTGTCTTTGGATCTGTATTTTAGTTTTTTGCCAACGACTTCCGAAATTAAAGTTATTTTTCACTTTGTAGTGGTTTTTTGGAAGTCGGTTATTTTTTTTTACAAAAAGTTTTTTATATTTCACTTTTTAGTGGGTCAGTTTTTAATTTATCTAAGTTACAATAGCCTAAAGTCAACTGCTCATCACTTCTTACAAAATATTGCTTTTCCCGATGCTGGGACGTTAATTGTTGAAAATTTGAGGGTTTCCCTCGTTTTCCATGAGATCCCCTAAACAGATTTTGATTTGGGGGCAATTTGACCTCCTCGGGAGCATTCCCATTCAAACAAAAAAATAATTTCGAAAATCGTTCCATTATTGAGGGAGACATCGGCGAACAAACATTTAAAAAAAACAGCCGAACATAACCTCCTCCTTTTTGGAAGTCGGTTAAAAATAGGTATCCTCCTCTTAATTTCCCGCGACCCCGTTACAAGCATTTATCACGGATTCAAGATCTGCACACACAAACCCAATTAGCTATTATAACTGCAGCAGCCAGTAGCTGCTTAGGGTTGAAGAGACCATTTCCAATTCTGGCATACCTACACACAAAAAGCTGTAAGGTCAACCGGGGCAATTGCGTCATATAAATACCTTAAACGCTTTCAAAAATTCATATGACACTAATATAAATTTATTAGAAAACTCCTTAACCCTTAACTGTAGTGGTGAAAAATAGTAACGCTTCTATAGTGGTGGGTCTGGTGGACCCAGGTATATAAAAATGATGATACAAATAAAATAATGTTTTTTTTTGTTTTTATTATATTATACAGGGTGTTTGGTGCATCGTGTGCCAAATTGAAATGGTCGACTGAAGGAGTCATCCGCTAGCCTTTTAGACCCTTTAACACCCCTCATGCTCTGTGGATTTTTTTTATCGACTTTTTATTGTTTTCCAAAAAAAAGACCCAAATTTTACATTACATTCAAATACAGATTTAAAAAAATATATAAGGCGTAGACTCTGAATTTTATATTTATTTCGATGTGTATTGTTTAGAATACTTTAAATACAAAATTAGTGATATTAGTCACCTAGTTCTTTTTTAATTCACTCGCAAAGGTAAAACTTAAATTAAAGCTGTACATGTTACAGCTGTTTATAAGGCTACAAAAAAAAATCAAAAGCGACCGGGATCTTCCAACTCCCTCATTAATTCTCCAGTCTATCCTCTTTCTAATGATGTGCCACATGCCATAAAAGTATTTTAACAACTTTGTGAATTCGCTAGAATTGTGAATCGAGTCACCTAAGGCTAATATTCAAAATTATGATTTAAAAAAAAATCTCTTAAATGATACCTGTCAAACCTATAAATTTGCTATCTCATTCTTATGGTTAGGTAAATTCGTGTCTCATATCTGTATCTTTCGTGGGATTTACTTGAAATAAAAAAACAAAATTGCATTTTTAACATTTATTTAATCATTGTTACAAATCTTGCTCAAATTGTTAGCCTCTGTTGCGAATGCAGGCCCGACACCTGTTTCGTATTTCAACAGTTGTTGTACGAAGTCGTATTTCCTCCTTAATAGTATTGAATGCCACTTCTATGCGTTGGACTAATACCTCCCTAGTTGGAACCTCCGTGGCATATACCAACTCTTTGGCACGTCCCCAGACATAAAAGTCTAACGGAGTTAGATCTGGGGAACGTGGCGGCCATGGAATAGGGCCATCGCGTCCAATCCATGCATTGGGGAACACATTGTCGAGATATTCCCTCACAGTCAATCGCCAATGCGCGGGACAGCCGTCATTTTGAAATACAATGGGCACACGTTCATTAAATACGGGCACATCGGTCACTAATTCGGGCAGGTCATTTTGTAGGAATTCCAGGTAGTCTTCGACATTGAGATTATCGGGCAGGTAATGCGGTCCAATTACCTGATTCCCAATCACTCCTGCCCAAACGTTTACACTAAACCTTCTTTGAGAAGATTTCTGTCTTTTAACACGTGGGTTTTGCGTTTTCGTTGTCCAGTGGTGCAAATTGTGTAAATTGAGGATCCCATCCTTGGTAAATTTGGATTCATCCGTCCACAGTATTCTTTTTAAAAAATCAGGATCATCCACATCCGTGTGTAAAAGAAACCGACAAAAAGCCACTCGTCTCTCAAAGTCGCCACCCTCAAGACCTGCAACAAACAAAAAACTCTTTTAAATTTCTCTTGGGCAATAAGTAATTGCACAAGAAAGGACCGACCTGTTCGTGCTAATAGATTCACTACCTGGAAGTGACGCCATACCATACCCATTACCTGCTAAACAAAGGCAAGGTCAAACAAAGCTTGCACGGGTTTAAAGTTAGTTTAAAATTACGTACCTTGCACCGGAGTGTAGTGGAATGGATGCTTTTTGTTTTGACGAAGTACTTTCCACACTTTCCATATTGAAATATCAAGATGTGATGCCACATTTCTAATGCTTCTTGTAGGGTCTTCCTCAAAAAGTGCCAGTATTCTCTCGTCTACTTCAACATTATGTTGCACAATATGGCCCCTTGGTTCATTAAAAGTAACACTGCCAGTCTCGCGTATGCGTCGGTATGTGTCTTGGAAGTCTCTGCGGCCAGGTAATCGTCTACCAGGAAAGCGTTCCTGGTAAAGTCGTTGCGCTGCACGAGCGACGCCATTAGCAGCTCCGTAAGCCATCATGATGTCCGCATATTCTTCGTTAGAGAATGTCGCCATTGCAATAACAAAAAACTCAAAGTTTAACAATAACAACAAAAATTAAACAAATGTAACAAGAACCAGCAAAACTTAACGATAACAAAGTAATAAAAGAATCGCGGAGTATGGTGAACTAGCACACACGTTAGGTAGCAGAGGCAGTCATGTCTCGACTAAAAAAATGGCGGGTCGGGCGGCGCGATTTGTTCAAACCGATTTAAGGTATGCAAGAAAGAGATAAAAGATAGATTTTACTGTGAAAGTGTGAGAAAACAAATTTTACCTCTTTCTCAAGTAACAGTTCCGCAATAAATATTTTTTCATTAGAATTTGGAATGTAGTTTTATGTGACTTGATTCACAATTCTAGCGAATTCACAAAGTTGTTAAAATACTTTTATGGTATGTGGCACATCATTAGAAAGAGGATAGACTGGAGAATTAATGAGGGAGTTGGAAGATCCCGGTCAATTTTGTTTTTTTTTTTTGTAGCCTTATAAATAGCTGTAACATGTACAGCTTTAATTTAAGTTTTACCTTTGCGAGTGAATTAAAAAAAAAACTAGGTGACTAATATCACTAATTTTGTATTTAAAAGTATTCTTAAACAATACACATCGAAATAAAATTAAAATTCAGAGTCTACGCCTTATATATTTTTTTTAATCTGTATTTGAATGAAAAATTTGGGTCTTTTTTTTGGAAAACAATAAAAAGTCGATAAAAAAAAATCCACAGAGCATGAGGGGTGTTAGGGGGTCTGAAAGGCTAGCGGATGACCCCTTCAGTCGACCATTTTAATTTGGCACACGATGCACCAAACACCCTGTATACTTTGAAATCAAACATTCATAGACCTTTTTACATGCATAATCAACAGTAGGCACTTATATTTCAACTTATTATTTTAACTTACACTAATGAGTAATTTATTGTGAAACTAAAAATATGGTATTGAACAAAAATTATAAAAAAATATTAAAAAGGTACCAAATAATTGTAAAAACATGTTTTCTTAAACATAAAGATGTGTTTACTAAAAGCATAGCAAAACGAACATTAAAAAATATTCTAAAAAAATATTGACATTGGTCAAAATGAGCCAGTCACTGGTACGAATTACGCACAGGTCTTAGCAACTTATGCAATTTAGGTTTTGCAAAAAGCCTTTTTGTTCACATTCAACCATTGCTCAAACAATTCCTTTTGGTTCCTAGAACCTCACTATGGTTTGCCATTTCAAATACCTGCAATAAAACAGAAATGCTAAATAAATAATAAAATAAAAAGTAACGTATCTATAGTTGTGGGTCCATCGGACCCACACGTATGACGATACTGACCTTATGAGTAGCGAGAAAAACATGTCCTTTTTACTGTGCGTTCTTCGGCTTACTACCTAGGTACCTTCCTGCAGAGCGGAGGGCACTGCGGTGTCTGCGGATATTTTAAACACATTCAAAGATTGAACATGGGTCCAATGGACCCAGGACTACTGTTACAGTTAAGGGTTAATACGAATGTATATAGAAATTATCTGTGTGGAACCTTAATTAATTGTTTCTTTCATTCGTTTCAGTAAATAAGAGTAAATAGATGTTTTTTTTAAAAGGGGGATTTTAGACGCGTTTGCCCCATTATAAGAAAATGCGTCTTAAACCTGTGAAATTTGAAAGCTGTAATAAATATATTTTCCTTCAATTAAAGTTTTGTACACGAATCTTTCAGTAAATGACAAAAATATTAAATAATCATTACACCAGAAGATATGTCATCAAAACTGGGAAAATGCGACTATTTTTTCTTAGACGCATTTACCCCTTGTCTCCAGACGTTAAGAACATTTTATTTGTGAAAGCAAAATTTGAATAAATTCTCTCCTATAAAAACCTTTAAATGGGTGCTAAATAAAAGCAACGTACATTTTGAAGTTATCGAAATCAAGTTACATTAAAAAAATATTACAAAGTTTAAATTGTCAATAAAAACGTTTTATTATCAATGTATGTCTCTAAACTATCTAGAATAAGATAATTTACTAAAACAATCTTCACTCGTCGTTTTTCTCAATGCAAATAAAATCTAAGTATTACATACATTAAAAAGACGTTAAACGTTTAATTAATTTGTACGTTTTTAGATTTATTGATTTGCAAATTATGACAAAAGAAGACAAAATGTACCTTTAGTAAAATATGATCTAACCCCACAGATTATAGAGCGTAATCCTGCCTTAATTAATATACAGCCATGTTTGAACTTGCAGTCATTTCGGTCTAAATATGTATCGATATCAATGTATCTCAGTATAACCATTGTGATCGTATTCTAATTTACCTGCAACATAAATTGATAACTTCACTATAACAAAAAACAATGGCTAAACACATAAAAAGTAAAAAAAATAAGAAAGACCAATTTAAAATTCATCGCTATACAAAGCTTTAAGAAACACATAGTTATGAAATAAAATTAACTACTAAATACAACAAAAAAAACTCCAAAAAAGGGTATAAGATCTCTGGTTTTGAGGCAAATTCATCATGCAGACGCAATATCCCTGAAATAGCAGCTGCATTTACCCCAGCAATCCAAACCTAAACTAACAAATTTAAATCATGATTTCTCCATAAGTAAAATGATTTCAATAAAAATAACTATTAGTATAGACAGACTATAATATATAATTTTTTATTAAAAACGGAAAACCGAGAAAAAAATATGGTTTGTAAGGATTTAGATCACTCACCTCGTGCAGCACAACTTCACAAAAAACACGTGATTTTCAATATGGGCGATATTTCGAATTTATGCGTTATAGCGCCATCTATTGAAACTAAACATTATGATTTTATTCAAAATAAACGAAACTAGATGGCAGGAGAGGTTGGTTTTCAAGCAGATTTTAAATTATTTCAAATAAACGCAATTGCCCCAAAAACGCAAATGCCCCGGTTGACCTTAGCTGTTTTTAATCCAAATAACAAAACTCAAAAAACAGCAGTGGAAATGGTACCTAGATGCAAAATATTATCTCTATGGATTTAGGTTACATTGTTAATTTATCTTTTCGACAACTCATACTTATATAAAAACATACTTTATGATGGATTGACGTCATAAAATCAATGACGAGACTGAAACATGTTTATTTCCTCATTTCAGCCGCAGACATGTCGGAGGAAAAACCCGTGTTCGACTACCATGACGAGAGCCAGGGCGACAAGCTGATGCGCAAGACGAAGGAATCTCCCTTTATGATCATAGGTATGTACCTACCTAGATCATGCTATTAGCTATTATGTAGGTATCATGGTTAGTAGGTAAGTAGTGGGCAGTAGCGAAAAGTTCAAGTTTTACGGTCTACTACGCTCACA
The DNA here is from genome assembly GCA_948098905.1 of Tiliacea aurago. Classification (NCBI taxonomy): domain Eukaryota; kingdom Metazoa; phylum Arthropoda; class Insecta; order Lepidoptera; family Noctuidae; genus Tiliacea; species Tiliacea aurago. The sequence goes on along the minus strand of OX402578.1, from coordinate 19,959,241 downwards.
GGAAGTAAGGCTTAGATTATACATTAAGTATTTATAATCTAAGGGTGGTGGGTAGGTTTTTACCGTACGGCCGTACGGCAAAGTCTAGTGTTGACAAGACTGCTTATAGGGTCATGTATGCCAGGTGGTTTCCTAGACTTGTATGCAAAATCGATAATTACAATTTAAACCTTATATCAATGAAATGAAAGTCTCTGACGTGCACTCGTTATTTGCAACGACTTTACCTTTAACGATGCAAAAGTGGTTGTCCTACTACAAGTTTCTTGGTAAGTAGGTATTCGATTTTTGCAAACTAAAACAAATGATGATACCGCATTGATGTATTAAAATAGGAAGAGCTACTCTCTAACATCACGTAAATATTTTTACGTCCTTTTCCCCTAATTTATGCGGTCTACGTCGAGGAGCGCGTACCATATCTTCCTATTTTAATACATCAATGGATGATACTGTTTATACTCACGTATGTAGGTACGAAAGCAAGGGAAATAAGGAAATTATCTTGAAAAGTAATCCCTCTTGTAAGTAAAATGCATACGATGCACACGATCTACACTACACTGTTGATAGGGCTGGCTTTAGGGTAGTCAGTGATTGAATGATCACATTAAGTACAGTTGCGGCCACAAGCCCTTATAAAGATAATTCAAAAAACTCTACTGAAATATAGGTAAGTACCTACCTATCTTTAAAATTCAAAACAAGTTTACTTTTCAAGTAGTCTGGTGCAACTATTTTAGTTCAATCTCAGATTTGATGCAACTGCATCAGACTGCTTGAAAAGTGAGCTTGTTTTGAACTTTTTAGTTAGATACAGACTTAATATCGGGTTTAGAGATTTTTTTTTTTCAAACTTTTTGTGACTTATAATAATGGAATCGTTTCCTCAAGACTTTTATTTTGATACCCAGCATGGCCATGGTCCAACATTTTTCCGTCCTTATTGACGTCTAAAATCCGCCATTTTGATTTTATAAAAACAAAACCGTCTTTGATGCTCCCAGACAGGTAACGCTACCGTAAGCAGCCTGAAGACTGAGCAACAAGTACATTAGAACAAAAGAAAATGTCTGTTATTAGAACAAACATAGCTATCCATAACAGATATGTGCCTACTTAAGCACATAGCTCATGGATGGCTATGTTTATTTCATGATAGTTTTATTTCAGTCAGTGGCGTAGCTGGCTGAAACCAATCAAATTAACTACATATGAACAATGGTACAACTCTGGGAACCATCATGAAAACATTGTGGCATTAATTTGCTCGGTACATTATAGATAGTGATCTATGTATGTTGTCTGTGTGGTGCCGGACATAAAGAATAGCACTCCCCTATTTCTTCCCATGACTGTCGTAAAAGGCGACTAAGGGACTTACCTACTACTAATAGAATGGGCAGCAGCGTTCTATATATGCATTTTAACACCATACCTACTGCGATCGCCAACCCGCCTGCGAAACGTGGCGATTATGGCAAACCCCCCTTTGGGGAGGTCTTTGTCCAGCAGTTAACGTCTTTCGGCTGAAATTATGATGATGATGATGATGTACTTACCGTACCTATCTATTGGAGTATCTTGTGACCTTTGTGACGAATGACGGCATTGTCTGTCTGCATATATCTACACAGTTTTGCTACAAATAATTATCAGTTATCATTGCATACGATGCGGAAGGCGGAGGACAGGGTGTTGTGGCGCAGCCTGGGCGACGTCCAGCAGTGGACTGCTATTGGCTGTGTTGATTGATTGCATACCTACTTATAGAAACTTTGTCTATTTCGATAAATAGAGATTCGCTTTGTCACTCATACCTGTGAGACTTAAAAGATAAAAGGAATACTACACAAATCTGTAGAGTAGTATGAAGTCATTCTTAACTTATTCTGTAAACCTGTGCCCACTTTTGCTTAAATCTTTATAAAAAAAAATAAAAAAACATTTAGCTGTGGTGACCTAATTTTGGTCCTATTACAATAATATCTTAAAATCTATGTTAGTCATGACACGTTCAATTAATGCGCTAATAACATAAAACCCAAATAAATATTCAAACTAATTCCAATGAAAATACCTACAATTGAAATAAATATTTGCAATTAAATTAAAATCCTAATAATATTATAAACGCGAAAGTTTGTAAGTATGTATAGATGGATGTTTGTTACTCTTTCACGTAAAAACGGGTGGACCAATTTTGACAAAATTTTGTATCGAGGTTGCTGACACCCTGGATTAACAATAGGCTACTTTTTATCTCTATATTCCCACGGGATCGAGACTTACGCGGGTGAAACCGCGGGGCGCAGCTAGTAGGTACCTAATGGATTGATCTCAAGTGAGTCTTCTGGATTTACAGTGGATAATTTCAAAAAAACGGTAAATAACGAGTTGGTACGAGTAACTCGAGTCGGTTACCGGTGCTCGGAACAACCGAAACGGCTACCAGCACGCAGTTACCCTTCCATATTATCATTCGAGCTTCCGTTTGGGTACCTACGGCGCCCAAGAATCCAGCAAGAAATTAGTCTATAATTCTTTAGCTGTTCCCGTTTGTACTTACTTAATTAAATTAAAAAAAATCAAAATCAAAAAGTCATTTATTCAAACTAGGCTGATAATCAGCACTTTTGAACGTCAAAAATTACATGAGACAGTCCCCCAAAAACGCCCACCCTTCAATTGTGTTTTCTTACCACTTACATTGCTATTGTTTATTTCGCAGCTATTGCCGGTTGTGTGGGAGCTGCTGGCTATGGCGGCTGGTCGTACAAGAATCGCGGCGCGATGAGCACCAGTGTCTTCCTCATGCAGTTCAGAGTCATCGCACAAGGCACCGCGGTCGGTGCGCTATGCGCGGGCATGATCTACACGCTATACAACAACCACTTCAATAAACCTAAGGAAAACCTCACCATATTACCGAAATCAAACGAGCATTAAGTACGAGTAATTAGTTGTAGAATAATTAGATATTTTGATGGTCTAATCTTGTAACCACCATTTTGGTTGCCCATTCAAAGGGTTTTCGATAGGGTTTTTCTAAGCGGTTAAAACAAAAACCCATACGATATGGGTAACCCTTATGAACGGCTTAAATTAAATTTTGGTAACCCATTGAAAGGGTTTCCGATAAAAACCCATACGATGTGGGTAACCCTTTTGAACGGCTTAATTGAACCCATTCAAAATTACCCACACCGTATGGGTTTTTGATTAACTGCTTAGAAATCCCTATCGAAAACCCTTTCCATTGAAAGGGTTTTCGATAGGGTTTTTCTAAAATGGTAACCAAAATGGTCTCTGGGTAGAATACAGATAGAATTGGTCATGCTACGCGTGCTGGGCGGATATCGAAATAACATTATATTATGATTTTTTTCATGTTACTGGGTTTCAAGCAGGTATAGAACCCATTGAATGGTTTATCATGTAACTCTTTCAATGGGTTTCTAGTATAAAACCCTTTCAATGGGTTACATCATGATAAAGGTAACCCATTGAATGGGTTACCCCTTCGAAAGGCTTAACCCTTAACCGGGGTTGTACGGTCCCTGCTTGTAACTCATGTCACCGTGGCTATCTTGTGTGAAGTCACTAAACTGTACCCCGAGTGTAAGTTTGCAAGTGAGTAAACGTAACTAGCGCGTTTGCGTTAAGATTTTTATTCTCACCCTTATATTCTTAGCATTATGGTCTATCGGTCAAATTTTAACGCAAACGAAATAGTTACGTTTACTCTCTTGCAAACTTACACTTGGGGTACTGTTATTATTTAGTTGCGATATTATACTGGTGAAAAGACATCGATCGCTGTTGGATGTTCCTATTAAACGCTACTAGAGACGCGTCGCGCCCGCTATTAAGCACCAGTCTGCACGACCCTTAACTGAACAATCACAGAGTGTTATATAATCAGTCACGGTAGCGTAGTTTATTCAACACTCTAGAACGAAATAATGAAAAATAATTTTATTCGTCACAGAAACACGTGCTTTGGAAAACATAAACTCGAGCAGGTAAACATTACACGAAACACATTTACAATAACGAGCACAAAAAAAAACAAATAGTCGGCAACTGCACGTCATGACTGTGACAAAAAGGCTTGCACTCAGCATGATGCTGTGCTATGGGGGAGTGGGGGACCCACAACACAGCGCTGATTTTCAGTGGTTACCCGAAAAATACGGATGAAAAGACGGTACGGTTTTCTATGTATTGAAACTTTGAAAGTAAATAAGAGAGGTTCTACTCAAATATATCAATGATAGAAATAGTGCAATTATTTGAATGTTTCGACCTCCTTGTGTTAATCATTCGAAATCGAACATTTATTACAACAGTGGTGCCTACTTGCCGGTGCGGCACATTACACATTACCTATCTTTTATTTCGAGCTATCTGCTATCTATCAATTTCGTTACTATCGTGAGCATCCGATAGATTACGACGGCGAAGTCGTTGTTAAGGCGGCAAATAAATTTTCATAATGGAGATAATATTGGGACATGTTCTGGACCGGTATTAGGTACCATGTATGGGTCATCAACAAGTGGGGGTACCCGAACCTAAACGATCAGATTATGGCATCCTTTCTTTTAAACTCCGCTGCACCATACTTATGTAGCAACGCTTTTATTTATGTATTATTTAAATTTTAAGTGGCGTAAAGTGAATGGCTGTGTTAATTTATGTGTTTGCGTTAATAAACGAAAGTTATTTTATGATGTATTGGAATTTTTGTTTTACTTCATTATTGCCAGTAGGTACTTACCCCAAATACCTATGGGTAAAGTAGAAATACGACAGATTTTTGTTAAGTACATTTTTTATTTGCAAAAAATTAAAAGACATGCTAAAGTTAAGACAAAAGTAATCAATAATAATTGTATCACATTCACATGACATAGTAAGCTCAAAGCGCAAACGATAGCATAGTAAATTTACGTAAGACATGATAATCATAGTACTTATAATAATGAGGCAAATTACGTACCTAATGTATTTATTACATGGTTCAACAATTAGGTACATAGTAGGAGGAGGTGAAAAACTGTTTCAAGTAACTTAAGGAGTGCACAGGTCAAGGTATTGGTTCTCAACTAATACTACTTCTATGATACTATACTACTTATAAGCATAAAATCAGAAAACCAAACGGAATTCCAATTTATTTATCTGATAAGACATCTGACGTCAATCTGCCTAATCCCACCTGTTTACCCGTCCATTTGGCCACCTGTGATGATGCATGTTAATAATTATCATAAATTAGTAATAAAATAATAGTGACAAACTCATTTTAAATTGCACAAATCATAATACTGACATTTTACACCACTATACACACGAAATTTCAAGACATAAGTCATAGGGCAGTAACAGTGCATTAATATGGTTGGATACATAAATAAAACAACACATTAAATTACTAAAACAATCATCCATCTTATAATGTTTTGAACTCTTTCTCCACATGTCGTGACAGTCTGTTCATTCCCAATATTTCCACTGTAGGTAGTGCATAAATATTGCGAATATTCATTTTGCATTACTCCCTATTCTCAGCTTCATTCTACTCTAGTGACTGATAGGGAATCTCCTTATGGGAAGCAGGGAGCCAAAGAGAACATGCTGGATCACTGGAAACTTCGATAAAACCTCCTTTTTGTACATTTTAATGAGACCTTGATTGATTTTGGTCCACGAGCCAACTGCACTAATGCTCCACAGCTGATTAGAATGCTCTGCAAACGGACCTTTCTTCACTTCCTTAATATGCTTAATACATGATATAAACATGTATTCATTGTGATATTTATCAATAATGTCATCTTCCAAGAACTTGACAGGAGGATATATTCTAGGCTGCTCAATGAGTTGTGAACTACCCCAAATGAAAGGTATGAATTGATAGTCATCCAAGCTCCACACACCATGACTGCCAGCTGGTTCCATTCTGTATGTCTTCTGCAACCGTCTTACTATAGTCAGATATTTATTGAACATCAAGAATACTACTGCCACATTATCTTCAGCTATTAAATGGCCTATTTTATACAAACAACAGAGAAACATGACAAAGGCCATTTCATGGCCGGTTCCATAGTCAATTCTTGTGGCGTTACCAAAACTCTCTTCCAAATACACTTTAACCTCAGGTATAGCCAAGTGTATTCTGGGATGCAGCGAATTTTGTAGATACAATGTACTGTTTGCTTTAAGTTTGGAGAGCCAGCTTCTGAAAGCAACATTACCAAATCTTTGTGGTTGCTCAATAGGTGGAAATTCCTCTATGAGCTTATCAATTGACTCAAGCACATCTAGTAGTTTCTGTACATTTGTTGAGATCTTGCAGTCTACTGTTAGTGGCTTAGCCTTTATAGCTTCATTCAGTGTAGCTATGAAGCCAGTGTATTCCATATAAGCTTCTGATTTCTCCCATATAGCCATGTCTGTGAGTGTTTTAACTGCTTTTTCTGGTTCCAGAAACCGATGATTCTGAGGTAATTCTGGAGGCATGTTCTCATTCTTCCCTGCTACATCACCAATAACAGTTTCTTTACTCATCTAAAATAAATGATATCAAGAGTGAACAAAAATATTTTACACAGTAATTTTATTTCTCTGAAATATTTCAACATAGCTTGTATACTCTTCCATTGTCGTCGAATCACTTAAGGACCGGTTTTGTATACTGAAACATATCTCTATCGTTTTGATAAAGAAAAACACGCGTTATGTAAAAGTTGCTACCAATAACATAACTAATGTCGTGTGTACGGTGACCCACAATAATTAAGTATTACCTCTGTGAAACAAGTCCGCTACGGACACGATAAGCTTCGCTAATGAAGGTCACAGACGTCAATCTTAGTTTAACCACATGCAACCTTGCTTCTTTATTTTGTATCGTTTTAAGAACAGTGAAAAGCTAATGTGAGAGTGTCAACACTACAATCATGGAAAAAATACTAAGAGGTATTATGAGATATCGTGTTTTAGATCGTGCGAGTATGGTAAAACAGTTTCAAGAAGTAAAAAACAATCCTACGGTAAGTTTAATTTCTACTGACCTTTTTATTCTGAATTGCAACTATGGGGGTTAAATTGGCAAATAAAATGATAGGAATATGACTTTGCACTAATGTAAATCAATTAATAACAATTGCTTTAAGTTTTCAATAATTATTTACGATCTTCAACAAAATTATTGACCAAAAATACATTTATTTTGACATTTTATCTCTCATTGACAGTTGACAGTTTATGCTTGGTAGAAAGGTAGGTTCACTTTTCAGTTTGCATCAATCAATACCAACCATACAAAAACAAAATTGCGTTCAAAATTAAAGATTGTGAGTTGTCCACAAAATTCTGACAAGAGTGACAAGCTGCTTAGATTTGAATAAGATTCTCTCCGTAGAATCTGGTACAATCCTATTGAATGACTATTTCATAAAATGGTCATTCAATAGAATTCTACGAACTTAGAGGTGATTGCTGATTCTAATGATAATAATTCTGTAAAGCCATATTTGTTACGTCCGCGATTCATATTTAGATCAACATACAACCTGTAACTAAGCTGCAACTTGCAAAAAACGTAAGAAAATTTGAATTTCGCGGGCTACCTTAGCGCATCCCCCTCCACATACAATGAGAAAATGGACTGAGCGTTAACCCCACAAAAGTGGTCACTTTTGTGGGGTTAACGCTCAGTCCATTTTTGTCATTTTTTTTTTGTCAGTGGTCACTCTCTAGAAAGAGAAAGTGATTATACGACCAAGACCTGTCATGTAATCCTGTACTATAAAACGCGCAGTGTGAAAAACATTGAAAATGGCAGTGACTATAAGCAACCTTCTATTATAGTTTTTTTTCTTTAAGTTACTAATTAATATTTCTAGAATTTACTGGCTTAGGTTCGAGACTGAAAAAATCTTTTCACCATTAATTTTTTACAAGAGAAATAAATAATACTATTTTTATCTACTCATCGTAAAACTCGAATTAATCTTGCATTCTGTTTTCTACCTCAGCCTCGAAGCTTCAAGGTCTGATTTATAAGCCCTGTCCAGAGATTGCCTTGATGAATATTCTGAATTAGCTCTATTTTGTATTCATTTTGCATTCTGTTAAGGGGGATGCGCTAAGGTAGCCCGCGAAATTCAAATTTTCCAACGTTTTTTGCAATTTTCAGGTCAGTAACAGGTTTCATGTTGATCTAATTATGATTCGCGGCCATAACCAATACGGCTTTACATAATTATAATCATTCGAATCAGCATTACAACTCCCTAAGTTCAAAAAATACTACTGAATGATTATTTCAGAAATAATCATTCAGTAGGATTTTTTGAAGAGAGTTAGTTGTATTGCCGATTCTAATGACCTGCAAATTGCAAAAAACGTAATAAATTTTGAATTTCGCGGGCTACCTTAGCGCATCCCCCTTAACTATCTCAGCCTAAAGCCTCAAGGTCTAATTTATAAGCCCTCTACAGAGATTGCCTTGGTGAATTCTGAATTAGCTCTATTTTGTATTAATCTTGCATTCTATTTTCTACCTCAGCCTAAAGCAGTGTTCTACACATGCATGGACAGCAGAATGATTCCGACAAGATTCACAGAGACTAGTGTTGGCGACATGTTTGTTGGTTTGTAAATAAGATTACTTGATTTGAAGTACAGTATAACTTGATTCCCGTAATAAATAAATAAATAAGTATCTTTGCCTTTCAGTGCGAAACGCCGGGAATGTAATACCTCACTCGCAGTACTTTGCTGACGAGATGACCAGCTGCGAGCCAGCCGCTTTGGAGCTTGGTTGTATATTGAATGATATAAGACACATTATTGTGTGTGGACACAGCGACTGTAAAGCGATGAATCTTCTTTATAAGCTAAAAAGTAAAGAGGAATCTAGTAAAGTTAGTATCTACGTAGATCTTTAAATAATTTGATGGGTGATTATGTGGATGACAGTAGGAGCGTGTGTCGTAGACACACCTCTACACTCTGCCTACCTCTTCTGGGAATAAAAGCATGATGACTGTTATGTGATGAGTTGATGACTCATCATCATGCCGAGCCGTTTCCCAACTATTTTGGAGTCGGCTTCCAGTCTACACGGAGGTAGCTGAATTCCCGCAGACAAACCGTGAAAACGGTTTTGCGGGGCAAAGTCCTTATGTAAAGATTTTTTTGTAAACGTTTTGAATAAATAATTAACTAATAAAAAATTAATAATATAATACCAAAATTTTAAATGGAGCGACTGCATATCTGACCTCCACAACCCAGTTATGTGATGACTGTCTTTAATTATCAATCAAGAAAAGTAAAACCCCCATATTTAAGGGAAGTTGCACAACATTGTTTCAGCAACATGGAATGCTGCAAGGCTAAGTATCAGGTTTCTCAAATTTAAATTATTATACATTTTGTATTTATTTTTTTAGGAACAACGGAGACTGTCTCCTCTTAAATCGTGGATGTGTACGCATGCTCACACGAGTTTGGACAAGTTCCTCGCAATGAAAGGTGATTTTACAAAGCCTATGCTATTCACGGCTGAAACACCGCAACGAAAATTCGTTGCATATATAGACCCAGACAACAGATTTTGTATAGAAGACAAACTATCACAGGTAATCTTGCACTACCACATTATTTTTACTTTACAACTAAAAGATTGGCCTCACAAACCGATAGGTGTCTAATAAAGCAAAGCTGCTGTACTTACTGCAACTACTACTACACTACTACCCGGGTTACTCCCCCCCCACCCGTTACATCTTGCGTAGGTACTATTACAATATGAGGGATTTTTAATTTGAATTCAGGGATTAATCTTTGAGATAGGCTGTTAAAACAAAATTATAAGAACCAGAGGGGAATTCGGACTCTGAAGTCCTATCTTTGGACTGCGCGATACCCAATTACGATTTAAAAAACGAAAGAGCCTAATGGGAATTTACAATTTTTCAGGTGAACACTCTACAACAGTTACAAAACGTCGCATCCTATGGAATGCTAAAGAAGCGTCTAGAGAAGCACGACCTCCACATTCATGCGCTGTGGTTTGACATCTACACGGGGGACATTTACTACTTCAGCAGGCGAGCCAAGCGCTTCATTATCATCGACGAGTCATCTTACGAGTCGATACTGGCTGAAGTCAGAAGATTTTACTCCTAATTTATTTATAATACTCATGCTCAGCATTCTCGGTCTCGAACGTATTTTGTCTGCATTTTTTCGGGTCACATAGTCACTTCAGCTGCAGCCCGCGAAATTTGCAATTTGCAGGTCAGTGTCAGGGTGTATCTTGATCCTGCCAGGGTTGCGAGTTTGTCCGAAAGGGATATCGTGGCCCTGGCACACAGGCAAATGAAGGAATACGGGTGGATTTTAGTCAGTAAAAGTCTGACACGCCCTCCCGCTCCGCCCAGAGCGGGAGAAGTTATTTGATAATTTCCCACCCTAAAAAAAAAAGAAAAGGGTGTATCTTGATAAAAATACCTTTGATTCGCGCCTGTATCAGTTATGTATTTACAGAATACATCTCTCCAGTTAGATTTGTTCCATTGAATGACTTTTTCATAAAATCATGACTTTGGGGAAGATATCTAACTCAAGAGAGATTTAATGTAACCTGACAATGACCTGCAAATTGCAAAAAACGTAAAAAATATTGAATTTTTGGGCTACAGCTACGGATTCACTTTACATGAGAAATGGAAACCATAAACACTCGTACTCATGGGCGATTTTTTATCGCGCACTGGATTTTCAATGCACTGCTTGGCGCCGAGAATTGAAAATCGAGGGATGCACTCTGTTGAATTCTCAATTCTCGGCTCAACACAGAGAAATGAAAATCCAGGGCGCTTTAAAAAAACCGTCGAGTTAAAACATCGCCCGTGAGCAGGGCTTGAAACCGGTTATTTTTTTATTTCCGAAGATTCAAATTATTTTTGTTACAATTGATATTAGCTGCAAAGATTGCTTCATCACATTAAGTTCAGCATTGATATTGTAACAAAATATTAAATCATTAACGAAATATGTTTGAAAACCTTCATAATAACGTTTAAGGGTACATAGAAAAATAACCGGTTTCCGAACCCTGCCGTGAGAACCTAACCTAATTGCGTAACACACTTTCAATCACAATCATTGTTTTGAAGGAAAAAAAAAATTACATTGCTTCATATGTTTGAAAAATTCTTCTGCAACAAGGTAAATAATGCAATGACAGTGGGTGAATTGTCAAAATTAAACCCAGTTAAACAGTAGACACGTTTTTTTATGTGAAACATCTATAGGCGCACGTAAAACCGATTACTGGCGGGGCGACGCATGCCGCGTGGCGACGCATGCCGCGTGGCGATCGGCGGCCTCGCCACTATACAGTCTATATGTAGTAGTGTGTGTGTGTGTGTAGAGCGATGTTTCACATCTGCCAATCGTCCCGTCCCGTGACGGCTCTTTTTTTTTGATCTTGGTGTAAAGCGGAGTTATGAACTGTTGTTTTTAATATTTATATGATGTGTGTTATTTGTGGGGGCAGCTAATAAGCTCCTTAGGGCTTGCGCCCACTGGCAGCATGGCAGTTAAGAGAGGGATTATTATGCGACGAATAGGAATTTAACTTCAATATTGACAATACAATTGGAATTTAATGACACGGCATGCCTAGCATACCGCAGCTTTGTTTTTGTACCAACGATGATTATATCATTGAAATTTCAATTTTAATGTCATACCTACTATTAGGTTATTATATTCATATTCGTCGCATAAAAATCCTTTACCGAGCCGAGCCGCAAGTGATGGGCGCAGGCCCATAATAAGTAGACTGATTGGTATGGTTAGCAGAAACACGAAAAATTGGACGCTATGCGCCTGGGAGTCATTCGATGTTCCTATTACTTACTTAAAATTATACTTCAAAGTATTGGTTCGCGCCGTTCCGTGTTGTCAAATACGGGTCTTATTTAAAGATGGAAAATACTAATACATTATTAGATATACAATTTTCCATGTAACTACATAACATAGCATAAATCAGAATAACATGTCACAATTTTTATACTTACTCTAAAACATAACAAATTTTTAATACTTAATAATTTCTAAGTAGGACTACCTACCCTACACCTGGGTTGGTACAGTCAGCAATAAAAGTCGATTAACACTTCCGTGACCTCCGGTTTATAAATCTAATTATTGTTGAATCCAAAAGGAAAAAAAAACTTTTATTTTAAAGTTGTGTTGATCAACTTTCGTTGGTATCTCTAGCTTACTTATTGTATTGCGTTTATGTATGTACTTGTTTTTTTTACTTTACTTTTAAGCTTTTGTTTACCTAGAAATTAAAGTAGATAAGGTTTAGCTTACTTATAGATAAGTAATTATTTATATTATTATCATGTGTTTTTTTTAAGTCTTGCCTTTGATTTTGGGACCAAAAATATAGTTTTTATAATCTATTTCCCACCTATTTAATTAATTAACTCCATTATCCTTCTAATTCGTCCGTGCATGCAAGTAACTACAACAGATATAAACGAAGAAAAATAATATTAAGAATAGTAAAATGTTCATTCATGTCAAGGAAATTGATGTCGTCGTAAGCATTACTCCGTAGCAATAGAATGTGAATTAAATCTATGCGTAGCAGATGAATGGGCCAACTAATTTGATTCGATTTGCCATGGCCTCGCTAAGCGGCAGAACTTATACCTTTTACACGTGCCCATAAGATTAATTCACTACTATTACTAGATCACATGCCAAATAATCTCTCCGATGTGAAATATAAGAAAAGGTAAGTCAAAGACATTAAATTATTTACCTAACAATAGACGGGACATTGCGAACAAAATCCGATACATTTGTCCTAGTGGGTAAAAGTCGCTCAGTCTAGTCATTAGGCCCGTGAAGTGCGTATTTATTTGATACACCATTATTACGATATCAGTATCTCAAGATTTTACTAATTAATAAACACATGAAAACAGTATCTCAGTTACCAAGATCAGCTCCTCAAGGAGCTGTACTTGATGAACGATTACGCCACAGTGACCGAAGTTTAGAATGACATTCATCACATTTCGTTCTTGATAAGTCGCAAGATTTATTGAAATACTTTTATTTTGTTAAAACTAGAAGAACACTAATATTAGATTAGGTAATTTAATTGGATTTATAAAATACCTACTTTTAAAGTTTATTTATTAAACTTTATGCAACTAAAGAAGTACATAATATGTACTTTATACATAAAAGTAGTAATTTAATAAATTGTTAAATGTATTTACCTACAATATTGACGTATCTACCTAGGTAGGTTACTCACCTGAAATGATGCTGTAGCATAAAACCTTAAAGTTAATAGGACGGCTATTTCTGGGGAAATTGGAAGACCTCTGTTACTGTATTTCAGCAATGAGTCTTTTATTAATGTTCGTTTAGACAACACTGACTCTTGAACAAATCTGAATCGTTTTTTTAAATTTTCCCTTGGTACTTAATTCAAAAGGATTCAAGGCATCCCTTATATATTTTTTGGTAAACGATATCGCAAAGGCCATAAAATATCGTCATAGTACTCTATTTCATCATAATAATTAATTTCACCTAAAATATTTTCAAACTCCATATTTCGCGCCATTAATCACGAGTCACGGATTGTTTAAATAGCGTGTACTCGCCGACGCCGCAGGGCGGTGGTGGGGCCTGACGGTATGGGCAACGCCGCCGCCGCAAGGCGGCGGTCGGGCCTGAGCGGTAGTGTCGATTTTCGTTTATTAATCAGTCCATCACTCGGCTGATAACGTAAACCCAAGCTGTAACTTGCGTACATCAATTATTATGTTTATTAATACGATCATGACCTCAAGACTGTTATCAAGTGCGAGCTATTGGGCTGAGTAACGTTTATTAATACGGGCCTAGAGTGTGGTACTCGTACTCCTGCATGTCGGGCCCTATCAGAATACCAGCGCTGCGGTATTTATTTTTTAAATATCGCGGCATTATGTTGAGATAGGGACCTTTTTGGCATCGCACAAGTTTTGGTTGTTTTTATTGTAAGTTAGTTTTAAGTGCTATATTTGTATTTCTTGTGCGTGTCCCGAATAAAATATTTTTCTTTTCTTTTTTTCTTTCAAGTCGCATTGGTGTCCAGTAAAACAATTTTTTTTTCGAAGTTTATATTATACTGCATTGTGCAATATGGTCTCAGAACTTTCTATAATCTGAGATTATGATATTGCAAATCACGTAGTGATAAAACGACTAGACTTAACCACGGTTTATTTTCGTTAGTATTTTGTAATTTACCCATTATTGAGATAAAATAAATAATGTTCTTAGATTTTTCAAACTATCTGACGGTTGGTAATCAAAGGTTGGTGTTGTTAAAAGTGTAACGTGTCAAACTAAGCTAATGTGTAATTTTGCTTTAGTACGCTAGATGGCATCACTGAGACTCAGATCAAATTTTTTCTTCTGATAGTCTCTCTTTATTAACTCTTTGGGATAAGTGAATGAAAATCGAAAGCAGGTCCCTACATGGGAAGCTAGATATCTATGCAGACTGCAGCTTTAAATGGTTCGAACAACAATGTGAATAGACTCTTTATCTCTTTTTTTTATGACGATTCCTGTAAATAAAAACGTAATTTCTTTACCATTTCCGAACAAAAATATTTCACGATACATTTAGAAATGTCAATGTCAAGCAAGTGACGTACGTACAGTTTGACAATCGTGAATGATCATGACCTTCAGCAGTTTTGACGGAGAAGTTGGAAAATTTTCACTCTGAATATGTACTACACTGATGTTTCATCCTTTTCCATTGATGAAAATCAGTAGAGACAGCAATAGATTTGAAATTTTGAAGTGACAATCAGCGAGCGAGAACATCAGTCAGGATTTTTCTTTCAAGTTTAGTAGCCGTCACACTGTGTGTAAGTGTCCATGTGTAATTGTGATGCAATAAATGTATAAAATGTTTTAAGTTATATAATTGTGAGAGGAATTGTTAACAGATAAGTCTTGGAGATCAAGATCTCAGTTGTGACCTTTGATTAAGTAACTAGTGTATAAACTAATCTTGACAAGCTAGGGCCAAAATAATAATATGAATGATTCCCTTCTTGAGGATGCTATAGAAATGACAGTATCGATTAATCAGGGGAATATTTTTAACCAGACTATTATCTTGTAAAAAATACTTACCCATGTACAATTTTTCTTTTACCTGTATGTCCATTTATTTTGGTTGAAGGTTATGTATTAAATGTTTCAGGTGCACAATGTCCAACCCACAGCAAGTATTTGACTACAGAGATGAATCTCAATCAGATAGGCTAGCACGGAAGTCTAAAGACTCACCATTTATGATCATAGGTAAGGCTGGTGGTTCATCAATGTAACAAAAAAATATTTTATTCAATCATGTTTTTGTCTAAAATTATGCAGGTGACAATTTTATTGAATGATCCCATTTATATCTAACATCAGTACCTAAGTACCTACCCAATAATTAAATGACAATCATGGAGTAAGAAACCTCATTAACGATAGAGCTCAACTTCTCGAGTATAAAATTAATACATTTTTAACTGTTTCAGGTATCCTGGGGTTATTGGGTGTGTGTGGTTTTGGAGCATACAAATACAAGACAAGGGGTAAAATGAGCACCAGTGTGTTCCTAATGCAGCTAAGAGTAGCAGCCCAAGGCACTGTAGTGTCAGCACTAACATTAGGACTAGCATATACACTGGTGAGGGATCATATACTAAAGGATGATAAGAAAAAGGAATAATTTTATCAAAAAGATAATTTAGCAAAATTGTATAGGGAAACTTTGTTAACACTTAGATACTTACATGGTCAGAAATCTCACAATATAATCTCAAAAATCCTACTTGTTTATCATGTTAATACTTACTTTTGCAAGTTTCCCTAGCTAGTATAGTTTAGGAGCTAATTATGTTCTGTGATCATTTAGCAGGTATTAATTTACATGTAAGTAATAATATGTTATTTATTGGTTAAGTTATTATATTACATAGTGAATAGCACTCATTGGTCTAAATTTGTTTTCTGTTGGATCTCTGACAAAAATATTTTTTTTGCTGCCAGCAATTCAACCCATGTTTTAGAATAAATAAGTATTGATTGTAATTTTACAAAGTTTATATAACTGCAGACGTATAGTAATAACTGTTCTCATATTGTACATAAATATACCAAAGGTATCTTTAATAAAAAAATCTGTTTAGTAATCTCAAATAGTAATATTAAATGAACCTGTACTTAAACAAATAAAGAAAGATCTTATGGAATGTTGTGAATTAGTTGAAAAGTGTTATTATGAAAGCAATAAAAAATAAATGTGGTCTCTTACCTTGCTTGCTGTAAGTACCTATTTCTTGAACGAAATTTAATAAAAATGTATTATATTTGGCTCATTTGTTTTATTTAAAATATACATACAGTCCAAACAACATCATTAGAATAATACATAAATATTTTCTTCATTCTATTTTTCACATTAATTCACAAAAATAAATATATTAACAAGCAACTTTACCTTCAATCACTTTTACTACAGTCAGAATTCTTTTTCAATCTCAGACTGAAGGTAGGAATGGTCAAGTCATCCTTATCGGATGTGGAATGATTTTTAATGGAATTTGACGTCATTTTAACCGATGATAGGTCATCGGCGTTACTGAACAAGCCGTTAGATATGTTCGAACTGGAACTCGAGCGGTAGGTCAAGGACTTGAATAGCTGCACGGGGGTGGAAGTCCGCGCTCTGTTAGTGCCGCTGCGCGCACTGTCTATGGAGCGCTCATCGCGATTTACCTGTGACGATTCTTTCATTTCCTCAGGCATTTTCGTCTCAAACAAAGATACAAATTCTTGAGTATCATTAACATTTGATTTATTTGTAAAGGTAATTTTCTTTGCTAATTCATTTCTCAAAAAATCTTTAACGGTCATTGAGTTTGAGAATGTAGTTTGTTGTTCAGCATTTTTTGAATTGTCTACAGTATTCTTATTCTGCGCGCCCTTTACATTTGGTATAGATGAAACAGAATCTGTAACTAGGGCTGGTATTTCCTGATGGGAACTTTTCGGTTTAAATTGGGATAAACTAGAACTAGAGGTGTTTGATGATGAAGATAAAGCTAAACGTTCCTTTGTCTTTTTCAAAGTTGAGGATGCCCAGCCCATGCCAAGTTTTTTAAAAGCATTTTCTAGGTCGGGGTTTGATGAAAAGCTCAAAGTATCAGACGTTTCGCCAATGTTTTCCTTATTTAAGCAAACAACATTCGATCTCTTTCTACTTCTGCGTGCTTTTGTCAAAGCTAACATGGATAACGTAGATTCCGAAGAAATAGTAGTAGAGTTAATATTGGACGCTGTGTCAAATTTGAATGGTTCAGTAATAATATTTCGTTTCAATAATTCTGCTATTACATCTGGTAAACTACCATCTGAATGTAAAGAACTTATGTCATCATTAATAGCATCTTCTCTCTGTATATCATCCAGATGAGAACCTTCATCTGGTGGTTCCATGTTGTATTGTTTTGCATATTCTTGAATACTAATAAAAGGCTCCAACATTATCTCATTAAACTGTTTTAGATCTATCATTTGAAATTTAGAATCATCTGACGACTCGGTTGACGAAAATTTATACATTTTTGATAAATGCGACTTAGTTTGAAGCAGGTCAGGGTTTACAGTGTATTCTTTTCTAACTTCACTTTTCCTGCTAACATCTACAATTTTTTCACCGGAGGAGGACCTGTTAGAATTGTTGGAATCCTCTTTGGCACCATTGCGCGCAGACTGATTTTTGTGTTTCATACTCATAGGGGAGTCTACTTCTATGACAGTCGATAGTTCGTGCGGAATGATGTATTCTTGTCCATGTTTTAAACTAAGTCTAGATAACGCCGGTGGTGGTTTCGGTCTACTTTTAACCAACAGATCCGCCATATTAGTAGATAATTTTAGAGGCGAATCGAATTTTTCAACAGACTTTGGGCACTGTGGTAAATTCTTCTCCGATGATTTAAAAGCTGGTTTGGGAATATCTGTCAAGTCACTAATATGCTCTGACCGCTGTAATTCGTTATCAACAGTGTCCTTATCCGCAATAGATTCAGGAGATTTAGTTTCCAACCCATGTGGAACATCGTTAGGGTCAAAAGTAATAGGGCTTACCACTGGCTTATCAGATTGAGAGTCAGTTGATTCAGCAGATGAAATTTGACTATACGCCAGTGATTTGTTTTTTCGTACTTCCTTTAATACTTTAGCAAGGTTCGATAATCTTTTAGTACATTTATCAGTCAGGTCAGCAATTTTTTCCATGTTTTGCAATTTATCTTCTGCTAGTTTCATAAAATTAGTATCAGTATTAATATCCATGTTTTGGGTGGTCTGCGTAGACATACTTACGGGAACGTCTGTCGAGTTGAAGTGTCCAGTTGACTCAGAATCAACAGTCGAATCAGTCGCGGTAGCTTGATGGCGCTTCAAATCTGGTTTTTTTCTCGACTTTTTAGGAGAATCAGTCTTGTTGCGTGTCTTGATTCTTTCAATCCCTCTAGAATTTTTCGCTGTAGATTCAGAATCATTGAATCTGGAATATGGCTCCATATAAACCTGTCTCGGTGTTGGTGGGCTTTTGCTGCGTGTATTTTTCACTGTACGACTTCCAGCCAGTTTGTTTTTTCCTTCCGTCGATGACTGCGGTGGAGGTATTTTGGACTTATCCTGCCCTGTTTTAATTTGCTTTAGAAACTGTTTGGAAATATTTAAGGACTTGACTTTGTGTACAGGCTTTTTGCGGGAGATTCGAGATGAAGAATATTTCAGATTTTTCTTGTTGTTAGCAACTGAAGAAACAAATGAATTTTGTGGGCAACTTATGTTTTTTGTTAGTTGCTCCTCCATGATTTGCCGTTTTAACAAGTTTTTTATTTGTTCTAATGAAATCGTATTCAATATTGAAGATTTTCTCTCATCAACATTAAATGGTACATTAATTATTGAGCTGCCTGGAGTGCCTACCGAACTGCATTCTTGATCTGCTACTTCAACTGCTTTAAGCCCTTCTCTGTTCAGAGCCAATAATTTATTAACGTAGTCTCTAATAATTGGATTTAAGCTAGTTTGGTCCGGTTTTTTATCCCGACAAGAACTTGTAAATTTGTATCTATTTCTTGAAGTAAAGTCTATACCGACGAGCGTATTAAAGTTTCGGGACGAGCGAAAACTTTCCGCTGCGGGTCTTTTGTTTCTATGACAATGTCCTTTCACATGATCAACTTTTCTACGATTATGATGTGTACATTTTGGTTTGTCAATTGTTGCAGTTTTGCTGGGCACATTTCTTTCTTTTAGACCACCATGAGCTTTCCGTTGTTCCGAAGTATTATTTGCTGTGTCTGGTGGTGTCATATTTTCACATGTTTTCTCCCTACATTTCGCTGGTACATTTACTTTATTTACTCCCACCTTTTTATTGAGCATACATTTTCGGCAAATACACTCAGCAAATTCTTCTCGATATTCTTTTCCAATTAGTTCAATAGTATGTATTGGATCATATGTTTCATCTTCAGTTGTGACACAATCATTTCTTAAGAATTTGGGTAAAATGATTTCTGGTGGGCTCATATAAGCAGTGGAAGTTGAGGAACTCATGTGGAAGAAAACAGGTCTGTGAATCGGAGAGCTTAAGGTAGTTTGTGTGTATGTAGTTGTTGACGGTCTAGGGAGTGGGTCCAGTTTTGGTTCTTCGGTTATACACGTATGCATACCTTTTTCACATATATCTTTTTTATCCTCTGAAGTAGATGGTACAAAAAATATATCATCACTTCCATCAGTATTCGTTTCAATATGATGTTTTTCGTTATTGTGAGGCAGGATATTTGGTTCATCAGAAAAGGCATTTGCGATTGTGGGATCGGGTTGAGGTGGAATCTTAGTGGACTGGTTACCAACATCATTTCTGTAACCCCGAACATTGCGCACGTCTCCTTCAGGAGTTGTCTGCCTCTCTTTTACAGCGGTTTCACAGCTGGCAGGTCGGTTCTTTTCATTACTATTATTATTTATTTCTCTTTCAGACTGTTTATTCTGATTGAGCAAGGAGTTGTCATTAGGTATAATTTCTTGTTGCGCTTTATCTTTTTTTCGAAGTTGTATGACAACTTCGTAAGCGTTATTATTAAGGAGTCCAGAAGAATCTATGAAGAATTTCCCTGCTGCCTGCCCAGTTTCGTCAACTAATTTAATATACCCACCTTCAGATGTACTGCCTTTGTCGTTGGTGGCTGTTTTAAATGAGGATGTTGATGGCGCAATAGAAGATTGCATAGCTGATGGAGTGTCGCTCGCCTTTTCTTTGGACGCGCCGGGAAGCTGACTCCTGTTACTTGTCCTAAAGGTAATCGTTTTAGATTATCTATTATGCTTCCTATTCCCATTTAGAATTTAAAACCCAAAAGAATATTAAATACTTACGATGCAGGTGCAGGACAATCGCCGCTTTGCCAATGAAAGACAGTACCTGGACAGAATGAAAATGAGATTTAAAAAACATCGCAGATTTTATTGAAGTACGACTGGCCAACTAATAATACAAACCTCTATCACACTGTTGACTTTTACATGGACTCTTACAGTGACATGGCCGAGAAGGTACGTCTTCAGAACGTGCAGCTGCCACCTTGTCACGCACGTCATAGTACATCGACGCTATGTTGTCCCTGTAGAAGTCAATTAATAAACTTAAAGCCAAGCTCTACAACGCTGTTGTCTCTGACACTGAACGGTGTATTGTAGCTACTGAAAGACTTACAGAATGTCTAAGGGGCGGAACAACCAGAAAAGACGTAAGACGAGAACGCGTCGCAGACGCGGCGCCCCTTCAATAAATGTTCATACAAAATGTATAGAAGCGTCGCGACACAAAATAAACAGAAAAGACAGGGCGCGGGCGAGATGCGGTCACGGGCACATACGTCTGCGACGCGACCTCGTCTTACGTCTTTTCTGTGTCCCGCCCCTTAGTGTCATACCTCACCGGGATGCCACGGCGACGTCACCAAGTCGCGCTGCCAACTAAATGCATACAACTATTTAGTGGGTGGCTCACCTGGCGTCCGCTTGTTTACGCAGCCAACCATACATTTTGTTGGCGACGCGACCTGGCTGCACCGACATGACGTCACAGTGACGTATGGCTAAAGTCAAGCGTCATTTGAGAATTCAGAGGCGAGTGTTTTTATATTCTATAATTGCACTATATATGGTAAAGAATACACTAATATGACCAAATAATACACTACTTATTATCAAGATTTATTAAACTATAGTAAATTGAAAATATGAATGAATAATGTTAACAGCATTAATAATTTACCACCAAGGTTCGTGAGGTGTGGTAGACCGCCACATTTCAACATTAGTAGTGCAACAACTCATCTTGTAGCCTGCCCTGCAGAAGGATAGGAAGCGGTAATAGTAGGAAAGGAAGAGGGGTTGGATAGAATCATTAGTTATTAAAAATCCATGAAAACTTACCCCTCTTCTTCTACCATCTTGTAGATGCCTGAGAAAGTATTTACAATTATTCATTTAAACTAATTATAGTTTAAGCTGTTTTTTTTTTTTAAATTTCATTACCAAGGGTCTATCTAATCAAATTAATGACCCCTCGAAAATGGTCCTCGAAATGTTTTAGGCTGCCTAAAAATGGACTTCACTAGCCTTAGCAGACATTGGATATATTTATTAAAAACCGGCCAAGTGCGAGTCGGACTCGCGCACGAAGGGTTCCGTACCATTATCTATAGAAACGGCAAAAAAATCACGTTTGTTGTATGGGAGCCCAATTAAATATTTATTTTATTGTTTTCTAGTATTTGTTGTTATAGCGGCAACAGAAATACATCGTCTGTGAAAATTTCAACTGTCTCAACTATCACGGTTCATGAGATACTGCCTGGTGACAGACGGACGGACGGCCTTTAGTAATAGGGTTCCCGTTTTACCCGTTGGGTACGGAACCCTAAAAAATAATACTAAGGGATGAATTTACTATTAACTGCTACTTTAGTAAATTATTTACTGAAGTAGCATCCTAACTTGATAGCTTGCTACTACAATTGACTATGTTTAATTGCCATTGACTTGCCATCAAGAAGCGATATGTAATTGTACACTCACTTTTTCTTGTTACCCACAACATTGCAAGAAAAAAAAAAAAAATTGTGCAGCTACCTATTACTGACTATTATAGATTATTTACGAGTACCTACCGTTTCTTCATAAGTTCCTTTATTTAGTACTAAGATTAACTTGTATTTCTCATGTCAAGTGAATTATGTTCTTTTTGAGGAATAAATGTCTTAAACCGTAACTTATTCTAATATTTAGGGTAAATAAAATACCTTCATTGAGTTGTTCAAATGACACTGCATTTTCAGCACTCTTGCTAGTTGACGTATGACCAGTCTGTTGCTGCTGAACTTTTCCAATACATGTCAAAGATTTGGCAATTTCATTCAAAAGTTTAGTTTGCCTTTTTGTCTTTTTTTCGGTTTTTGAATCTAGTACTTTGTATATTATAATTCTCTCAGCATCCGATAGATTCTGATTTATCTCTTTAGCATTTCTATGTTTCCTCTTCTTTTCAACTCTCATATTTACTAATGAACTTGTGTCTGAGGTAATGGAGGAAGAGCTATCGGAAGTTTCAGTGGTATTTTTATCTATTACCACAGTTTCAATTATTCTTTTTCCTGGCGGTTTGTCCTGGGAAGTGTCTTTGGTTGGAGGCGTGTGCTTATGACGTGATCTGTACTCGTGGTAACTATCAACTTGGCTAAACTTGACACTGTTGCCAGACTTTCCCTGTTTCACTGTGTTAGGTATCGTATGGATGGCGAGGTTGCCGTCAGTCTCCGGTACAGGCATCCAAGAGTATAGGAAGTCTCTGCTGTCAAAATTGTCATCTTTGTTTAATCTATCGGGCGATTTAGATTGGCTACGACTTTTCTGAAAATAAAAGAATTACTTTGAAAATAGAGTGTATTTCAAAGATTTCATTTTATGGCTGTTGAGTCAAATGGAATATTTACCGAACAGTTATGTTTTTTACATTCCTTTTCTATTTTCTTGTATTCTTGTTGCATCTTTTGCTGTCGACTCTCGTGCTGCATTTGTTGCCGACGCTCATCCATATACGCATTTTTCTGAAATAAGAAACCATTACCTTGGAAAGTCTTCCAATATTTTTATAGACAATGAGTATGGAAGTACAAGTTTTAATAATGATGTATTGGAATTGAATACTGCAAAAAATATATCTTAAATAAAAACCTCATCATACTCACAATAACTTTACTACCCGTATCTTTAGGCAAGGAGTTCAAGAAATTCATAGTGTCCTTATACTCTTTCTCAACATTTAGCTTAGTCACTGCAACCTTGTTCCTCATATCCTGGACTTTCCTTTGTCCCTTGTCTTTAACACCGAGGGTGTCAGCCTCCCTCATGGCCTGTGAGTATGCATCCTCTTCAGACTGCAGGTCTCTGACTACAAGCTTGTCACCATATGGCAAGTCCCTGGTGTCTCTAGTAGAGTGGTTGTACATTAGAATAGAGCTCTTCCTGTGGAGAGGATTCTCTGGAATGTTCTTAGCTTTGTTGTTGGAAGCAGCTCCTTTACCTGGAATTGTAAGTGGCACCTTATTATTTTATTTTTTTATTTGCTCAAACATGGTGTATACATACACAATTTAATGCATGCAAGATCTTAAATATGAGTGGCTCACTACATGTCTGCCATTTCTCATGGCGTGCAAATATTTTGGTTATTATCTTGATTTTATTGATGCTATTGATTCTAATTCTTCAAGTAAGCTTGATGCATGTCTTTAAAACTTGATTTATACATAATGAACCATTTACAATGAGTAATGAATACAAGAATACATCAATATTTAAATGATATGGTAGAAGTGAAAGTTGAATATCAGATGTAATGGACCCAACTCCAATGGATTACAAAGCCACTATTGCTTATTATTTGCATCACAATATTGCTTACAAATTGTTGGACCAACTTTACTCCTCCTAAATGGGCTTCTCCCTCTGACAACAGGGCTTGGTAGTATATTAACTTGCTGCACAGGTCTTATGGAACTAAAGATCTGGTTAATTTGAGCATTAGTCACGGATTTAAACTGTCTACTAGGTACAGGAGTATCATAGTTAACATCGTGAGGACAAAACTGACAGCTCGTTTCTGCTCGCCAGGCAGGCACAGGAATGATTTGTTGGTCATGCACTTGGCAAACATTAAAAGGAATACCTTCAGGCTTAGCCGTTCTTGTGCGTTCTATAGTCTGTTTCAAGCTTTGCATATCTTCTGGTGTATTCTTGTTTGTGAATGTTGGTTCAGTTTCTCGTAGGCGCAGTTTTCTGTTCTGCAGGTATTCAGAAACGATTGTCAAGGAAGGTCTTCCTGGTTCTCTATCTTTCATTTCATGTGTATGCTTGCCTCGTAAATTGGATGGCATATCCTTGCTGAGGGCAAACAAGTCTATTCTACTGCTCTTGTCAGCTTTACTTCCAATAAAATCATCAGAATCCTTTGGAGTGTATTTGTCTGTAGGAAGCGAGAGTCCTGGCACAGAAGGGTCCCACTCTGGTATGGTCTCCATGTCCCACTGTGTGGCTATGTCACTGGTCTTCACAGCCTCTGCTTCATTGTTACTTGATACTGCATCTTTGACACTTTCCTTTGAGTTTGCAAGCTCTGAGGAACCTCCTGCCTTCTGGGAAGTATCATCAGAAACTTTTATGCTTGAAGATTTGGACAAAAGCTTATTAGCTACCACTGATGACTTGTCCCGGCTAAATTCGTTAGCAACCTCCCTGTGGAAACCAAAAATAATGGTAACATGTAGAAAAACTGTTTGAATTGAAATTCAAAGTGATGATTGAAATTCTTGTAATACCAGCTTATATTGTACAGTAAACTTCTTTTGAATGCCTTGCCTTGTTTATATTCCTAACTAAAAAAAGCTCAATCAAAAAAAGTCCAACCCAATTCTAGACCAAAATAAAAGACCAAGATATCTTCACACAACCACACAAATAATTCATTTGTTCTTCAATAAATAGCACAATACTAATGATATCCTCACCTGGCTTGCACTTTTCTGTCGAGCAATTTTTTCTGTTGATCTAGTTTCTCCTGCTTTTTCCTTCTCAGTTCAGCTGTAGCCTCCTTACCCCGCAACTTAGATAAGTCTGTCTTTGCTACATCATCTACTAACAAAAACGGATGGCTTATTCCATTTATCCACCCTAAAACAGCCACCCTAGAGGGTGGATATTCGGAAACGCGAGTTCATGTATCCACCACATATGGGGTGGATATTCGGAATTCATATATTATTTTTCTTCTGATTTCCCCCCTCAGCTGTGTACAGTCATCTAGAGGAACATGATAGAAACTGGCCCAAAATACTTAGTGAACGTTTTACATAGAAATACATACTCCTTGTATGAAAATAGTTTTGTTTACGATTATGAATTTATCCAGGATACACAGTTACGTCTACTCAATAATTAAAAATTAGTGTTGGTCATTTCTTGGACATATTGCAGAATTTATAAAATACTACCTGCCCCGCCTCGGCTTCGCACAAGTGTACCTACTCTTTTTTATTTATTTTTAGTTGAAAGATAAATAATGATTTTCTTTGTTTAGTAAAAATGTGATATTTAGAAATACAGGATGCAAGTTTTTATTTTAATATATAAGTTTATTCCACTGTCGACTGTACATGGGGTAAAAAGTCAGAAGAACAATAAGAAGTGAATTTCAATTATCCACCCTATTCAGGGTGATAGATGACATAGATGGACACGCATTTCCGAGTATCCACCTTAGGGTGGCTGTTTTAGGGTGGATAAACGGAATAAGCCAAAAGATATCCTTTTGGCTTATTCCGTATATCTTACCAACTAATATTAGTAATATTCTCAAATATTGTAGCTATATTCAGAAAGAGGTTGATTTGGGTATCATAACAATGTTATCCATAATATTCGGTCATTTGGACTTTAAAAAGAGACTGTGACCTCTGACTTTATTTTAGTCTTTCTTCTCAGAGTAGTCAGATAGCACCTTGGTCTTGGTTGACTGGTAGAGAATGCCTACAGCATTAAGTCCGCCTTTGTACCTTATTGTGTGCGAGAAGTTTAAATAAATAGAAACGCCAACCTCATCTAGTTTTTATAATATGTTTGACATATAAAAGTGTTTGTACAAACCTACTTACAGAAATAAAAATCATTTATCATCATCAACAGCATATTTCTAACCCTAACTCACCTTGCTGTGTCAATTCGGATGCACTATGATGACCCGCGCCAACGTTTTCCAACCCTTTCGCATAAAGCACCTCCAGACGCTTGACCAGTTTCGTTTGACATTCAAAATATTCCTTTTGTTTCTTCGCGTCTAGATCGACAACTTGTCGTAACTTTTCAACCTTGGCGCGCTGTCTTATTTTCTTTGCGATGTCTTTAGACTGCTCGCGGACCTAAAAATTCTCTCGCATTGTATACTTTATCGGTACTTGACTAATTTTTTTCTAAATAAATATATTTCAAAATAACATTCCTATCATAATTCAAACCTGTTGAAGTCTCAGCTTTCGTCGTCGTAGAAATTCATTTGTTTTTATAGCTTCGGTCTCTGAAGTCATCTTGACATTTGACACGACGAAGATAAGTTTTAAGTTTTTATTTACATATCTGGCAAAATTACTTAATTAAATAGTTTGTCTAACACTACAAATAAAATAACAAAATATTTTCAACTATTAAAGGAAAATTCAAAAATCAAACAATCAAATGTCATTCAACGTATTTGATGACAGGAGCAGACGCAGAGCAGCACAGATTACACAGAATATGTAGCAGAGCAGCAAAGAGTGGAGGGGAGGGGCAGCAACATCAAATCGAATGTTCGAGTCGAAATGATACTCGAATCGGTTGACTATATTAGTTCGCCCTTCATTATTGGCTTTGTGCATTCATCATATTTTTATACGTAGGTATATTAATTTCTTCTACTTACCTACTCCATTTATTTGCCCATAACCTTACGTTGTAATAAGTTCCTATTGAATGACTATTTCATGAAATAGTCATTCAATAGGATTCTACGAAGAGAGTTATATGTATTGATAGCTAGGATAATATTTTTATAACCTGACACAGACCTGAAAATTGCAAAAAACGTAAAAAAAATGTATTTGGGGAGTACCTTAGCGCATCCCTCATCGCGCATGCTCTAAGTCTAAACTCTAAACTATACTACGTATAATATAGCTTGATCTCTGCGACATAATTATGTCAAACTGACATTCCTAGGGTTGTCACGATATCAAAAATTGACGATAGAAATTATCGACGTTTCTTACTATAATCGATGCTAATGTAACATATAATTGGGTTTAATTTAATTATAAACGTTATTAAATTAAACGAATATTTTAATATAAATTTTAATACATATTCTCTTAACGGAGTACACCCCAAATCCATATCTGAATCAGTTTCTGAATCGCTAGAACAATCTTGTTTTATTATAAACTCTTGTTCGCAAATATTATCAAATCGGACGATGTTATGATAAAATATACAATAAAATTAAAAGATAAATTAATTTTAAATTAAGTTTTATTTATAATATCGATAGTTTATAGTATGCGGTCACGATGATTCATCGCCCAGCACTAAATAGGTCGGCATGCCCATAAAGTATGACACTGACAGGTACTGTCTGTACTAGTATGAAATTCACATTGACATAGTTTTCCTATCTCAATGGAAATTCAGGACTTCTAGGCGTGATTTTACTGACAGCTGTCGCAGAGATCAAGCTATCCTAGAAATAAATGCATTCAACGTGGGCTGCATTCCGAATTAGGCCATAATCGCTCACAGCGCTCACAACAATAATTTGCGTTCCGAATTAGATATCACGATTACGACAGCTGAGAGCTGTCAACAATTCGGAACGCTCGTGAACGCGCTCACGGTTGGATTACAGTATTTCTTTGTGTACGCACGGCTCAAAGAGTAGAGTAACTATATACGGAAAGAGTAACAACTCTGTGGTAAAATTTGCATGTACGGAAAGTGGTGCCACCTTGAGTTTGGTGGGTGAACTAAGGCTCTAATATACATATAGGTATGTATACTAATAAGTATGTATACCTATAGGTAGGTGTATACAAATGAGGATTTATTATTCTTATTCAATTTACAGACATCTTACTCAACTTTTTGTCCTAGTATTTTTCTCTTATTTACAAATTACTTTTGTCTTCAATAGTGAACGAAGTCAAAAGTACCAGAAACTGAGAAATTAGGACAATCTGTAGAGCGAGTCTGTTTAGGGTCAGCTGGGGGTGGGTTCACCTAATTAAAAAAAACACATAAGATGTTCAGATTAGTGTCATTTTATTAACATCAAACGACTTAATATTTTTTCGTTTTGTATTTGTTGTAATACAGCTGAGCTGCGTTTTTTGTCACATCTCCACCTTCGTAGGTGATTTTTCCTTCTAATATTCTATTTATAGACCTGCACCAACTATAAATAATTATATGTATGGAAGTGTCAACAAAACATTGTTTTACTTTTTCATGATGTATTTCAGTCTATAAAACTAAAATCGGTGAATAATTCAATGAAACTTTTTATTCTTTCTTTGATGTTCTTTTCGTGGCAATCGTTATTCAAAAATGCAACAGTTGTTTCTTGTATTTCTTGAAAACAAGCTACTAGGCAGTCGGAGGGATAGCAAAGCCATTTCTTATTTTGGCAATATTCTTTGGCACGTATATATTTCATTGTTCGAATTGCCCAGTAGTTTGCTTTTACAATCTTTACAACCTTTGACGACTTTTTGTAGACACTTCGTCAAGGCCCACCCACAGACATAAGTTCTTTGATCAGCCCCTGAATCAGAAATATTTCTTGTATTTTGCAAAACATTTAGGGGCTGATCAATTACAATACTTTGGGATTGCAAGGGAGCATTACCTTTTTCCTTATTTTTAAGGAAAAAGGAGAGAGATTGTAGACAGTCATTAGAATCCTCTTCGCAATTGGAGCCTACTGAATGATTCGTGCTGAAATTATTTAATAATAATGTTTTAAATGCTCCCTCAAATCCCACACAGTTGGGTGTAACATTTCGCGCACCCAAACTTCGAACACATCCAAAGAAATTTTCGAGTGGGTCTTGGTTAAAATTGCGTGTCAGCATCGCGTCAAAGGAATATTTTTTTGATAATAATTGCCAAATCGATTTAAAACCTTCTATTGTTCTAATAAAATTATTTAAAGTTGGGACAGACTTTTCAATTTTCTCATCACCTTTTTTCACCATAAATTTGGCAGTTTTTAACATTATCAACGCATCTTGCCATAACATATGATGAAGAGAATCTCGCTTTACAGCAGCTCTGTATATTTTTCCATTTGGCGGCGTAAAAGATGACGCGTTAAATGTGTCAAACAATTTGTCTATTAGCAGTATAAACGGTATTAGATCCCGACATTCTGAGGGACAATCTCCTCTTGCAATTACATTATCAGTAGCAACTGCCATACTACAACTTAATACTTGAGCCGCATTTTTCACCCTCATTTTTTTTATTTTGCCAGGATCTATGTGTTCATTGGTCAAATTGGGTAGCATACGCAACTCTCCATGCGACCTGTCGGCTTCAAAAACCCGCTGAAAGTATTCCCACTTTACTATTTTTAATACATTTTCGTGCATATAATGCATTTCTTTATTTAATAAATTATTTCTAATTCCTTTTAATAAGTGGGGAACATCAAACAGCGGGATTATATCATATTTGTTAACACGTCCTTTCGCCATTCTTTTCCTGCTTGGAAATATGCAGTTTTGGCTTCGGAGATTAAGCTATTTATAGTGCTTACATTTGCCGAGCTTTGGTCGCATACAGTTGCGATTATCTTTAGACCAGTAGCTTGTACGTTGGCTATAACGTCTACTAACATTTCTTTAAGTTTTGATGTCTTTAATGTTTGGGTAAAGTAGTAAGCTACTGGTTGTTTGTAATTTTTCCTCACCCCTTTGACCATGAACACCAAAACATGATTGGCAAAATTTGGCATCTTACATTTCCCATCGTTCTCAAAACCAACAAGATCGTCTGTGTATACATTGTAATGGATATGGGGAGATATGGACATTTCATCAAATACTAACGTACACAGACGATCTTGTTGCAACATTTTCGACACTGTGGACTTTAACTCTTTAAAAACGATTTAATTTATGCCTGGAGTCAATTTTACTTGAGCAAGCAATGACTTCAGGACTTTCTTAGATGGTAATGTAAAATGTTTACACATTAACTTGTAGGCTTTAGGACTTTTCTTAAAAATTGAAAGCGATAAAATCTTTTCTTCCAGGGTAAATCTATGCCCCTTCTTTTTCTTCCGTCCTTCTATGCATTGCATTCGAGTAAACAATTTAGCCGACTCGGACATGTTACGAGTTAATTTCTCAAAATCTCTGTTCGCACTATTCTTTTGGATTTGTTTAATGCGCAACTTGAAAGTTTTAAGTTTTTGGCGCAATCTCCTGACTTCATTTTGCGTTTGTCTTGCTTTTCTAGCACACTGCGTTTCAGCCTTTTTCTGCAGAAACTCGACAGTTTTACCTGAAATATTAAATTTTAAATTTTAAAACATACATATTTAGGATGTTCAGGTATATTAGATAAAATTGTTTACGTAAGAGACTAAAGATTTGCTAAATTCTATGAATTATGTATAATGGATGGAAATAAAAAGTTGTTCGTTTTTTGTAGCCTATGGTATGTCCCAGTGCTGAGCAAAGGCCTCCCTTTTTGCCTTTCAAACTTCACTATCTTGTGCAGTTTCCCACTGCTGCTCTTGCCTGACCACCACCATATTTATTATTATACATATTTAAAATGTGAGACTTATAATAAACCTCAAGGTCAGTGTTGCACTATCCTTATCTACCAAAAGTTTAGATAAACTCGAGCTCGAGGGACTCGTGGTTAGGAAACAGCCGCACAGGTCAATCAATCAAAGGTTAAGCTACGCTTGCCGTGGTCGGTCCGTAGATGGGTGACCATCCATTTCATACCGAGACCCCTATGTGCCTCGGAAAGCACGTTAAGCCTTCTGTCTCGGCTATCATTTGTAGATTTTTGACATCTATTATGGATAATCAGAAGCCCAAAAGTCTGACAACCACTCTTACCCAAGGGGTATAGTGTTGAGCCAGTAACATTGCAGAGGTCAGATAGGCAGTTGTTCTATGTAATATATGCATATGGTTAGACTGGTAGTCAACCCTAACATAATTCGGAAAAGGCTGGGCAGATTAATTGAGTTTGGATAAACTTAACAATACACACATCATGTTAAATGGATAAACAGCCTAAAACATCCCACCATTTGGAAAAGAAATTATGTATGCAAATGATAAATTAAACCAGTTAGGTAGTGCTATGTGAATATATAACAAACAAGCAGACAGACCAGTTCACATTTATAATAATAATTATAAAAAAAACAAAGTACCTGCATCAAATTTTGTCAATGGTATGGGAGCATGGCACTTTTCACTTGACATTAAACAGGTAGATCCAGATGGCCCTGAGAATTCTGTAGAACCAACAGCGGATGAAGGTCCAGATCTGGATGGACCAGGTAGGTGTTTAGTTTGAACCGATGACCCAGCCACGTTGATGATATCAATCATAGGTCCGCCATGACCAGATTGTCTTCTAGGTTGACAGTAGCTATGGTCTGTCTCCACAAAAGTACTGATTGTTTGCTGAACACCTGTAACATAACATTGCAATATTATAATCAGTTGAATTACTTTTTTTCTGATATTTCTGTGTTTTGATGCAACTTCAGCAACTTCTATATCTATGTTGCCTTTTTGTACCTTTGATACTTTGAGAAATAAGTCTTT
This sequence comes from Tiliacea aurago, assembly GCA_948098905.1. Lineage (NCBI taxonomy): Eukaryota > Metazoa > Arthropoda > Insecta > Lepidoptera > Noctuidae > Tiliacea > Tiliacea aurago. The sequence goes on along the minus strand of OX402578.1, from coordinate 19,927,076 downwards.
TAATTCTTTTTTATTAGAGAATTTAAGTAAAGGAACAAAAAGTGCCTTTATTTTGATCCCAATGAAAACCCACCATTGAGTAAATAAAATAATAATTTAATTGGTTTCTGTATTAATAGAGCAAAACAGGGATCCCTTACATTCATTATAATAACCTTCAGATTAACTTTTTTATTATTAAACAAAAAAAACGCAATCAAAGTTTTGCCATGACACCTGACAGGTTAAGTTGACAAATCTCTTGTACAGCAGCAGCTCACTAGTCTTACAGGGATTTGGTTCAAATGCAAAAATAATAGATCCCAAATCCCTGTTTATTCCACAATTTTATTTTCAGAGTACTTTTATGTTACTCTGACGAGTACAACAAATCAATAAAATTGATAATCTGAATCAATTTGGTATTGTTATAAATGTTATTTTCTCACAAATATTGAGCTAATTTAATTCTACTTACGATTCAAATTAACTGATGGTATGGCTGAACAAATAAGATGACCTCCAGTTGTCTTGAATGTAGGATCAAAATGGTGATCACATATTCTTTTGTTCTTGTATATCTTCGTACGGTCCCTTTCTGTAACCTTGCTGCCAACAGCCGCTATCCAAGCAGCGAACAAATCAGGTCGGTTTTCAGGGTTTGGAAACCGGTGAAGGGGTACACCGTATGCAACTGAAAATGGAACGAAATTTATGAATATCAGAGTATGACTAAATAAAATGAAATTATGGAATAACATAAAACTGTTTTCTTGCTTCTAGTAAATACGGTACGGTATGGTAATAAACACTCACCTAAAGCATCACAGCCAAAAATACAATATCTTCTTCGGAGTTCACTCATATTAACAAAACAACAAAAAACAAAGTGATAACAATAATATGAAATAAAAACAAAACAAATAACAGTAACAAGACTAACAAGTAACAATTATTAGAAATAGCTGAGTTAGTGAGTTTAACTCGGGAAGCGCATCAACGCCGGTAAAACCTTGGTAAAACCGGAGCTGACAATGGCCGAATGGCGACAATGACATTTGTCTGACAATTTACAAACAAGACAAGATGGCTGCCAAGTTTTGTTAACCCACCAAACTCCAGATGTCGCTGTCGCCCATGGAAATTGATGACAGTGCTAAGTGTGCCCCCCCTGGCACGGCTACAGATCAAGCTATACATTTCCAGTATAAGCTGATCTCGCATTGTATAGGATTTCCTTCAATGAGAAGTCAGCGTAAACTGGAAATGTATAGCTTGATGTGTAGCCGTGTGTACATGTACACCACAAGTGAAGGTATTTTTCCAGATATATTAAAAAAAATCTGTAATAAAGCCATTGTTTAAAAAACAAGACAAGGAACTAATGGAATGCTACAGGCCGATTACAATAATACCGATGTTCTCAAAAGTAATTGAATACTATATTTATAATAAACTTAGTTTTTATTTAGAAGTAAACAATATTCTCTGTACCGAACAAAAAGGATTTAGAAAAAAAAACAATAAGTATGGCAGTGTATGACTTTTTGCACTCGATTATGACAAATATGGACAAACATACTCCAGTCTGTGCTATATTTTGTGACATGGCGGTTGATTATGTCCAACATGATATTTTACAAAAAAAAACTTGATGGGTACCTACGGTGTTAGAGGGAATGTTCTTGAACTTACAAAATCATATTTGAATGACAGAAAACAAATAACCGAAATAAGTAGACTAAACACTAAAACCAAAACCGGCCAAGTGCATGTCGGACCACGCACAATGAAGGGTTCCGTAGTTGGGATGAATTTATCCCAAAAACAAACTTAACATTGTAGTTGAAAAACATGCTCTCCCATACATCGATATACGTTACGGTCATTTCTCCAACTGCAAATTTAAGTTGGTCGACTATTACTCGTTAACTTGTGAAGCCTACTTAGCTGTGATAGTTTTCCTTTTAATTTCGTTATATATACTATTGCCATGAATTTTTTCACATATCCAAAACCAACCATTTAGCTGGCAGGGGGGGGACACACTTGACTCTAACAAAAAATAGCACTTTAAAGCTTAATATTACGCAAACGGATCCCTTAATTGAAAAATGGTTTTGACAAACCCTCAATATTTTTGAACGGCCTATCCAATGATATCCCACACTATGGAATAAACGAGAAAAAAAAATATCATCCCAATTTCACGTGTAAGGGAGGTACCCTAAAAAAAAATGTTTACCATAATTTTATTTTACCATTTTTTCGGCATGATTAATATGTATGTATACCCATGCCAAATTACAGCTTTCTAGGACTAAGCGTCTCTGAGCTAAGCTGGGGACAGACGGACGGACGGACAGACAGACAGACAGACAGACAGACAGACAGACAGACAGACAGACACAGACAGACAGACAGACAGACAGACGGACATGGCGAAACTATAAGGGTTCCTTATTTACTACGGAACCCTAAAAATGAAGAAAAAATTCTATCGGAGGAACGAACCGTTACCTACGGAGTTCCGCAAGGAAGTGTTTTAGGACCACCGCTTTTTACAATTTACATAAATGACTTTCCAAAGTCAATTGACCATCCTATGACCCTTTTCGCGGACGACAGTACTATAACTATACCCTGTAATAATAAAGAACTATACAAACATGACATAATACATTGATCAATACTATACAATGCTTAGCCAATAATAATTTAAAAATTAATTTAAAAGTAAGACAGTAATTATGCATTTTAGCCACCGTATATTGCCATTTCCCAATCTTGACATAACATTTGATAATATAACAATTGACACGGTCAATACAACTAAGTTACTGGGACTAATTATTGATCAACATTTAAATTGGAAGGATCACATTGATTCTCTGAGTAAAAGAATTAGTAGTAGTGCCTATGCATTGTGTACTTACTTGTTGTCACGAAAAGTCAATAGGGAGGCGTTATTAACAGCGTACTACGCTCTGGCCGAATCCGTTCTCAGATATGGTGTTATAGTTTGGGGCAACTCGACTAATAGAGAAGTAGCATTTAAGGCACAAAAGAGATGCCTTAGAGCAATGTTTCATTAGAAAACCACGGACAGCTGCAAACCCTATTTTATAATGCATAAAATTTTAACATTGACATCCTTATATATTCTTGAAACCGTCATTTTGACTTGACTTCCCTATAGGACTGCACTTATGCGCAAAAGTGTTTTTCATATGGCTCCAATTGTATACAATAAGTTGCCTATAAGTTGGAAGGAGCTTAACAATATACTATCACGGACACTTCCGCCTGACCACCACTAAGCTCATTTTAGCTTGCAATTAAAAAATAGAAGCGCTCTCTAGCTCCGCCCTGTTGGCCTTGAATAGACGAATGAAAGACAAGACCGGCCGGTCGAGCGCACTGACGACGCACGCCGAACAATGTATTGTTATTTTAGAACAAAATCTTACCTACCTGAAACTGGCTTATGCGACTAACAATGTGGTCGGTAATTGTAAATTAAAAATTCCAACAAATATTTATATTTTCTTCTAAAGAGATGAAAATATTTGCTGGAATTTTTAATTTAGTATAGTAATCTTATAAAATCCTATAATATTCATTATTCCCTAAAACGTATACACATATTCTCTAAAACGGCTCTAACAATTTCGATCGATAAAATTTTAAATAACGGGGCTTTAAGGGGTGAAATATCGATCTAGCTAGATGTTATCTCTGGGAAAGTTCGTTTTAAGTTAATATTTGTCCTGAGCGGAGCTCGGTCACCCAGATATTTTACTTAAACTACCTATTCTAACTATAATATTATTTCTAACTAGAATGTTGATTAGTTAAATCGCTATTATCGGTTAGGCATTAATTAAAAAGTAAAATACTATTTAAAGGTTTATCAGTTTCATTAACTAAATAAAATAAACGAAGATATTCATAAAATATTGGGTATAGGAATTGGATACAGTAAATAGGTAACAAGAACAAGTAGTTATTAGAATCAACTTAAAATAAGAAATAAACCCTACATTGTGTCCTAACAAGCAACAGTTTTTCTATGCAATAGCTATATATATATTGATGTAGTTCTTTACAAAATAACGATCTACTGTCGGTGGTAGATTGAAATACAAAACTTTTGAAATGGCATAATAAATAAAAACTCTGATAAGTAATAAACAATAATTATAAGCTCATAGGAAGTGACTTCGTTTAAAAAGGATTATCTATTATTAACCAAGAAAACACTTTTTATACAGATACACAGTGGCAAGCATTGTTTCTTTAAAACCTACATCGAATTTGAAACAGATAGTGCGTGTGTGAGCGAGAAAGTACTCGAGTTAGCGCGTCACAAGTTCACAACAAAGCAGTAGGTAATAAATACCACGTGCATAATAATTGCTTTGCCAAGTATAAAAACTATGATTTTTTTTTGCCTTTTGTTCTTTAATTACTCTTCAAATGTCGAGTGCCGGTTGATAGCTAATCATCGATTATTTTTGACTGTCGAGTGCCGTACTACGATGGATCGACTGTGGTCCAACTATATTGTGATTATATAAGGAACTTAAGCGCTCTACCTCCTTTGTTCATAATATATCAAAATGATCAGGAAAGACAAAGTTAGCTATGCGTCCAATTTGCTACCAACATAACGTCTCGATCTAAGCACTTTTTGGTCACATTATTAGTCTATATGTGTAGTTCTTAACTTATACCCGTGTTTTGTGAAGCAATGCTCTTTTGTTGTTGTAAACAATGGACTTTTTGTATAGCTTTATTTACGACATAAGTCCATTGTTAACACTTGTAACGATTTATTATGATTCGCTACTATCTTGAACTCATAAAAATACACATAAATAAAACTAAGCCTGACATGTACATTTACAATGAATTGATTTATGAAATACCTTTTCTGTTGTAGAACAAGCTAGAAAGTAGCAACTTACTTACAGAAGATAACATTTGCATGACAAACTTTGCAGTTTGCATCATTAAATTCAATTTTATTTATACATTTATGTATTTTAAAATACAAAATTTACGATAACAATAATTAAAATAATTTACTACTTAGCTCGTATGCAGCCTGTTTTGACTTATATGTTATTTTTAATTTATTACAATATCACTATTATTCTTAATTCTTTAGACATATGAGAATGTTGTAATTAAAAATATTTGTTGACATTTGCACGTCACATCATGTGGCAAACATGTCTGTACTTGTTATTGTTACCATCTTGCATGGTATGACACATGTTTATGCAAATAAATATTATCTTATCTTATCTTATCCACAAACTTCTTCTTCTATGATTAGTCGGCGACTGTAGCCACAAGCACAATTTCCAAAAAGCCACGTTAGCAATGATTTCAAAAGGAAGGATACGCCCATCAGAACATTTTACTTACACCTTTTTCATACAAGCAAAAAGTAGCGCCATCTGTGACAACTCATATGAACTACGTGAGTGCTGCGTTGCATAGGTCGACGACGCGCGACGTAACCTTGTATGCACGACATGTACAGTACGTGCGTGCATAATATTTTAAATCACATTTTATCGGAAATAAGTTAACCACTGAGGCGTCCATACTTTGACAGAAAACGTAATAAAACAAATTAATCTCGATCAGCTTTATTTGAAATTGAAAAAAATTTAATAGTAATTATTATTAATTTAATCATTATTAACACACGAATAAAAAATGACGTACGTACAAGGTTACTTCGTTATCGTCGCGCGCGCTGCCGGCAGCGCGCGACATGGCCGCCATTGTGGATTTCGGTGGTAAAATTATAACTTTACAAATGTGTTTATTGAATAATTTTATTGCAACAAAGGCAATTTAAGGTTACTTATCGATGTTATGATATCCCATGTTCCTTTTTAACCTATGTATGATAATTTTTGCGGCCTTTTACTACGCAACTAGGCATTTTAATGACAGAACTGTACTGATTAACTCCTCCGCGCGTGGACCGCGTTAGACTGAGTCGCATTGGCCCTAAACTGTAATTTTAGGGCCAGCGCGCTGGTGCCATTTCGTCGCGCGGTTAGCCTGGTCCTTACTATCTATGTCAATGCACGTTAGTTTTAAAGTTATGATGCGGCTCAAAACAAAACAGCGCTCACGGTGATAAAGGTGTAGGGCATGATCGGCGATATCGCAAGATGGCGCATGTCATGACATGTCATCATCTATGACGATTCACGCGACATCGTTTTCGCCCTGAAGCTAATTCGGAAAGAGTGTAAGCGCGCTCAACTTGATTACAGCGCAACTCGGAACGCACCCATCTTTGATGACAGGAGCAGCAACAAGTAGTGAGGGGGGACTTCTTGGCGGGAAAGTGAAGCGTCATGTTCAGTAGTTTGTTTTATTTTCCAAAATTTGTGTTTAGCCGAATACTAATGTGTAATAATGGTGGATTATTAACCATTAAGTGTTTGTGAACGTGCATTAGTGTAGGCAAATGAAACAAAACAGTGCAACTTCGCTTCAAGTTCTCTCAAGAAGTCCGCGTGAGGACTCAGTAAAGTGCCACATCTTTACTGAAACTCAAGGGGAGTGGGCGGGGATATCATCATCATGCATTTATAATTCATTTCATCAATATTAGACAAGAACTAAAACTTGACATTGGCTAAATGCACAAACCGTGCGAAGCCAGAAGGAAAAGAAAAAAAAAAAAAAGTAGTGAGGGGGGACTTCTTGGCGGGAAAGTGAAGCGTCATGTTCAGCAGTTTGTTTAATTTTCCAAAATTAGTGTTTAGCCGAATATTAATGTGTAATAATGGTGGATTATTAACCATTAAGTGTTTGTGAACGTGCATTAGTGTAGGCAAATGAAACAAAACAGTGCAACTTCGCTTCAAGTTCTCCCAAGAAGTCCGCGTGAGGACTCAGTAAAGTGCCACATCTTTACTGAAACTCAAGGGGAGTGGGCGGGGATATCATCATCATGCATTTATAATTAATTTCATCAATACACAAGAACACACACAAGAACTAAAACTTGACATTGGCTAAATGCACAAACCGTGCGAAGCCAGAAGGAAAAAAAAAAAAAAAAAAAATAAGTAGTGAGGGGCAGAGCACTAGGGCAGGACCTCCGTTAGGAGTATATGTGCATAGACTAATATTTAAAAATGAGATGTATGTGTTCTGTGGGCAGGACACTACAGGCACATTCCTTCAAATCGAATGTTCGAGTCGAGACAGTCGAGATGATACTCGAACCGGTCGACTGTATTACTTCGATTGTAATAGTGATCCAAAAAAAGATGAATTTACGTTATATGGCTGTTGTGTCCATCAATTCTTGATAAATCTATTCTTTGTTTTCAAACATGAAATCATATTATAACATTCACCTTCCCTTTACATATTCTTGGAACATTATTAAAAGGTAACTGTAGGTTTAAACATAACAAAGAAGTGGCTTTGAATAGCAAAGTACCACAACCCATGGCCTGTGATACCTTTGTTAATATTGAAATATAAAGGTACCTATCTATTACTTATGTAATCCTTTTAATACTTACGTTATTAGCAACATAAGGTCATACGTAAAAAAATAATTCATATCGAACTGGGCGGGCTTAAGAAAGTGACAGAGTCAATTACTTCCACATGCGAAAAAAGAAAGCGCAGCAATGCGCTGGAACCAAAATAAAACAACTTAGGAGCGCCAAACCAAATAAAAATTGTTGTATTAAAAATATTTTCAGCCAGAGTTTTCCCCTTCCCCTCGGACTTCTGTGCGGTACAGACATGTTTTAAGTTGGCTATATTGTCAAAATTTTATTTAAATAATTAAAATCAAATACCAAAAATTCGTGCCAGTACCAGGCGCGCATGATCAGTACGAAGCCAAGTGTAACCAGTGTGCGACGAGCATCACCTATGAGCTATCTCTACGCAACAACTGCGTGAGTAATTAACTAATTAGCCAATAAGGTCAAAACCACGCCCCTCGTCGCTAATCACCAGCACTACTTGCGCGCACACGACGCGGCGGTCACCGCCCTTAAACCGTACCGGTGCGCACGCACTGGGAGCGTAGTTGCCGCCTAGTACCAGGAGTACTCGTCCAAGCTTGCGCCGCTCAAGTGAATTTAAATAAGTATGCCACTTCGACGTACTCCTCCACAAGCGACCTCCTCGGAAGCTATGATATCCCCATACCACGGCGGCTCTGAACCGAGTATTCCCACTTGCTGTCTTGATGGGGTAGATCTTAGTGACTTCTCAACAAATGTAAGTACGCGAGTACCTAAACGGAAACACGACCAAGAATATATAGAGGAGTGGCAGTCCTTCAAAACAGAGATTATTAGTACATTGAAAACTTGGTCTGATTCTCAAAATAATAAGATCGACCAAATACTAACTAGCGTTAACGAGATCCGCGAGGAATATCGTGAACTGCGCAAATCAGTTGAATTTAACTCAGAAAAGTTCGACGACATAATTGCAAATGTAGCGAGACTAGAGAATGAAAGGCGCGATAGCCAAAAATACATACAATCACTCGAAAATAAATTGGAATCTATAGAGAGAAGTTTAAAAGGTTCAACTATTGAGATACGGAACATCCCAATATACGATGCGAAGGAGACCACAGAAGATCTGATCAACGTAATTAAAAGTGTGGGAAAAGCCGTCAGTATAGACGTTGAAACAACAGGTATCCGTGATATTTTCCGAGTGAATACCAAAACAGACGGTTATAAACCTATAATCGTTGAGTTTACCAGTAAACTAACAAAAGAAAGTATGTTAGCTGCCGTAAAAAAGTTCAATCAGGTCAATAAGAATAACAAATTAAACACTACCCACCTACAATTAAAAGAGCCGCAGACACCGATATACGTAGCGGAAACTCTAACTGCAAACGCGAAGAAGCTTTTTTATTTGTGCAGACAATTTGCAAAAGAACACAAATACACATTTTGCTGGGTAACACACGGACGGATATTCTTACGTAAAGCCGAAGGGCAGAAACAAATTCGAGTTGACAATGAATCTGATCTCACTAATCTTAGAGGTCAACAGTGACTATCCACCATAATTGTCAGACTTGTCAAAACATGTTTGTTACCATTTTTTGTTACAATTTTTATTTTATTTTATTGTTTACTTTTTATGTTCACTTTTTCAACTTATATGCATGTTAATTTTTCATTGATTTTTGTCTGTATCTACACAATTTCCACTAAACAGATCAGCAAACTCTACACACATAAATCTTTTACAACACACAATACGACATCCAAGGCTCATGTTTACGCATTCTCGCCCGGCTTGTATACCCACCTAGCAACTGTCACCATTAAAACTTTATATTTACACCAGAGATTTATAAAAGTAACATTTATGCATTTACGTAAAATTCGATCATAATTACCAATTATCAATAAATAATGAATTGGATGAGTTAACGGTTGCTGACTCCAGCACTTGTGATATTGATGACTGCTCCAGTTTAATTTATACCGAGAATTCCCCTTTGAATATTATTGTACAAAATATAAGAAGTGTTAACCGAAATTTTTCAGGATTACAAACCCTCATCAAACGATCAGAAATTGACTGGGATGTGATCATTCTAACGGAATGTTGGATATCTCAGACACCGTTTATTCCACTTCTAAGTGGTTACCATTTCGCAAACACACATACTAACAGGACACAAAACGAGGGCGTTATTGTTTATTATAAGTCTACCCTTACCTTAAGATATTTGAACCATCGCTTGTGGATGGAAATTGTCTGGCTATCATTTGATTGATTCGCAAACTGTGGTCCTCTGTATTTATCGCCCCCCGGGGGAAAAAAATGTATCTAAGTTTCTTGAATCACTAAACAATATTTTACTAACATTATCGCCATACAATAACATTTTCCTTACTGGCGATATTAATATAGACATAACGCCATTCTCTTCAGATGCAAGAGCGGAAATTTATCTGAATCTATTAGCCTCTCATGGTATGTTGCCTGCGTACTATATCCCTACCCATTCTCAAACATGCCTTGACCACGTAATTGTCAAAGCAAAACTTTCGGTGAAATGTTTTGTTGCCCATACAACCCTAACCGACCACTACAGCGTCATTATAAGCCTTTCTCATATGAGCTCCTCACACCATCTTTCAAAAACAATAAGACGTATGCATTATCCATCCCTTGACGAACAAATTAAAACTGTTAATTTCGATAGTATTAACTCTTTAGATAAGGCTAATGAAGCTGTATCTTTCTTTCTTAGGACTCTTACCACTTTGATGATTACTTGTACTAAAAAGATCACTGTTCCGAGACGTAAGCGATTAATTAAGCCATGTATTACTCCTGGACTACTACGATGCATGCGGAATCGAGTCAATCTTCATCTCAAGTCTAAAAAGCATCCAAATGACGAAGTTACAAAAATAACCTATACACGATATCGTAATTTTTGTAATGACATTCTAAAAAAAGTAAAACAGGAGTATGATACAGCTGAACTGTCTAAATGTCAAGGCAACACTAAAAAATTGTGGGACACCATCAAAACAATCACCTACACTGCTAAACAGAAAAGTCCACCCATGGATCTGATTGATCTAAAGCAGCCTAAAAAATCTGTCAATGACATTAATCAATTCTTTGTAGGGATCGGTAACTCCTTAGCGGGATCTATCCCAGGGTTTGACCCTGCCTCATACCAGACTTCTTCTCTGCCGCCTTGTCTCTTCTCTTTTGTCCTTCTACCCACTGATGTGGATGAGATCAAAATCATAATATCATCTCTTAAAACCACTCGTGCCGTAAAGTGTGACGACATTCCCAGTGAATTAATTAAAAGATACTCTATCTTATTATCTGATCCCATCGCGTTTATTTGCAACGCCTGCCTTTCCACTGGTGAATTTCCCTCGGAACTTAAAAAATCCATGTTCACCCAATTCACAAGTCTGGTAGCAGGGACAGTGTCAATAACTACCGTCCAATATCCATTTTGCCATCACTGTCCAAAATTCTTGAGAAAGTTATTAACAAGCAATTAACTAATTATCTAGAAACAAACAAACTTCTATCTGATAATCAATATGGTTTTCGTAAAGGCAGATCAACAAGCGATGCCGTACATCAACTAACTGATAGCATAGTTTCTAAGTTGGATGAGAGGAAAAAGGTCCTTACGATTTTCCTCGACTTGGCGAAGGCTTTTGACACCGTCTCTGCACCACTCTTACTGAAAAAGCTTGAACATCTCGGAATTCGTGGCAAACAGCTAAAATTATTCGAAAATTATCTGAACGGCAGAGCTCAACGTGTTGTGGTCGATGAGTGGTTGAGTGATGACTGCGAAGTCAATATCGGTATTCCTCAGGGGAGTATTTTAGGGCCCACTCTCTTTTTAATTTTCATCAATGACCTCTGCCAGTTAAACCTTACTAACGGCAAGATTGTTACATTCGCGGACGACACGGCTCTTCTTTTCTATGGAGATACTTGGGAGGAAGTGTACCACTTTGCTCAGATGGGTTTCTCGTTAGTTATGACCTGGCTAAACAAGAACTTACTCTCGCTTAATACAGACAAGACTAAATACATAACATTTACACTAACAAACACTCACCTCAATCAGAACCCTTTATTAAATATCGCGGCCCACTCATGTAACAACAGCTCTTCCTACTCGTGCTCATGCACAAAACTCGAAAAAGTGGACTCTCTCAAGTACCTCGGTGTCACTATAGACAAAAACCTAAACTTTTATTCCCACATCGATCTACTGTCCAAAAGAATTAGGAAGCTCATCTTCATTTTTAAAAGCCTACGACGTGTTGCAGATGCGAAAGTTCTTAAAACGGTATATTTTGCACTTTGTCAATCTGTACTAAACTATTGCATTTCTGTATGGGGTGGTGCCCCTAAATCGTTTATGATTAAAATCGAGCGAGCACAAAGAGTAGTGGTGGCCCATGCTTTACCGTTTTTTCACCCTACCTCTGAACTCTATGAAAAGTGCAAGGTTCTTACTGTTCGACAACTCTTTATCGTTCAAACTATCTTGCGTAAACATTCTTTTTTGGACTACAACTCATCCTTGTACGCTCATAAACGTATTAAAACAAATGTATGTTCTACTCAACTGTGTAAAAGTAGCCTTTCGCATCGCAACTTTTGTTTCCTTGGCAGTTATTTATACAACAAATTAAACTCTACTTTAAAAATATATCCTCTTACTAAAGCAAAGTGCAAGCAGGTTCTCATCACCTATTTACTGAACCTTGATTACGATAGCACTGAAAGCCTCCTAATTGTTTTAAGATAGATGTGTTTTCAGCCTGTGTCATGCATTTGTCACACCACACTACACCACATCACATCACACGACACCACACCGCACTACACTACACTGCACTACACTACACCATATCACACCACACTACACCGCACTACACTACACCACACCACAATTCACCTATAACCTTCAACAATAACTTTTAATTTTGTATAATTTTATATTTTTTCCTTTATTTTTAAATTCTTCTACCATAGGTTAAAATATTTTGTCAATATTATCTTTAAGTACTAGTACTCAAACGCTGTTTTGGGGGGGGGCCTGGTAATCTGCAGATACCAGTCTCCCACAAAGGAATTATTGTGAGGATATATTATTCATATTTTTAAGGCGCCTTTGTGGAAGATAAATAAAATGTTTATTTATTATTATTATATAATTACCTAATACGCACATTTTGAATGAAATTTTGCAATGAAATTACTTAGAATTTGAGAAATAAGTACAGTTAAAAAATATATGTTGAGGGCTTTTCGTAATTAAATTGTATCGAGGAAATTTAAACCAATTGCGTTTTCCTTCATTCAGAGTAGGTATTAATCAAATAGTCAATAAAATAAAAAAAATATCCAAAAATTAAATCCATAAATGTTGTAATAGTGAAATAAATGGTAACGAAAAAGCCCCCAATTTATTTTGAGATCGCATTGCAGTTAATTAGGCTTTTAATACTTAGGTACTGCTTGCAGCAACGGTAAATTAATAGGAAAGAAATAAATAAGAAATACCTATCACTCTTTAAATTCATTTAACAACACAGAAGGTACCTACTTACAACACAGAAAAATAATTATTCGAGTACCTACCTACGCACGGCATTAACCTAGGTATCACAGGCTATGGGTAATGATAGGTTATTTTTTTTCTTAATATGTATTTAGGTACACAGTATGTATAAAAAATATATAATTATATTGAACCGTTGCTAATACTATTCCGACATCCATAAAATTATGTACACGAGTGTACATCTCCTAAACAGCTCAATACCATGGACAACTTAATTTGGTCGGGTTATACCCGAAGATATGGAAAAGTAATGAAATCTAATTTCTCTTAAAATACAACACATTATTATTATTATTCATTTATTCATTCAAGTTACAAGACTCATTTACAATATTTAATACATTATACACACAACAGACAATAACATTAATTAACATTACAATACAATACAAAACACAACTATCGCACTATCAACACTTACATTAGTGACCGACGACTATAGGTGACGTGCAAGTTACCGCAGCGTCTAATGTAAGGACAGTTGAGCCTGTCCGCTATCATCATCAGTACGCTGTTGGGGCTGCCGCGCACCCTGCGCACCAAAGACGCGCTCCGTTTACGCATCGTTGCATAGAAGCAGTCGACGCTAGCTTCGGCAAACATGCCCGAGGCACTACAGTGTCGCGGCAGCCCCATCAGCGCTCTGGAGGCGTTGTTGTATTGGACACGGAGGGCTTCGTATGCTTTTTGGGTGTGATTCACCCACAAGCTGCACGTGTACTTTGGGGTACAATAAGCTCTGAAAAGTGTTTGCTTGACCGACTTGGAACAACGTGCAAACCTGCGGGCTATCATATTAGCTCTAATTGACAAAGCCCTCCGCTCCCTCTCAATGTCAGTACTCGTATCGTCCCTGAGACCGGCAGTAACTAAATGCCCTAGGTTTATAAAGTGGTCCCCTTTAACTAAGGGAATCCCGTACAGTTTGATGGGAGGTACTGGTATAGGACATTTTGAGCCGGCCTCAAAGACCATAAACTGACTCTTCGTCACATTATATTTTAGACCATGTCCTTCAGCATATGCCTCACAAATCTGCAACAATGTTCTAATGCCACAAACCGATGCGCTCAGCAGCACCATGTCGTCCGCATAGCTGATATTATTCAGGCAAACTCCATCAATATGACACCCGACATGAAGACTGCTGAGAGCAACAATCAGCGCATTAATGTACAGGTTAAAAAGTACTGGGGAGCTCAACCCTCCCTGCCTCACCCCGCACTCCAACCCATATGGTTCCGACAGAGAACCCGCCCATTTAATGCTGTTGATCTGGCCTCCATACCAACATTTAAACAAGTTGATTTCCCCATAGAAAATGGGGAAATCTATATTCTCCAACTACCTCCACAGAACCTCATAGGAAACCAGATCAAAAGCCCTGGATAAATCGAGGAAGCACGCGTACACTGGAGTATGTCTGTCTGTATAGTACCTGATGGCATGCTTAACACACAGTATGGCACTCTCTGTGGACAGTCCCGGCCGAAAACCAAACTGATTATCATGCAGATGTAAATATTCATTTAACTGTGTGTCAAGCAAGCCGTCAAGCACTTTCGCAATAACAGTCGCTAATGAAATAGGCCTGTAATTTCCTTTATCTGACAGATCCCCCGTTTTATTTTTCGCTACTGGCACTACTATAGTCTTAACGTGGTCAGCGGGTAAGTATGCATGACTAATACATAAGTTAAAAAGCATTGCCAACACTCTAGGTAAGTGATGTCCAGCCTGCTGAAGATGTTCAACGCTAAGACCGTTACTTAGGAATCTGAATTGGTCACTAACTTCTTTAGGAGTACTAATTTTTGTATATATTTGGAAAGAAATAACAGAGTTTTTAATAGGGAAATCTTGAAATGACAATTTACCACCGTGACTACCGCCACCCCACCAATGGCATGGTATATCTCGCAAACTATTCGAGTAGTAATTTTGAATTTTGGGTATTAATTTTATCTTGCATGGCACTAATATTCTTTGTAGGTTTCAAGAAAGCGATAAGCTCCTCAAACTTGGAATCAACATTCAAAGTCGTGGTCCTGCTGAACGAGCGCGCGAAAGTTATCATCGTTGATTTCTCGTTAAATATAAATGTTTCAGTTCTGTTTTTTTTTATGAAATGAATCACATAAATGGGTACTAATTATTTGTATACTTAAAATAGCTGTAGCATGCCCCCTTTTTCGGCGCTCATGGTGGTCCTGCTGAAAGGAGCGTGCCGACCTTCAAAGTCGATTATCTCGAAAACTACTAAGGTACCAATTTTATTGTTCGAGCACTAATTAGCACCAATTGGGCACTAATTAATCGCCTAGACCACCGCCTTTTCCACCGCCTAGTCCAACGCCTAGTCCATCGCCTACTCCAACGCCTTGTCCATCGCCTAGTCCAGCACCTAATCCAACGCCTAGTCCAACGCCTAGTCCATCGCCTAGTCCACCGTCTTTTCCACCGCCTAGTCCACCGCCTTTTCCACCGCCTAGTCCATCGCTTAGTCCAACGCCTAGTCCATCGCCTAGTCCACCGCCTTTTACGCCGCCTAGTCCAACGCCTAGTCCGTCGCCTAGTCCAACGCCTAGTCCATCGCCTAGGCCAATGCCTAGTCCATCGCCTACTCCCACGCCTAGTACATCGCCTAGTCCAACTCCTAGTCCAACGCCTAGACCAACGCCTAGTCCATCACCTACTCCAACTCCTAATCCATCGCCCTTTCCACTACCTAGTCCAATGCCTAGTCCATCGCCTAGTCCAACGCCTAGTCCATCGCCTAGTCCACCGCCTTTACCACCGCCTAGTCCAATGCCTAGTCCATCGCCTATTCCAATGCCTAGTATATCGCCTAGTCAAACTCAAACTCAAAGCATTTATTTCAAATAAACCTACTAAAGGCACTTTTGAATTGTCAAGGGGTCAGTCAGTCAGATGAAGCTAGTTGCCCATTCCAAAGCGTAGTAGGTTCCTATGGAGAAGAACGGGCAAGAAACTCCACGGACACTCTTTTAAATCAAAATATTGTTACATAGTATTGGTTACATAATTTATGTTGAAATTATACATGAGAACAATGTAGAAAGACGTGCACGTTAAAAGCGTCCGTAATAAAAATTTAAAAAACAACTAAAATACTAAGTTAAAATAAGCCGTGGCAGCTAAGAAATGACCAGTCCCTACTGACGGCGCCCGTTCACGAACATGACGCATGGATCAGCACCATTTAGCTCAACCATTTTGAAGGGAACTTAATGATCCAACACATACGCCACCATCAGCTAGACATTTTAGTGAGCATGACACTCTCAGCGCCATGGCACATTCAAGTCAATAAAAGACGTACTCAGAAAATGGTAGGTACATAGTGCTCACACATGTGCTATGCAATTATACAATACTAATAGATTGAATTTATACAATATAAAGATAGTATTTACAATCTTCAGCCGCTCCAACAATATATTTGAATGCTATTCAATTAGTTTATGCGCCCTTGTGGAGCAGGACCAGCGTTAAGCCAAGCATTTTTGTCAGCAATGTAATCCCCCAACTTATAATATGCTTGGCTACATAGTGTGCGTTTTATAAAAGATTTAAATTTCGTTTCATTTAGTTGGACTATGTGGGGAGGTATTTTATTGTAGCATTTTAAACAGTACCCCATGAAGGATGAGTCTACTTTAGCCAGTCTGAAACCTGGTTGAACTAATTCATCCCTATTTCTAGTCCCATAATTGTGTCTTTCACCTCTTTTACTGAAACTATTTAAATTTTTTCTTACGTACATGATGTTTTCATAGATATATTGACAAGGTACCGTCATGATGTTGATATCTTTAAACAGTTCCCTTAGAGAATCGCGCCTGCGGAGGCCATATATTGCTCTGATGGCTCTTTTCTGCAGAATAAAAATAGACTCGATATCTGCAGCCCGTCCCCATAGTAAAATACCGTAAGACATAATACTATGAAAGTAACTGAAATAGACTAGCCGCGCGGTATCTACATTAGTGAATTGACGGATTTTTCTCACAGCATACGCTGCTGAACTTAGCCGTCCTGCAAGAGATGTTAAATGAGGACCCCATTGCAGCCTTGAGTCGAGCGTGATCCCAAAGAAAACAGTTTTATCGACGAAGTCCAACTCCTAGTCCATCGCCTAGTTCTACGCCTAGTCCACCGTCTTTTCCACCGCCTAGCCCAATGCCTACTCCATCGCCTAGTCCAACGCCTAGTACATCGCCTAGTCCAACTCCTAGTCCAACGCCTAGTCCAACGCCTAGTCCATCGCCTAGTCCAACGCCTAGTCCATCGCCTACCCAGGCAGCACAAACCTTCTGAGTAAGTTTTGTTTAACAGCAGTCATAGAAACTAATTACTGAATAAGACTACCGTTATTAGCTGATTTGGCGCTTACTCAGACGTTATTCAAGCAATTTGGGCACAAAATTAAACTGCTAATAGCTGTGTAATAGTAACGTAACAGATGAATAAGTTTTGAATAATTGTATGACAAGCTGAGTTTTTTCTGCATAAAAGCATTTTGTTCTTTTATACAAGTATTACAGCTCTGTTAGCCAGATGATGAATGAATGATGATCGAGTGAACTATAGTTAAGTCCTTCAAAGCTCAGATATTCAGATGATACACAGCGTTTAGCTTATTTCAAGTATATTTTATCAAGAAGTTAATCAAATTAAATTGAAATTGACAAATCCAACACACGCGGTACGCGCTGTATCATCATGGTGAACTGCGACATTGAAATATAATATGTCCAAATTTATCGTAATTCAATATTTATGCTTAATTAAGGAAATTCTAGGTGCGCATGCAACTTTACTGTGTATTTATATATACATTTCGTATAAAATTTTCACGCGCTTCCTGATAAGCCGGGTTTTGTAGAAATAAACAAAATTTCGTGTATTAGTTTGTTTTACGTATGAAATATTTTTTTATGTTTTATGCAATTTAAGGGTTCAAAAATAACCTTGTAATACTTTTATAAGAATATTATACCGATTTCGTTATTAAAATTGAGTATTTGAGTATAAAATTCCACATCATTATATAAGGTTATGTTATTCGATATGGCGACGCTCATTCTGAATAAAATCTGATTGCACAGCGGCTTATCATCTTATGTCTGCTTAACAGACCTTGTGTCCACTTATTAAGTTGTTCTCTGGTTAAAAGTGGTCTGCACTCAACATATTTTCGATAACTGTTCTATAATCACACACATTCGTACTGTAAATCAAACAATTAGGGTTCACATACATAAACTCACGCCTTCTTCCCATGGGGGTAGGCAACAACTATAGAACGCCACTTGCTACGCTCCTTACATACTCCTTTTGCTTTGCCTACGTTCATACATCTAGTCATACACGCACGCCGGTTGCGAGTACTACGCACCTGACCTTTCTGAAGAACATCACCAATTTGGTCACTATATGTCCTTCTAGGGCGTCCCCTCCCGGCGTTTCCACTCACCTCTGCTTTATAAATACCTTTACAATTAGGATTCAGTCTTGTAGTAATGAAAACCACAGTATAGGTATAGTCCCAGTACCCAGCAAAATTCCGCATAAGAATCTGTTACTATTGCTTTTACCACAGTTAGCTGCACATGACGGTAATTTCGTACTTAAAGCGGCATAAAGCAGTTATAACAGCTATCTTAATTTCTGTTAAGTTACTATATGCTGCATAACAGAATCAACGCCTATTTTATACAGCAGCTGAATAACTGTCAAGATGTGGTGTTTAATACAACTAAAAGAGAACAGAATATAAATTATTCAGTATCATGCTTGATAGTGGAATTTTATACCAATGTTATACAAAAGGTTACACAAACTCTTGAGTAACAGGTCTTTTTATGATGATTATTCAGTTTTAAGAAATAAAATCTGCAAACTACAAAACTAACTCAGCTAATAGCATTATTATAGCAAAAAATATTTTTAATACAGAAGTTCGTAATACACACAGCTT
Organism: Tiliacea aurago; assembly: GCA_948098905.1. Classification (NCBI taxonomy): domain Eukaryota; kingdom Metazoa; phylum Arthropoda; class Insecta; order Lepidoptera; family Noctuidae; genus Tiliacea; species Tiliacea aurago. Next base: position 19,907,916 of record OX402578.1, on the reverse strand, counting down.
CTATACATATATAATAAAGCTTAACCCTGCATAAGGTTAAATTGTTGGCCAGTTATATGACTTGTGTGCTGCCTGGGTAGTCCACCACCTTTTCCACCACCTAGTACATCGCCTAGTCCAACTCCTAGTCCAACGCCTAGACCAACGCCTAGTCCATCGCCTGGTCCATCGCCTTTTCCACCACCTAGTCCATCGCCTTTTCCACCACCTAGTCCAACGCCTTTTCCATCGCCTAGTCCAACACCTAGTCCATCGCCTAGTCCAACGCCTTGTCCAACACCTACTCCACCGCCTTTTCCACTGCCTTTTCCACCGCCTAGCCCATCGCCTAGTCCACTGCCTTTTCCACCACCTAGTCCAATGCCTAGTCCATCACCTAGTCCAACGCCTAGTATATCACCTAGTCCAACTCCTAATCCAACGCCTAGTCCAACGCCTAGTCCATCGCCTAGTCCATCGCCTAGTCCATTGCCTAGGCCACCGCCTTTACCATCGCCTAGTCCACCGCCTTTTCCACCGCCTAGTTCATTGCCTAGTCCAATGCCTAGTCCATCACCTAGTCCAACGCCTAGTCCATCGCCTAGTCCAACGCCTAGTCCATCGCCTAGTCCAACGCCTAGTCCATCGCCTAGTCCAACGCCTAGTCCATCGCCTAGTCCACCACCTTTTCCACCACCTAGTACATCGCCTAGTCCAACTCCTAGTCCAACGCCTAGACCAACGCCTTGTCCATCACCTACTCCACCGCCTTTTCCACTGCCTTTTCCACCGCCTAGCCCATCGCCTAGTCCACTGCCTTTTCCACCGCCTAGTCCAATGCCTAGTCCATCACCTAGTCCAACGCCTAATACATCGCCTAGTCCAACTCCTAGTCCAACGCCTAGTCCAACACCTAGTCCATCGCCTGGTCCATCGCCTTTTCCACCACCTAGTCCATCGCCTTTTCCACCACCTAGTCCAACGCCTAGTCCATCACCTAGTCCAACGCCTAATACATCGCCTAGTCCAACTCCTAGTCCAACGCCTAGTCCAACACCTAGTCCATCGCCTGGTCCATCGCCTTTTCCACCACCTAGTCCATCGCCTTTTCCACCGCCTAATACATCGCCTAGTCCAACTCCTAGTCCAACGCCTAGTCCAACACCTAGTCCATCGCCTAGTCCAACGCCTATTCCATCGCCTTGTCCAACGCCTTGTTCATCACCTACTCCACCGCCTTTTCCACTGCCTTTTCCACCGCCTAGTCCACTGCCTTTTCCACCGCCTAGTCCAATGCCTAGTCCATCGCCTAGTCCAACGCCTAGTCCATCACCAAGTCCAACGCCTAGTATATCACCTAGTCCAACTCCTAGCCCAACGCCTAGTCCAACGTCCAGTCCATCGCCTAGTCCGTCGCCTAGACCAACGCCTAGTCCATCACCTAGGCCACCGCCTTTACCATCGCCTAGTCCAATGCCTAGCCCATCGCCTACTCCCACGCCTAGTACATCGCCTAGTCCAACTCCTAGTCCAACACCTAGACCTACGCCTAGTCCATCACCTAATCCAACGCCTACTCCATCGCCCTTTCCACCACCTAGTCCAATGCCTAGTCCATCGCCAAGTCCAACGCCTAGTCCATCGCCTAGTCCACCGCCTTTACCACCGCTTAGTCCAATGCCTAGTCCATCGCCTATTCCAATGCCTAGTATATCGCCTAGTCCAACTCCTAGTCCATCGCCTAGTTCTACGCCTATTCCATCGACTAGTCCACCGCCTAGTCCAATGCCTAATACATCGCCTAGTCCAACTCCTAGTCCAACGCCTAGTCCAACACCTAGTCCATCGCCTAGTCCAACGCCTATTCCATCGCCTAGTCCAACGCCTTGTCCATCACCTACTCCACTGCCTTTTCCACTGCCTTTTCCACGGCCTAGTCCATCGCCTAGTCCACCGCCTAGTCCAATGCCTAGTCCATCTCCTAGTCCAACGCCTAGTATATCACCTAGTCCAACTCCTAGTCCAACGCCTAGTCCAACGCCTAGTCCATCACCTAGTCCATCGCCTAGTCCAACGCCTAGTCCATTGCCTAGGCCACCGCCTTTTCCATCGCCTAGTCCACCGCCTTTTCCACCGCCTAGTCCATCGCTTAGTCCAATGCCTTTTCCCCCGCCTAGTCCAACGCCAAGTCCATCGCCTAGTCCAACGCTTAGTAAATCGCCTAATCCAACTCCTAGTCCAACGCCTAGACCAACGCCTAGTGCATCGCCTATTCCATCTCCCTTTCCACCACCTAGTCCAACGCCTAGTCCACCACCTTCTCCACCGCTTAGTCCATCGCCTAGTCCAATGCCTTTTCCACCGCCTAGTCCAACGCCAAGTCCATCGCCTAGTCCAATGCCTAGTACATCGCCTAGTCCAACTCCTAGTCCAAAGCCTAGTCCATCGCCTAGTCCAACGCCTAGTCCATCGCCTAGTCCTACGCCTAGTCCACCACCGAGTCCAACGCCTAGTCCATCGCCTAGTCCTACGTCTAGTCCATCGCCTAGTCCGCCACCTTTTCCTCCGCCTAGCCCAATGCCTAGTCCATCGCCTAGTCCAACGCCTAGTACATCACCTAGTCCAACTCCTAGTCCAACGCCTAGTCCAACGCCTAGTCCATCGCCTTGTCCAACGCCTAGTCCATCGCCTAGACCACCGCCTTTTCCACCGCCTAGTCCAATGCCTAGTCCATCGCCTAGTCCACCGCCTAGTCCACCGCCTAGTCCAGCGCCTAGTCCAATACCTAGTCCACCCCCAAGGCCTCCTCCTGCACCTTGGCCTCCAGAACCTCCTGTGTAACCATCTTCACGCTTTGGACTACAGTTCTGCGTGGCTGTATATATGAGTGCATTGACTAGCTTCATTATGATTTCATCGCTGAGTCCGCTATTCGGTGGGTTTTGGGGACCGGAGCATCCTTTGTCGTCGTCGTCGAGTACTTTTGCGAGCTGCAGTAATACATTGAGGTCTTCGAGTGCCGTACTGCAGGACTCATACCGGCACCGTGTTGGGTATATAACCGTTCTTGTTGGGTATACCCATTGCTGCGCCTGCGATAACAATAAACATTTTATAAACTAGCGAAATTCGTTTTGGAAAAGTTGTTTGTGGAATTGTTACATATTATTTTTTTGTATAAGTTCTTTAAAATGATTAGAACACTTACCCCACACAGACCAATGCTAACAAGGAGACAAGTAATTCGAATGTAGAGCATTGTATAAACATAATTGTGTGTCATTAGAATCAGGCTTATATTGATTTGTTTGCGACATAATGTGTAGGTAAAACCTCATGTAATTAATTTCGTTATTTATATCAATGCTCTAAATTAATAATTGGAATTAAACATTAACCTTATAGTCACGTATTAGAAACCAATCAATCAATCTGTTTTAATTAACATTTCGTTCTAAGCTCCAAGCTCAAATGAGAGTGGTTGTTTACATATAGTTAATTTAGAAAAATCTCTTTGAGAAAGTTATGACAAACTTTTATTAATCTTAATTACTTACGTGACAACCTGTCAGCCAGTCGGCTGAAAGGGTTCTTAAAACTTAATAAATTGTGGGCGTCCAAGCAAAAAGGGTCCAGTCCTCGGCATTTAGTTTTCGAGATATACGCAGTTTTGTAAACTGGGGTGAAAAAATTGCATTTCGCGATTTTAATTGATTATTAATTAATGCTCAATTACTTAGTAAATAATTGAGCTTATATAGTTTTTCCTAAATCAAACTTCTTCAGAATTTCAACTTAAAAATGTCTGATCAAAAAAAAAAGGTGCCAAATTTTTTTTTTTTTTTATCCTTATTATCAATTGACACATCAAAAAAGTCTAAGCAACTGAACAATTTGAACAACTGAACAATCCTTGGGTTGGGACTTGGGAGCACTCTCGTTACGGGAATCAATAATACACGTAGCAATTGCAACGTACAGGCACAAGTATATTATAATGACTGGCTAAAATCTGGTCTACCTCAACACTTTATAATATAAATGACAATATGTACAAAATATTAAAGTACTTAATACATATTAAAAATGTATTTCTTAATTATTTTGTAAGAATAATTTGTGTATTTTATCTATGGCCGTAGTTGCCTGATAATAAAGCATTATTATTATTTAAAAAAAATCTTGGACGTATCTCGGGACCCTGGGGTCCCGGACCTTGGAAAGGCGTACGAGGGGCCGAAGTCAACTCGCAGAGGCTCGAGACAATTTTAAATGATGAGAAGGCACCAACCGATGATTATCCCTGTATGCACCTATATGCAAATGCACCCAAGGACAACCCCCGATTGGTGCGGGACGTCCTATTGCAGAACATGGAAACAAAACATATTGGGCTATGGGTTTGGGTGGCTATATTAGATTGGGTACCTTGAACTATGGAAGAACTATTTCCCCTGCCTGACCAATGTTATATAAGACTTGCACACTCAATAATGGGACCCCGGAAACTGTCGCTAGCACATGACGTAGCGACAAGGGCGCAACATTTGTGTGCTTGAGGAGTGGAGAGGTATTCCACAGTTATCAGAAAAATCCCGGAAGTACGGTCAAGTTCCCTACCAGCATCTTACTGGAATACTTCCTTCTTTCGAGCAGGTTTGCTCTTGCGAATTTCCACTCAAGTCGGCCAGTAAAGGCAAGAATGAGGTGCGAACTCTGTTCCTCGTCAGTGTTCAATTATTACTATTATTAACAAGCAGGAAGTAACTTTATTTTTTAAATTACTCGAAAACCTAAGAGCGTTTACGACACACGGCATTTGATACAAACGTTCAAGACCTTGTTTTTCGAAATGACTGTACCGATTTTAATGAAACTTCATACGCATGCAGGATACAAAGGTCTAAAAAGTTAGTTAAGAACATTTTCTATTATGTACTGCAAGCCCTACAGGTTCCCTACTGAAACTCTATACGCAAGCTCTAAGCTGCTCTCCGTTAGAAAACTCCACATATTACATATGGTACTAAGATATCACAAAAATCTACCCTTTAGCCATGCCAACCTTTTCTAAAGTCATTGAGAAAGCAATGTGCAATCGACTATACAATTTCTTAGAGAAAATTAACGTATTGGACGACTCACAGAATGGATTTAGGAAATCAAGGACAACTACAATAGCAGTCTATAAATACACACAAATGGCCCTTCAACACATAAACGACAAAAAAATTGCTTTAGGTGTTCTACTATTAGACATGACGAAAGCCTATGATAAAGTTTCCTATGACATACTTTTGACCAAACTATGCGGCTCGGGAATACGAGGACCTGCGTACCAGTGGTCCAAATCATACTTACAAAACCGTAAACAAATAGTACAAATAGATTACCATAATACCACAAACCACTACGTAGAAACAATAAGATCTAGAACGAGAGCCCTAAGCTGCTCAATTCCCCAGGCATAACGACCTACCAAAATCCCTTGACAGAAACCAAGTGCTACCCGTACTATTTGCGGACGACATATCACTACTTATAAAATGCGAAAATACTCATAACCCCCAACAAATTATAAATGAAAACTTACAATACTAACAGATTGGCTTCAAGACCACAACCTAGAAATTAACTTTAATAAAACAAAAATAATGCAGTTTAGGTCATATAAGAAATCCCCCCTCCAAATTAATATAAAGTTTCAAAATACATCTATAGAAACAGTAGATACATTTAAATTACTAGGAATTAATATTGACTCACACCTAAATTGGAAAAATCACTAAGAATTAATAATTAAACTATCAAAATTCATCTACGCGCTATTCCAATTAAAATACAGCACTAACACAAAAACTGCACTATCCGCATACTACGCATACGCTTATTCATGGTTAAGCTATGGTATTTTGTTGTGGGGAAACAGTGTGAACATACATAAGCTATTCATTTTACAAAAGAAATGTGTTAGAATCTTAGCTCAAATAAATAATAGACAAAGCTGTAAACCCTATTTCCTGGAATATAAATTACTCACTCTTCGTTGTATATATTTACACGATAAATGTTTAAACGTATTCAAAAACATGCACACATTCACTAAAGTACAGGACATACACAATTACAACACCCGGCACAAACTTAACCTATACCAACCACCTTCACGACTAAAAATGCTACACCAAAGCCAAAGATACATGACAAAAAGGATTTATAATAAGCTGCCTCAAGAGATTAAAAATGAAGCCAGGCTTGCCCCATTTAACAATAAATTAAAAACATATCTTTTAAAAAATTGTTACTATTCAATTGAAGAATTTTTACACCAAAAATAAATCAGTAACCATTACACACACATTACACACACTTACACTACTAACTACCGACTTCCTATTCTAAATAAATTAATAAGACGATCTAATTAATAAAAAATGTATTTATATTGTTAAGTATTGAATTATAAAAAATGTGTAATTATTATTTAAATGAGTAAAATTGAATAATTAATAGTAAAATGTATACTATATGTAGAAAGTATAAGTATAAGTAAGTAGTATAATAAGTAGATTTGAATAATGATTGTTTGATTTTAATGTTAACCCTCAAATTTGCGATGCCTGGAAAAGGCCGCTACGTTGTAAGCACCTATAATATAAAATAACACCAAAATGTACATTTAGTTTTGCAAATAAATCTTTGACTTTGACAAACTTAAAAAAAGACGGTGTGATATAGTGCCCCTACATACTCAGCACGTTCAATTTTTGCTAGTCGTCAAAATGTAACATTTACCCTATGCAGCTGTACGAGTGTAAGAAGACATTGACTGAATGGCTCTTCACACTTAATTATGATGCCGTGGAAGACATTCTGGCGACTCTGGGTTGAACGTCATGCATACACACACACATACACACACTCCAACATACTCACACTCCAACACACCCCTATTCATACACACACACACTCCAACACACCTCCACACTCATTCACACATACACACAAAATATACATTCACACACTCATAAACACACATTTATACTAAACACACTCTAGTTTTCACACTCTGCCATAACCACGATTTTCATTTTTCTTTTTATTGGTTTTATATAAAAAAATGTGTAATTAGCACAACGAAACAATTGTTATTTAATCGAGGAAGAGCGAGGTTTATCCCATCACAAGTATCTTCGGATTACTTTCTGGGAATTAATCCGCCCCGGCAACTTAATTGTATAGATTTAAGATAATAAACACATTTTTTTTTTAATATTATAATTGTAAATTTTGCATTAATTAAATTGTCTTACTTTGGAGTTTTTTGAAAAATACAAAAGTTAAGATTCGAAAATTTTCTATTTTCTAAATAATGCATTACCCGTGTAGTGCCGGAGTACCGTCGTGTGGTACCTACGTGTCGGACGTAAAGAATAGCACAATCCTATTTCTTCCCGTGGGTGTCGTAAAAGTCGACTAAGACAAGCGTGGTGATCATGGCAAACCCACTTGGGGGAGGCCTATATCCAGCAGTGGTCTTTCGGCTGAAATAGAAAATCATTCATTTAAGTTTCCTGAAATATACATAAAAAAACCCAGATATTATGTTGATATATTTATATCTGAAAAACAGGCTGAAAGCGTTCGAAAACCTACCTATTGAAAAGTTATTATAATATGATTTATGTTAAATAACATCGTTTTTCGTACTAATAATCGTAACCTGGAAATCCTAAGTAATTAAATATATATTTATATATGATTAAATCCTATTAATCGTAATCCTAATCCATTATAAATGCGAAAGTGAGTTTGTTTGTTTGTTACTCTTTCTCGCTAAACCGGATAAACGGATTTGGATGAAATTTGGCACATGAGTAGATCATGACCTGGGTGTTTCGACGTTACATTAAACGATGCCGATTGCCGTAACTCCCATCAAATTCGGTTGATTCGTTTGAGATATCGCTGTCAAGAATTAAAAAAAAAGTTAAATACAATACAATATAACTGCGTTTTTTTTTAAATGCATATTTCAGGAAACTTAAATGGATATTTTTTTATTTCAGCAGATGCCACCAGGGAGGGATGCTGTCCCCCCCTTCTATGGAATCTGGTGATTAATGACCTCATCACCAAACTCAATGCCAACCGCTATTACACAATAGGTTATGCAGACGACCTTGCAATCCTTGTTTCAGGGTAGGTGACTGGTACAATCTGTAACCTCACTCAGCAGGCACTACGTATCGTAGAAAGATGGTGCAGGGAATTTGACTTATCGGTGAACCCCACTAAAACTGAACTAGTATGTTCACCCAAAAACGAAACGTTACCTTTCCGCCTACCAAAACTGTTCAATACAGAACTTCAGTTGGTCAACGAAGTCAAGTACCTCGGGGTCATTCTAGACAGTAAGTTGAACTGGAGTAGTCACTTAGACAACAAACTAAACAGGGCGTGCATCAGCTTTAGGCAGTACAAAAAAAGTATTGGTAAGTAGTGGGGCCTATCCCCTAAAATTATACTGTGGCTGTACACAGCCGTGACCCGCCCCATGATCACCTACGGGGCCGTGGTCTGGTGGCCCCGCACCGAGCTAGTTACAGCCTCCAACAAACTACAACGCATGCAAAGATTAGCCTGCATGGCGACTACGGGCTGCATGAGTACTACTCCGACTGCAGCAGTCGAAGCCATGCTGGGACTACCACCGCTTCACCTTTTCATACAGCAGGAAGCGACGATGGCGGCAGTACGTCTAAATGCACTAGATCTCTGAGGTAAGAGAAACACTATACACACCGCACTGCTGGCGGGACTCAATAAAGAGATGCCCATTACGAAAGCCATAAATGACCGAGTACCCAAACAATATAACTTTGATAAAATATACAAAATCCAACTTCACGAGGATCGCCGATGCGAGGGGTTGCGCCCCGCTGACCTGCGCATCTTCACAGATGGATCTAAAACAGGTAGTGGCACTGGTGCTGGGATCTTCTCCGAGGACTTCAACATACACATAAGTCACACCATTGGGGGTCCATACCACAGTGTTCCAGGTCGAATGCATGGGCATTTCTCTGGCCGCATCAGCCATCATGGCCAGGGAAGTTAAGGACCACTCGATCCACATACTATCAGACAGAATGGCTGTCCTACAAGCGCTAAGCAGTCACACAGTTGACTCTGGGCTAATATACGAGTGCCACCAGCGCCTCAACCAGCCTCAACAACAAAACCATTCAATAATGGATCAAAGGACACAGAGGTTCGCTAGGCAACGACGCAACCGATGAACTTACCAGAAGGGGGTCGAGCATGGCACCAGTGGAACCTGAGCCCATCGTGCCACTCCCCTTCGGTTACTTACGCACTCTCGTAAGAAAACGCACCAGGTACCAACATCACATGGTCGGACCAAGGTGAGTGCAGGCAGGCCAAGGAAGCACTCCCTACAATAAGGCCGCCTCACGAAACAGGTTCTTGACTAACTAAGCAACAGCTGCGTACAATGACAGCAGCTATAACTGGCCATGGGTCATTTAATAAACACTTCTTTGTCATAGGAGTCACAGACAGACAGGGCAGGGCCTGCATGGAGGACGACGAAAGAGCAGCTCATGTGCTACTATACTGCCCGGTGGTCGCCAAATACAGGGCAAAGTCCTTCGGTAACCCAGGTACCCTCTGTGAGATTGTCAGTAACACCAAGGCGTTGCTGGCTTTCTATAAGGAGCTGGGGTGGATCGAATAATCGATTTTCCCACAAGTACGCAAAATACGCGCATAATATTGACGTGGAGTTGCGGACACCAGCCCGTATTACCTACCTATTTCAGTCGAAAGACGTCCACTGTTGGACATAGGCCTCCCCCAAAGTGGGTTTGCCATAATCGCCACTTAGTCGACTTTTTCGACAGCCACGGGAAGAAATAGAATTGTGCTATTCTTTACGTCCGACACCACACGGTAGTCCGGCCATGCATTACTAGTACTACCGTACGGTAATGCATTATTTAAAAAATTGTAATTTTTCAAATCTTAATTTTTGTATTTTTCAAAAAAATCATAAGTAAGACAATTTAAGTAATTAAAAAGTATTATATTGATACTTAAAAAAACAACTAATAATTTAAAAAAATATATGGACATAATTCGAAAAATTTAAAGAAATTTTGCATAAAATGGATAAAGTTATTTATAAATATAAATAACTTTATCTATTTTAAGCAAAATTTCGGTAAAGAGGCGCGGCATTTTTTACAGTGCCCAGTGGCGGCGCTAAGGTTGAATCGAGCCCTGAGCCCATGTACCACAGATAACCAGTTAACTAGTATGTTAAGTTTTCGAGTAATTTATAAAATAAAGTTACTTCCTGCTTGTTAATAATAGTAATAATTGAACACTGACGACGAACTGAGCTTGCACCTTATTCTTGCCTTTACTGGCCGACTTGAGTGGAAATTCGCGAGAGCAAACCTACTCGAATAAGGAAGTATTCCAGTAAGATGCTGGTAGGGAACTTGACCGTACTTCCGGGATTTTTCTGATAGCCGTGGAATACCGGTCCACTCCTTAAGCACACAAATGTTGCGCCCTTGTTACGCGCTACGTCATGTGCTAGCGACAGTTTCCGGGGGCACATTATTGAGTGTGCAAGTCACCCGTGTGTATTTTATAACATTGGTCAGGCAGGGGAAATAGTTCTTCCATTGTTCAAGGTATGCACCCAAACCCACGGCCCAATATGTTTTATTTAAATATTCTGCAATAATCCCGCACCAATAGGGGGTTGTCCTTGGGTGCATTTGCATAGTGCATACAGGGATAATCAGCGGTTGGTGCCTTCCCATCATTTAAAATTGTTTAAGGGGCCTCTGCGAGTTGACTTCGGCACCTCGTACGCCTTTCAAAGGTCCGGGACCCCAGGGTCCCGAGATATGTCCAAGACATTTTTTTAAATAATAATAATGCTTGATTATCAGGCAACTACGGCCATATATAAAATACACAAATTATTCTTACAAAATATTTAAGAAATACCTACATTGTTATTAATATAATTTATGTACTTTATTATTTTGTACAGTACGTTAGGTCGGCGACGTATTGCGCTGAGTCGAGGTGTCGTGTAGCCTTCCGCGAAAACACCGATACACGACACCCTTCGGCCAAAACGAATTAATTATTTATTTATTAATATTATTAAATTAATCAATTATGTTAAAAGCCGTGGCTCTATTCATACTTCTACTACTACCTTCAGCCTTACGTGAAGATAATAATTGTGGGAGTCCAAGCAAAAAGGGGTATTGAGTATTGAGTGGGGTATTGAGTTAAGATTCGGTATCTAGTCAATTGATAATAAGGATTAAAAAAATATTTTAATCAGATATCTACTACTATTTGATGTCGAAACTCTGAAAAAGCTTGATTTGAGAAAAGAGCTCAATTATTAATTAATTGAGAATTAATTATTAATCAATAAAAAGCACGAAATGCAATTTTTTCATCCAACTATACAAAACTGCGTATATCTCGGAAACTAAATGCCGAGAACTGGACCCTTTTTGCTTGGACGCCCACAAATTATTTCGTTTCTCTATTTATCTAAATTATCACGTTACCCTTTCAGCCGACTGGCTGACGGGTTGTCACGTAGGTAGCTACCTATTAATAAATATTTTTCATAACTTTCTCAAGGATCTCCTTGAGAGTGTTATGAAAAATCTTTATTTAGTTAATTTAGAAGAATGTTCTTCTAAATTAACTAAATACAACCACTCTCATTTGAGTTTGAAGCTTAGAACGAAATGTTAATTAAAACAGATTGATTGATTGGTTTTTACTACGTGACTTTATGCTTAATGTTTAATTCCAATTAATTTAGAGCATTGATATAAATAACGAAATTATAATTAAGTACATGAGGTTTTATCTACACGTTATGTCGCAAACAAATCAATATAAGCTTGATTCTAATGACACACACTTATGTTTATACAATGCTGTACGTTCGAATTACTTGTCTCCTTGTTAGCATTTGTCTGTGTGAGGTGAGTTTTCTAGTCATTATAAAGTAAAAAAAATATATATGTAACAATTATATTCCTTTCCAAAACGAACTTCCCTACTATATAAAATGTTTATTGTTATCACAGGCGCAGCAATGGGTATACCCAACAAGAACGGCTATATACCCAACACGATGCCGGTATGAGTCCTGCAGCGCAGCACTCGAAGACCTCAATGTGTTACTGCAGCTCGCAATAGTACTCGACGACGACAACAAAGGATGCAGCGGTCCCCAATACCAACCGAATAGCGGACTCAGCGATGAAATCATAATGAAGCTGGTCAATGCACTAATTTATATAGCTACGCAGAACTGTGGTCCAAAGCGTGACGATTGTTAGAAAGGAGGTTCTGGAGGCCAAGGTGCAGAAGGAGGGTTTGGGTGTGGAAAGGCGATGGACTAGGCGGTGAAATAGGTGGTGGACTAGACAGTGGACTAGGCGATGGATTAGGTGGTAGAATAGGCAGTGCACTAGGCGATGGACTATTAGGCAGTGGACTAGGCAGTGGACTAGGCGGTGGACTAGGCGGTGGACTAGGCGGTAGACTAGGCGGTGACTAGGCGGTGGCGAAGGTGGAGGACTAGGCAGAGGTACCGGTAGTGGACTAGGCGTTGGTGCCGCTGGTGGACTAGGCGGTGGTGCCAGTGGTGGACTATAGGCCGTGGTGCCGGTGTTGGACTAGGCGGTGGCGTGGGTGGTGGACTAGGTGGTGGACTAGGCGATGGACTAGGCGGTGGACTAGGCGATAGAATATGCCATCATAGCCTAACCACCGAGCCATGTAATAAATGCATGCATAAGCTCAGGTATAATATATCCAGATCAATTGTTAACATGGCAATATTTGATCTTTTTAAAATGATCGTGAATAATGTGGATAAGATGTATGTATGTGCAATTTTCACAGACATGACTAAAGCTTTCGATTCTGTAAAACATGGCACCCTATTATACACCGTGGCATTTTAGTCGTCTTACAACGGCAGCCCAGTATCCAATGACTACTAAATCATTAATGCCAGTATTTTTTTTAAATTAATAATTTTAATAATTAAAAAAATATACGTATATATTATTCTTTATGATTATGACGCATGATGTAGTTTTGGAACACCTGTTATTAGCCTTGCACTCCATTCCGCGCCGCCCTCCGTACGCAACGCTCGCACCGCGCTCGTAATAAGCTGTATCAAACTTTATCATGCGTCTTAATGTTTTTGTTTTTATTATTCAAACGTTAATAAAAAAAATCTTTCATGAATGATTAGTAGTCATTGGATACATGAAGTGGGCTGCCGTTGTAAGGCGACTAAAATGCCACGGTGTATAAACTATGGTGTAAGAGGCAACGTACTTAACCTAATAAAGTACAAAAACTAATCGAGAATTCAAATATTTATCTTCTAGTAGAATACCTAAGTTTGGGGTTCCGCAAGGTAGTGTACTAGGGTCATTATTATTCCTGCTTTATTGATGCGATCTACCGCGGCAAATTCATTATCCAATGACTTTATTTGCACAGCTATAATTGAATGCATAGATAAACCGGAATAAAAAAAAAACATAAAAACAACACCCTTACAATGATAATAGATTGGCTTAATAAAAATAATCTAGTGATAAATAAATCGATTTATGTATGATAAAGATGAGTCATATCGATTACATATTCCTGACAAATTTGTGTTAATTTCTAAAATATTTACATCATTTAAAAACTAACAGACTCAGAATAATAATAATAATATGTACAAGTTTATAAAAAAGAAGGGGAAATAATCATAGGGCATCAAAAACTTCTTCCGCATCGCTGTCAACAGGAAAAGTGCCCAAAAGGCTGGCAGCATTGCCACGTTGTATGGCAATGCTGATTTTTTGGCCAAAAAATAGGCCAGCCCTCCCCCCTGGTCTTGTGAGGAGTCGACCAACCGCTTGGCGATGTCACGAAAAACTAATTGGGCACTCGGACCCCATGGCCCTAGTGTTTCAACCAAAAATGTTTTCACGTGATAAATCTAAATAAAACACAAGTCATGCATTTCTACCAAGCGGCTAGAGCCAGAAATATTATAATTACGGACGCATTCGTAAATTTTACAAAAATTAAACTAAACCAAATGTAACTAATAATTGCCACAGATAGATTACTCCTTCATCTCAAATAGTAGCAATTTTTTATTCGAAAATGTTGGTTCATAATATTGTAAAAAGTTATTTCCGTTGCCTCTTCACACAAAATTGACGATATCGTGTTTAATTTAGGATCATTTTTCTTCAATATATTTTTTTTTTTTTTTAATACTTTATGTCAGTATGTTTAGACAAGTTCAACTGAAAAAGGTAGCAAAAAGAACTATCAAAATGTTAGAAATAGTCTCAGAAAATAATGTTGAAAAAACCTATAGGTATAATTATTTTTAAACATAGTGATGTTTTTCCTGTTATTTAACAAACCTTATCAAAAAATTTAAAAATCACACACTGGGCTTCAGATAACCGTGTGATAAAATCAAAATTTTATTTTTTGACTATACAATATATTCATTAAGTAAATCAACGGCGAAATAAGCTATATTTACGAATGCGCAAAAGTGATGAAACTATTAACAGGTGCTGAGACTGACACGAATGGTTTTCACCACGAAAACTTTAGGTACTTTTATAGTTACACAGACTTAATGTCACAATTATTTCAAGCTTTCTCACAATTAAATAAGAAATTGACGAAAAACGCTTCTTTTTGTGATAGCACTCTTAATTATAATGACCAAAACGTAGATACAACTACAGTAATAAAATTCTTAGGAGTACACATCGACAATATACTGACATGGAAACATCATTTTGAAAACGTGTGTAATAATAATAAATTAAGTAAAACGGCATTACAATACAACATGTCCTGGAATTAACGCACAACCTCTTAAGAGGTCATTGTACTCATCATTATGAATAACTTTTACTATGGGACCAAAACTGAAATCGCGAAAAAAAAATCACGAGTTCCCTACAATTATGATAAATGATAAATGATTTTATTTCTGTAAGTAGGTTTGTACAAATACTTTTACACGTCAATCATATTTTAAATACTAGATGAGGTCGGCGTTTCCTATCTGACTACTCTGAGAAGAAAGGCCGAAACAAACTCGAATAACTCGTCAAAATGTAGAGAACAGCTGATTTTTGTTCGCGATTTCAGGTTTATAATCACGCTGAAAAAGTCGTAAAATCAACCATGAAAAACATTTTTTTTTTTGTGAAAATATATCATCCTCATTTACATAAAATGGGGATGATATTTTTTTCTCGTCTATTCCACGGTGTGGGGTATCGTAGCATAGGCCGTTTAAACATATTGTGGGTCTGTGAAAACCATTTTTAAATTCAGGGATCCGTTTGCGTAATATTAAGCAATTTTTTGTTAGAGTCAAGTGTCCTCCCCCCCTGCCATCTAAATGGTTGGTTTTGGATACTTATGTGAAAAAATTCATGGCACGATTATATAACGAAATTAAAAGGATAACTATCACAGCTAAGTAGGCTTAACAAGTTAACGAGTAATAGTCCACCAACTTAAATTTGCAGTTGGAGAATTGACCGTAACGTATATCGATGTATGGGAGAGCATGTTTTTCAACTACAATGTTAAGTTTGTTTTTGGGATAAATTCATCCCAACTACGGAACCGTTCATTGTGCGTAGTCCAACACGCACTTTGCCGGTTTTCTAACTATCTATCTAAATATTTAACTATATATATCCTCTCTTAAACTACCGATACATTTAAAAGAATTACCCATCGAAGTTTTTAAGGCACTACCCTGACCAAATAACCTTTATGATTCGTTACCTCTTTGCCGCACCACAACTCTTCAAAAAAAAAAAAATGTTTGTTTTTATTCGTTTCATACACACGACGAGTAGATAGCTCCCAAAAACTGCACAAAATCGGATAATGTGACATTTTGCTCGGGGCAGCGAGTTAACCAAACTGCTAGTGGACAAGACAAGTGTTACTATTACTACACAATTAGATCATGTTAATGACAAAACTTTCATGGTGTGACCTCAGATTATAGAACTTTCTATAATCTGAGGGTGTGACATGCTGCTTCTTTGTGATTTAATTTACTGACATTTCTATCTTTAGTTTTAGAGGTAGTTTTACATTAAAACTAACAATGATGAAACGGCAATGTTTATCATTTTGAACATACTCTTAAATATACTCTCAAATTATAATGAAAAAATATATTATGTATTTATTATAATTTGAAGATGTTTTCAACACGATTACACTTTTTAAAGCATTTTCGATAACGCGAAGATTTTTTTTTAGGGTTCCGTACCTCAAGAGGAAAAAACGGAACTCTTATAGGATCACTTCGTTGTCAGTCTGTCAAGACCATTTTTCTCAGCAACGTAGGTATCAAGTTGAAATTAATATCAAATACGTAAGTCTATGGTCCCTTGGAGCTCTAAAAAAAGCAAGCTTCTAAGTCAACGCAATAAAAAAATACGGCGATTTATGCGACATATTTTGATACTCGCAAATAAATCAAAACCTACAGGGTACTTCCCGTTGACTTAGAATCATGAAATTTGGCAAGAAGCAAGGTCCCACAGCACAAGTATAGGAAAAAGTCCTAAAAGTCCTAAAATTGTAAATTTGTAGTTTTATCACACACAAAAATTGTTTTTTGCGATTACAAACATATATTTGCAGTTGGAGAATTGACTGTGACGTATATCGATGTATGGGAGAACATGTTTTTCAACTACAATGTTATGTTTGTTTTTTGGATAAATTCATCCTAACTACGGAACATGCACTTGGCCGGTTTTTTTTATCTCAACCTCTTTTTTTTTGGCGCCCCTGAACATGTACCGCCCTGAGTGCCCCTAGTGTAAATCCAGCACTGGATGGGCTCACGAAGAATGTTCAGGATATGATTCTCCTGAGGACTATAGGTGCGATTTATGCATCAACCGTACTTGACTAGTATTGGACACACGATGACTGGTATAGCATCATATGCATCTATACCGATGAATGGCTTATATTATTTTTAAGTTGATTTTCCCAAATGTCATGTATCTGAATTATTGACATATATAACTATGTTGTTAGAAGGCTGATTCAAGTTTAATTTGTTAAAAACGGAATAAACATATAGTATATTAATTCTGAGATATTATTGATCTCCCTCAGGTGACCGCCATTACCCATTCTTACCCATATCACCTATAAAGCACAACTGATTTGCCGTAGCTATCTAGATTGCGTTATCTTAATGTAATTATATTGGAACGTTATAATTTTATAATTTGCTATTAAAATGGATACTGGACCTAAACAGAGAAGGGAGGTGAATCCTCGACATGGAGCTAACTTATTCTCGATCTTGACATTCGGGTATGTAGAAGACAGTGTTAGGAAGAATGGCAAACAATCAAATAGTTACTTACACATATTTTCGGAAACTATGTCCGAAAAATAACAATGTTTTTGTGTCAGACTTTCCAAAAGACGCAGTAGAAACCCCCGTTTGCTGCTCAGAGGGTCCAGTTGACCGCCATCTTTCCAACATAAGCAGAAAATCTCAACTATTTCTTGTTGTACAGACGCCAGCAGGTCAAGCTACCCGAAACTGTCAAATTTTCCCAATCAACCTTGAAATTTAAGCTGTAGCGATAAAGTTGAAAATCTATTAAAGAAATTTGACAGATTGTAGGTAGTAGCTTGATATGCTGGGGTCTGTATGTACATATATTTGAATGAGATGTGTTTTCCTAAAGGTGGACGTTAGAAATATTTAAAATGGGCTACAGTCGCGATATCAAAGACGCCGATCTCTATGCACCCCTTCCTGAGCATCGCTCCAATGTGCTAGGTAACGAGGCAAAGCATTTAGAATTGGTTATAAGAAATCCAAAGCTGGTCAAGGGTTTAACTGTATTCCAAAACATGCTATCACGCCTGTACCAGAACCTCCCTTCCCACCGCTATGTCCTTTCCCATTTAAAAGAGGCAATCCTATAAAAAACTTCAATAATAATCCTGACTTTGGATGCTAAAGTACTTACCTACTATCTAGCCTAGTATTTAGCAGAATTTCAAGCCATTCCCCCATACTTTAGGTGATGCCGTACAAAAAGCATGGGACCGCGAAGTGCAGCACGCTCGGCGGCGCGGAGAGAGATGCAAGCCAAGTCTCTGGAGAGTTCTCTTCAAAGTATTCGGAACTGAGCTCATGCTGTATGGCCTTATCCTGGCTGCTATGGAGTTTCTAATCAGGTCAACTTTAGCTTACAACTGTTTTTCTCGAAGAAGAAGGTTTCCTCATCCCATATACCTATCTACCGCTAGTACAGATAACGGAGTTTCCTAGCGGCCCTAGCAAATGTTTTAGGTGATGCGAACTCTCAAAGTGGCGCCAAACCTCAATATTCCTGTACTATGTAATTGCATATCCGTGATTATAAAATTATTAGACCTACCAAATATCTACAAGTTTATCTGCGGGGCAAGCTCAGTGGTGTGTTGCGCTTGACATAGCAGTTCATGATGTCGATCCCACTCGCACTCGAGAACTCCCCAGTGCTTGCCCTGCCGAGGTGACAAGTTGTACAGATGAGAAATAATAACAGTTAATAATTTTGTTTGAAAATATAAGTATTTTGTTGTTTTCTTCGGACAATATTCACTACCGTTCGTACGCACTTCTTGGTCGCCAGGGTGGTTGCCAAGTGCTACCATAGACATGACATTTGACAGTCAATTTACTAAGATAATGTTGGATGCTGTATCGAGCGCAGTGAGCTCGATAATTTTAGCACTCTGCCATTGATAGAGTGCTAAAATTATCGAGCATTGTCTTTCGAACATTCAATAGAGAAAATATAACAGCTACTTGGTTGACTTATGCAGGAAATATTCACTCTGAATATTTTATCTGTATGAACCCAGAGCGAAAGAAATTATATGATAATTTCCCAACCAAAAAAAAAAAAAGGCTATAGCTTTATGCAAGCGATCACTCCCTTTAAGCCTGGAGGCTTCTATTTAGGAATCAAGTTCTGTTTACGTTTTTAGTTTTATTTTTTTTATTTCTGCTTGAGTATAGTTTCCGATGTTTTTATTTGTTGGTAGGTATAATGGCAAGTGCTAGCTAACATATGGCTTTGTGTTGCGTACCTTACTATTCGTCTTTTGTTTTTTTTTGTTATAAGACCTAAATTTATTATTGAAAATGTTCGTGGTTGTTAAGGTAGCGAAATTTCTAATTAGCAAAAGTAAAAAAGTGAGTAGTGTCAAAGGGACAGGTGTCAAAGTGACAGGTGTCAAACTATGAAATGTCGAATAAGAGTGTAACACGGGTAAAAAAAAACTTCCCGTGGTACTACTGGTTCGCTTGGTAGTTCTACGGGATTGTTTTTTACCCGTGGTACTACTGGTTGTAATACTGGTAGTACCACGGGCAACAAACGGTAATTTTGACGTTAAAAAAGTGCTGATTCTGAGCCTAGTTTGAATAAATGACTTTAGATTTTGATGTGGTGATGGGATGATTTGTACTTTATCAAAAGATTTCCTATAATAGGTTGCAGCAACCATTATTTCTTGGATTGTTGCTGCGTTACTACAGCCCTGTTCAAGACGATAATAATGTGTAAGTAATTTCCAAGTAGTCTATAATTAGGTAATAACAACATTGATTGAATACTAGGAAAAACAATGGACGTGCGAAGGACAACAAAACAAAGTAATCGATTTATTATTTCGAAACTCGACACAGTTATGATGAGTAGGTAACTACTGCCCAAGATGCTCAACAACAAATGCAATTTCACAACCCAATGGTTCACAAGGTTGATATTTTTCAGTTAATTACCTTCGATCGCGTGTAGCCACGTAGAGCTACGGGCCACCTTATAATTTGGCATCCCTAAAATTGTATACAAAGTCGGTACTCAATCTTATAATAAAAAAACCGGTCAAGAGCGAGTCGGACTCACGCACCGAGGGGTTCCCTACGTATATATGATGTTGATGATTTCTGAAAAACTGTGCTATTTAGAGATAGTTTTATTTTTCCTGTAATCTTAAAACTTCTATAACATAGAATAATTTCAGATTTTTATCTATGCAAACTTCGGAGATGAGGCGAACGGTATTTTTTTTTACATTTTTCATCAAAAGTCTGAAACACCCTGCCCTAGTAGCCCCATTTAAAATTTTTAGTCCCTTTTGCAAAAAAGATATATTTTTTTAAATTTCTTTCTTGTTTGCAAAATAGTTGGACTGGACAAACGTCATTTAAAACTGTTCTAAATTTCAAGTTGATGGCATTAGTAGTTGAGATATCCAGGCGTGACAGACAGATAGACAGACTAAAAATGGCACAATCCGATTTACAGTTTCGGAGAAATGCGTGGACAACATACCTATAAATAAAAAATAAATATACATACATATATAAACCTATACATTTTTGGTATATTTGTTTGGAAGCCCTAATAGATTATCGTATGTGAATATATTGCAGTTCTAATAAAATTACATGGGTACCTACATACCTATCGAATTGATAACCTAGCCTTTATTCAACTGCATTTCAAACTCCATATGAAATTTCAGGAGCAACTCGACGTACCTATCCCGCCTGTTCTCGTACTACGATATGGAAGGCAGCGTGTCCTGGGGCGAGGCCGTGTTCTTCGCCTTCGGCATAATCTTCTGCAGCACCTGCAACATCATGGTGCAGCATCCATTCATGATGGGAGTCATGCACATGGGCATGAAGATGAGGGTTGGCGTCTGCAGTCTTATTTATAGAAAGGTATATTTGTATAATACATCCTCTTTGTACACCACGTTTTTCTTGCCGCGAAAAACTACGGCTTATCGCCGTGTATAGGCACGGTCGTCAGTGTTCTATCGATCACTATGGAAACTTATTGTAATTTAACTTGCCTTGTTAGTTAGTTAGTATGTATGGGTTAAATCTTGCAAGCTGAATTAAAACCACATTCTCTTATCCTACGGAGTTGAAATTTTACATGTTGATTCTGCTTCGACAACAATGCATTTTTAAGTTGCATGACCTGATCAAATCCTGGAGCAAGTCCTTAACGTTCAACAATACAGACACGAAATTTAATATACGCATTTAATTATGATGGTCCGTTAAAGTCCATCATGACTTGGCTGCTGCACCCAGAACTTTTCCCTTTGTAGTGTTTTTTTGTAAGTCGGTTGTTTTCTTTTTGTTAAAACGTTTTTTATTTTTTACTTTTTAGTGGGTCTGTTTTTAATTTATCTAAGTAACAATAGCCTAATGTCAACTGCTCAACACGTTTTACAAAATATTGTTTTTCCCGATGCACGGACGTTAAATTTTGAGGAGTTCTCTTGGTAAGAACCATCAGCTCCCTCTTCACCATATGCATTGTGACGAGCATAAATTGCTTAGCAACCATATTAAGGGGTAATTCCCTGAGTACCCCGAACCCCGAGGCCCCCGTCCCGGAGGACCCCGAATACGATAAATATGATTACATTTCTTTTTTTTCTTTTTTCTATTGTTTTCAACTTGTACGGTCGACATAAAAAGTTCTTAAATGACAGGAGCACTAATTTAGTAGAGGCATGGAATCAAAACTTACGTTTTAAAAAATGTTATTAGTTATTACTAATGTTGTTAATAATCAATTTTTAAAAGCATTTTTGATTTTCGGTATTGTAAAAAAAATTATGAAATTGAAACTGATTTTGCGTGTTAAAAGATTATTTTAGAGTTAACTATTTACTATGTTACATTATAATAAATAATTCCTGAAGGTGAGACTGTTTTTGCGTATTTTTTAAATTATGTTAATATTCCACGTAGATTAGGTTTTTCTGTACTGAAAAAGAAACTATTGTGATAATAATTAGAACCTGTGATTGCTCTAGGAGACTATATTATATTCCCTAATTATAATATTTACCTTAACCAAGCAAGACTTTATAATTTTTTCCTGATCCTTAACCTTTCAGGCCCTGATGTCCAGTTAAGTACTTATTATCATTTTAGTAATAAAATTTTATTTAACATATCATTTGCTGACGGTACTTTTAAGCTAAACTGACTTTAATTGAGTTTATCAAGATAAAAATTAATCGGGGTCCTGCGGGACGGGGGCCTCGGGTATCGGGGTACTCAGGGAATAACCCATATTAAGTACCTAATCGAATCGCAACCCGTGAAATACTTATTATTAAGTAGTTCCCGTGGGCTTCATAATCAGTTGCACTTGCACGAAATGGTGCTATCCGAGAGCAAATGTACGAGTTACTATAAAAAATACCCAAATCGCTATAGGCTCACCTATAGCGATTTCCACAAAAATGATGGAGAAATCGGTGATAATAGGTACATACAAAATAAGTAAACAGACGAATTTAATAACCTCCTCCTTTTTGGAAGTCAGTTACAAAGATTTTTATTTTGACAAATCTATGGCGCGGTTTTGTATGTACGCCCGCTGCGCCGCGCCTTACCGTAAAGAAACCGTGCCGTGAACAAAGGGCCGTGGGGGTTTAACACGCAAGTCAGAGATCCGTGAAGTAAGTATGTGTCTTGGTGTGCTAAGGGGATGTTGAGCACCAGTTTTTTTTTTTTTAAACATTTCCTCACACGAGGAATTTCTCCTGTATTGTGGGTGCGTTTACAAACATTTAAAATCACATACACAAATAGCCAGACCCGGAACAACTACTTGTAGGTCATACAAATATTTGTTCCGTGCGGGAATCGAACCCGCGACACGCAGCGCAGCAGTCAATCGCTTAACTAACTACGCCAACCGTGCCGTCAACTGCCGTCAATTGCCACCGGTTTATGGATAACTTTTTTTCGTTTGCATTTTAAGAGTACGTAGTAGCTGCGTTAGGATAAGGACGCAACACGATAGGAAATCAAATATCTTAAATAGTAGCCTGTATGTAATTTGGTTTCCTATCGGAAACAAATAATATGAAAATAATATGATTTCAGGCTCTAAAAGTAAATATCCAGGCCACGTCTGAGAGCAGTGGCGGCCTGGTCCTTAATCTGATGGCAAATGACGTCAACCGCTTTGATACTGGACCACTCTTCGTGCACTACCTCTGGATAGGACCACTAGAAACTATGGTAAAATACAAATCTTAAAATAAAGTAATCATTTTGGCCACCCATATTAATATTTCTATAATTTTTGCAGCTCATGACAGTTTACTTATACCGGGACATGGGAATGCCAGCGGTATACGGATCGCTGATCATCATAGCAGTAGTTCCCTTTCAGAGTAAGCAAATAGAAAAACTAAAACTTTACCTAGGATTTATAACATCCACAAATGGAGAAATAGAGAAAGAGATGCGATGATCGATTGCGATATTTTATTATATATACATATAATATTCTGCATTGCAGTATACTTGGGAACAAACACTGCTTACTATAGACGAGGAACAGCGGAGAAATCAGACGAACGAGTGAGACTGATGAAAGAAATCATAATGGGAATGGAAGTGATCAAAATGTACACCTGGGAGAAACCATTTAGGAAAATTATTGACACTGTTCGACGGTGAGTCGACAAAGACGTAACATAAGGCAGTTTTGTGTTTGATTTTGGTTATCGAAGAAAATTGTAATTCAGAATTGTGTCTAGCAACAAATAGCAATACAGTCGGAGCTCCTTTTATGTATAGACGTTTAATTCCTGCAATAGGCTAGGTAGAGAATCAAAATAAATCATGTCATTATCAGAAGTAATGGAAACTATGCTCACCAATAGTACGTAATAAATATTATCTTTAATTAACTTATTACAAATTAATAAAAAAAAAACCATTAGGCGCCATCTCCACGGGCGAAAGAATCGCAACGATAGTCTCGCCGTGCAATCAAATTCTCGCCACGATGATATCGCAGTGTGGAGATTGCTTCATACAGTTTCTATTGAATTGAATGCCTCTTCTACTCTCGCTCGTGTTGATGACGCCCCTAACCCATTTCTCCTTATCACCAACAGCCACGAAATCTTCTACATAAAAATGACATCATACATTCGCGGTGTGATCATGTCTTTCATCATGTTCACGTCGCGTTTCGGAATCTTCATCACCGTGCTACTCTACGTGACTTATGTGACCCGTATCACCGTGCAGAACGTTTTCTTTCTCACTTGTTACTATAATATTACGAAGCAAACTATGACGTTATATTTTCCTCAGGCTGTTGGACAGGTAATATAACACTGAACGCTTTCTTCTACTTATTCATTTTAGAGGTGAAATCTTCTTTTCGCGCATTTTTTTTTTTTTTACTCGCAACCCTGGCAGGCATTGGCCCTAGCGGACCCCGTCAGTTGGTGCTGACAACTCTTTGAGGCGCGCGTGGAATACGACGCGCCGTCGACCCGGGCCTGGTCCTTATCGGACGGTGAGCTACCCATCGCTCACCGTCCGCAGGCCCGCGCCTACGGTGGCCGGAAATCGGCTTGCGACTCCCGACGCCCGGGGCGTCTCCTGCGGCGACTAGGGGCGCGAGGGCGCGAACCTTGCCTCTCCCTCGCGCGTTCCGCCTCCTCCTTCGCAAGCATTACTGCTTCGCAGAAGGAGGTGACGGCCTCCCATGCACTCTCGCTCCGAACCATGGCCTGAACCAGGGCCGGACGCGAGAGATCGCCGCCGCCGATCGCCGCCGTGAAGACACGGCGGTGCTCCGCCCAAGCTGGGCAGACCTCCACCGTATGCTCCACCGTGTCCTCCGGGCGATCCACACAGTGGTGACACCCGGGCGTTTCCTCCCGCTTTATCCTGAACAGGAACCTCCCGAAACAACCATGTCCGGTGAGGACCTGCGTCAGGCGGAAGGTGAGGACGCCGTGGCGCCTCTCTAGCCACTCCTCAAAGAGGGGACTTATCGCTACAATTGTGTCGTGCCCAGCGCTGGGTTGCGACAATCGCACTCTCCATGCCGCCATAAGATCCCGCCGGAGCTCTGTCCGCTGTGCCGTGATTTCTCGCGGCAGCGGAGTTTCACCCCGGCGTTTCGCCTCCTCGCGCCACTCCCAGACGTGCGCGAGGACTTTTGCCTCCAGATCCCATGGCGGTAGTCCGGCAAGGAAGCTCGCCGCCTCACGGGAGACCGTGCGGTATCCTCGGACAAGCCTGATGGCCATGACCCTTTGGGACGCGTTCAACCGCTGGGCTGGTCGCAGCCTTATAGAACGCGCCCACACCGGTGCCCCGTAAAGGGCCATGGACCGCACGACCCCCGCGTAGAGCCTCCAGCAGGAGGCGTTTGGACCCCCTAGATTGGGCAGGAGCCGCTTTAAGGCAGCCCCGGCTCGCTCCAGTCTGGGAGCCAAACGTCGAAAATGCTCCACGAAGTTCCACCGGCTGTCGAGGACGAGTCCCAGGTACTTCATCGTCGACTCGACGCCGATCTGAACCCCTCCTGCCGTTATTTGGGAACCCGACAGTGGCGCGTTCCGAGGACCATAAAAACACATGGCCTCGGACTTGTGCAAGGCCACCTCGAGTCCCAATTGCCGGATCCTATTGACGATTGTCGCAACCCCGCGTGCCGCCAGTTCAGCCGCCGCCTGATGCGACCTCCCCTGCGCCAGGACCAGTGTGTCGTCAGCGTAGCATACTACGCTGACACCGCTAGGGAGGTCGGCGCGCAGCACCCAGTCGTAACCGATGTCCCACAGATGCGGCCCCAGGACCGATCCCTGTGGGACACCGCACGACATCTCTCGCCGGTTCCACTCTCCGTGGTGACCGGGGTAGATGACCAGTTTCCCCGTCTTCCAACGAAGTGGGAACTGGCCCCTCTCCAAGCATGCGCTTAAGAGCCCCCTTAGTCGAGGCCCGAGAGCCTCTAAGGCCAGAACCCAGGCTTTTCCAGGTAAGCCGTCGGGTCCTGGGGCGGTATTTTTGGCATTGAGCCTACGTACCGCCACTCTCAAATCTACCTCGGTCACCTCCGGAGTATCGTCGTCGTCGTCATTGGTGTGGTCCGCATCGGGCACCGCAGGAGGCGGAGCCATGGGCGGGGGAGTATGTTCCCCTCGCGAAGGGAACAGAGCGCTCACCACGTCCTCTACGAGCTGGGGCCGACGGAGCCTCGAGGGACGGAGTACCGGCGGCGGCCGACGAAATTAGGTCACTGAGCCGCTCAGGTCCTCCACCCAGTCATCCCTGGGCGGGACAAAATACGGCTCAGCGACCACGGCGATGTTAATCGACCACTGCGCCATGCTCTGGAGCAACAGATCCTGAGCGCAGGCGCAGTGGTTGATGTTCGCCTGGAGGAGGCGTAATGGGGCCATTTATTGGCATTCCATATCAGCCTCCTCACGGGCCCTCTGGGATGGCCCTACCGCGGTGTTAGCGGCGGCAACGACGACGGTGGAGGCGGCAGTGGCGGTGGCAATCTTGGCGGCTGCGGCAGTAACGGCGGTGGTGGAGGGCTTGCTCATACCCCTGGGTTTGGGGCGGGGAGCGCAGGCTATGCCTCCAGCCCGGTGATCGGCCGGCTTGCCAGCCGCCGCACATGCAAAGCAGTGCGGCATGGCCTCGCAAGAGCCAGCCTTGTGACCGGGCCGACCACAGCGGAAGCAGTCCTCGCTGCGGTCCACCTCCGAGGTGCAGCATGCTCCCACGTGGTGTCCCACCCGGCAGCGGTAGCACCTCAGAGGTCTGGGATCCAGCAGTTTCACCTGCGTGGATACCCATCCCACCCGGAGCCTTTGGCCCTCCCCGGATATTTTTTGGGCCGCCGACACGGGGCAGCTCACCGTAATGGTTTGCATCCCCGATTTGTCAGGACGGAGGGTGCCAGCCCTCACCTGCTCAGCAGAGCACTCTCCAGTCCTAGCTACGGCGGCCACAACATCTTCCGCCGTCACACAGTTGTCCAGGCCCAGGATGCGCATGTCAGCGCACTTGGTGGGCCTGGAGACTCGGGCCTCCTCCGCATTGAGGAACGCCCTGAGCCTTTCGGCCAGGGCGTCAGCAGTCGGGCCGCTGGCCGCACCGGGGATCTCCAGCATCCGAGCCCCCGTCGCAGTGACCTTCATTCGCAAGCCATCAGCGACGCCGATCTCCTCCAAGTCCACTGCCGCCCACGCTTTGGCGAGCACCTCGCGGTAGGTCACGCCCTTCTTCTCCGCTTCCGGCTGTAGTGTAATCACTACAGCTGTGGACTTCGGGGCGCGGAGCCTAGCCGCGGCGCTTTTGGCGCATTGAGCGATTTTGGTAAGGGAAAAACTTATGGGTTCTCGTGACCGACCTGCCCGCGCCGACATGATGTAGTACCAGTAAGTGAAGCTAAATTGACCACGTGAAAATTTTTATTTGTGTATACCGTGCATTGTTTAAATTGTGTTTTAGATAGGTAGGTAATCAATATTTAATTAAAGTGAAAACTTTATAGGCACGTAGAGTGATTTTTGGATGGGGAAAACTATATGGGTTCGTGTCGCATGCTAATGTGTCGTGTTGCGCAAGACTGGCGACGCGCAGCGGGCTGTGTGTAGACGCCAGCAGGTCAACCTACCCGAAATAGTAAAATTTTCCCAATCAACTTTGAACCTTATGCTTTAACGATAAAGTAGAAAATCTTTTAAATAAATTTGACAGATTGTAGTAGCTTGATGTTCTGGCGTCTGTACATGTATACGAATATAATATACATGTTCTATCAAAGTTTTCACTTTGTCGGCAGTCCCCATGATCGCCAATTTTTTTTTATTTTGTGTTTGAGGCAATGAACATTGAACAATGCCGCGAAAGTATAATAAAATGAAAGTATAATCAAATCAGATGTTTCATCGGTTTCGTAAAGGAAAAGTTAGTCTAATGGGTTACACCTCTTCATCCTTTAGCATGCCGATGCAAGACTGTATAGTTCCCTCTGTTAATTTAGATAGCAGAAATGAACGTAGCGGTACAAAGGATTAGAGACTATTTACTGAGCGAAGACTGTACACTGCCTTCTAGAGTACATGCCAACACGCAAGATGCAGCTTTGCCGCGGAAGAAACGAGTTACCATCATAGGTAACATTTGTAAAGTATTAAGTAGTTAAGCAACTATCCTGATCGCAAAACCACTTAAAATCTTATGAATTACGCAGAACCGACAATTAACAAGCCAACTTCTGAGCCCAGCACTTCAAAAGATAAGGATAATCCGAAAGAGAAAGTTAAAGGTAGTAAATTCCCAACAAAAAAAAATGTTTTGTGTCTTTTTCTCATAGTTATAAAATAACTTCTTTGTTTTGTGATACAGAAATACGTAAAGATGAAATAGCAATAAAGTTTGACAATGCATCCAGCAGATGGCTCAAATCTTCGAATAAAGACGACGTTATAGATTTGGTGTTGTCGGTAAGACTTCACTTTAAAAAGGATGAAAGAGTTGATTAGTAGATAGGTACTTAATACTTTAAATCTATCAGAGCTATTCTCGAAGAACGTGCGAGTGCGAGCTACATCAATTTCATCCAAGAAGTTTCTAGCGATCGACGAGGAGAGGGACTATTGCAAACTATCGCGAAACTTTAGGTTCATAGCCAGCACAAATGGAGCAGTTTTGTCTACAAAACAGAATTCTGATTATTTTAATTTCGATTGGACTTCCTGGTCGTTAAGCCTATATACACCGAATTTCCAGATTTTTGCTGGCTCTCTAACAACTGTGATCGGAGCAGTCGGCGCAGGTAAGTCTACGCTACTGCACATGGTTCTGAAGGAGTTACCCTGCTCCAGTGGAACTATGCAGACCAACGGCACCGTCAGCTATGCCAGTCAGGACCCATGGCTCTTCGTGGGTGAGACCAGTCATGACAATGCTCTTTATAAACGTGAAATGGTCGGAATGTTGAACGTGGTCATATCTACATTTACAGGGTCTGTCCGACAAAATATTCTGTTTGGACAGTCATTCCAAAAACAACGTTATATGGAGGTCTGCAAGGTGTGTGCACTAGAACGAGACATATCTCTTTTTCCTCATGGAGACAAGACTGTAGTTGGGGAGCGCGGCGTTTCCCTCAGTGGAGGACAACGCGCCAGGATTAATCTGGCCAGAGCTGTTTATAAGGAGGTAACAACACAACCACAAGATAACATAAGTAGGTATATATTACTGCGGACGGTGCTTCAACAACACTCATTGTTATATTACGATCCGAATCTTAGTAGAGATAAGCGCCGAAAAGGCAGAGTATGCCTAACACAACCTTCCAGCTCAGCACACTCGCGTAATTTCTTCTTCTTTCTCGGACCATACCTTTATAATAAGTTAAATAACAATCTTAATATTTATCCTCTAACTAAATTCAAATGTAAAATTTCAGTCACTACCTATTAAAAAAACCCTAGACTATCAGGGAACAGAGAACTTGTTCATTCCCCTTAGATAGACCATCGTTATACTAATTACTCATCCCCTCTGCTGCTTCTGCATACTATCAACCATACTCGCACCACACCTACTCAATCAACCTCACACATACACTCTTACATCTCTCTCATACACTTTCTCCGGTTACTCACACACACTCTGGTATTTCCGCACACACACAAACTTTTGTATTTTTTTTGTTTTTTGTAAGTATTTTAATTTTTTGTATTAGGCACTAAATTTTATATTATGTCCCTTAATTTATGTTTCGTTTATTATCCTGCATTTTCATTGTCATGTATCCAATTAACAGGCATCTAGCCGCGGGAGAGCCCTGGTGACCTGTAATACAGGTTTTTATATAAACCTACCACAGGCTCGTCTCTCACTAAGTTAGTTCCTTGTTCATACACTACTTTCAAAGTCTAGAATTAAGTTTATAACTTGTGTTGAGAAAATAAACGTTTATTTAATTTAATGTAATTTAATATAAAATTAAAGTTTCCTATTGATAACATGCCAAAACGTTATTGTTTTAGGCCGACATCTACTTGCTAGATGATCCACTTTCGGCTGTGGATACTCAAGTCGCTAAACATATCTTCGAAAGATGCATCAAAAAGTAACGTAGCATCATTTGATTGTAATTATTTAAATTGAACTTAGACTTTTTTAAGTTGATTCAACAACGGATTATTTTTGTGATCAGGTACTTGGTCAGTAAGACAGTTCTTCTGGTGACTCATCAACTACAGTTCATCAAGTCTGTCGATCAGGTTGTAATCATGGACAAAGGAAAAATAATTGGGAATGGAGCCTTTGAAGACTTAGACGTAAATATACATGACAGAACTATATTTTATAAAGTAACAACTCTGTATAATATTCTGACAAATAAATTGAATATTACAACATAAAATAACATCACACTGTAATCCCCGAAGGGTTAGGCAGGGCGGGGTGTACCTATAGTACCACCCACATTTCGCCAGTTATGTGTCCCATGTAATAAGGGGCGAGCTTATTGCTAACATATTTTATAGAACTTTTGGAAAAAAAAAGTTAAATTGTCCTAAAATATTATGTTTGTAGGAAAAATATTTGAAGATAATTCAGCTAATGAACGAGAATGCGCGCGAAGTGCACGAGGAGGATAATATCGCCAGTGTCCAAAGCGCATCGATGCTGTTCCAACCGAGTACTCTAAGCTTGCACAGACGACATTGGTCTATGATGCTCGACCTGAGCTTTGCTGTAAGATTACTGATCATATTTTACCAAAATGTCCAGTACCGAACTAAGTTTTCAGTTTTGTATAAAGAACGGTATTTCAATCACTGTTACGTTCTTATTACAAAAACTGGCTCCATGGTTTAAACCATGTCAAAATATAAATCTTGTTTTGTAATAAGGCGGAATGGGTTTCAAAATCGCCGCCGCACCGGTCTAAAAACTGATAGTCAGGGTTTGGGCTCCTAGCGTGACCACCACCTTTGATAATCCCATGATAGCCAAGACTTTGGGTCCAGCTTATGCGTGCAAAACAAGATCGTATACCAATTCACCTTGAAAAATAGACCTAGAAGATTGGATTTGCATAGTGTTTGGCAATCTCTGCATTATAATGTGATGTGTTAGTGTAATGTGTGATTACATTGTGAAATAGGAAGCTATTTAATGTTTCCAGGATCAAAAGCCTGATACAGAGATTCAAGCAATAGGTCGTGTGCGTGGATCTGTGTACCGCGACTATTTCATGGCAGGCGCCCCCTGTTGCTTCGTGGTCATCGTTTTTTTGCTGTTCCTACTGGCGCAGTTTTGTGCCAGCGCTTGCGATTATTGGATCAGTCGATGGTATGGCTCAGGTTATCATTTTGGTTATATTAATATCCTGCCCGTTTGTGTGAAAGTGGTAAGCCTTGGCGAGACTCCCCGGTGTCCTACATGAGTATTTTTCAGTTACAATACAATTGAAAACCATTTTTAGTGCTTCTGTATTTTGTAAAGCTACCTACTGCCTAGGCAATAGGTAGCTAGAATCATGCATGGTCTCCCCAGGAACGTTAGCTGTTAGAAACTGTATATCTTCAATACTTTTTATGTATCGGTTCTGTGCATTGATGTATTAAATAGGAAGATAGGCCACTCTCTAACATCACGTAAATATTAAATGGACCCGATGTCGTGCCGTCGTGCGTCATGTGCTCGACAACCGAAATAGATAGACATATTACGCGGTCTATAGCGGGAATGAGATCGCAATAATGTCACTGTTACGTACCATAACAACTCGCAAACAAACTACGATTCGGGCATTCCCCGCAAACCGGGAGTAATGTAGGTCGATTGTGTCCTTTCCCCTAATTTATGCGGTCTACATCGAGAAGCGCGTACCATATCTTCCTATTTAATACATCAATGGTTCTGTGTATAGTGTGTATCGTTTTTTTCTGTTTCAGGAGTAACGCCGAAGATAGATTATCAGGTGACGCAACTATGGACGTTCTTATATGGGCAGAGCAGGGTCTGGAGCGAGGAGATTTCGTGCTCATTTTTGGCATAATAACGTTAGCGACAATCATAGTCGCTTTGATACGAGCTTTCTTCTTCTTTTCCTTGTGCATGAAATCTTCCATCAAGTCAGTAACAAAGAAGTGTTTATTAGTCTTATGCCCGTTTTCACTAACACTAACAGGAGCTTTAATAATACCCTGCCCGCATTACCGGGAGATTAGTTTACTAATTTAAAATTACATATTGTGAATTGTCTAATATTTGTACAAGTGCACTCTGTGGGTTCAATATACGCAAAGGGCATATAAGGCCCTCAGTATTCAGTATAATATAATGCCTTGAGAATGATGTTGGGGCTTCCACGTTACTGTAGTAGTGCATCAGGAATGTTTGCCGAAGCACATACTGATAGTTTCAGTACCATCCTGCAAAAAAGAACTGCGTTCATGATGCGCAGAATGCCTGAGAGCGTTAACGACATTCTGAAGGTCATCAGTGATAAGCCGTGTTGCACCATTATGGAGCATTGGGTGCATGTACATGTGCATGTACCCGGTGCGTGAGATGAGTGCAATAGATATACATAATTATTATGAATTAAAAATTTGAGTTTCATTTGTTACTAAAATAGATTCTAAGTAGTGTAGTGTTATTTGGATCAAAGTCCGAATTAAAGTTTTTTTTATTTTTTTATAACAGCGTGCTGTTGCATTTTCAACGCTCGGCTCAGCGCCGAATGTTAAAAATCCAACAGCACGCTTTTATTTAGGCATTAAATTCGGTGTCACTTAAGTGTTAGTGACAACGGGCATTCTACACACAAACACTTCAATGGATATACAACATGTCCCGGAATTAACGCACAACCTCTTAAGGGGTCATTGTACTCATCATTATGGTACTAAGATATCACAAAACTCTACCCTTTAGCCATGCCAAACTTAAAAAAGACGGTGTGGTATAGTAGCACCTACATACTCCGCACGTTCAATTTTTGCTAGTCGTCAAAATGTAACTCAAGACCCACGCGTCTATAATAAAGTAAATCGCATACTTAACATTTACCCTATGCAGCTGTACGAGTGTAAGAAGACATTGACTGAATGGCTCTTCACACTTAATTATGATGCCGTGGAAGACATTCTGACGACTCTGGGTTGAACGTCATGCATACTGACACACACACACATACACACACTCCAACACACACACACACACACACACACTCACACTCCAACACACACCTATTCATACACACACACACTCCAACACACCTCCACACTCATTCAAACATACACACCCAACTCACACACGCGGGGTGCGTGTACTCTTACACACACACAAAATATACATTCACACACTCATAAACACACGTATAAACACACATTTATACAAAACACACTCTAGTTTTCACACACTGCCATAAACACGATTTTCATTTTTCTTTTTTATTGGTTATATTAAAAAAAATGTGTAACTATACCTAATTAGCACAACGAAACAATTTTTAATTAATCGAGGAAGAGCGAGGTTTATCCCATCACAAGTATCTTCGGATTACTTTCTGGGAAGCCCCGGCAACTTAATTGTATAGATTTAAGATAATAAACACAATTTTTTTTCTTTTTATTATTAACTACTTTTACTAAGGAACAAAACTGAAATCACGAAAAAAAATTCAGCTGTTCCCTACATTTATGTTCAAATAACTCGTCAAAATGTAGGGAACAGTTGATTTTTTTTGGCAATTTCTTCTTTGGTCCCATAGTAAAAGATGTTCATAATGATGAGTACAATGACCCCGTAAGAGGTTGTGCATTAATTCTGGGACATGTTGTTTATGTAAGTAATTTATTTGTTTCATCTAGATTACACGACCAAATGTTCGAATCGATTTCGCGGTCTCCAATGAGTTTCTTCCATAGCAACCCATCGGGACGAATCCTCAATAGATTTAGCAAAGACATGGGCGCTGTTGATGAGATGCTACCACAAGCCATGATTGATTGCTTTCAGGTAACACCGTCACCTACATTGAATAATACTGCTATGTACCTATGGGCTTCTGACGACCCGTAACGGCTGTGAATACCTTCTCCTAATTAAACATGGCTTATAAGTTATTTAATTTTTAGATAATATTGAACCTAATAGGAGTTGTCATCATCATATTGATGACAGACATCACACTCCTAATTCCGATTGCTGCTGCAATGGTCATATTCTATATCTTCCGCGTTATCTACATCAGGACCACTGGAGCCGTCAAACGACTGGAAGGGATCAGTAAGCATGGCCTAATTATAGTTCCTAATATTTCCTGCAGCGGACATCTTTTAAAGTCTGATAAAAAGTCAGGAAATCAGTATTTCCCCATAAAACTACCAGTCGGATTGGTCAGTATAAGATTCTCTGGCTCATTAGCATGTCTGGCCTTAGCCTTCGTTTTATTGTCAGGCGTGATAGGCTTGCTTTAGCTAGGCTTTGAAACCACATTCTCTAACAGTAACAAAACTTAACTACTTAGTTAATACTTCCTCTAATTTAGCATCATCAACATCTAACATAATCTTGTTATTACAAAATATTCTCACCAGCTCGTAGCCCGGTATTTGGCCATGTGAACGCCACGATCCTCGGTTTGGCCACAATCCGCTCGTTCGGGGCCGAGTTCCTTCTAGCCGAGGAGTTCGATCTCCATCAGGACTTGCACAGCGCTGCCTGGTACCTCTTCATCACCTGCAGCCGGGCGTTTGGTTACTTTCTGGACCTCATCTGCTTGCTGTTCATCATATGCGTCACTTTTAGCTGTTTGGTGAAGACAGGTTTGTGGACATTTCCTTAAGTATTTTTAACAATCTCCAGTTCCTATCACAGCATTAAGCAGCTGACATATATACCTTGTCATATAAACAAAATTCCTGTGTCTGATGCCTAATGTCAAATGCCCATGTGACACCCATCCTTATGAAGATCGGAGACTCTACGCTCGGAAGTTGTGGACGAGGTCAATCGTCGAATACGACTCGCCTGAGCAGCCTTCGGGAAGCTACGTAATATCTTCTCGTCTCACATACCAGTGTCTCAAGATGAAAGTTTTTGACCAGCGTGTTGCCAGTGATGGCTTACGGCACTGAAATGTGGTCGCTTACAATGGGCCTCACTAGAAGGTTGAAAGTCACCCTAAGGGCAATGGAAAGGGCTTGAAGTTTCCCTACGTGATCGATTCAGAAATGGAAAGATCCGTAGGAGATCCGAGTTAACCGACATTCCGACGAATAGCCAAACAAGTGGCAGTGGACAGGGCACAATGCTCGCAGAAGGGTAGCCGCGTACGAAGCGTTGCAATACCGCCCACATGGTGTACCGATGACCTTGTGAAGGCCGCAGGGATCCGCTGGATGCGAGAAGCACAGAACTGGTCGAAGTGGCGATGCTTGAGGGAGGCCTATGTCCAGCAGTGGACGGCTTTTGGCTAAAAAGATGAGGGGTGACCGAATGATGTCCAAAAGATTATTCCACCTCCTCCGAATAATGGATACCATTTCAGTTCACTGTAACTTGAATTTTCACCAGCAAAAAGACCACCACCAGCAGTCTCTGCTTTTTGTAGCTTTATAGGCCTTGATTCATCTACTAATGACTGCATATTTTAGATATGGATGGTAGCAACGTTGGACTAGCGATCACTCAGTCCATATCCTTAACTGGTATCTTCCAATGGGGGATGCGACAATCAGCCGAGATGGAGAACCAAATGACCAGCGTTGAAAGAGTGCTGGAGTACACCAAATTACCACAAGAATCTGCATTGAGAAGTGTAAGCATACATAACCTATATCGACGCCTATACGAGTATCCTTTAAAAATCAAGGTAGTAGACTGTAACCAGCGGCAGCACTGCTTCATGTGAAGACATACATTAAATATCAAAATTCAAAAACACTAAACAAAACTTGTACAACAATAGTCTACTGCTAACTTACTGTGGAGGCTTTTAAATGGCCTGTCGTGAATTACCTCACAAGTACTTTTTTATTGTTAGCTGTAAGCCACCCAAACACAATACAACAAAATAAAATATACACCGTGGCATTTTAGTCGTCTTACAACGGCAGCCCACTTCATGTATCCAACGACTGCTAATCATTCATAAAAAAAAAATAACAATTGAATAATTTAAAAAAATATTCATAATGACGCATGATGTAGTTTGAAACACCCTGTTATGCGCGCGGTGCGAGCCTTGCACTCCATTCCGCGCCGCCCTTGGAACGCAACGCTCGTAACATGGTGTTTCAAACTACGTCATGCGTCATAATGAATATTTTTTTTAATTATTATTATACTTATTCAAATGTCAATAAATATTTTTTTTCTTATAAGAATGATTAGTAGTCATTGGATAAATGAAGTGGGCTGCCGTTTTAAGACGACTAAAATGCAACGGTGTATACACTTATGCCACTGACTTGATGCCTGTCGATAGGTTTCTTGAGCATTAAGGTACTGAACCGAACTTAACTGAAGTTCAGTACCTTAATGCTCAGTAACTAAGGATAATAAGAAAATTTGGTGAAACTAGAGTGTGAGCAAAGAAAATTATATCAAATACACATTTAGTGGACTCCTGCGTAGTACATAATGCTATTTCATTCTTTGTTCTCACTTTGTGCATGTTGTTTTTGGTTTGCAGTCCCAAGAAAGGAAGCCTCCAGCCGACTGGCCTGCAGAAGGAATGATAAAGTTTGACAATTTGAGCCTGAAGTATGCCCCGGAAGGAAGTTACGTGCTGCAGAGGTTGCAGTTTACCATACAACCACAAGAAAAGGTAAACATTGCCATCTCCTAAAATAATTCTTAGCTTTATCTTTCATTGTACACAGCGAGGACCATTTGTCGTCGTATAGCCTTTGTGACATTTGTCTTGTTGTAACAAGTTAACAATCAATTCACGCCATTCTAGATTTGCCTCATTGTTCCAGGTTGGAATTGTGGGCAGAACAGGTGCAGGCAAATCGTCAATTATCCAAGCGTTGTTCAGGTTGGCGTATTTAGAGGGAACCATCACTATTGACGGATTAGACATCACCAGCATTGGATTACACGATTTGAGGGAGAAGTTATCTATTATTCCGCAAGTAAGAATTTTAATGCAAATCCACGTTTACCCTATTGACTCTCTAATTCTATTGATACTCTAATGGATGCAATGAGAAAATTCGATGGACATTCTCCATCGAATTTTCGATAAAACGTAGCAAAAACTGTTTCTACCTAAATTCGCTCTGTTGCTTGATGAAGATCAGTTGTCAGTTGATCAGAAATCCTAATTTTAGGAGCCGGTATTGTTCAGCGGCAATGTCAGAAAGAATTTGGACCCGTTCGATCAATATCCCGATTCAATATTGGTGGAAGCTTTAAACAATGTGGAACTACAGGCAGAGGGAGATGAAAGTTAGTAGTGCATGATATATTTCAACTGTCATTTACTACTGCAAAACCTTTTTTTGTACACATTATTTTTATTTTGAAGTGATGGCATCAAACCTTTGTTCTTTATTATCCTCCTCATTTATCGAGTCGCTCTCATTCAGAGAAACGTTTTTAAGGACATACTATTGGTAAGGGTGGTTTTTTAAGCACAATGTCTTAGCCCTTCCTCGCGATCGGTATTTAGTACCGAATGTGCGCCTAGATGGCGTTGGGAACG
The DNA here is from genome assembly GCA_948098905.1 of Tiliacea aurago. Lineage (NCBI taxonomy): Eukaryota > Metazoa > Arthropoda > Insecta > Lepidoptera > Noctuidae > Tiliacea > Tiliacea aurago. The sequence goes on along the minus strand of OX402578.1, from coordinate 19,870,168 downwards.
AGTTAGATCGCGCTATCGTAACCAATGAGGTGCGATTATCGCTAGTTGAAAACTTTACCAATACCCCGCTGTGTGGACGTAAAGAACCGTCCGCGTTGGCAATTTTTGAATTCCTGTAGTTGGCCTGAGAACACTATTTCGTACCATACGCTGTGTGTGTGTGTTAGATAACATTCAAACTGAACAACCCTTACGAACCATTTCACAAAAGACGCGTAGGCGCAAGCCCGGGAAATTTTGGAATCATTTAATTTATTTATACATGAACATCAGCTGAGCAAGTCAATAACCATGTTGATACCTACAGCGAGCGGGTAGGTATTAGTAGCGCGCAAGACGCGGCGCAGGTAACTAACCCGTGGCGCTATTACTGGTTTCATGAATTTTGCGAATATTACGTTATCACTTCCATTTTATTTTTATTTTAAGAGCTACAATGTTGTGTAAATGTTTGGTGAATAGTATTTTGTAAGTTAACCACCCGTCCAAGGTATTAAAACGATCAAAATTTAACCGTGTATAGCTTAGATCTATCTAAAATTTTCAGAAAAATTGATTATGGCGTGTTTCAAGGTGCAATGAAGGTTCTACTGAGCAAAACTTGCTATGTTAGATATTATATTTGTGCTGTTTGTAACGTTCACATTTTATTAAGTAATAATTTCACAGGCCCCCTCTACAAAGAAGTGTCAGAAGGCGGTTCTAACTTCAGCGTAGGAGAGCGTCAGCTGGTTTGCCTCGCGAGGGCCATCGTTCGCAACGACCGGATCTTAGTGCTGGATGAGGCCACTGCCAATGTGGACGCGCAGACCGACCAGCTGATACAGACGGCCATCAGACTACACTTCGATAGCTGCACCGTGCTCACTGTAGCGCATAGGCTGAATACCATCATTGATTCTGATAAAGTAAGTTTTGTAGTAAAAAAAACTGGCCAAGTGCGTGTCGGAACACGCATAATAAAGGGTTCCGTAGTTGGGATGAATTTATCCCAAAAACGAACATAACATATCGTAGTTGAAAAACATGTTCTCCCATATATCGATATACGCCACGGTCAATTCTCCCACTGCAATTAATGTAAGTTGGTCGACTATTACTCGTTAACTTTTAAAGCCTACTTAGCTGTCATAGTCTTCCTTTTAATTTCCTTACTGCCTGATTTTTTTTTACATAATCCTAAAACAACCATATAGCTGGCGGGGAGGAAGGGGGCACTAGACTCTAACAACTAATAGCACTTTAAAGCTTAATATTACGCAAACGGATCCCTGAATCGAAAAATGGTTTTCACAGACCCGCAATATTTTTGAACGGTCTATCCAACGATTTTTTTTTTCTCATCTATCCCACGGTGTCATGGGATAGACTAGAAGAAAAAATATCATCCCCACTTTACGTGCAAGGGATGTACCCTAAAACAATTTGTTTTATGTATACCCATGCCAAATTACAGCTTTCTAGTACTAAGTCTCTGAGCTAAGCCGGGGACAGACAGACGGACATGGCGAAACTATAAGGTTCCTTGTTGACTATGGAACTCTAAAAAGGGACTGAACTGTTGCGTTTATTTGAGAAAAGACTAAATTAATTCCTTCCAAAATTAAGGCTCAGAAGCAAATATAGTTATAAACTTGACTCCTATAATATGGATGACACCAGATGGAGACGCTTAATTAGCCTATTAAAATTATTCTGACGTAAGGCATTATTAACCCGTCCGCAACTCCTAATTTCGTCCACATTTGAGCCTATTTTCTTGGAAAATAGAGCATTTATATGCGACTTTAATAAGCTTTTCAAAAACAACTAAGGGATATGCTTGTTCATAGATAATAGTTCTAGACGCCGGACGTTTGATGGAGTTCGACCACCCGCATATACTGCTACAGAACAAGAAGGGATATTTCCGCAAGATGGTGTCCGAGACCGGACCTACTATGACATCGATGTTGCATAAACAGGCTGCACAGGTGATCTCTCAGCTTATACAGGGTGTTAAAGTTACTGGTTGCGATAGCGTAGTGGTAGGTTCAGTATCGCCAAGGAACCCAGTAAAAAAAAAAATACTTTAAACAAAATTAAAGTAAGTCTCTTTTTAGTTTAACGGCTTAGGACCGTCAAATAAAATAATTTTAATTCTAAACGATTGCTATTTTAAGTTAGTAGGTACTAAATTAGGTTGATCTTGAATATTTTTTTCCTGGTTTCCTTTATCGATACTGAACCTACCCCTAAGCTATGGCACGCAGTTACTTTCACATCCTGTATAGTCAATTCGGGGCAGATTTCCCAGTTTACACCCGTATTTAAAATATAGAGATAAACTACGATAACATGGCGCGCCCCTCCTAATTACTGTTTCAATGTATGTTGTCAAATCCTTAAGAATAAATAAATACTTGGATTTATTTTTGTTTGACGGCAGTCTCAGTACGCACACAACGCGTTGTGAGTCATGGTGGCGCTTTGTAAATACCGTCATAAATACTTTCAAACGTTTTGAATTTTGGAGGGGCGCGCCATGGTGTGCGTTACCCAGGCCAGATGTTGTCGAAAATGGTCATTTGAATCTAATAGATAATTAGTTTTGCGGCTTCTGTAATTGTTGCGCACATTTTTAAATTTGTTGCGCTTATAATTTTTTAATTATTTCACAAAAACATTTCCTGCTGGGGTAACGTTATCCCAGCCAGACCTTTTTCTTTCTAATGGGAATATTTAAATAAATACTAGCTATAAAATTAGTTGTCTAGATCAAGTAAATGTTGTGCCTTATTTTGTATTTGTTCTTTCATCGGTTGCGAAGTTATTCGAGATTTTGCTGGGGTAACGTTTTTGGTTTTGCTAGATCTTTAAAACGGTTAAGCGGATTCTTATCATATTTTGTACATGACTTCTTAGGAATTAGTTTAAATTTGTTCTGCAATAAAAAAAACTAAATAATGCATAGTTTAAAGGTTATTTAATTAAATATAAACACACTTCAATTGGTTCCAGCACTCTCAATAAGAGGTCTAAAGACTTACTTTAAACGTTATTTTAAAGCTTGTAAATGCCTTCAAATGTATGTGAAGTTTCATTAGTATCCTGTAAGTATTTAACAAGTTATGATGATATTCAGTTCTTCACGAGCATGGTCTTGATGCGCGCGGTGTTATTTGGCCACTGGATTGGATATATGAACTGAATGTTATGTCAATTATTAGTTGTTTAGTTCAGTTGTATATCAGTAAAATTTCAGCGTAGTACATTGGATAATTAATGAGATAATACGATTAAAGTCATTAGGAAGTAAATGACCGAGGTAACCCGACCAAGTTTAGGTGGTTACGAAAAAGCGAAATCGCAGAACATTATGCTATCTTTTGAAATGTTTAGTATAATACACCTTACAATTTCGGTACAGACGCGTACACTGTAATATACATAATAATATAATAATATCTGTACTATGAAAACATTATTAATGACCGTCTCGTGACCTTCTTTTTATTGGAAACTTTTTATTCAGTTACGTCGAGTTGTACTTTGTACAATATTCCTCTTTTGCTCCGGTTATTATCTTCCAGTTGCACATACTTATCAAAAATCACCGATATAACATGTCGTTCGGTGGGACGCGGGAGGGGTGGGGTGAATGGGTAATTCATTGTTTGCATAACGCACTAAACTTTTACAAAATGATCTGTGATTTTTTATACAAAACCAACAAAGTTTTAGAATGTACCTTTACACGTTGACTTTTTGAGATTGTAATTAGTTAAAAGTAATACTTACATAATTATTTGACTGCAGTTTAATATTACTTAATTTTATTATTTTTGATCTGTGATTTTTAAATAGTATAAGTGTAACTTAGGAAAAAAAAATGTGATATTTGAAATGAGACAACAAAACAGTAGGACTAACTGTGAGCATTTTACTACATTGTGATATCATTTAATATTACCTTTGATCTGTGATTTTAATTGATATAAGTAGGTATTAGTAGACATACGTAAGTTTAGAGTTAACTGAAAAAAGTCATTATATATAATTTATTGTCTGTGATCATTACACATTCCAATATGTGTATATTTAAATAAAAACTGTAAATGTGTACTGTGTATACTGAAATCTATCATTTAAATAAAAAGTAATAAAAAATTTCAAAATAGCAAAATTACTATCTGTAATTTTAATCTGTGATTGTTTTTAAGTATAAGTTTATTAATACTTTAAAAGTTCAGTTGAAATGATTATTTTACCTGTTAATAAAAAATCTTTAATAAACATGTAGTTTTATTTTAAACTTGTGTACATATCTGTACTAAATTTGTAACACTATCCTACATATATTAGAAGGTACCATAATGTTCTGCGATTTCGCTTTTTCGTAACCACCTAAACTTGGTCGGGTTACCTCGGTCATTCACTTCCTAATGACTTTAATCGTATTATCTCATTAATTATCCAATGTACTACGCTGAAATTTTACTGATATACAACTGAACTAAACAACTAATAATTGTCATAACATTCAGTTCATATATCCAATGCAGTGGCCAAATAACACCGCGCGCATCAAGACCGTGCTCGTGAAGAACTGAATATCATCATAACTTGTTAAATACTTACAGGATACTAATGAAACTTCACATACATTTGAATGTATTTACAAGCTTTAAAAAAACGTTTAAAGTAAGTCTTTAGACCTCTTATTGAGAGTGCTGGAACCAATTGAAGTGTTTTTCTATTTAATGAAATAACCTTTAAACTATGCATTATTTTGGTTTTTTTATTGCAGAACAAATTTAAACTAATTCCTAAGAAGTCATGTACAAAATATGATAAGAATCCGCTTAACCGTTTCAAAGATCTAGCAAACCCAAAAACGTTACCCCAGCAAAATCTCGAATAACTTCGCAACCGATGAAAGAACAATAATTACAAAATAAGGCACAACATTTACTTCATCTAGACAACTAATTTTATAGCTAGTATTTATTTAAATATTCCCATTAGAAAGAAAAAGGTCTGGCTAGGATAACGTTACCCCAGCAGGAAATGTTTTTGTGAAATAATTAAAAAACTATAAGCGCAACAAATTTAAAAATGTGCGCAACAATTACAGAAGCCGCAAAACTAATTATCTATTAGATTCAAATGACCATTTTCGACAACATCTGGCCTGGGTAACGCACACCGCGCCATGTTATCGTAGTTTATCTCTACCTGAACTACATAGTCCGTAGTCCTACGTTGTAGGTCTAGTGGTCGCAAGCGCTACTGCTGAGCACGAGGTCCGGGGTTTGATTCCCAGGTCGGGCAGTGTTATTCGGTTTGGCCATCAGGAATTTCTCAGTAGCAGCCCGTAGTCTGGATTTGTTCCCCGTTGATGGGGAGCAGTGGTGGCCCAGTAGTAACGGCCCCAACTTACAAATTATAGGTCGTGGGTTCGAACTCAGGCAAGCACTTTACTTTGTGTAAATAATTTCATCACCACTGCTCTCAAAACGGTGAAGGAAAACATTGTGAGGAAACCGGCGTCCTAGAACCAAAAATTCGAAGACATGTGACATCTACCAACCCGCAGTGGGCCCGCGTGGTGGATTGCAGCCCACTCACTCTCGAAGAGAGGAGGCGTGTGTACCAGCAGTGGGAATATTATAGGCTGATTATGATGATGGCAATAGGCTCACCCCCTATTACATGGTACTTAAACATAACTGGCGAAACGTGGGTGTACTAAAGGTATACTCTGCCTTCCCCTTCGGGGATTCAAGGCGTAATGATATGTTATGTTACATAGTCCGAAATACTTGAATGGTATAGTGTGGGGGGGATGTGTGTAATGCGTACTACGTAGTTGAGGACGTTCAAGTATTCAAGTACCCTTAGGCCCGGCGCCCTCTGGCGGCACGGCATGGCAAGGTATTTTTAGGCGACTAATAATTACATAACTTAATGGTATGGAAATAAAGTTGAAATTGCAATGTTAACGGTCGTACGTACAAAAACAATACCGCGGTATGCTTAGGCATGCCGAACATTGCAATTTCAACCTTATTTCAATAGTATTAAGTTATATTTTTATTCGTCGCCTAAAAATACTTTGCCATGCCGTGCCGCCAATGGGCGCCAGGCCTTAGGCGCCATCTCGACGAGTGAGAGAATCGCGGCGATACTCTGCCCCGTGTACATGGCGCCGGCGGATGATTATGAATTTCAGATCAGTTCTATTCCTAATTTAGTATCACATTAGTTTTTGGTTAGGTTAGTCTACCGCACGCACTATATAGGGTGTTAAAGTAACTGCGTGCCATACCTTAGGGGTAGGTTCAGTATCGATAAAGGAACCCAGGAAAAAAAAAACAAACAAATTTAATTAAACTTAAATACGACTACTTACTTTTTTTATTTTTTATTTTAAATAAAAATAAGTCTCTTCGTACTTTAACGGGCTTAGGACAGTAAAATAAAATAATTTTAATTCTAAACGATTGCTTTTTAAGTTAGTAGGTACTAAATTAGCTTGATCTTGCAATATTTTTTTTGTTACAATTTTTTTTTCTGGGTTCCTTTATCTATACTAAACCTACCCTTAAGCTATGGCACGCAGTTACTTTAACACCCTGTATAGAATACGTGCGAGTCTTAGCACTAGCTCGATTATCAGACTACTTCTAAATATAAGCGCAGTTAAGTTTTGTATAAATAATCTATGTTTAATAATATATTTCTTTCAGAGTTACAAGAACATGCAGTCCGAGAACTAAATGAAACAGTCACAAAATGTGTGATTTTATATCTCATATATTTTGTATTATGTAACTTAATTTATAATTTAACTTTATCTTATCATACGCATTTTAAATAAATGATTTTAAATAATATGCCTTTATAAAGATACAAATAGCAAATACTAGACGTAACATTTCATAGTATTTTACGTTGCCCAAAATCGTAAAAATAAATGATACAATTAACTATAAATTTTAAACAAAAATAAAAACAATAATAAATTGTTCAACAATGCATCGCACTGGATCTATCGCATAACAATACTTTTAAAGCTTTTGGTTTCAAACCAAATACATCGATATACATAATACTACATACATAGTACACAATATATATAATGTTCTACATACAAATTACAATAAATGTATATGTTACACAGTCTCCATGTTACAGTTCAGGCTCGCCAGCTGCAGCTCCATCCTTTTCTTGAAGGCATTCACTATCGTGTCCATTCGTCTGCAAAACAAGACATATACAGGGTGGATTTTAGAGACGGGGCTGTAAGGGTAGGTACCTTAATCGATGTACCTACAGGAAAACGGTATCAAAGACTGTCCATAACTTTTTAAGAATCTTTGTTCTGCATTTTGATTTTGAAAAAAAAAATACAGTCAGCAAGAAAAAGGGCCATTTCACCCACGGCCCAAGGGCCACAAATACTTTATTGATGCCAATCGATCCTGTTTCTAACAAGGATCAAAAATCTCTATCGGACCAACTGAGGTTTGGTACTAGAAAAGTCAGAAATCGCAAAAAAAAAACCATACATTTATTAGGAAATTAAACCGGCCAAGTGCGTGCCGGACCACGCCCAATGAAGGGTTGCGTAGTTGGGATGAATTTGTCCCAAGAACAAACATAACATTGTAGTTGAAAAACATGTTCTCCCAATTCTCCCATACATCAATATACGCCACGGTCAATTTTCAAACGTAAGTTCGTAAATGCAAAAATATAATAATATTTTATGTGATAAAACTACAAATGAACAATTTTCGGACTTTTTCCTTTACTTGTGCTGTAAGACCTTGATTCTTGCCTAATTTCATGATTCTAGGTCAACGGGAAGTACCCTATATAGGTTTTGATTTATTTGCGAGTATCTAAATATGTCGCATAAATCGCCATTATTTTTATTGTGTTGACTTGAGAAGCTTGATTTTTTTTAGAGCTTCAAGGGACCATTGATATTAATTTTAACTTGATACCTCCAACGGCGACGGACAACGAAGTGATCCTAATAAGGGTTCCGTTTTTTCCTTTTGAGGTACGGAAACGTAAAAAGTAAGTTGGGAGTATTATTTCCTATGAAATGTATGGCAAAAGTTTTGTGTACGTTTTTACGTTATGTTCCAATACAATAGATAGGGCAACCGATTTAATTTATTATCATTTTCGTTTTATTATTTAGGATATCCAACAAAAGACAATGCATGACACATAAATAATAAGCGACATCGGGTATTAAGTAGGTTTACTCCTTCAGTTAAAGGAGACTACAGCATGGTTACACACACACAATCGCGGTGCTCCGGGATACCAGTGTTCTCAGAGTACCAGTGTACCAGAGTGTGTTCTAGTGTCCGCAAATGACGTCAAAGTGCCTATTTTGGGTACGGATGGGAAACTCGGTTATTCGATCTACCCCAGCTCCTCACGGAAGGCCAGCAACGCCTTGGTGTTACTGACAATCTCATGTTGGGTAACAGATGCCATATAAATTTTATTTTATTTAGAACTTACCTTTTTTCATCCTCGCTTTCTATTTGGGGAATGCCAGCTAACGCTTCCATCAAGTAGTTCCTGAAAATTTTAGATAAAACTTAAATATAAACGAACCAAAAGGACTATGTACCAAAAGGTCGTAGCCTGGGAGTTCATAGTATGGGAACAAGGCCTAAGTTTATGTATTTTATGTCGCAGATGGATTGCCTATTTAGCTGTTTTACATAACCGCTAGCTGTTTTACAAAACAGCTCCGCTATGTTAAACAGCTGAACAACGTTCATGCAGCTGGATTGCCATTGCGTTACGTTTAACATAGCTACCCGCGTTTAGACATACTTTTAATGCAGAATAGCTTATCTGCAGTCACAATAAGCTTGACTGCAGATAAGCCATTCTGGTGGCGTGGCTTCTGATGCCGAATCGGTCGCAGTGGCTAAGCTAGGGCACCCTGACCAATTGTTTTAGGTTAGGTTAACCTTTTCACCGCCCACGGACACAGAACGCGATGCCTCGCCAGGCGCCAAGCTATAAATGTATAACGAAATATATAGTAAACAGTAGTGATGAGGGTGTCGTCATATCGATGAATGAGATTTATACGCGTTAAGCTAAGTTTTAATCATAATTTTATGGATATAAATAAAAACTGATTAAATATTTCCATATTTGTCTTATGTCACAGTAACCCTAGTAAGAAAAACCACTATAAATCATAAGTATCAAAGAAACAAATACATAACTCAATTAGAGCTTTAGGAAATGAGGTACATCTCATTTGTGTCATAAAGTCATTCTTTGACTTCATTTCAAGTCCTTGGCGTTCAGAGCACGTTAAATTCAATTCTGATTAGGGATGTGGAAAAGAAATGAAATGAAATCGTTTATTCTGTAAATAGGATATTAGAATCACTTTTACCCGTGGTCTATGGTCTTTCTTCTATTTTTGACTACTCCCATGTTTGTCGCTTACCGAACATTTCACTTATTAAATTCTTACTTTTTGATGAATAAACATTATTATTATCTAGTTGGACATATCTCAGAATCTTCTTCTTCTGGTTCTACGTTCTCCACAAAATACTCGGAGTTCGATTCCACACCTTCTAAAATGTTTAATAGCTGACCAGAATCCAGTTCTTCATTCATCTTCTCACCTATTTGTTTACTCCGATAACGAATCCGATTAGTACCTGCAGCCTGCACTATGCCAGTGACCTTGACAGCCGTACGTTTATGACGTCACAGAACGACTTCTATATTAGTCCGTGGCGCCCGGGGCACTGACAAGGCAACCATACACTTATAATTTTTTTGTAGAGATGGGAATATAATTATTGACAAGGATTGCTAACAACTATTTAATTCCGAGTCGGCACCCATCTGAATGTCGAAATTAGTCTATTTTACCTTTGTTATAAAGTAGTTAACTAAGTTCATATTTTACTGCCCTCAAATTGTTTTCGTTAATAATATAATATATAATATACGGCTCGCATTGTCAGGAGGTTCCTCTCTCAGGAGCCCTGACCGCCGGTAGCTTGGACCTTGTTCCCGATACCGGTGGGCTACTATTTTTTATATTTTTAAATGTTTTTATTAATTTGTTTTATATTCTAATATTTAAAAATATAATTTATATGTATTTAAAGTGAAATAAAGGATATAAAAATATTTCAACGAGTGAAATCAAACAGTAATAACTTTCGCGTCACATCACTGGCCGACTTTATATAAAGTCCTTGGTGTTCTGGGGACATTAAAAATGTTTGGAGTTTTTGTTTTTGCCAATTTTAAAACAAATAACGGCATCTATTGTGTGGAAATATAAAAAAACAGAGTATAAGATTGCTATAATAAATAACAAAATGAAAAAAACCTGTTAAATACAGTAATTTTATTTTTATAACATAGTTAAAATGAAGAGCTTCTAATGAAGTCGTGGCGCTGGTGGCACGAAAATCTGGAACTTCTATTGAAGTCCGTGGCGGTGAAAAGAACTAAACTTTAACGAATAGAATTTAGAAAAAAAAACGAAAAGAATTTAGAACTAAAATCCACAATTTGACGTTTCATTTCACGCTATTTTTCATTACCTCTAATCGTTGATCCACTGCATTGATAAATGCAAAACACTTGTGCAATTAGGTATGTAAAGTATTTTTCAGGTATGTTTTTTTATTATTTTATTTTAATGATAAGAGTATTTGAAACACATAATTTCATCTTTTTTTTTTTACAAGCTGTAGTTATTTTTATATATTTTTTTAAAGTATTGTTCGTACTGACGTCACTAGTAGAACTGAATAGCTCTAGATCTTTGCCACGTTTAACACTTATTTAAAACCAAAATTCAGTAAAGTCAAACTGTCAAATTTGACAATTAATTTGTTTACATTTCATACTTTAGCGATTTCCGTACTTTAGTTTAAAGATATGGCTTAATAAAATGAATGGATTCAAAGACTACTTCTGCTACGTGCTTCATACCGTCAAATATAAGAAACACCACAACAAATAGCCGACACAAATTGATTGTTAGTAAAAGAAACCTTAAAAAGGAAATGGTGCGAGGAAGTAAATGTTGAGTACAAGTCTGGGCGGCGTCTGTTTTATTGTGAAGATCATTTGAACGTAAGTTAAGTTTGCCTGAGGGGATACATCGATGTGATTCGACTTGTACTGTCCGCCGCTGGTGAAAAACTACACTATTTACGTATATCTAAATCTGAATAGAATAGTATTATGTGCTTCATGTAAATTTGACGTTGACATGACACTTGACACATAAAGAACAACTTAATTACAAGAGGCACTGAAAGTTTCCAAATTCAGGCTGCTTTGTGACGGCATTTAGAGGTTAAATAAAAGTCAAGTGATTTTAAGTATTTTTGTGAAAATAAATACGATCTTATAATTTTATCACCTATTAATAGAAAAATAAGCCTTAGAAGCTTAAAATCTCGAAATGGTTTTGGAATCGGCATAGGTTAATTTTTACTTTACATACCCAATTCTGTGTGTTAAAGTTCAGTAATTATCGAATTATTGAAAATCGCTAAACGTCGTTCAGCTGTTTTACATACCGGAGCTGTTTTGTAAAACAGCGGCTTCGACAATCCATCTGCGACTTTTAAATAAATATTTTATGTTTCTAAAATGCATACTACAGACATTTGGACACTACAGCTCTTTCCAAGTGTGATTGGTGGTAGAGTAGGAGTATTAGTTTGCCCTACAGTATGTATACAGATCCACCGCTCAACTAAGATGGTGCCTGAGGCGTGTGGTCACGCAAGATCTTAGTCATTCGCCTGCTAACGGGTGGCAATACCCCTCTCTATTATACTGTCTGACTTCTTGGCGGGAAAGTGAAGCGTCATGTTTAGCGGTTTTGTTTTATTTTCTAAAATTTGTGTTTAGCCGACTATTAATGTGTAATAATGGTGGATTATTAACCATTCAGTGTTCGTGAACGTGCATGAGTGTAGGCTAATGAAACAAAACAGTGCTGAACATCACTTTAAGTTCTCTCAAGAAGTCTGCGTGAGGTCTCAGTAAAGTGCCACATCTTTAATGAAACTTAAGGGGAGCGTGCGGGCGGGGATGTCATCTATAATTCATTGTTTATAATTCATTTCATCATTATTTAAACAAGTTCTTTAAAACCCATTTATTTATGCGACTGAAAGACTTGGATGAGTAGGAATAAAAAAAAAAATATATATACTGTCTTAGCTATACAGGAGGCCTGTACATCAACTCACTCGGCCTTCCTCGTGAGATGTTCGGCACACGCCACCTGCAGCAGCGTGTACTCGAGCCGCGCCTGGAACACGGCGGCCGGGGAGGCGGGCGGCGGTGCGCATGCGCACAGGCGCGCGAGCTCCTCGCACACTGTCTCGCAGATGTCGCGCACGTAGCGGGACGATGCCGCGCCGCATACGCTGTCCACCTGGAAACAAATAAGAATACATTATTGATTCAAGTAAAACACTGCCGTATGTATGTCCGAAATGAGCTGTTCATCGTGGCTAGCTTTGTCAAGTTAAGCCATTGAAACAAGCCTATTCCACTCCAAAACTATTTTTTTTTAAATACTAAAACTAGTTCTTTACATAATTGTTACTGTTACTTTACATTCTTTATATAGTTGCGACTTGCGTGTTATAATAACATGGTAAATCTCTCAATATTGTGCGTACAAACTTACATTTGCAGTTGGAATGTATGAGGGAACATCTTTTTCAACGTTTGTTATTGGGTTAAATTCATGCCAGCTACGGAACCCTTCAGTGTGCGTGGTCCGAAACGCACTAGTACAGTTTTTTATTTTTTTTGTATTCAAACTTTTTGGTTCAGAATATTGCGCATATTCTCCAGTTTTATATTCTCTATAATATCGGCTGCCAAAAAGAATAAAAAATGGTTGTTCATTGACATTTCTACTTTCAGACATTACTGTCGGATGTTTATACTTCCCTATGGATGTCTCATATTTTTGCACTATGAGCGGCACTGATGGCGCTATAGACGAACACGGCTCGAAAGATTAGACGGTCAGATTGTATGCGGCCAAAGTGATGTAAGATATTTTTGACCGGGACAAGGTATCACATTCTTCTAAACTGAACTGAGTATGCAGATATTTGAAACGCAAGATATTATGCATATTATGCAGTCCGATATTTATGCATTCTGAGAAGTGACACATCTTTTTGATGCCGATGCGGTATCTTATATTTTTACGTTGCGTGTCTCGTCACATGGTTTTGGTGTTTCTTCGATGTCACATATTTGTGGCGCTGCTTGTCTTGTACATCCACAGATGATCACATATATTTGTTGTCTTCTTGAGAACGGCTATTAAGGACGCTATCACATTTTGAACTCGCTCGAGTTTAGGTATCTGAATCGCAACACAACAACATTACGCGCACGCACACATTGAAAACGCTGACCGCTCGATTTTATACGTAACTTAACTAATCTTGGTAATTAAAGGTATATTTTATTTTATTTTACTGGTATTGATTGAGTAAAGTTAGTTGTAAGTTTGCAATCGAGATTTAGTAACTGTGACTAAGTACTATCTGCGTGATAATTATGTTTTTAGTACTTTTTTAATTCATCAGGCATTACGTAGCGTAGCGTAGGTAGGTACCCAAAAATTTCAAGCGCTGGCCATATGGATTAAATACCATATTTTTACATAAACTAACAACCTAACCATTTTACTATTACAAGGAACACCTACGATTATCCCCCAGGCTACTATTAGTTAGAAAAGATGTAAGTAGGTACTTGTAAATATTATTTTTGCTGGCAAATGTTGGAGCATTTCATAATCAAATACTAGCCTGGGAGATTATCGTAGACTTTCGTTGTGATATTTAAATATAATCATTCCCTTATGAACAATAAGTATTTTATTTACAGAGACTGGGGCGCGATTTCAGTACTTTTGATAAAAATTAAAACCAAAGTAGGTAGTAAAAAGTATATTTTCATTTCATGTTTCAAAGAAGTTCAAATTTAGAATGAAGGCCAGCTCTTTCTAGGGTTCCGTACCTGAAAAGTCCAAGCGAAGCACTATTGCTGTCACTCACTGAAAATATAAAACCGGTCAAGAGCGAGTCGGACTCGCGCACCAAGGTTTCCGTACGTATATATGATGTTGAAGATTTCTGAAAAACTGTGCTATTTAGAGACATCGTTTTATTTTTCCTGTAATCTTTACATAAACTTTTATCACATAGAATAATTTCAGATTTTTATCTATGCAAACTTCGGAGATAAGGGGGGACAGTATTTTTTTTACATTTTGCATCAAAAGTCGGAAACTGCTGCCTAAAGAAATTCTTGAGATATCCAGGTGTGACAGACAGATAGACAGACAGATTTAGTCTCACCATAAGGGTGCCTTTTTACCATTTTGGTACGGAACTCTACAAAGACAACATTAGCTAGTACGTAAGGTAAATCAAATAAAACAAATTACCAACAGACGTATATCAACGTCTGTTGGTAATTTGTTTTATTTGATTTACCTTAGGTACTTACTAATGTTACAAGTGAAATTAAAAAAAAACTTACAAGTGAAATTTCATTTTGCTCATTACCATCTACGGAGACATTGCTCTGAAAGCTGTTAAATAAAAAACCTACTATATTTTCTAATACAAGACACAACAAAACTTCAGAGTAGATTTGTGATTTCTGAATGAAAATACAAAGTCTCATTACTTTTGTTTACTGCTACGTGTACGGGTTTTTTGTCCTTTATCCAAATTTCCGAATTCGTGGCATCTTAACAGCATCATAACAAATGTAAATATTTTAGCAATGCACACCACAATCAAAAACCATACTTGGTGTCGAAAGTTATAACCATCTACTATTCTGTATTTATGAATTGACAACTAAGTTTAATAGATCTAAGATTTATCACCAAAGTTTACATCCGCCATCATCAATCAAAAATTGGATGGTATATTCATAAACACCACCTTCAACACCTCCACAATTAATAACAATGTCGATTTTTTACGTAACGTAATCACCACCCCCAAAATTGACTATGTATCAAATATCTCAAAAAAAAAAAAACCGCCATTTCAATTTGATTAAAGAAAAAACTTTTTGTAAAAAAAAATAACCGACTTCCAAAAAAACACTACAAAGTGAAAAATTACTTTAATTTCGGAAGTCGGTGCCTTTGGATCTGTATTTTAGTTTTTTGCCACCGACTTCCGAAATTAAAGTTATTTTTCACTTTGTAGTGTTTTTTTGGAAGTCGGTTATTTTTTTTTTACAAAAAGATTTTTATTTTTCACTTTTTAGTGAGTCAGTTTTTAATTTATCTAAGTTACAATAGCCTAAAGTCAACTGCTCATCACCTTTTACAAAATATTGCTTTTCCCGATGCTGGGACGTTAATTGTTGAGGAGTTCTCCTGCCACTCATAAATTGCTTAGCAACCATATTAAAGTACCTAATCGAATCGCAACCCGTTAAATACTTATTATTATGTTGTTCCGGTGGCCATTTGTGGTCTCCATCATTAGTTCCACTTCACCAAATGGTGATTTTCAGGAGCAAATGCACGAGTTATTATAAAAAATTCACAAAGCGCTATAGGTTTGCCTATAAAATTCGAGAGTTTCCCTCGATTTCCATGAGATCCCTTCATCAGATTCTGATTTGGTGGCAATGGGACCACCTCGGGAACCTACTCTTTCAAACAAAACATAATTTTCAAAATCCGTTTATAACTGACGGAGATATCGGTGAACAAACATAAAAAAGCATATATACGGTCGAATTGAGTAACCTCCTTTTTTAGAAGTCGGTTAAATAATATAATTATTTACACAATGTTTATTCGTAATCTACAACCATTACTCGTATTTATACAACAAAATTACAACTATGTATTTATTTTTAAAAGAAATTCCAATAATCATAGGTACTTTTATTTCGGCCCGAAAAAGTATCAACTTCGTTCACCCACAGTATACAATACAGCACACATTTCTGTACGTAAATATTTTTTTGCGAAACATCGATACACCAGTGCTTCCACGAGCGCGTCTGAGCGCGGAATGACGAACCGCGAGTACAAAATGTATGGAGAAATTGCAGGGCGCTTCTTATTTTAATCATAAATAAAAAAGTTATTTATTTACTTACAAAATATATATAGGGCCGTATAGAGGACTATATAAGCAACAATTTGTTATAATTTTTATGTTTAACTATTCAGTGGATTTAGCTATATTGGTCCCTATTCAGACCCCATTTTTTTTCATATGTCGGTTTTATTGTGATTGTTAAAACGTATTTGTGTGAAAATTTTGTATGGGGCTATACAATTTTTATGGGCCTTTTATGGAGATGAATATATTATCTTTAATTTGAAACAATGATATCCTTGCAGTTGTGACTCCTAATTCATTAAAATGGTACCTGAAAAGCACTGATATTTGAGGAAAAATGTGATAGCGTCCTTAATGAATTAATCATGAAATCAGACATTATTGCCAAACTGTCCATGGTGATATATTTAAGCTGATGACTGTACGTTACGCTACTTACTTAAAATTTTAGATTGCTCATACAGACTTTTGTACCTCAATTCACCCTTTATAGGGTAGAATTTACGAAAATTCTAAAATCAGTTTCGTTTTTTTACCGAAAGCATTGCAATCACTGAATGCTATTGAATTGAAATTGATTTTACTTAACTAATGGCGGATTTTTGTACAATATTTGTCTATTTAACTCCCTCAGGGTTAGAGTTTACAAAAACCCTTTCTTAGTGGATGCCTAGGCCTACGTCACAACAGTAAAATTTTCGCGTTTCCAGCTGCAGTGGTTTAAGATCTGCACTAATGAATCAGTAAGTCAGTATTTCTCTCTATATATAGAGAAATACTGATTATGTTATAATTAAAATTGATGGAAAATAAACAATGACAAATAAAAGTAGGCATGTACATTAAATGTGCTGAAATTAGAATCACAATAATATTAATAATCCCTACAAAATATTGTTTGTAAATACAACATAGTCTTAGCTACAAGTAACAGTACAATAAGCAACTTATTTATGTAAAACTACTAAATAGCTACTATATCAACTATACTTATATAATATTAGCAATTCATCAGTCAAAGTCAACTAACACAAAGCAGTTTGCACTATATTTATATAATATTATCAACATTCTCAATTTCTCAGGCCAACTACGGCCATTCAAAAATTGCCAACGCGGACGGTATTTCACGTCCACACGGCGGGGTATTGGTAAAGTTTTCAACTAGCAATAATCGCACCTCGGATTAACCTCATTGGTTACGATATTGCCTCTGCGCAAAGTTAAATTGAACACCTGGCTCCGAGCCACCCAACCAAACGCCGTGCAGCAAACGATAGCGCGATCTAA
Organism: Tiliacea aurago; assembly: GCA_948098905.1. Taxonomy (NCBI): domain Eukaryota; kingdom Metazoa; phylum Arthropoda; class Insecta; order Lepidoptera; family Noctuidae; genus Tiliacea; species Tiliacea aurago. Next base: position 19,852,709 of record OX402578.1, on the reverse strand, counting down.
CTCGATCCCAACGCCATCTAGGTTCACATTCCGTACTAATTCAGTTGGTGGGAAATTCAAACGTACAGTGGACAAAAAAAAACAGAAACACTTGTTCAATAAATACTTGATCACAATGAATTTAGTATTATTTCAATGTTATAAGAGCCCGCGAAATTCAAATTTTCTTAAGTTTTTAGCAATTTGCAGGTCTGTGTCAGGTTGTATTATTATTATGTTGTTTAAAATATGATTCGCGGCCGTAACAGATATGAATTTACAGAATTATAATCATTAGAACCTGTTACTGACCTGCAAATTGCAAAAAACGTAAGAAAATTTCGCGGGCTACCATAGCACATCCCCCTTAATAGTTTCAATACATATGTTAAAATTTTTACAAAATATAAGTAAAAAATGTGAAAATCTCAGTTGTCGGCCTCGGCTGTGGGTGAAAACTAGACTGGGGCTCTGTCTCGCATAGGTTCGCAGCATTATGCTGAGCGATGGCCGTTTTGCGTGGATGTGACGCAAATTTCCCCCTGAATTGTTATTTTTGTATGTGTTCTTTTTTTGCGTCGCGTTTACCGCAAATAAACGTAATTTCTTTCTTTTCTTTCTAGTTGTAATCGGAAGAAATACTTTATGGATACGCCATAAGCACCTTACCATTTATCTTTAATTTTGACGCCATTTGTGGTATTATTTAAAAATAAACAAAAAAAAAATATTACCTCAGCATGTACAGCAATGAGATTGTTGATAATCTCGTAGACATACGGCCTGGCATCATCGATGACCGCATCAGAGTCAGTCTTATGTCTTCCCATGTCCATGCTCGGCTCTATGGTACCAACTAAAGGATCTCCTTTGTGCTCCAAGTATGTTTCAGCAATTGTGGTCTCGAGGGTACTAAGGGCTTCCTTTGTTGCTAGTAGAGCTTGTGTTTGTTTTGGGAAGCCGAAGCTGGAAATATAAGGGATTGAAATCAGTGGTGAAGTTTTTGCTGCAGTATAGTTTGTGGGAGACTCGTTAGTTCACATTATAGACGCGCCAATTTAAGTGGGATGATGTATGGAGTACAATGATTCTACGTAAACGTTGATCCTATTTAACTCTGTTTAATTTGTGTTTTACGTAATTGACGTGTTATTTTGATTTTCATAGCCCAGCTCACTGGGAACTCAACGTAAAGGACGTTGATATAAGTCTGAACGGTGCCAAAAGCCCTCAAATTGCGATTAGTTACCGCGTGATTTTAGTCGGTAGCAGTCCTTCACATACAAATAAATGGTAAACATCCCCGTATAACCCAAAAACTTTTATTTTATTTTAACTGTCTTTGGGCGGCTTACAGCAATCGACAAAGAAGTAATAGTGAGGTAATTCACAACAAGCCTCAAAGTGGAGGCTTGTAAAGCAAGCCATGGTTGTACAAGTTTCCAAAATTGAAAAACTATTCATTAAAAATAACACTAACTAAGTATAACATTACATTAATTATTAAATTAAGTACCTGCATAGGCAAAAATGCATACGCAACCACTATTAGAATGCATCAGAAACCATATAGTGTTTAGATTAAAACAGTAGTAATAGACGATAAGCTGCTTGCAAACAAATCGATTGAGGTGTTTATTCTTAACCATTTGATTAAATCATGATCTGCAGAAGTATGTACATACTTATCTACAGCGCTGGCTATGTTGGGCAACGTGACACGTCGCGTGTAGTGCGCGTTGGCCCCGGCGACCAGTAGTCGTGTCTGCCAGCTGCGCCCTACACTACTGCCGCCCTCCTCCAAGCGTTGTTCCAATGCTACCGACAAGTTGCTGTTGTTGAACTCCTGGAAACAGTAGAATGTTCGTGGAGATAAGTTTATGAGGTAAAGTTGCTACGTCGACGAGTCTTGATATAAAACCTCTTCACAATACACGTATGTTCAGCCTTTTCTTTTTCAACCTGACTCTCATGCATGTGAACATCTTTTAACGCATGGCTAACAAAATCAAATCAATTCAATTAAAATCTCTACAGAGCTAACTTTAGCTAGTGTGCAATTATGAAGAGAATGATAATTTTGTGGGTCTCAATGTAACGACGCCTTCTCGAATGCATGATTTTTAAACTGAGAAGAGGTAAATTGGCCCTTTGTATTGAGATGTCATTAGACATCTGCAGATGTTGTGTGCATTTCAATCTGTGCTAAATAAATATATTATAATGTACATTTTATACAAACACTAAAGCATATAGTGAAAAACATTATTTCTCCCATCTCTTTTTTACCTGGTCAGCATGATTAAGCGCCAGATCCTGCAGTACAGCCACGTAAGCTATCAGTATTTGCTGCGTATGTTTCTGCAATGTCGCGGCAGGTTCACTGCCCTCGGCCAGAAGAGGGCTCTCACGACGACCGCTGCTTACCACACACTTATGAATCGCTGAGAACGCTTCGTTTAAGTAGGTTTCTAGGAGATGTGGCTGAAAATATTAGCAGTTTTATAAGTGAAAAATAGTATTAAGATGTGAAAGTGACAAGTTAAAATGTTGTGTTTTATCGATTCAATTAATATGGTAAAGGTTTCTAAAGGACTTAGACCTATGTTAAGTTCTGCGTAAACCCTGATTATTACGCTTTTGTATTTCGCAAAGTCAGTCGATTTTTTGCAGGATTATTTTGGAATGGAGGACGAATATTGACGGCATTGGCTTTTAAACACAGGGGCTTATAATATTAGTTAATTAGCTCATGACTTGGATATCTTCTTTTTAAGGTTCCGTAACCCAAAGGGTGAAAACGATACTAAGCCAACGCCGTCTGTCAGTTCGTCCGACCGTCCGTCCGTCCATCTGTTTTTTTAAGGTAAACCTTGTCATAACTTTACATACCTATTATAAGTCAAACCTATGTAAAAAGACAATTGAAACAGTAGCTATTGGCTATAATGTGGTACAGTATTAGGGTATTTCAAAGAAGCAGTCTCAAAATATCCTGCATCTATCTCCTACAATACTCACAAGATTAGTAATAGCTCCGTAGTCAGAGAAATCCTCGATCTTCCAAGTCTCCTTCTCTCCTAGTCCCTTTACCCGCTTGTGAGCACGTTGTAGGAACACTGCCATGCCGTGCACGCGGTAGTCGAATATAACCTTCTCTACTATGCTAAGAGGCTGGAATTAATTAAAATTGACATGAATTAACACTAAAGAAACGCCAACTGATAATGGCCAATACTTTTGGAACAGACTATAGAGTACAGTCACAAGCATAAATTTATTACTATGAACAAATCAGCAATAATATCTGATTTCATAATTTACTCATTTATATCTGTTATAATTTTGATGTTCAAATGTGCCTCTTATGTGCGTATTTGAAATAAATAATTTGACTTTGACTTTGACTATTCTCAAGAAGACAGCAAATATGGGGGATCATCTCTGGAAGGCATATACAAGTGGAGCCACAAAGAAGAATCCGTCCTCGAAGTGATGTCAGATATTATTGATCAGAACAAGGTACTTATCACATTCAACTGAACTGAGTATGCAGATATTTATAACGTAAGACATGTCCGATATTTATGCATTCTGTGAGCTAACACATCTTTTATAAGCCGATACGGTATCTTATATTTTGGTGTCGCTAGTCTCGTCGATAGTTTTGGTGGCCGGACCGATAAATCAAAATCGTTTTTTTTTTATATTGATACGACGTACATCGATACTTTTTAGCACTACTTGCATCTCTATCTCTACTCAGGCCAACTACGGCCATTCAAAAATTGCCAACGCGGACGGTATTTCACGTCCACACGGCGGGGTATTGGTAAAGTTTTCAACTAGCAATAATCGCACCTCGGATTAACCTCATTGGTTACGATATTGCCTCTGCGCAAAGTTAAATTAATCACCTTGCTCCAACCCACCCAACCAAACGCCGTGTAGCAAACGATAGCGCGATCTAACTCGATCCCAACGCCATCTAGGTTCACATTCGGTACTAAATACCGATTGCAAGAGTCTACGTAAAACCGTTTTTGAGATTCGTCAAAACAATCATTGTAATTAGGCAGTTTGTAAAGGGTTTGTGGTTGATTCTTCGAGTTAAAGTATCTCAATGTACTAAATTGTAATTTAATATTAAATAATATTGTAATAAAAGCTTTGCAGCAATAAGTTATGTTAAATGTTGAATTGGTGAACAGTTATTAAGCATTGTTTGTCCAAAAACCGGTTTTTCAATAAAAAAATTAAGACTAGATTCTATAAATTAATTCTAGAAGCCATTGGATTGGTTGAAACTAGTCTTAAGTAATGCTTGAGTGCTGAGTAACGCTCTATAAATACGGGCCTAAGAGGAGCGAGCGCGAGCAATTCGAACAAAAGACATAGTGCAGATTGTAAGAGAAAGATAAGAAAACGTTTATAAATATAACGGTGTTCCCTTGTTTCGCAGACAGAAATTTCATAGAATTTTGTTTCGTAGAAAATGTTTTATATAATATTTGGTCCTTTTATTTTTATTTCGAATAATGTTGTTTCAACGACTATTTAGTTGAATGAAACATATTTCACAGAAACACAATTCAATGAATTTTATAGTAAAATTTTTTTTTAGAACAAACTTATCAAATAGTTGAATTATTTTTTAACGAATATTGTTTGTTCGGTGTATTTTTTCATGGTATTTTATTTCAACGAAAATGTTAAAATAGACATTATGCTATCCTTAATTTTATAAATAAATATCTTATAAATATTTAGTAAGATTAATTAAGCGTTTAGGAAATACATAATGTAAAATAATAAAAGAATCAGTGTTTTTTGTATCTACTCTATTGAATCATTTGGGTTAGGTTAGGTTAGAACGAGCTTATTTCGTTGAACCAGACCCAAACGAAATACAAAGTTATTTCAGACACATACCTGTGACGGCAGATCAAGCTTGAGTAGTGAATCATAGGCTTCTCTCAGATGCCTCAGGTTGGCAACGAGACGTACTCGCAGAGCGTCTGTAGGCACCAACTTACCGCCGCCCGGAGACAGCAGACATGCCCGCATGTGATCCGAGAATAACTCAACTGCTGCTATTATCATCTCCTGAAATAACAAATAGGAGGTTTTGAACATATGGTCTGAATTCGCTAAACAAAACGCCCGGTTACTGACCACAGAGGTATGAGTGAGTAAGAAAATGTTTATTTATTTTATTCTTTATGTACACACACCTCTACATGCCGAGAGTCCTCCGTGCCTCGGAGACGGAATGCTCGCCCAAAACGCGGTCGCGGCTGTCATTCGTGGATATTTGACTGTCGTCAGGGGTCGTCAGAAGCCCAAAGTCTGACCACCAGTCTTACCAAGGGGTATCGTATTACCCAGTAAGTGGGTTGTGGAGGTCAAATAGGCAGTCGCTCCATGTAAAATACTGGTATTCAGCTGCATCTGGTTAGACTGGAAGCTGACCCCAATATAGTTGGGAAAAGGCAGGCAGATTGATGGATTTATTTACACACAGTAAAGTAGATAGAGATACGACATAATTATAATTTGAGTTCAAAGGTAGTTAAAATAAGACCTAAATTGTCCTCATGAAATAAATAGCTAAAACTCAGTATTTCTTCTTATTTAAGAGCAACGCAACGCTATACCTATTCTGGTAGCAGGGCTCGTAGAAGCCGAACAGTAGCTGCGTACCTTGAGGTCCAGCTGGCGCTGCGTGCTGGTGGGCTGGCCGGCGAGCTCGCCCGCAAAGTAGCGGCGAGCGAGTGGCCACAGCGCGTGCAGCTGCGCCGCCAGCGCGCCCGCCGCTGCCGCGCACCACGCGCCGCGCACTGAGCTCCAGCCGCCCTCGCACTCACTCTCCTTTATCTTCCGCTTGCCTTAAATCATTGAAATTACATAAAAACCCTTTTCTTAACTGAAAGAAAGAAAAATAGATTTATTTGTCACAGAAACATGTGCATACAAACAGATATGATAATTCGAATAAATAACATAAATCAATACAGATTTATACATAAGAACACAGAACATAAATAGTCGGCAGCTGCACGCCGTGACTGTGACAAGAAGGCTTCCACTCAGAATGATGCTGTGCTATGGGGGACCTACAGCACAGCACTGTTTTTCAAGCTGCACGCAAGCGTTTTCAACATCAATATACCAGTCTATTTAGAACTTAGAGTTCTTTTAGAGACGTACAAGAGTGTCAATAAATGATTTTGTCTTTGTAAGTGATTTATGAGTTATTAAAGTTGTCAAAAAATAATAGGCCCGTTTTGACGTTTAACTTGAATCGATTGACCATCGCGAAGTAACTAGTGAAGTAACCATACCGCTCGGTACTCGATACTCACGATAAATAGATTCAAGTAAAATGTCAAAATGGGCCTTTTATTTTTTGACAAGTATATACAGCACAATCTGTATAAAATCTTTATTAAAGGATCCGCGTAAGCTTAGGTTGCTTAAACAGAATATTCAAACTGTACTACACAACTTTAAGTATTTTGAGACAATTCAATCTGGTTTTATCGTTAAAGGCGTAAACAGGCTGTATTTTACATGTGATCCTGATAACTTACTTATTACAGCTCTAAGTGTTATTATAGTATCACTTGATACTTGTTCCTGTACAATGGTATATGCAAACTCCGTTCTAAAACTTATTTTTATGGCGTAATTGAATACTCTTGTAATTACAGTAGTTTTATGACTTCTGTCTATGAGAGTGTTGTAAAACTAAAAAAATAAATTACAGCTATAGTACAGCTTTAGTCTGTATTACTGACAAAGTCACTCGAGTGCATGAATTAATGTTTTCATTGTGCAATATTTATGGATTATTGGAGGATTCAAAGGGAATATTTGAATATTATAAAGTACCAACCATATAACAGTATAATGATAGTGAACCATCATTTATTGCGGAAGATAGAGAATTATTAATAAATCTGACAACCTACAGTCAAGCGTCAATTCCATCGACGTCTAACGAAGAGGATTCCGTAGCAAAAACATTAAACAGTGATATTTTGAACCATGAGATCTTGTTCTGTTACTGCTTCGTCATATGACGGCCTTTTCACACATCGTTTTGAGGTGGGCCATTTATCTAAAGGCTGATGAGATGTCTTATACACTTAGTGACATGATAACGGGGCGGATTTATCGGGATGATGAAATAAAACCAACCGCTTTGAACGTGCGTTAACCACTGATTTATTGAAATATATTTTTACGTATTATTTGTAATAATAGGTACAAATGTTGTGTGTGCAGAATGCACGGCGTCTAACTCGGTAAAATAATATACGGTTCCGTACACATCCATACTAATTTGTTGACATCTAATCGCCTTTTGATCCCCACAAACTTGGTACAATGCAAAGCCTGTTTTGCACTTTCTCTATGGTTTCTATAATTAAAAGGAATATTTTCCTGAAAATTAAATAAAACAGGTATAATATTAAACACAATACACTAATAATACTTCACAATACTTTTACTGAGGTATAAAATAAAACAGCTACTCTTTTGGTTTTACCATACGTACGTAACGTATGAGTACGACGACGACGGCGACGCGAGCGAATAATAAAAAAAGAAATACGTGTGCGCTTGCCAGGAGCTCCCAATCAACTATTTATACTAAACTACAGTACGTACGGCCGAAATATCTTGGCGAGTCCGAACTTCGCGCAGAAGGCTGCGCAGTAACATTTTTATGAACTAAATTTATTCATTTATTTATTTTAGTCCATGAAGGACTTACGGCTAATAAAAGCAGACAAAAGAATAGTGACATGAAGCCAGTGTGAGTGAGAGAACTTGCGCAAAAGTTCGTAGTGCCTATGTTTAGGCTCGCCAAGATATTTCGGCCGTACTGTACTATGCACTATCAACTAAACAAAACATCATGGTTGTAGCGTAGAGCGAGAATTAATTAAATAACCCACCATCGTTGTATCCTCATAATATCGATTGGCAAAGAAAGAGACGACTGCTAGAACCAAAGACTACCTTATATATTGGCTAGAACTGTACAAATAGAAAATTGTACAACAAGTACATAAAACAAGTCGCCTATCCGCGACGTTTATCCGCCCGAACCGTAGGTAAGGAGTGCATAAATTAAAGTTAAGTATAAAATGTATTTTATGAACGAGTTATAAACTCGGCTTTTCACTTCGATTGCGAGTAAATCAAACAGTGATATTACAAGAACATCTTAAGCTACACACATACAAAATCTTAATTTAATTAGAACATTTTTTTTACTTTTTTACTTGTCTACATAAACATAGGCTTGTGTAGGAGACCTATACTGCCTAATCATAAGTGCGTTTTTATTCAAATATCTATACTAATAATATTAAAGCTCAAGAGTTTGTTTTGTTGAACGCGCTAATCTCAGGTACTGCTGGTTCGAATTGAAAAAATGTTTTTGTGTTGGATAGGCCATTTATCGAGGAAGGCTATATAACATGACGCTACGACCAAGAGGAGTGAAGCACCAATGAAAAATGTTGCAAAAACTGGAAAAAATCCTTTTGAAAGCTTCCGTTCCGTACGCTGCTTAAAAGATTAAAGTTACGCAAAAATCATGTATAACGGAATTGTTGTTGTAACTTTTAAACTTCTAAATAAAATCTGCGACAGCATAATTATGTCTATCTTTTAAGTTATTGATCACAAGTATTTAATTTCGAACAAAATTGCCCTTGACATCATATGATTTCAATGAATATCTTAGGAGATATCATAGTTTTAAAATAATAATATTATAAATGTGAAAGATTGTGATGATGGTTGGATGTTTGTTTCGCTTTCACACAAAAACTACTGCACGAATTTAAATGAAATTTGGCACACATATATAGTTTATACCCAGGATTAACAGATAGGTTAGTTTTTATCCCGATATTCCCACTTGATCGAAATTTATGCGGGTGAATCCGCGGGCGCTACTAGTTATTGATAAAATGAGAAAGGGATCAAAGTCATCTTGGGTTTTTTATTTCTTTTAATGAACTCTAAATAGCATTATAAGTTATGTATAGAGAACTGATATACAACATAAGTAATAAAAATATTCTTTAATAAAGCTGATTAGAAGCCAATAGCTGTATAATATAATCCTTAACTTACTTAGTACAGCTACTTAGACTATAAAACTCTCCAAATACCGTTCAGGCTATTTAGCAAATTGTCACCATTTTCGAATATATAAAAACAAAAGTATAATTAAAGGAATATTATACAACAGCTAAATCACTAATTATAAGCTTGAATAATGCTCACTGTGCGCTCATATCAATTATTTTATTTTTTATTCTAACCTTAAAAACAAACATTTACTTACCGTATTTAGTATTTTTCTTTATGCCAGCAGCCAAGCAGCGATTATTTTGCTGGCGCGTAGTATTTTGATGGAAAACATACACAGGTTCACAATAAATTTAAATCTGCACTTTCAATTCACTAATTAACATCAGATAACCAAGTCCAAGATTATCTTTTATACTTATAAATATAATATAAATAATAATGTCATTCAGCACGTTTTTATTACACGTGTCATCGAAAATAGTTGTTTAATTTTTATATTTTGCAATTCTCTTCAAAAACCTATTTAGAACACTTTTTATTACAAGATACTAATAAGATAATATCTGTAGTGTAATGGTTTCTTCGTACACCAAATAACAGCTGTAATACAGTTATTATACAGCTCCTCTGTTGCTTCTACAGCTAGTATACAGCCGTACTAACGCAAAAAGCTGTATAATACGGGCCTTTTTACTTATAAGGGCTATATAAGCGCTTATACAGCCTTTGTACAGTGTGAATATACAGCTTCTAGTATAAAAACGAACTTATATACAGCGTGTCTACAGCTTGCAATGCTACTTGGGTACTAACAGCTCTAGAAAATCTGCCTTGACAGTTAGGGCAAACTGAAGCTGCTCAAAGCTGCCGCTAGTGGAAACGCAGATTTAGAAAGCTTCTTACAACAACAGCGTATGTTACACTTAAGTTAACTAGAGGAAGTGAGGGAGACCCAGAGTCTGCTAACTGGTGACGTAGCCTTAATCTAAGGCATGCAGATATGAGGCAAGATTCGTCGCCTCAGCACGAGTTAATTTATGTCGCGGTCATTTGACAATATAGCTAATATTTGAATTAAGACAGCAAACTAATACTTCTCACGATGCGGTTTTCCCATGTATTATTCCCACCTAAATATATTTACAAATCACCTTTCTCATTAAACTCCAATTCTTCCTTCTGCTTGAAGTGATCTTTGACCTTGTTCATGAGGGTCATGAGGTACTCCTTACGACTGATGATGGCCACCCACGCCGCATCACCTTCCCAGTTCAAACTTATCAGTAATCTGGAACACATTATTTAAATTGTGAAGCACTATACCCCATTTGAAATAAGATTAGACATTTAAATAAAACTTATATACAGTCCGTTCAACCGATTTTGACTTCTATTGCGTTGGTGGCATGACAAATGGCAGCTGTAATAAATAGTTGGTATTGTAACCACGTTTTTGCTTTTAATGGCATCTTTAAGCCTACGGGATAGAAGTTAAAATCGTTTGAACGGACTGTAAAAAAGTTTATTTAAATTTCTAATCTTATTTCAAATGGAGTACTTATAGTAAGTGTGAACATTTATATCTGTAACTTTTATGGTGTACATAATAAAGATTATTCTATTCTATTCTATGATCAAAAACTAAGAATTAGCACAAAATATTAATTAAACAGAAAAGTAAATTGTTGCCTTAGGTATGACCTTCATTATAAGCTGCCTGGTACAGAAAATAATAAAATCCCTTACCTAATATACTTGGTCTGCTCTTGTACATTGATGGGCATAGTTTTCATTCTTGTGTACAACTTTTCTTTAAAATCCTCTATTTTCTTGTCAATCTCAGTAAGAATTTTTTGGAATAACTGTAAAGGAATATCAACTTTATAGTAAAGTTACTCACTTTTTGGCTACGTTAGTCAAGTTGTAGTCATGTCGAGGACAGTTGGAGGACGCCGCTGTACCATAAAAGCAAGTTTTATAAGGTGTGGAACTAACCTTAACATCAGTATTTCCAAACAGATTCTTCACCCTAGTATAGTCATTGACCACTAGATCATACTCCTTCTTCCGAATGTTCCTATCTATAGATGCGGGCAGTTGGAACAGAAACTTGTGACGCGTCAACAATGAGAGTGCTTCGCGGGTCTTATCAGCATTGTCTTTGCGAGATAGTATCTCGGAGAATAGCGAGTCTGCTAGAGTTATCGATTCTGAAATTAAAACATGGAAGATCAAATTAAATATCATAGGATAGTACTTACTCTATAAGTACACCACAAAAATTACGTTCCACAGAGGCACCATGAGAATTTATGGCCTAAAGTGATTTGTTTGTTTATCTTTAATCTTCAAAAAAAAAGGAGGAGGTTCTCAATTTGGATGTTTATATTTTTTATGTATGTTCGGGCATAACTCTGTCATAATATGTAGACGGATTTATAAACTTATTTTTTTTTGTTTGAAAGCGCAAATAACTAAAATACAGTTCCAAAGCAGGGACCATTTTGGTTACCCATTGAAAGGGTTTTCGATAGGGTTTTTCTAAGCGGTTAAACAAAAACCCATACGATATGGGTAACCCTTATGAACGGCTTAAATTAAATTTTGGTATAACCCACTGAAAGGGTTTTCGATAAAAACCCATACGGTGTGGGTAACCCTTTTGAACGGCTTAATTTAAGCCATTCAAAATTACCCACACCATATGGGTTTATGATTAACTGCTTAGAAAAACCCTATCGAAAACCCTTTCCATTGAAAGGGTTTTCGATAGGGTTTTTCAAAAATGGTAACCAAAATGGTCCCTGGGTAAAATAGAGATAGAATTGGACATGCTACGCGTGCTGGGCGGATATCGAAATAACATAATATTATGATTTTTTATGTTACTGGGTTTCAAGTAGGTATAGAACCCATTGAATGGGTTATCATGTAACCCTTTCACTGGGGTTCAAGTATAAAACCCATTCAATGGGTTATCATGTAACCTTTTCTATGGGTTTCTAGTATAAAACCCTTTCAATGAGTTACATCATGATAAAGGTAACCCATTGAATGGGTTACCCCTTCGAAAGGCTTAACTCTTAACCGGGGTTGTACGGTCCCTGATCCAAAGACACCAACTTCCAACTAAAAAAAATTTTGAAGTTAATTATTATTCTTCAGCATAAGTAATTAACTTCAAAACTTTTTTATTCTGGTATATAAGTGTATTTTATTGCTACTAATAAATCTTTGTGCACAAAGTGAAATGAAACAAATAGCAGTTTACAATACAATAAAAAAGTTAAGTAATCAATAAAATGGTCACATTAGACCTACCCTCTATGGAAGCTTGTAAACTAGGTAGTGGTTCCTTGCCATTCTTCCTCTCATCCTCTTCATACATGTTCTTGAGCAGAACTAGCCGGTCCAGTTGGTCCATCACAGCTCCTGTGTTAGCCTTCAGGAAACTCAGCTGGCCTTCCTTTTGACTTTCCACCTGGAAATAACAACTGCTTCTTGATATAATGTCTCATTATATGGGATAACTATCTAGCATATAAATAGAGCATATAAGACATGTGCATCATTGTAAACAATTAATAAAATAAACTTATCTTATATTATTTATTATAAAGGCAAATACTAGGAAGGAGTGAAGAAGACTATACTGTACGTACCTTTCTTTGAAGAAATACCATTCCAGCTTTTAGGTCCTCATAGGAAGTGTTGCTGTGATGTTCCAGCAGGTACCAGCCAGGCTGGAAGTTATCATCAGACAGCTTGCCAGAACTGGAACATAATTATTATTGACAGATTTTAACTGGTTTACGTTTGTTTATACTGTTGAGTCAATTCTTTCAGGTGTGAAGTTTATTGAAATATTCAGTTATACAACTTGAAAACGACTAAATACACAATGTATTGGTTTCAAAAGGGGTAATTAAATTAGTCCAAAGTTATTGGACCATTTCGTCACAAATAAGCACTTCATATCAGGCCTGGTTCACTCCGCAGTTTAGATATAAAACTACAAGTACGTGCGGCGGCCGGTCCGGACCGGTCAAGCAGTGGGTTGCCACGCGCCGCGCTGCGTATTTCACACGCGTTAAAATACGAGTAGGTACTTTATTGTCGCGCTTCAGAGTTCTCGCGTTACAAAAATAAAACCAAAAAAATATTCTTTAACGTTTGGTTGTTTAAATAAGGACAGTGATCGAAGCCTGACGTTTCACATAGGTACCATTGACAGACTACCGAAGGATATTGAAAGTTGAGATTTTTTATACACAATAGGTAGGCAATAAGCTTATTGCATTTATATCTCATTCTCATATCAGGTACTTTTGGGCCTTTAGGTGACTCAGATCATTACATTAAAAATGTATCCTGTTTATTTGATTAGAAGTTCGTTTGATTTTGTCATAATTATCGTAAGTATCTGCGCCCGCCGCCGCCGCCACCGCGCCGCTTGTTTAGGCAGCTATGAAATTATATTTATCAACTTGTGATGTTGTCATATGTATGGTGGTGGCGCACACAGAACAGTGGCGCAGCACAACGAACGTCTGTAGGTAGTCAGGCGTCAGTAGATATGACGAACTGATAAAGATTCCTAGTCGATTACCCAATAATAACATTTCTATTTCTATATCGTAATTTGAGTTCTTTTTAGGAATAACTAAATTTTATTTCCGCAATGAATACTTTCATTTTTAGGGTTCCGTATTCAACAAGGAACCCTTATAGTTTCGCCATGTCCGTCCGTCTGTCTCCAGCTTAGCTCAGAGGCTCTTAGTACTAGAAAGCTATAATTCGGCATGGTATGTACACACGGCTACATATCAAGCTATACATTTCCAGTATAAGCTCACCTCTCATTGTACGGAAATCCTATACAATGTGAGATCAGCTTATACTGGAAATGTATAGCTTAATATGTAGCCGTGTGTACAAATTAATCACGCAACATTTTTTAAAGTTTGTGGAATTAATGACGGAGTGGAATAATGAAAATACTTTGTTTTTTATACAACATATTTAAGAAAGACCAGTGTTAAGGGATGTTACATCAATAGACTAAAATAAATATAAAAGGCAAGATGCCTTTTTGGAGAAAGTAAAATAAAATCACGGCAGTAGTTTATAACGAAATTAAAAGGAAAACTATCACAGCTAAGTAGGCGTTACAATTTAACGATTAATATAGGTACGATGTTTTGCACCTACAACGTTAAGTTGGATTTTGGGATATATTCAGCCCAACTACTGAACCCTTCATTGTGCGTGGTTCGATACGCAGTTGGCCGCTTTTTGTAATTCCAATCGTTTTTGATATCTCCAAAAAGGCATCTTGCCTTGTAGCATCCCTTAACACTGGTCGTTCTTAAATATGTTGTATAAAAAACAAAGTATTTTCATTATTCCACTCCATCATTAATTACACAAACTTTAAAAAATGTTACGAAGCGTCGTCGTCTGGAGAGCACTAAACACGAAATGAGTGAATTCCCCCCCTTCCCTCCGCCCCCCGCAGGCGAACGCGGGTGATGTTATCCGTTCATCGCGGCAAACATGTTTAGGCTATGTTTATGATTTTGATTTAGGCCACGCCCCCAAATCGTGTAGTACAACATGTTTCTAACTGTTAAAAACACGCAAACATGGCGCAGCAGACCCGGCTTAAGTCGCAACCCTAATAAGTACGCGGTGACGTCGAGAACGGCCATGATTGAAACGGTTAAACTAAAAGAAGCGCTCTCGCGTAGTAACACGGTTTATTTTTGCATGAATGCTTTGCGGGAAATGGGCTGTAGGCTATTATCGCTGTAGGTAAATATAACAGGAGCGAGCTAGACTGCGCTTTATGTGTACGCAGCTAGAGTTTTTATCTATTTAATCGACTCCAGAGAGTGAACCTTCTGTACGTAGTACTATTACTTATTCTGTGTTCATATCAAGGATTTGGATAACTGTAAGAAATTTCTTTATTTTACTTACCCATCTGGGAACATTTCATTTAGTTCTTCCTCTGGGAACTTTAAGTCATCTCCCTCAGTGGACAGCCCCAGTGGGTCAGGAGGTGTGTAAGCAGTAGGTGACATGGGTCGTCGGCCCCATGGCAATGAGGGTGGAGCTGCCTCCTCAACCCATACTGCACTCTCCTTTACAGGGCCTATTGATTCATGATATCCTGGAAAATAATATTGGGTATCAATACATATACATATTTTCCCCCAAATTGTTCGTTTTTGTATTTGTGTTCTTTGTCATGTTTACTGCAAATAAATATATTTTCTTTCTTTCTATTTTTTTCTAATACAAATTATTTAAAATGTAGGTTTTGGTGTACACCTCCATTTACTTTACACAGTTTAATAACATGTTACACAGTAACATAGAGAGGCCTAAATCCCAGCAGTAGGAACATTATAGACTGACTCGCTGTAATCATGAGAAAGGTAATTACTACGGATGGAATTTTGTTTACCTCTAAATTGCACAGTGGATGTTCCTTCCCCACCAGACCGAGTAGTGACTATGATGTCTCCTCGACCCTTGCACGGTCCCGAGCGCGCCACTATTTTGTTCTTGCTCTTCCATTCACACGACAGTAAGCAGTCGCAGCCGCATATCTTCAACCCTATGTGTTCAAAGACAATAAATGTTACGCCCACATTCTAAACATAGTTTCTGCTAGAAATAAGCCTCCAACTTCAATTTTGGGGAATAATGGTAGTAGTATATTACTTACCTATTAAATCTGTAACACTAGTGCCCAGAAATTCTCCACGTATCGTAACCCTAGTTCCTGGAGGACCTTCTTTTGGAGATATTCCTGTTACTACAGGCGGTGGACCCATGTTTTATGGCTTTAATGAATTTCAATAAAGCGCAATTTGTATTTTGACTGGTTTTGATCACTGAATTCGTTATTGTTATATTTTTATCAAAATAAAAATATTTTTAGCGAAATCGTAATCACAAAACAAATCATCGGATGTCAATGTCACAGTAGTACGTCAATGTCAATAATGTCAATTTGACAGTATTGTTAGTGATTTACCAGGATTTACCGGATTTACCATTTCACATTTTGATAGCAAAAAAAATGCAATCGAACTGCTGATGTAGCCAAGAAAAATCGACTAATCTAAACCGATACACTCTCTCATCCTCAAAACCGTATTTTTTTAGGGTTCCGTACCCAAAGGGTAAAACGGGAACCCTATTACTAAGGCTCCGCCGCCGTCTGTCTGTCTGTCCGTCTGTCACCAGGCTGTATCTCATGAACCGTGATAGCTAGACAGTTGAAATTTTCACAGATGATGTATTTCTGTTGCCGCTATAATAACAAATACTAAAAATAGTTTAAAATAAATATTTAAGGGGGCTCCCATACAACAAACGTGATTTTTTTGCTCGTTTTTGCTCTATATTGATAACGGCAACGGGTAGACGCTTAACATATTCACAGAATATAATATAGATATATATTGACCGTAAAAATAAATAATTAAATTAAAATAAAACAAATATTTAAGGGGGGCTCCCATACAACAAACGTGTTTTTTTGCCTTTTTTATAGATAATGGTACGGAACCCTTCGTGCGCGAGTCCGACTCGCACTTGGCCGGTTTTTTTAATAAAACCGTAATTTTAAAAAGCATGGATTTTTGAACGTGAATAAAAATGTCACGATTGTCAAATATGTCAAATAAATAATTCCCCATTCATTCATTCATCATCATGTGGGGGTGATCGAAGTGGGGTATTTGGGGCGTAACTAACGAATAAATATTAAAACTGTAATTCTTATACTATTATGTTTTTAAGGCACTACTAAGCCAAATTAGACGACACCATGGCTCAATCTAATTTCAGGTACTACCCTTACCATTTTTATGGTATTGATAGTACTTTACCCTATTAGTAACATTGTGTTTGTTACATTTACTTTTGCTTTTAGTGCGGTCGATGAATACGGGTTTGAGAGGCACGAGGACTTCGATTATGAGAGCTATGAGGACTTCATGTCGAACTACTTGAAGGTACTGGCAACGAGGGCGCAGAAATGGGCCATGCTGCTTGGCGAAGGAAAGTCGGTCAAACGCACTAACACTGTGAAAAGATACGTCCGTAAAGGAGTACCCAGTGAGTCTTTCTTTGTTTACATTTATATGCCGTGTGAATTTTACCGCGCTTTCATTTTAGTGTCTTTAAAGTTTATAAATACTATTTAGTGTCTAGAACTTATTCTTGGTGGAACTGATGTGTAATATAATAATCTCTACACTGTTTGAGGAAAACCTGCATTGATACTAATTAGCTGTAAAACTTCTAACTAATAACTTACAACATTTTTACCAAATTCAATAAAACCACAGATATTTCCTCAAACCTAGTGTAGTTTCACGTACTTGATTCAAAAGAAAGTATTATTTGGATTTCATGAAACACAAGGTTTGTGTGCGACTCATGAACTGAATGAAAATCGTAATATTTTTAGGTGAACACCGGCCGTCAGTATGGATGGCTATCTCCCAAGCGGAAATTATGAAAGAACAAGGTCCAGACCTCTACCAGAAAATACTAGATGGCCCATTTGAGAAAGAGCTGGTTGATCTTGTGAAGACGGACTTGCCTCGCACCTTTCCTGACAACATATACTTCACTAAGGAGGCCAACCATCAGACACACTTGTTCAACATACTCATAGCATACGCGCACAGCAACAGGGTGGTTGGATACTGTCAAGGACTCAATTATATTGCAGGTAAGTTTCTACAACCAGAATCTATCTTCTATCTAGATAAAAATCAATGCCACTTTTTGTTCTAATTTTATAACTCAAGAACGGGCTCACCTATCCAAACCAAATGTTTAGGCTTTGTTCGGTAGGTAGGGTAGGTAGGTTGGGTAGGTAAAGTAGATACTTAGCGCTACCCATGCGTAACCGGGCCGGGAAAAGCTAGTAATTTGTAAACAACAAAAGTAATATATGGTAGTTGAGCATTACCCAGATCCTTCACCATATTTCAAGGCAAAGATAAAGGTATTATAAATAAAGATCCTGTTTACTATACAGAAAGACTTCTTCACTGCCCCAATTTTTAGAGTCATCATGATTTAGATGTGACAGTACCAAGATCTATTCATACCTGCAAATTCTAGACTGTGGCCTTAAATCTTTTACCTACACTGGTTCTACATTTGGCTTTTAAATTCATGTCAATCAAGTTTGGTCAACTAGCCAAGTGGGGCTAATTGGTTAATTTTCAGGTATGACTCAATAATGATACAAATCTTGTTGATCATTAACAATTTGTTCATTAAGCCCATTTTCATATACATAGCTGCTAATTTAGACAACAAATGTCCCATAAAATACTTGGGGCAGTGGTAAAAATGTTATATTATTTCCCATAACTAATTTTTAACCCCCAACAGAAAAGATAAGATAAGATTAATGTGTGTGTCTGTTGCATCATAGCTCCCAAACGGCTAAATAGATTTTGTTTTGTTTGAAAGGTGACTTGATCGAGAGTGTTCTTAGGTATGATTCAAGAAAATCGGTTCAGCCATTTGAAGATTATCAGCTCTTTTCTAGTTGATGAATGGTGTGACTTTGTGAGCCTTTTCCAGAGGTCTGATCGAGCAGAAATTTTGGTAGTTTGTAACTTCAATATCACTGAAGTAACTAAATACAAAATTGTAAAAATAAAAAATGTAATGTTTGCTAACCATTTACCTACTATGAACAACATGCTAATAAGTCCATAATCCACTTAGCCCATTTACAATAGTCCAAGGCAACATTATATACAGAAGTTCATCAGTTATAAACTTATAATGTATTTATATCAAAGTTAATTAGTCAACTCTGCCTAGTAGGTTC
Source organism: Tiliacea aurago (assembly GCA_948098905.1). NCBI lineage: Eukaryota > Metazoa > Arthropoda > Insecta > Lepidoptera > Noctuidae > Tiliacea > Tiliacea aurago. The sequence continues at coordinate 19,833,730 of OX402578.1, read as the reverse complement.
TCTCCTCGCATCTAATGCCATTCTCACTAACCAGAATTAACTTAATTACCAAGTTAATTAACATAAAACGTCATCATTTTTGTCCACTAACTCATCATACCTATCTGATTAAGATATTAACATAATGGATTGCCAGAATTATGTGTTGTTGTTATCATTGGCAAGGCAATCTATAGATAGTTAAAATAATAACTAACTATGAAGGGATTATGCAACTAAATACAATAAAATAGGTACACACGGCTACACATCAAGCTATACATTTCCAGTATAAGCTGATCTCGCATTGTGTAGGATTTCCATATAATGAGAGGTCAGCGTATACTGAAAATGTATAGCTTGATGTGTAGTCGTGTGTACAATAATAAATGATACTTTATCATACTATAGATTGAATAATATGATACAATATGTTAATGTTTAAAGGCTAGCGCAGATTGGGGCGGGCCGCAACGCAACACAATACAAAAATCCTCCATCCAAAGATATAAATAAATGTCTAGATAGCAGTCAAAGCTGTGAACTCGTCGAAAATGTTGCATCCAACTGGTATGCACGAACACTAGAATAACACAATGACATGGGTCGAGTGTAAGACGTAGCTGTCACGCACTCCAGCCTAGCAAAGCTGTCCTGACTGTCCTGTTTGTTTTAGTTCTTTTACAGTGAGACACTATCTACACATTTAAATAATCAAAGCGGAAAGCCTGCATCATCACTTTCGTACATTTTCTATTATGAATAACGTGACCATTTATTTATTTTGTCAGACCGGGACACATCTGCGGAAATATTTAAATAATAAAAAAAGTTTTTAGTGTTTTACAAGTATTTTATTATAGAAGATAGACTAACACAAAATAATCAAAGCTCTAAACACAAAATAGTTAAGTTGGCATGACTTATTAACTAAGCCCCCAGTAGTGGCGTGATTCCTAAGTCGTATTTTTGTATTTGTCGGCTGAACAATTTTTTTTTTAAATATCGGGTCTTGTTTTCAGATACGTGTGTAATTCAGTACATGATTTATTTATATTTATTTTCGTAATCAGAATAGCTTAAGTACTGCGACACTTAACTGTGTTTTATCACTTCGAAATCGAATTAAAGGAGAACAGTCATTTGAACGAAAACTGTGATTATGTTGCACGGTGGGAAACGCCCAAGTACTCTCAGCTGCAGCTCTATATCCAAAACCTTGGAATAAAAATAAATTTTAAACTATCGTTGGGTCTGCTTGCAAAACCGGCACTATGTTCGCTTCGCTGGGGACACCGGGACAGACTGCCTGAAAACGGGACTGTCCCACCCAAACCGGGATGTATGGTCACGTTAATTATGAACCAACACACACTACAGGCGGGCCGCACCGAACTTTTTTTGTATGTAAATGCGTTGCGTTGCGGCCCGTTGTGGCTGTAATGTGCGCTTGGCATAGGCATGATTTACTTTAAACACTAGAAATGTCATAATGTAACTGATAGAACCAGCTCACTTAAATTGTTTACAAAGCCTAATATTTCAATACTCAATACTTTATGGCATTCCTTAATGTGTACATAAAACAGTTGGTATGTTATAACATCGAATTATTAAATTATGGACCCGCAAGCTAATTGCGCAACGCAGTTTGTTTTGGAAGCAGATTCCAAATTTAAGCAAATTCCAGTCGGAATCGGTTTCCATATTTGGAATTGTGTAACAATTTTTTTTCCAATCCAGTAGAATTTTATAGAGGTGTACAAACCAATCGGCCAGAGTAAGTTTGCTTGCAGCGTTTTGTTTCATCATAAAGGAATTATTTGTTTCTGAATTATTGTGCTACAATTTAATTTTGTTTTCATTACAACTGATGGTCTACTAATGCTATTTGAAAAAAATGTCCAATGATTGCCGAAAAATGAAAAATCAATTTTTAAAACACTTTCTACCAAAAACTACCATAGTTGAAATACACGAACAATACGTTTTTCTTTACACGTTTTAGTTATCTGTGGCCAATGCAAAAATCTTAGAAAAGCAGTGTTGTCAACTTAGTGGGATTTCCACTAAACCTGGGGATTTGGGGCACCCCTACTGGCGGACAACATTTACCGAAACTACTGCGGATTCGAACGCTGATTTGGAAAGACTAATCAGCATGACGAATATATAGTGAAGTCAAACAGAGGCTACGCGCGTGTGGAGATCGAAAAACAACGTCATTTCGAAAATAATATGGCACGGGTAGATACTGCTAGGATAAAAAAAAACCGTCGATAAGCCATATTTTATAAGATTTTTGATATTTGATTTTTTTTAAGATTTATATGTAACAAACATCCAAACACTATAAATTAACGAACTTAATTACATTACAACTTCGTATTCGTCAAATTATGTTATACATCAAAAGCAGTTGAGCGGACATCACTTCGGTGGTGTCGCGGGGAATAGTGATTTCTGTCATTCCCCACGACACCACCGGTGGTGTCGTGGGGAATGAACGACACGAATATATATATATGAATATGTTATGTTTTCATTTTCATTCTTAAATCTTCAAATGAATCTCCGAAAAGAGACCGAACGTCGAAATAGGAATAAAAAAAACGAGTGTGCTTTAGACCACACGGCTGAAGTAAAACTTACAAATACTAATTATACTTACTTACTTACAACAATAGGCCTGCACTGTGTCTTAGATATACGAAACGCAACTGGATAAGAGAGAAAGAAAATGTGTGCTCGCACCTCTCTCTCCCTTGCCCCTACAGTAATATACAGAGCGTTACGAACGTAACTCTCTCTCTTTATATCTTCACTAACATAACTCTCCCTCTCAACTTCCGCTGGCTCACTTCTGTAACGCTCTCGTCATGCATTCTCCAGCTTACTCCCCAAGTCAAGCTTGCCTAAAAAAGTTTTACTTCAAAAAAAATTGAGCCGTCACAGGACGCCTGGCAGATGTGAAACATACAAATTATTTACACACTACTTATAGACTGTATAGAAGCGACGCGTCGCCACGCCGCTTGCGTCACCCCGCCTGCAATCGGTTTTACGTGCGGCTATAGATGATTCACATCAAAAAGCAACTAATCTAATTTGAAGAACCGCCACTAGCACTAGTAGACTCGGGGAAAAGTTGGCAACACTGAGTAAAGTTATTATTATTAGGAAACTTCGCATTGTTTTGCCTTGAATTTTGTTTTTACTATTAGTTTATTTGTATTTCCAACATACAAAATTATACTTATTATTCTCATACAGAAACAAGGACCTATGATATGTAGTTTCAGTCCTTTTTTCTTGTGAATTGTGGAATATCTTTGGAGAGAGTTCTGTGGTGTGGTGTCTTCGTTTTGTACTAGCTGTAGGTACCTGTAAGACTTGCTCAATAGCGAAAAGTACTTACCTATGTCAATACCATCACTACAAGTAAGTAAACCAATATATAAAGGAATAACGGGCATGTTCTATGTCTTAGGGACGTGTGAACCTTCGTACAGTCGCCGGCACGTAACTTGGCAAGGTTTTGGCGTAGTCTGAGTAATTAAACGCATGTACAATTATTAGTGCAACGAAAAAATTATCACTTTTATTGCTTATCATTATTCTATGGTTATTGCCAGAATTTATTTTTAACGTGTCTGTTTAGAAGTAAGTTAAAGAAAGGAGAGAAACATCTAACGATTCTTGCCAAGTTACGTGCCGGCGACTATATCTCATTAGACTGTAGCTGCTGTAGGTACATTATTGGTCAGTCTACTTATGGATACGGACAACTATTCCTTTGTTGTGAAGACACAAGAACTTAATCTATTTATTGCAGTTAAACTAATTATTATAGTTAGTATGCCTGTCAACCTCACATTCTAACAACTGAAATTGTTAATCAATATTTTTGTACTTAGAAGCTCTACAAAACATTAATCATAATATTTTCGCAGATGGTGCAAAAGCTTAAAATACAAGAATGGAACGCAATCACAAGACAACATATCAACCTCATAAATCCACTAGTTGAAATACTGGGGATTTTCTTACAAAGACTTGCTAGTGGCAAGGCTGGACATGGAAACCAATCTTCTGTAATATAATCATTTAAGGTAAGCTTTTGACACATCTATACTAATATTATAAAGAGGTAAAGTTTGTGAGGTTTCTCTCTGGATCTACTGAACCGATTTTGAATATTCTTTTACCCATAGAGCCACGTTATTTGTGAGTGTCTTAAAGCTATTCACAAGTAAAAATGTTTACCTCCCAACGAAGTGGGCACGGGTCAGCTAGTAGTTAATAATCAAACAGGAACTCACTTAATTTAGTACTTAATATATTTTCTTGGGCAAACTTTCTCCACATCATATATTTTATGTATACCTAACTAATGTTTACCATTCTAATTTAGTGGTTAAAAAAAAATCTGGAGACTGAAAAATCGGCCCTAAATAAAGATGAAATTAAACAACTAATAGCAATGACTAGGCTGATGACTTTTGTCCAGCCATGGGCTGAAAAACACCTAGTTGATTATGTGGCAAACTAGGCATTAATTTGCCTCATAATGTTTGAGTACTTTATTTGAGCAACAAATAATTAGATTTTTGTTTAAAACTAGGAGAGTTCCCGGGGCGTTTCACATAGGAAGACATGAAGGCAGCATGAATGATGTTGCCCCATTGCTGTTCACTTTGGCTACTGCTGCTATTTACTTCTGATATCACTGCTCAAGTACAAAAGTAGAAACTGAAGATTGTTCATAAAAGTTAATCATTTAATTTTAGAAAACTTGTTTATTTATGTCTTTTAGACACCGATATAAACCTATGTACATATTGTGATAATTGATAACCTGTAAACTTTATTATGAAGTATTTTAATTATGAACTTTATAGGCACAAATAAAAATAACTTGTTATGTGAAATATTAAGAATAATTGAATAGGTACTTACTAAGTTTTTTTTTATAAATACAAGTGATTATTATAGTGATGCTATTTTGAAAATAGTGGTGTTTGCTTTTAATTAACTGTCCTTCATTAGGTAAGTATAGATAAATAGAAATAAATAAATTATGGTAAACAAAAAAAAACTTTTATTTGTGTTATAACAACCAACTGACAATAGCATTTATTCACATTTAACATTTGGCATCTAATGTCTTCCTGTGGAAGTCATCATGGATAATTTAAACTGCTTGATATTGCTTGCTATGAGCGCATGAGAGAAAGTTTAAATTTTTCCTGATTAATGTAGTTAAGGGTGACACCTGAAAAAGAAAAAGAATTTAAGTAAACTCTCATTACATTCCATTATCCATTACATCCATCCATAAAGTCTAATAGGCCTCTTCCTTTAACACTTCAATACACAATCTATCTACTTTATAGAACAGCAATATTCTGCTTTATACAACAATAATAGGTGCCTACAATTCTATTGATAAGCAGACTTGACTAAAAAGTACCTAAACAAAGATACTTTATATAGCCCCAGCGAGTATTTAAATTGAATAATTGACTTGGATATTCTTACTAATAATATCAATCATTGAAAAACATTCAAGATAGGTACTTAGATATATTTTCAGTTGCCTTGTTAAAATTTGCTAATTAAATATTCATATAAGTTGGTTAGGTAGGTAACTATAGAATGGGCAGCAGCATTCTCTATGCATTTTAACACCATACTGCAATAGCCAACCCGCCTACCAAGCGTGGCGATTATGGCAACCCCCCCCCTAGAATGTATGGTAGGTACCTAATTATGTTTGATGATGCCTTATCTATATTTTGTATTCACCAGTAACAACCAAAATAATGTTGCTGTGCATATCAAACATCTTTGAAGATACAATATTTAGGTGCCTATTTTGGGCACATTCAATGTTCAACACTTAACTAGAAAGATAATAATAATAAGTAAGTAAGTAAGTATTGATATTACCTTGAACAGACAATGATGTGGAAATTTTTATGTATGGTGGTGTACAGTTCATCGAAGTCCTTACTTAATCCATTGACAAATGCTTATTTCTGTGCTTGTTTTTGTTCTTCGTCTATACGTAGATTTATTGCTATTCAATTAAGTAAAACCTCGAATACATACCTACACAAGTTGTTAAGCTTGTGGCTCATGGTAAGTTTGTTACGGTACGAGGTATGAATTTGTCTTTCCATAAAATGTCACTAATATACCTAGTTTCTGAAATATCATAATAAGTATCTCTAATTTAGGTTGTAAAGCACATAACAAAACAAAACTTTTACAATTATTATAAAAAAAATATCTCACTGCCTTGCTAGCTAAAATACCACTAATATTGATTTATCATAGATGTTCTACACAAAAACACATTCACAATTTATCAAGAAGATATTCACATACATAATTTCGTAATAACTATGGAGATTTTATGAGTAAATCCCAAAAAATGTACAACGAAAAATGATAGCGACCAACTTGTTGTCTTCGCTTTCGATTCAAACAAACTCGTTGGTTTCAAACAAACTAACAGCTGTCAAAATGGTTACGCAATTCGAATATTAGCGTTTTTAGACGCATATCGTTCACTCTTTATCGTCTCAAACAGATTCGAATTGGTTTCACACATTATTGGTGTTACGCAATACGAAAGTCGTAAAATAAAGCAAACTCCGATCGGAATGAAGCAAATTAGTCTGAATCGTTTGCAGAAAATGCGTTACGCAATTAGCCTACCGGTCAGGCACAGTAAACTTAAATTTAAATAGGACGGAGGAAGACGATTTTTGTTAAAAAAAAAAATTGTATCGTTTGCTTTTATGGTATTTATATTTTATAAAAGTATTTGTTTAATTAGTTTTATCTAAGGCAAGAATACTTTTTTTTTTTTTATCCGATATCATTCCACCCTGTCTGGAGGTGCCTAGGAGCTCAAGCCCTAGTGGCCCCATCTCTTTCCGCTACCTCTTAAAAAGTAAGGCAATAATTAAAATATGTTTTGAAAAGATCCCTAACCATTTTCCATCTGTTATCTTTCAGGTTTGCTGTTACTAGCAACGAAAAGCGAGGAGACATCTTTCTGGCTGTTGAAAGTATTAGTTGAAAAAATCTTGCCAGACTACTACACAAGGACAATGGATGGCCTCATCGTGGACATTGAGGTGCTGTCAGAACTAGTCAAGTCAAAGGTGCCGGATGTGCACCAACATGTTATCAACTTGGGTATGTAGAAACATCACTCAACTTGCTGAATATCCTTTTGAGGGTTCCGTAGTCAACATGGAACCCTTATAGTTTCGCCATGTCCATCTGTCTGTCTGTCCGTCCATCCGTCTGTCTGTCCCCGGCTTAGCTCAGAGACGCTTAGAACTACAAAGCTGTAATTTGGCATGGGTATACATGTTTAAGTAATCACGCCGAAAAAGTCGTAAAACAAAACCTTGAAAAACATTTTTTTTTACCTCCCTTGCACGTAAAATGGGGATGATATTTTTGTTTTTCTCGTCTATACTATGGTGCGGGGTATCGTTGGGTAGGCCGTTTAAAAATATTGTGGGTCTGTCTAAACCATTTTTCAATTCAGGGATCTGTTTGCGTAATATTAAGCTTCAAAGTGCCATATTTTGTTAAGAGTCAAGTGTCCCCCCCTCTGCCAGCTAAATGGTTGGTTTTGGATATCTGAAAAAAATCATGGCAGTTGTATAATATATGTAAGGAAGTTAAAAGGAAAACTATCACAGCTAAGTAGGCTATACAAGTTTACGAGTAATAGTCGACCAACTTAAATTTGCAGTTGGAGAATTGACCGTAACGTATATTGGTGTATGAGAGAGCATGTTTGAACACTACAATGTTAAGTTTGTTTTTGGGATTAATTCATTCCAACTACGGAAACCCTTCATTGTGCGTGGTCCGACATGCACTTGGCTGGTTTTTTAGCTTGTAACATCCCATTGGTACTCTCCCTTGATTTCCAAACTACAGTTTTGTGCTAATAATGTCCAGTCTTTATTATAGTCTGTTCAGGACATCCTACCAAAGTTTTCGAAGGTGCATGAATCAGTATTTTTCAACATAATCCTATAGTTAATGTGGTTTAAAGTAGTTTACATCCCAGAGTTATGCTCAATCTGACATGCTTTGATAACTGTTATCTCTTGATAGGTTTCTGAGATATAAAAATAATCATGCCATAACTTGGATGTTACGAAATACACATACTGTTACCTAAAATTACTATAAGACCTCATAAAAGTCTAATTGAGATGTCATGTCTCGTTTACTCTCTTTCTTTTGAGATACAAACTGCTATCTAAAATACATATTTCAGATACCAGTTTGTAGAGCTATGCACCTGTGTTTTTTTTTATCAGGGTGGCCTCAATGATGTATTTACCTTTAGATGCGTTACCTGCGCTCAATAATGGCAAAGTAAATGCCAGGCAATTGCCTGACATTTACAATATTAATAATTATTATTACGTAGGTACGCGCCAATGAACATGCAGCAGCTAGTGACGTAACTAAATATGTATATTCATATCTTTCTAACAACAGGTATCGGTATAGGTCTTTCCGTTTCTTCACGCGCTGTATGATTGTATGCAAGTATGTAGCTACAATCATGGCTTACGCTGTTTTTGAGTGCACGAATGTTCGTGTATGACGCGTCTATTTATAATACGTCATTGCGTGGCCCTTAATTATATACCAGCTCACATGTTGAAGCCCCAAACCGAACCCATTTAATTTTCCTGCATTTTCTAATCATCATTAACATTTCCAGGGCTCCCATGGGCTGTAATAACAACCAAATGGTTTGTCTGTCTATTCGCCGAAGTCCTGCCCATAGAGACAGTACTACGGATATGGGACTGTTTATTCTACGAGGGCTCCAAAATCCTGTTCCGAGTATGTCTGACGCTGATAAAGAACAACCGAGCTGAAATCCTGTCGTGTAATGACTTCACCGCCCTGGCGGAGTGCTTCAAGGCTATCGTGAAGAACGCCAGTGCACTGCACTGTCATGAGTTTATGCAGGTTGGTTTGACCTTTGCTAGTATTTCTGAGACTTCTAGCGAATTATGTAGGTATGTTAAGACGCAGATATTATACACAAAACAAAACGTATTTTAATAAAACGCGTATACTAAAAGATCAATAATTAAATTATCTTTAAATTAGTGAGGGTTTCAGAAAAATACGCGTACTAGGTTTTGCGCCATTCTGTTTTTTATCCGCGTTAGACATAACTTTACAAATTAATTTCACTATGTAATATAAACATAATCTAAAATATTCAAATTGAAGTTGTTGAGAAAATGCTCTAATTTTTAGTTATCGTCCAATTAAGTCAAAGAGCTTGAATGATAAGCCAATTGACTATCAACTTAAATTGTCTGTACATTCAAATCACAAGAGATTTGTCCTTCTTTATCAGTCTTATGAAATGATTACTACATGGCAAATAATTGATGTAGGGTGCCAAGTTGATTAACAATAAAGATCTCTGGACTGCTGTATATCGGGAGTTATCACGAAGCAGTAGACATAATAAATAATATTGCAAATAAATATGTTTATTCCAATATTATATTTCTCAGCATATCTCAAGGCTTTACTTACCAATTAGAAATAAATATTTTTCCAGTCAATCTTCAAAGTACCTGGTACCCTATCTAACGCAACAATAATCAAACTGCGGGCGCGGTTCGCGAAGCAGCGTCGCGAGCAACAGCAGAAGGAGCCGCCGCGGTGAACACCGACGCCGGCGCTCGAGTCCTGATCTCAAACACAACCAAATTGTACATCATACACCACTTAACAACTCTACTTAGAACAAACTATGACAATATATATTTTTGATCTCTATTTTTAACAACTAATAAACGAGATCTACTTTACAAATCCTACGAAGTTATGTTGCCCCAGGATTATTAGAATATTAGCAATATGCTATTAAATTATTTACATTGATAGCTTGCCGAATTGTTTTGAAGGCCTTTTTACTATAATATGGCGCATGTTTTATTCGCCCCTATTATGAATTAAAAATATATTTATGTAGCTTGTTGCGATTTTGTACAAACCTTACTAGTCTTTATAGCCTTGCATGTTTAGTAGCTATTCATTCGAACCAGTCGAAGAAATGAGTTTAACTGACAAGACTTTTTATTTCCTACAGTCATGACAAGTTTCTAAGGCTAATGTGGCAACTGCATTATCGCTAACACCATTGGTTGATTGATATTATGTATTTCGTCTAAAATATTGGCTATTTATTCCATGGTTATCGCCAATGCAGTGTGCTCTTAGCCTTATCTGCATATTTGCAATTGATTTCTTGCTAAGTTAGTATTAAGTTATAATGTTGTTTGGCATATCACTAAAGTATTTTTTTTTTTGTATTATTTTTGTTGATCATTACTGTGTCGGTTTTTTATTAGATTGGTACCTACCTGTAATGATAACTTAGTAGGGTATGAACAAAGTGAGCATTTTATTAGCTAAATAGTTTCTAAATTAAATAAAAATGATATGTTGATTGAATAGTTTGCAACTGCCATTTGCAGAAGCAACATTAAAATTGTATTTATTCCACAATGGATTTTAGTTTCTTTGTTAATAAAAATCAATTGTTAGTTATTAGTATAGGCTAATTAATTGATATTTTTTATAGTAATATCTAGTTTTAGCTTTGCCAACCTTATCAATTTGAGGTTTTTATTTTATTTATTTGCATAGTGCATAAATGTTTTCTATGTCATTTGAATAATTAGGTGCTAGGTATTATATTTTTAAATATTTTTATGTAAGTAAATACAAAGTAACTACAAAAATCCTATAGTCTATGATTGAAAAATTTGCATAAATAGTTCAACGAAGTTATAAATCTAGGATATTTTCCTACTCCTAAATCTGGAAATTGATGAATGTTTTACAATATTTTTATTTTTTTGCTTAAATGTCGATTTATCAGTTTTATCTTCGCAGAACATAGTTCTATGCTAATTTAATCTTGGTTTTAAATGGCTTGAAAAATATTTCGTTAAGCAGTTAGTGAATTATTTGCTCAAAAATTATGTGTTAGATAAGTGTATAGGATTTATTGCGCCACTAGAATATTTTACTTTAGGATACATCTTTGCTCTTTTGTTCATGGAACAGACTGCCTGCGCTATTAAGCATTAGTATTTCTGCAACTTGAATGGAGCTTAGGCCACTTATATATCCCTAGGGCCATCTGTCATTTAGTATCACAAATGTGGACAATAATTTTCACATATACCTATCCATTGACAATTGGTCTAAATCACAGAAACATTGTTTTAGTATCAAATACCTACATGTAACTTATTGATTAATAACCAAATAAGAAAAAAATATATATATATTTGCCATTTGAACAACAAAACAATATGTATGTTATATTCAGTCATATATTTCAAGCTGTTTGCTCTCAAATAATAAAGATCATAGAAATCATCATAATTCAAAGATAACTAGCAAGTAGGGTTTATAAATTGTATTTTATCATGAAATTTCATTACATTTTTATTATTCTAGAAATGTGTAAATGTATTTTTATAAAATACACTTTTGATGGTTTCTCTCTTGGATCCTTGTGTGTGCTGTGATTAGCAACCTGTTCTGCCTGATTCCAATTAACCGTGTTAGGATACGCCATAATACATGTTTGGATGTTCATTGTGAATTTGTGACAGAATAGACTATTGAGATGTTCAAATGAATTTTATTTATGATTACTCTTAAAACAAAGTAACAATATGTAACTACAATCTTCCAGGTAAATAGCTACATATAACTGCTGAATATCTGTTCTAATTAATGTTCACCTATTTAAATTTTGTCTAGAACCATGCATTATGACTTCCCACCATCTAACAGGTCTTTGGCTTGATTAATCTTGGCTGCAATTAATGGTGAGCCCCCTCTATCTGGATGGTTCAGTAACATAATCTTCCGATGAGCATCTCTTATCTGCAAATTAATAACAAGTTTCTTAATACTAAATAAGCCAGTCCATTAAATACAGTTTATATATACCTTACAGGTCAGGGACTTATCTTCGGGGACTAAATAATGTACTCACTTTAGCTTTGTTTGCTGTAGGACTCACACCCAGAATTAAAGCAGCTTCTCTTTTAGTCATTTTTTGTTCAAATCCACCTTTGTAATACTTTGAGTGCGCTAAACTTTCGGCGTCGAATTTCGGTAAATTTCTTACAGCTTCGGCGAATTTTGAAGTGTTTATTCCAATATTATATTTCTCAGCATATCTCAAGGCTTTACTTACCAATTAGAAATAAATATTTTTCCAGTCAATCTTCAAAGTACCTGGTACCCTATCTAACGCAACAATAATCAAACTGCGGGCGCGGTTCGCGAAGCAGCGTCGCGAGCAACAGCAGAAGGAGCCGCCGCGGTGAACACCGACGCCGGCGCTCGAGTCCTGATCTCAAACACAACCAAATTGTACATCATACACCACTTAACAACTCTACTTAGAACAAACTATGACAATATATATTTTTGATCTCTATTTTTAACAACTAATAAACGAGATCTACTTTACAAATCCTACGAAGTTATGTTGCCCCAGGATTATTAGAATATTTGAAATATTAGCAATATGCTATTAAATTATTTACATTGATAGCTTGCCGAATTGTTTTGAAGGCCTTTTTACTATAATATGGCGCATGTTTTATTCGCCCCTATTATGAATTAAAAATATATTTATGTAGCTTGTTGCGATTTTGTACAAACCTTACTAGTCTTTATAGCCTTGCATGTTTAGTAGCTATTCATTCGAACCAGTCGAAGAAATGAGTTTAACTGACAAGACTTTTTATTTCCTACAGTCATGACAAGTTTCTAAGGCTAATGTGGCAACTGCATTATCGCTAACACCATTGGTTGATTGATATTATGTATTTCGTCTAAAATATTGGCTATTTATTCCATGGTTATCGCCAATGCAGTGTGCTCTTAGCCTTATCTGCATATTTGCAATTGATTTCTTGCTAAGTTAGTATTAAGTTATAATGTTGTTTGGCATATCACTAAAGTATTTTTTTTTTGTATTATTTTTGTTGATCATTACTGTGTCGGTTTTTTATTAGATTGGTACCTACCTGTAATGATAACTTAGTAGGGTATGAACAAAGTGAGCATTTTATTAGCTAAATAGTTTCTAAATTAAATAAAAATGATATGTTGATTGAATAGTTTGTAACTGCCATTTGCAGAAGCAACATTAAAATTGTATTTATTCCACAATGGATTTTAGTTTCTTTGTTAATAAAAATCAATTGTTAGTTATTAGTATAGGCTAATTAATTGATATTTTTTATAGTAATATCTAGTTTTAGCTTTGCCAAACTTATCAATTTGCGGTTTTTATTTTATTTATTTGCATAGTGCATAAATGTTTTCTATGTCATTTGAATAATTAGGTGCTAGGTATTATATTTTTAAATATTTTTATGTAAGTAAATACAAAGTAACTACAAAAATCCTATAGTCTATGATTGAAAAATTTGCATAAATAGTTCAACGAAGTTATAAATCTAGGATATTTTCCTACTCCTAAATCTGGAAATTGATGAATGTTTTACAATATTTTTATTTTTTTGCTTAAATGTCGATTTATCAGTTTTATCTTCGCAGAACATAGTTCTATGCTAATTTAATCTTGGTTTTAAATGGCTTGAAAAATATTTCGTTAAGCAGTTAGTGAATTATTTGCTCAAAAATTATGTGTTAGATAAGTGTATAGGATTTATTGCGCCACTAGAATATTTTACTTTAGGATACATCTTTGCTCTTTTGTTCATGGAACAGACTGCCTGCGCTATTAAGCATTAGTATTTCTGCAACTTGAATGGAGCTTAGGCCACTTATATATCCCTAGGGCCATCTGTCATTTAGTATCACAAATGTGGACAATAATTTTCACATATACCTATCCATTGACAATTGGTCTAAATCACAGAAACATTGTTTTAGTATCAAATACCTACATGTAACTTATTGATTAATAACCAAATAAGAAAAAAATATATATATATTTGCCATTTGAACAACAAAACAATATGTATGTTATATTCAGTCATATATTTCAAGCTGTTTGCTCTCAAATAATAAAGATCATAGAAATCATCATAATTCAAAGATAACTAGCAAGTAGGGTTTATAAATTGTATTTTATCATGAAATTTCATTACATTTTTATTATTCTAGAAATGTGTAAATGTATTTTTATAAAATACACTTTTGATGGTTTCTCTCTTGGATCCTTGTGTGCGCTGTGATTAGCAACCTGTTCTGCCTGATTCCAATTAACCGTGTTAGGATACGCCATAATACATGTTTGGATGTTCATTGTGAATTTGTGACAGAATAGACTATTGAGATGTTCAAATGAATTTTATTTATGATTACTCTTAAAACAAAGTAACAATATGTAACTACAATCTTCCAGGTAAATAGCTACACATAACTGCTGAATATCTGTTCTAATTAATGTTCACCTATTTAAATTTTGTCTAGAACCATGCATTATGACTTCCCACCATCTAACAGGTCTTTGGCTTGATTAATCTTGGCTGCAATTAATGGTGAGCCCCCTCTATCTGGATGGTTCAGTAACATAATCTTCCGATGAGCATCTCTTATCTGCAAATTAATAACAAGTTTCTTAATACTAAATAAGCCAGTCCATTAAATACAGTTTATATATACCTTACAGGTCAGGGACTTTTCTTCGGGGACTAAATAATGTACTCACTTTAGCTTTGTTTGCTGTAGGACTCACACCCAGAATTAAAGCAGCTTCTCTTTTAGTCATTTTTTGTTCAAATCCACCTTTGTAATACTTTGAGTGCGCTAAACTTTCGGCGTCGAATTTCGGTAAATTTCTTACAGCTTCGGCGAATTTTGAAGTGGCATTAGGCATCTGTCGTAGCACGTAGCGACCAGCAAAACCAACTGCTGCCATTCCTAAGCCCGCTAAAATGACTGAACTTGCCTGTAGACATTACAAAGACACGATTTAGCAATGGTTACAACAGGCTGCATTAGAAGTGTATTGGAAGATAATGGGCAATCGTCAGTTCTCTATTATAAAACTGAGCAGATAGACATTTCTCTCGAATAATTAAATAAATCTTTTACTTATTAGTAATGAATGACTAACCGAGAGGTTACATTCAAATATAATATGGTTAAAAAACGATGAGGTGCATACATACCATAACTCAATCGTATTATTTTCACTTAATATACTGTTTGATCGCTAGGAATTTTAAAAATTACACAAACATACTTCTTTACTTATATTTCACCAAAAATATAAATGTTACAATTTAATTGAGTAAAACGCAGTTTATTCATTGATTATGACAGTTCAGTGAAGTTTTGAATTTGACGTTTGCGGTTTGTCAGTATATTAGAATGTACTCTGTGGTTTCTACTCTCAATGGGTCGCATTGATAAATACTCAAAGGTCACATTCTATGTTTATTTTAGGTAAAGTTAGCCCTTTGAGTAGAGTTAAATACTCAAAGCCTTACGACCATGCACGATAAATAAAACTAGTTCATTCGCTGACAGCCGTCATTGTGAACTTTAAAGCGATCTGCCACTTCCAATTTACGAAACCATAGTGTTTCCTAGTATCACATTTGGGTATAAATTATAAATCAACATGGTTTATAAGCACAATGTCGAAATACTCAATATGATATTTTCGTAAGAAAAATACAGTGGGACGTTGGTAGCGCAAACGCAGTACAGCAAAGAGTATAATAATAATATGGGAGCAGTACAGGGTAAGGATTTGCATAGTGCTGGGATAACGTGAGTGAATGATTGATAAAACAAATGATTTTTTCAGTCAGTATGTTCAGTAACTTATTTTTTTGTGTATGTATCTGGACAAGTCAGCACCCTAATTGCGTAACAATAATCACAATCTAAATGATTTTGAAGGATATTGCTATACAATTGATTCATATGTTGGAAAATTTGTCTGCTTAACAACTTAATTAACGCTATGAACGGTTGTGTCTACAAGAACCCGGGCATAGGAGAAAAACGTAGTGCACATCGTTCAAGAGGGTCTTCTCTCTAAGTCCGTCAACGAAGATACAGGCCCGTCCGAAAGTAGTTGATCCGTCAAAACAAGTGACGAATTCTATTTTTCTAACGGGTAAATTCACATCGGGAGGGACCACTATCAAATCATGTTGTCATTCATTTTTAATTCAAAACCCACCGTGAACTAATCTTATGTTCGTAAGTGATACGGAGCAGGAACTGCCCAAAACTTCGGCCGAAACTACGGATTTCGTGATTAGGGAGTAGACGCCAAGGATCAACGAGCACTACAAAGAATATCACAGAACCCATTGATTGTTTCTCTATTTGTTACTAAGTTCCGTTTGGTGCCGGATGTAAAGAATAGCATCATCCCATTTCTTCCCGTGGGTGTCGTAAAAGGCGACTAAAAGACTTACTAGAGAATGGGCAGCAGCGTTCTCTATGTATTTTTAACACTATACTGCGATCGCTAACCCGTCTGCCAATCGTGGCGATTATGGCAAACCCCCCCCCCCCTTTTTTTTGGGGTGGTCTATGTCCAGCAGTGGATATCTTTCGGCTGAAATGATGATGATTTATTACTAATGATATTATGGTCTGTAAAATCCTGACACAAATGAATAACGACAAGAAACCCATGTCACGACGATCGTGTAAAGTGCTCAATCACAACCCAGTGAAAAAAATTGTGGGTTCTGCGATTTAAAAAGAACGTCGAACGACAATGTTCTGTTGTATGTACCCTTCGATCAATAATTTGATCAAAGGTTCTGATACTCGACTGATCGTCTAGAGATACCATTCGATTCATAGTAAAGTAAACTTTTTGCTGCATAAATCGACTAAACATAAATACGATAAAAAATACTGGCAACTCGTCTGCTGAAGTGAAGTGACCAGCCAGATAAAAGTTTATGAAAAAAAATTGGGCCTTTTCGAAGAGGTTCAACATGGCAGGAGATCAGGCGCAATTTTACCAGTTACTAAATACTTTATTATCAACCGATAACGACATACGATCCCAAGCAGAAGTAAGTACTTGTTGTATTCAATGTTTTGTTAGTGTAATTGCGAAAAAACATACAAAATTACCGGTCTGTATTGTGAACGTTTTCTGCTAGCCTCGTGTCAAAACGTGGTCATGGAGGATTTTTAATGTTACTTATAAAACAATGACATTTAAGTTCTTTCAATGCTCTCAACATTGATGAAAAAACTGAATTACGCACAAGCCATGCAAGTAGTATAAATATATCCTTTTTATGTTTACATATTACAAAACCGCTTTTATCCGACTCTATTGTTGCGGCCGGGCTAACGTTCCATCCATAAAATACATGCGGTCTAATCAGCCCACAATATTTGTTGCAAATTTGCTATTTTGATTATGCTGATACTGTAATTTTCATAAGTTCCGAACGAGGAGAGGTAGTTAACGCATTATCTTATTGTAGATTATCAACCTAAAAATATAAGAGAAAATACAAAAAAAAAAATAGGTCTCTAAAATCACACTGGAAAAATTGCTAAAACAGAAAGATACAATTTATTTTTATAAATATTATGCTTTCTATCAATAAATTGGTTGACCAAATAAACACTATCAATATAACGTAACAAAGGCCTCTACTTATGCCCTACCTAATCTATACAGCTATGTAAAAGCATCATTAGAATTTTTTATTAAATCCACAATTTTGCTGAGGTCTTTATTTTTCTATTGCACAGGAAGCATACAATAATATCCCAACTGAGACAAAGGTGGTACTCCTCGTGAGCGCAATCCAAAATGCCGAAGTTGGTGAAGAAGGACGCCAAACAGCCGCCGTGCTGCTCCGTAGATTGCTCAGTGCAGAGTTCTTTGAGTTCTTTCCAAAGTTGCCATTTGAGCAGCAGACAGTACTCAGAGAACAGCTACTTCTTACACTGCAGATGGAAGTCAGCCAACAGCTGCGGCGCAAGGTTAGTTTAATTATCTTGATATAAAAAATACTACTCCCCTGCCTAACCCTTCGGGGATTACAGGCATGGTGTTATGTTTATGTAAAAATTCCATCTGGACTTCTTGGATTTGGATGTAAAGGAGCACATCTATTGCCATTTAAAAATCATGATGAAAATCGTAAACGCCTCATAATGACGAGTACACTTATTTTTAATAACATTTTGGACTACTAAAATGTATATTTACTAAGAAAACTTGGCACTGTTAAAGCAGTGACTTGCCTTTGAGTCTGACACTTGACATAAGCGGTAGAGTGATAGTCTCGAGTGATGTAGACTTGTTAGCACGCCTCAAAACTTAGCTATTTAGGTCAAGAACTGCAATTTAAAAGCAGTTTGAATTTTCCCTATTAGTTTTTTTTATTATCTCTTTGCTAGCTTTATAATACGGAAATAGTCTTATCATCATATAGATGTTCTTATCAAGAATTATTATTATTCTGTCCCCCTCCTTTTTCTTATTATTATTTTAAGCTAGCTGTTAGCGTATATATTATGTAAATATCCAGAATTTAATTTTATGATCTTAAAATACTATACTAAGTCTGCATGAGACAACATGTAATTATATAAGCAAGTATAAAAACTGCATAAAAAAATGGTAGTTACTCATTAATAGATGGAGTAATTTCCCCAGAATTATTAGATGTAAATTTTATTGTTAATTGCTCTATTGAGTCATGTACAGAATCAGTTTAGTAGGTACTCTTACTCTAGTATTTCATTCTATGTTTCATTCTATATATAGTACAAACTAAGTGATGACTCATCCGCATTCCAACTGCCTTCTATGAAGCTTGAAGCCATACAAAAATCATTAACATAGATTCTGTTGGCTAAACAAATGTATCATAACATTCACAAGAATTAAAAGTTCATTATAGAATGTATTTGTGAATTTAACAAAATGTATTATGTAGACAATTTATGGCACTCAGATTTCAGTATCAAGTCATTATTTTATATAATTTCAATGTATCTTATCTTCACATGTAAGCTATATACGAATTAGATGAGGGTCAGCAGTTCTACTTTGCTAAGTTAATTATCACTTTATCACTATTTGTGCTGTGCACTTCAAACTTTGCACCAGCATGTGATGAAAAATTAAAATGACTAATGTTTTCATTTTCTATGTAATGCTCTGGGTCATCATCTACTAAGCTTCACAAATAGTTTAACTCCTTAAACCGAAACAAAGTACCTAATTTGTAGGCACATTTTAGACTTTCATGCACATCATTTACGTTCCGTTTTACTATAAAATGTGTAACTGCCAGAATGTGCAAAAATAATTTGGGAATTCGCTAACACCATCCTCTCAATAGGGTGGAGTTTGATAGTACCTCTCAAGACATTTGTACCTTTTGACCTTTTGTGTCCCATCCGCTCGTGTCGTATTTCGGCGACAGAGAACATGCATGATTTTTTCGTCCTATTAACTGCGTGGTACATCTAAAACCATTATTATTAAATAGACATATTATTTACAACAATTACTTAAAATGATGGCTCGTAGCTATAGTATTATTGTAAAAGCTTAAACAAAAATATGTAAAAAATAATGTTGCTTTAAAAAAAAGGCCCGTGCGTAAGTACGAGGGTTTATGTTTTAATTCCGTGATTTAAATTCCTTTTAATCACGAATTATTTACTAAAATATGGTTTCGAAGAATCATAATACGTTTTTTAGAGTTAAAAATAAATGTCTATTCCTTCGATCAACAATACCAACTAGATAACGGGTTAGGTACAAAATCAAAGCTAAAACTGTCCGCGCGAATACTATACTTATACAGCTACATTTGTTTAATAACGAACTGAGACAAAAGTTTTAAGTTCAATCTAATTACAACAATGGCACCTTGTAATAAAGTCTAAAATAATCTACTCTATGCATCTACTGTTGGGTTACACAAAAGTTTGCGCGTGTATTGCCCAACCTTGGCCAAACATTTGTAACGGTGTGGTTTAAAATCGGTATTTTTGTTAAAAAATTATACTATTTGGTATTTTAAAGGTTAAAATATAACTTATTCTACATGTATTTACCGAATGACACTCCGGCCGTCAAATAGCTTTTTCGGGCATTATTTTTGCTACTTTTGATTACACATTGTGGCATTGTGAAACGTGTTTACATTGGCTGTGTTTGAAGCGAACTAAACAAAATAAGAGCTCACGTCTCAAGTGCGCTGTTATTTATCGAGACGTATTTTTGCGCCGACCCGATATCTAGTTGGTATTTTTGATCGAAGGTCTATTCATAAAGTTAAATGTAGTGTTTATTTGTTTTTTAAACGCCCCATTTCCGTCCCTTAGACTAAGGGCGAATTTCACCTATGAAAACTGAACGCGATCAGCACATCAACTACGTTTAAGAGCTGTCACTGTCATTATTTTCTTTGTAATATTGACACTGACAGCTCTTGAACTCGGTTTAGATGTGCTGATCGCGTTCAGTTGGTGTCGATTGGTGAAATTGGCACTAAGACATAGTCTACCTGGGCTTTAACGTAACTATGTTTAACTTAAAAACTAATACCCGCTCACACGTATTCGAAGTGTGATAAATAATTTGTATTTTTTTAAATCTCAAGATGAAAACGTCATGACTAAAATTACTGGATTTTAGAGGGAGGTATTATCCACTCTGTTACTTACTTCCTTGGTATTCCAAGTGCGATAAATAATTTGTAGTTTCTTAAATCTCGAGATGAAAACGTCATGACTAAAATTCTGGGATTTTAGAGGGAGGTATTATACACTCTTGTTACTTAATTCCTTGAAGTTTAGGTAAATAAAATACCTATTACGATCTCTGGTTAGTAAAGCGGGTATTCAATGAAAAAAAAAAAACAACTTATATCACAACATAATCATTATAATTTCCCCCTTTAGATCTGCGATGTCGTATCAGAACTGGCCAGAAACCACATAGATGACGATGGCGTTAACCAATGGCCGGAATTCCTTCAGTTTATGTTCAATTGTGCCGGTGCCCAAGACCCCAACATCCAAGAGGCTGGCATTAGAATGTTCACGTAAGTTATAAAAAAACCTAAATTAAATTGTCTCATAAAAATACTTATGTTTGTATAAGTACTCAGCAATTACCCCCTTATTACAAAACAAGGTTTATCTTCAGACCCAGGTTTAAAACATGGAGCCATTATTGAATTTCGAACTTTATTCCGACTGTGGTAAAGTTCCTAAACACAAAACTGACAACTTAGTACCAAACTAAGTTTTCAGTTGTGTATAAAGAACGGTATTTCAATCACTGTTACGTTCTTATTGCAAAAACTGGCTCTATGGTTTAAGCCATTTCAAAATATAAATCTTGTTTTGTAATATGGCGATTAATGTTTGAGACACCCATTTTATTTTAGACCTTCCTTATAATTATATACTCCTTTGTTTTATTAAAGTTTGGCTCAATGCCAAGTTCAGTAGGTACTTTATTCTTACACTCTAAGTAATAAATATAGCCTATTTAATTGTTATTGGAAATAAATTACAAGAATTTGGTTTGTATAAAATTGAAGCAAGTCCTCTTCCAAAAGGATAGGCGCGGCCTTTGATATTGCAGATGTCCATGTCCATAGCCGATGGGGTGACCATTCACCTCCGACGGGCCGTCTGCTTGTATGCCAATCATAAAAAAACAGTTTGTATAAAAATTCTTTATGGAACAGGTCAGTGCCTGGTGTGTTTGGGCACCGTCAGAATGAGAACCTGGCCGTGATCAAGCGCATGCTGCTGACTGCACTCCAGTCCACGTCGGAGGCTCTCCGCATACAAGCCGTGAAGGCCGTGGGCGCGTTCATATTGCTGCACGACAAGGAACCTGCCATACACAAACATTTCAGTGATTTGCTACTCCCATTGATGCAGGTGGGCTACAATTTGACAAAATGATTTTATTTTAGCAGGGCTCATCATAGATTTTTTTCTTCAAGTATGTTAGTATTTTGCATCCAATCTACCCAAATGAGTTGGCCTTAGCTTAAATGTTAAAAAAATATAGACTTGTTGGAAACAGTTACCATGTCATTCAATAAAAAGTAAATTGGAAATCATAACTATAAAGCACGCTATTTATTTGTAATTGGCCACTTATATAATATTGAAAGCGCCATGAATTCGACATTGAATGATCACAATTGGCTCTATTTTTAGACTGACTGTGGTTGATAGTTGATTTTTATCATTCTATTGTATTGATATAGTTAGAACTTGATATGTTCGATACTGATGAATAAGACTGTTTTGTTCCGAAAACCAGAGAGAACATGCTATACTTCGTTATTTCTTAGTAAAAACTACAGCAATTTTTTTTATCTTGTATTTTATATTAAGAAAACTGGCAACATAAATGCCTTATGAACATATAGAATTAATGACGTAAGAGTTTCTTACGCTCTACTCATGCCATCCAGGACAAACCACTCAATGAGGGAAACAAACTGTGGGAAGAGAAGCATCCACCTGTCCACCACCTCCGACTTGTTTTAAACCCTGGGAACATTTGCCTCCCGGGCGTGAT
Organism: Tiliacea aurago; assembly: GCA_948098905.1. Classification (NCBI taxonomy): domain Eukaryota; kingdom Metazoa; phylum Arthropoda; class Insecta; order Lepidoptera; family Noctuidae; genus Tiliacea; species Tiliacea aurago. The sequence continues at coordinate 19,811,082 of OX402578.1, read as the reverse complement.
CTGCAGTGGCCTATATGGAAAGCTCTCAATCGATTGCGTACCTAAGTAGGACGCTGTAGACAAAATTTTTCAAAGTGGGGATAACTGACCCCCCAACACTCAGTGCGAGTGCAGTGCGTCTGATCAGACCATGCCCCACTTGCTGGAGTGTCCTAAGTGCCCGTTCACCTGCACCTCGGATGACCTAAATAATGCCGCGATCCATATGGCCACCTTCTGAGCTTCAATGTAAAAACATATAAGAACACACAAGTAATTTTATATTAAGCCTAAAATCTTGAAAAAAAAATATTTTAGCTTTAGCACATCATTTACGTAAACATTTTACTATAAAATGTGTTACTGCCAGTATGTGCAATAGTAAATTGGGAATTCGCTAACACCATCCTCTTAATAGGGTGGAGTTTGATAGTACCTCTCAAGACATTTCATCATTTCACCCGAAAGACGTCCACTGCTGGACATAGGCCTCCCCCAAAAAGGGGTGTTTGTCATAATCGCCACGCTTGGCAGGCGGGTTGGCGATCGCAGTATGGTGTTAAAATGCATAGAGAACGCTGCTGCCCATTCTCTAGACATTTATTCTATCTTGTATGTGTATAAGTATAATAAAAATTATAAGGATCTTTTATAATATGGTGGGTTTCAACAGGTTGTTGTTCAGTCCATTGAGAAGAGTGACGATGACTCAGCCCTGAAAGTGCTTATTGAACTCGCCGAGTCTGCTCCGAAATTCTTGCGCCCACAATTGGAGCCCATATTCCAAGTCTGCATAAAGGTTGGTACTACATTGTTTTTAAGATCGCGTCTTCGAAAAAGCTAGAAGCCTTTTGTAACATCTCTATTACTTTACGGAACGCAAAAAATAAATGATTATGAATATATAAGCTTTGTAGGGTAATAAATTCTCGCCCACCTCCCGCCTGGGTAGACGCTGTAACTACGATCGCACGACTTCCCACAAAATGTAGGAATAGATATACATAGGTCGCAACGCGTTTGTTGGAGGAGCCTCAATGTTTCGTTTTTTTTTGTCGATTGTCATTAATGACGCAAATAATTCGGCCTTGAAGCGGGTGATTCAGTTGACTTATTGTAATTACACAGTAATGGCGAATTTGGGTTATTCTTGCAATAACTTCAACACAATTTATTCAATGATTATAGCCTTGATAACATTCTTTTATTCAAATTGGCTCATGTCGTCACCTGCGACATACACACGCGCAGAATCGGACAATGTATAGGACGCGTGTCGGTTTGTTGTTTATATTCTTTTCTTTTGTCTTCGAGATGTGGTAACTGCCACGTTGGTCCATTACTCGCAACTTCGCAAGCGCAACTGCTAAGAAATAAGGTCTTTGGTCCGATCTCCAAGTTAGGCAAAGTGTATGAGATGTTCCATCAGGAATTTCTCAGTGGCAGCCTGGTGTCTGGAGTCATGCTTGAATGATGGCCATATGTTTGACCTTTATTAAATGGGGCGTTGAATACCCGGCGTATTATTTCATGTTCTTCCAGTATTATTTCATTAAAAGCACCAAAACGGGCCTCTGAGAGTTGGCATCGCCCCTCGTACGCCTTCCAAAGGTCCGGGACCCCAGGGTCCCGAGATATGTCAGACATTTAAATAATAATAAACATTTATTACAAGCTACAATGACCCATAGACATATTATAATTATACCATGGAAACTAACGCGTATAAAACATACTAGTAATAATAAATATTGTCTTTTTAATTGTCTTTGGTCTCTCTACTCTCTGGCCCTGACATCAAGCAATGGACAACATTATAAAGTTTTTAGTGTATTGAATACTAGGCTTTTGACTGCTTTGTAGGTGTGTAATATAATAATGTTATTTTGTTGTAATGTGCGTTTTGTTTGTGCAGAATAAACAATTTTTCTTTCTTTAACTTGTCTTTTAAACTGCAATGTTGCTTTTTGTTAGATGGTAGGCGACAAAGACGCAGAGGACAACTGGCGCCAGTTGTCCCTCGAAGCAATGGTGACGCTGTGCGAGACGGCGCCCGCCATGGTGCGCAAGCAGGTGCCCAACGGAGTCAGCATGCTCACGCCGCTGGTGCTGGAGATGATGTGCGAGCTGGACGACGAGCCCGACTGGTCCATGCAGGACGACGCCGCTGAAGACGACAATGAACAGTCAGTATTCGAACATATAACTTAATGAAAACTACTTTATGCTTCTGCCACACTTGCATCGTTACGCGTAAATGAACACATTAAACCGCGTCGCTACATTAGCGCTGCGATATTCCATTTGCTTTCACGTGCCAAGTAAGTACCACAAAGTACCGCAACAACTTCTACCTACATTTTGAGAGTGATTAATGCAAGAACTTTTGGAGCCCACATTAACGTAGCCAATCGTTTCGCGGGCTATTTTTTAAAGCCATAGTTAAGGCGCCGCTTGGCTCAAATGTACGTACGTACGGCATTTCATACAAACTTTCAAGCCCATGTTTTTCGAAATTAATGAACCGATTTTATTGAAACTTCATACGCATAAGCAGGATACAAAGTTCTAAATAGTTAGTAAAGAACATTTTCGAAATGTCTGATTTAAAAACAGATAACTGGAAATCTGTTTCTGAAAAACAAAGGCTTGAAAGTTTGTATGAAATGCCGTAAGTCGTAAACGCTCTTAACAGTACCATTACCGCAGTTTTCGCAGAAGCATTAGAGATATTCCAATTTAACTTCGCTTTATCTAATGCGTCACAGGCCCGTATTAATAGAGCGTTACTCAGTACTCCAGCATTACTTAAGACTAGATTCAAGCCATTTGATTGGTTGAAACTAGTCCTATAAGTAGTGCTTGAGTACTGAGTAACGCTCTATTAATACGGGTCTTAGCGTCGTAACTTACAGGTCTAAAGATATTTCTGACCTTACCTTTTTAATGTCACTTGTCTTATGCTTTCCCAAAATTGTACAGTAAAATATCGTTCAGTACAGCGCCGTGTGAACGGCCGCTCCGTAAACAGTAGTGATCTTGTAATCTCATCTACTGCATAACAAATAATATCATCAGAGGTCTCCAATTATATTGTAAGATTCTTTCTTTACAGCTCAGTCTTAATGATTTAGCTATATAGAATCTTACTAGAGAAAATAACAAGATAATTAGCACTCAAGTGTTCCTTATACATTTGAGTGTCAGTCCCTTGATAACATTCCAACCAAGACCCCAATTTGCTTGCAGAACACGGGCGATTTTGAATGTTAACTGTACTTAGCCAATTTTTTTTACAGAAACTACGTAGCCGCCGAGTCAGCCTTAGACCGCATGTGCTGCGGTCTCGGCGGTAAGATCATGCTGAGCCTGATCGTGGGCCAGGTGCCCGAGATGCTGCACCACGAAGACTGGCGCCGCCGCCACGCCGCGCTCATGGCCGTGTCCTCTGCCGGCGAGGGTTGCCACAAGCAGATGGAGCAGATGCTCGACCAAGTTGTCACTGCAGTACTCAACTATCTTACTGACCCGGTAAGTCTATGTTTAGGTAGTAACAGATCATCCATCATCGAGATATGAGCTTTGGCCTGTTTTAATGTGTTATAACCATCAATTTGCTATTGTTAGAAAATGATAGCATCTTTCGTTCGACTTGTATAGCTTCATCTCTCACTTTACACCAGAACAACAATAACATGTCATATTTTCCATTCCTAGGTTTGATCAATGTTTTGCAAATATCTGGTCCTGCTTTTGTTTTATTATCCAATGTTCGTTAGTGATATAACCATATCTAAGGTTACATCACTTCCATAGCATTGGAAGATTAAATGTGGCATTTGCTCCATTTCTCTCTAGTTCATAGAAAGTTACGGATCTCAGTTCACAAACATTGCAACATTATAACAAATTAAGTGTCCCCGTGCTGTGAAAACCTCGTAAGGAAAAAATAATTTTGTTTTTATTTATGTGTTGTGTAGAAAATCTTAATACACATTTAGGACAAACATGGACTGTTCTAAGATCTTCTAATGCCGTCTATTAATATTTTAATTTGTACATTTTGTGTTATTTTTTCCATCAACACGCTAAGAAGAATGCCTTCTATTGATGATAGATGGAGAACCTCAATGACGGCCATTTTGCGGACAGCCTTCCCCTATAAAATAACGTTTATTGCAATCACGAGGTTTTCTCTGCACGGTAACGTAAGATGACATGACTACTGCTGGAATTCGCCAACTATATGTTAAAGCTTCCAAACCACTTGCAGGATTCGTTAAAATTAAAAAAAAAAATAACAACAACTATGTAATTATTCCAGCACCCTCGCGTACGTTACGCCGCATGCAACGCCGTGGGTCAGATGTCGACGGACTTCGCGCCGGTGTTCGAGAAGAAGTTCCACGACAAGGTGGTGCCCGGCCTACTCATGGTGCTAGACGACAATGCTAACCCTCGCGTGCAGGTAAACACTAACTATCTTTTATCTGTGGGTTCACTTCCAAGGTCTACCCCATAGGAAACGCGATTTTTGCCGAGATAAAAAGCAGCCTATGCTCTGTTGCTGCGTGAAGAACAAACTTTTGCAATTAGTAGTTCAGGGTTGTCTGTCCATAAGGATTAATAATTTATTGTTCATTCAATGTATATAAATTGCCAATTATGTACAACTACATAGTTTTAGTTCTCTAAATCTTTCTAGCGAATCCACACTGGGAGTTAGTGCCCAAATAAAAGAGCCTTGCAAGACCGAGAAAGTTCATAGGCCAATATGCATTAAAGTCAAATTATTTATTTCAAATAGGCACATAAAAGGCAAGTTTTATATGTCAAAATTTCCATAAAAATGTATAGATTCATTATATTCGCCCCTTCCAAAATGTAGTTTCGTATGGACAAGAATGGGCAAGAAACTCCACCGGTTACTATTTTAACTAAAAAAAACTAAACTCGTAGGTCGTACAATCAAAATATATTTTTGTTTTTCTGTATTTCTATCTTTACTTTTTTCTCAGGCTCACGCGGCTGCTGCTTTAGTAAACTTCAGTGAAGATTGCCCCAAACCCATTCTGACTCAGTACCTCGACCCCTTGATGTGCAAGCTTGAAGTAATCTTGACCACTAAATTCAAAGAGGTAAAGTTCATTATTGTTTATACTGTTTCTTTACCCAATGTTCGTTAGTGATATAACCATTTCTCAGGTTAAATCGCTTCCATAGCATTGGCAGATTAAATGTGGCATTTGCTCCGTTTCTGTCTTCATAGACAGTCATGGATCTCAGTTCACAGACATTAAAACTTTTATAATTTGGACATCATGGGTTAATGAATGTAAAAAGATGCTTAAAGCCGACAGTCACTTGTACATCCTGTCATTGTGGTTGAACTATACCCGGGACCCTCCCGGTTACGTAGATATTGAAGGTCAAACTTCTAACTTACTTTATCACGAAAACGTTATAACTTTCAGTTTAAAATACCCCTTGACTGCCCTGTTGGTCGCCGCAAGCGCGACCTCTGAGCGTGGGGTCATTTGATTCCCAGGTCGGGCAGTGTTATTGGGTTTTTCATTAGGAATTTCTCAGTAATAGCCCGCAGTTTGGAAGTCGGCGGTGTAAGTCCCCTGTGCCTCGGAGAGCACGTTTAGCTGTTGGCCCTGCGTCTGATCACTCTCCGATCGTGTCGGACTGCCGTCCATCTGGCTATGAGAGTGATGGAAGACTGAGTGCACCCGAGTCTATACACTTGTGTACACTATAATATCGCCCGCTGAGATTGGCCGCCATGGCCGAAATAGGGTCTGGAGGAATATTATTACTGTTGCGGGCCGTGCCATTCCGTCCAAAAGCACGATGTTTTGCAGCTGCCGTAAACAGCGATGTGTCATATAAAAAATAAAAGACATTTCTTGCTCAATGTTACCTAGTTTGATTTACAGATTTACATATGTAATGGCTATGTGATGGGGTTTTTTTACACCCTATATTATTTATCAATATTAGAATGTTAACTAACATAAATTTATTTTATAGCTAGTGGAACGCGGCACAAAGCTAGTGCTCGAACAGATAGTGACGACGATCGCGTCGGTCGCCGACACGGTGGAGAAAGACTTCGTGGTGTACTACGACCGTCTGATGCCCTGCCTCAAATACATCATCGCCAACGCCACCACTGAGGAGCTCAAGATGCTCCGCGGGAAGACTATTGAATGCGTCAGTCTAATAGGTCAGTTTAACTTTTCACTAAAGGCAAAAGCGGCAAGGAAGCCGGTGACATTCAAATTTTCTTAATTATAATCAAGGTTTTCATGATTATAATTTTGTAAATACGTAGTACTCGTTACGGTCGCGAATCATATTTTGATCAACATACAACCACTGATTTGCAAATTGCAAAAAACGTAGGAAAATTTGAATTTCGCGGGCTACCTTAGAGCATACCCCTTAATTGAACAAAAAATTCGAACTTGAATGGTAGCGCCGTGATAGACGAAACATCTTTTGAAGGATTATGGCGGATAGTTGGAATGATCCGACAAATCTAAGTCTAGCTACCGAACACCGAGCGACACATAACGCCGAATATGTAAATTTAATTGTATCTGTCATAATTATGGCTTATTTTGTAATTAATAAAATTGTCATTGATGTCTGATAGCGGTAATAAACAAATGTATTCATGTGTTCCTAGGTCTGGCCGTAGGTGAAGAGAAGTTCACATCAGACGCGTCAGAGATCATGGACCTGCTGCTGAAGACTCACACAGAAGGCGAACAACTGCCTGCTGACGACCCGCAGACCTCTTACCTTATCTCCGCCTGGTCGCGCATCTGTAGAATTATGGGTATGTGTGTTTTTTTGTCTATTGTTTTGCACTATTAACAAAATGGTACTACTATAGGTACCATCGCGTTAGTTCCCGGTCGACCACTTTTCGCCCTTATGCCTATAGTAATAAGGGCGAAAAGTGATCGACCGGAAACTAACGCGAGGGTACATCTCTGCCTAACCCTTTGGGAACTGTGCATTATAGATAAATGTCGTAGCGTAATGAAAATTGGCAGATGTATGTAGTTCTGATGACAATACAATAATATGGTACTGTCGAACTGATCTGATGATGGAGCCGGAAGATAATATGAACTGGAACTTCATGATGGAAAATATTATCATAGCTGTTTTGGATTTCTTAGAAAAGTCTTGTAATGAACTTTGACCACAATTAGGTTTCAAGGTTTGATGGGCATTGGCATTCCATGATGGAATATCGTATCATAGTCGTGTTTGCACTTGTGAGAAAGGCCACGTAATGGACTTTGAACACGTAAAAACAAAAAACTTCAAACCTGATGGAGGTTTGAAGTTTTTTGTTTTTACGTGCATTTTTAAAAGCGTGTTTTTCTAGTGTTTTTTAAACTATTAATTTATTTAATACTAGGCTTAGCAGAAAAACTATAGTTACAGCTCACAGACTAAGATGTGGACACATGCCGCTCAATAATTTTGGATTAAAAAAAAATCACCTATTTGTGAGGTATGTGGCACATTGGAGGATGTTATCCATTAATTGACGAAGTGTGTCAGATTTCAGTCTGAAAGATCTACTTAAACCGTCTTATTACAAAACAAGGTTTATATTTTGACATGGCTTAAACCATGGAGCCAGTTTTTGTAATAAGAACGCAACTGTGATTGAAATACCGTTCTTTATACAAAACTGAAAACTTAGTTCGGTACTAAGTTGTCAGTTTTGTGTTTAGGAACTGTACCACAGTCGGAATAAAGGTCAAAATTCAATAATGGCTCCATGTTTTAAACCTGGGTCTGAAGATAAACCTTGTTTATATAAGGGGGATAGAGAGATAAGAACGAAGACGAGATAAATATGTACGATGTTTGCATGTTCCATCATATTTTGTCGCCACCTAACTCCGAAGCTGCATAAAGTCTAATTAAGTTTGTGTTGTTACGTTTTATTACATTATAAGTTCCGATGGGACTGGCATATACAATTGTAGAAAAGTCCCTAATAATAAATAAAATGAAAAGAAAACAAGAAAATAAGGTCAGATTTAAGTTTTGAATTAGAAGCTGCGAAAATGTCTACTAACAAGATACAGGCCAACAATGTAACCTAGCCAGGTAATATTTTAAGCCTCTTATTGCATTTTAATTTGTGTTTAATCTGTGTACCTACTTAGGTGGCTAAAAATATTACAAAAAAAAAACAGAAAAAAAAACATTTGCAGAAATTCAATTCATTTCCAGAAAATGGAATGTTGCAGTAGAACTATTAATTGATGCATATCGTATTGTATTTCATTTTACAGGCAAGAAATTCGCTCAGTACTTGCCCATGGTGATGGAGCCGGTGATGCGCACAGCCGCCATGAAGCCCGAGGTGGCGCTGCTCGACAACGACGACCTGGAGACCATCGAGGGTGACCTCGACTGGCACTTCGTGACCCTCGGGGAACAACAGAACTTCGGCATCAAGACTGCCGGTAACACTATGTTCATCATTTTATCATAGTTACTAGCGACCCGTAATTTTTACCCGACTTTACACAACATCGAGATTTCTTTATCGTACTAAGTTTTTATACATATAAACCTTCCCTCAAAAATATGGTGAAAACCGCCTCAAAATCCATTTGCACAGACACGAAAAACTACTTTAATTTATAATAATACTAGCTGCACCCCGCGGTTTCACCCGCGTAAGTCTCGATCCCGTGGGAATGTCTGGATAAAAAGTAGCCTATATGTTAATCCAGGGTGTCAGCTACCTCCATACAAAATGTATCAAAATCGGTCCAGCCGTTTGAGCGTGAAGAAGTAACAAACATCCATCCATCTATACTTACAAACTTTCGCGTTTATAATATTAAGTAGGATGTATAATTATTATGGGTTGTAGAAAAAAAAGTACAGAACAGTGCATTGTTAAGAGGCCGGCGACGGATGCGTAGTTCATACAAACGTAATACCAAAATAATTTGTAAATCAAACATTCTTAAGGTAGTCTGTATTAATTCGATTGGATTACAGAATATCTATGTTCCCAAATATATATTTTGACCTCTGCAATCAAATGCCCAAATTTAATGTGGCTCAAAATCTAGTGTGAAGGGATAAAACAATGGAACTGCAGAATTAACATTTTTACTTGTGTTTGGAGTTTGACACTATTTACCAATTACGTTATTCCCAGGTCTCGAAGACAAGGCATCCGCATGTGACATGCTCGTATGCTACGCTCGCGAGCTAAAAGAGGAATTTGCGGAGTACGCCGAAGACGTTGTAAAACTAATGGTGCCTATGCTGAAATTCTATTTCCACGACAACGTGCGCACGGCGGCGGCGGAGTCTTTACCTTTCCTGCTGGAGTGTGCGCGCATCCGCGGCCCGCAGTACATCCAGGGCATGTGGGCGTACATCTTGCCAGAGCTACTGAAGGCCATCGACTCTGAGCCAGAGCAGGAGGTGCAGGTTGAGCTACTGAACAGCCTCGCTAAGGTATGTGCTGTCGTATTTCGAAGCTGACTTTAGTTTGACAGTTTTTAACAGGCCAGTTGACAGTTTTTGAGACCATTAGTAATTTTCCTTGTGGTGTATTTATTACTTCGAAATATTAACAGACCTAGTTTTTATAATGTAATTTTTAATTAATTTTGGATCGTCAATTCTATTACGGGGCAGCTCTAGTGACTTCAATACTTTCATTCTGTTAAGGGGCCGGCGTACCATGCGTAGTTCATACAAACGTTATATCAAAATAACTTGTAAAACAAACATATTCTTAAGGTAGTGTGTATCTATTTCGATTGGATTACAGAATATCTATGTTCCCAAATATATATTTTGAAAGGACAATGTTATAAAGACGAGATTTATGAGGAATTTTAAATTTCTATAGAGAACTCATTTTTCTCATAACTCTTATTTAAATCAGTGTCTATTCAAAATATATGTTTGGGAACCTAGATATTCTGTATTCCAATCGGAATAAAGACACACTACCTTAAGAATATGTTTGATTTACAAATTATTTTGGTATTACGTTTGTATGAACTACGCTCTTAAAATGTATTACTTCTTTCGGAATATTTGACCATCTTAATTAACAACATTATAAAAAAAAATATTAAGTCGACAAATAATTATTTGTGTTAATGTATATTTTGACAGTTGTAGGTAAGGGATTTCCATTTCCAAATTTTTTATGTGCTTACTCAAAATATGAGTAAGTACTATGAATGTAGTAGATGATTATTGAACACTGCCACATTGTGCGAACGGGGCACTACCAATCACTGTGGTTTCTTTCAAGACCATTCCTTTCATATGTCTATGTTAACGCAAAAGAATAAATATAGGCGTGAAGTTTGTTTTTACAATTTCAAACCCAGTCATCTGATATCATTTACAAAATTAAGTTGGTTTTTGATATTTTCAGCTCACAACCATTTTACAATACAACATATCAGTCGTTATGTCGCGTTTTGGCGTCAGCTTAAAAATTGGTTATAAGGGAGTTGTCAAGTGACAGTGCTAAGACAGAATCAAGACGATAATTTAGTCATTGTTTCTAGTGTATTGAGCTGTTGGGTGGCGGTTGTCTCCCAGACGAGATGATGGCCGAGGTGCTGCGCATACTAAACAAGCTACTCACAGAACATTTCGAACGTGCCACTGAGCGCCGTCAAAAACGCGCTGACGAAGATTACGATGAGGTGAGTACAGTTTACCGAATTTGGACCAAAAAAAGACTGGCGTGCGTGCGCTTCTAAGTTTAATTCCCAGATCAGCCAGTGTTATTGGGGATTTACAAAATAAAAAGCTTTAGGATTTGTGTCTGGTTTTTGGAAACGAGATTCAAATATAACTGATAAAATTTAGGTGTAAAAGACAATTGGGGTGTACGGGAATACAGACGTATATATATTTCTTATTTTTTCACATCTCATTTCGTATTTTAGGTGGTAGAGGAGCAGCTAGCGGACGAGGATAACGAGGACGTGTACGGACTGTCGCGCGTGGCAGACGTGCTGCACGCGCTTATGTCAGCCTACCGCGAGTCCTTCTTCCCGCACCTCGACACCCTGCTGCCGCACCTCGTGCAGCTACTGGCTCCCGGCCGCCCCTACTCAGACCACCAATGGGCTATATGCATTTTTGACGATGTTATTGAATTTGGAGGTGAGGATGGCTTAAACATGAAGAATTTCAATTTAGAATTTCAATAAGTCTTGTGAATTTGTGGTTGCTTAACTATTTACTAAGCATCGACGTTGCTGCTTTTTGTCACAAATTAATAATTCGTTCTGTGATGAGTAAATTGTTCAATTAATTTATCCGACTCGACGCTCGAGAGTGCACGCTCGCGTGTCCAGTATAGGAGCATATCTCAATTTTTTTTTAACATAGCCATAAAGTCGATGTCCCATGTTTTTGTCTTTGATAATTTTATTACTGAGATATTATAAGTAATATCATGATTGTCGTAACTGCATTTATATTATTAAATTATCAGACAAAAGTTCAAAACATTTCAACACAGTTATTACCGACAATTTCGTAGTATGGATAATAGTTTGTCCCGTTGTGGCCGCAGTGATTTCGAACTCATTTATTTTCATTACATTATAAGAAGCTCTATGTATGTTATAGTCTAAAAACAATGTAAAATACTTGTTTCAACTGTTAGGTTTTAACCTTAATTTAATTTTTTTGAAGATCTTAAACTTTCATTTCGTTACTTCTGTTTTTGTTACTTTCTCGTGGTTTCTATAGGTAAAAAAAATTGAGAAATGCTCATAGGTGTAATAAGCAAGCTCCCTCCCCAGGCCCCTCGTGCATAAAGTACCAAGACATATTCCTGGAGCCCATGCTGGGCGGGCTGCGCTCGGGCGAGGCGGAGGTGCGGCAGGCGGCGGCGTACGGCTGCGGCGTGCTGGCGCAGTTCGGCGGCGCCGCCTTCGCGCCCGCCGCCGCGCGCGCCGCGCCGCTGCTGGCCGCGCTCGTGGCCGAGCCCAGCGCGCGCGCGCTCGAGAACCTCAACGCCACCGAGAACGCCATCTCCGCCGTCGCCAAGATCATCAAGTATAACCACTCGCAGATCGACAGGGATGAAATTATTAGGCACTGGTGAGTCAACCTTGATGGCCTTAAACTGTACGTATGGGTGATTATAGGAAAGAGGTAAACCGGAGCAAAAAAAAATCGTTTCGATGCAATACAATAAAAAATAAACTCGACATGACGTCAACGAAATTGAACTCACGGCAAGCCACGCCTACGAGTTATCTTAGAGAAAAATGTTTTGTTGTTGGGATATAAAGACAAAAAATGTAATGTATTCGTTTTGTAATATTTTAATTTTATGGTGTATTAAATACCTACAGTGTGATTATATTATTTGGCATTATTAAACCATCGACTGTGCCATTTTTCAGTGACGATAGAGGTTGTGTTCCGAATTTCAGAAGGGACGCCGGTAGGAATCGTGTTAATACGGTGTTTTCGCCCCTGGTACGCATTATTGTTTTGGGAGCTTTTAAACATACAACAGCAATATGAATCTGAACATACTTACTATTGGAAGATATAGATAATTTCTTTTGTTTTGGCATTATAAACGCAGCTAAATTCAATTACAAATCTATATCAAACTTGCCAAATCGCATAAAATAATTACTAAATCATTTTTTCCATTGTACAGGCTCACATGGTTGCCAGTAACAGAAGACACAGAAGAAGCGCCACATGTATACTCTCTGCTGTGTGAACTAGCGGCGAGCGGGCACGCGGCACTTGCGTCACCCGACGCGCCCAAACACGTAATCGCCACACTTGCAGAGGCATTCCTTAGAGACGCCGTGCCCTCGGACAATCCTGTTTATGCGCAGATGGTAGCTCTCGTCAGGCAAATACAGGTAGGCATCTCCAACAACTATACATACATCAAAACATTTTATAGGTTTCTATGGCATCCAGTTTCTAAAGACATGTGTTGTTGCAGAGCAATGCGGAGTTATTCAACGCAGTGCTGATTCAGCTAAGCAGCGAGCACAAGGAAGCGCTGCAGCTGGCTCTATCCACCTAGTGACGGGCACACGAGCTACATATTTATTACCGCCACTCGTCACTCTCTCGGCACCCTGCGCTCTTCCGTTGCCAGTCACGCTTTCCTCGTTACGCCCATTTCTCGTGCATCACTAAACATGACCGCCTTAAAGCCAACTATTACTATGTGTATAAAGTTGTATGTTGTAATGATTGAACATATATCTCTTTTTGTCATTTAGACGAGTTTCAAACCAGTATCATAAAATGACTGATATCAGATAAATTATAATATTGTAACTGTATTTAATGAGTTGTTCTTTCCTTTCGAGGATTATTTTTCTTCGATCTCACTCAGCAAAATATCAGTTGGGTTAACTTAAATTGCTGTGATATATTTTTATACTAATTTTTGAAGTTACTTCATGCTTGAGCCATAAAAGTGTTAGTACCTCTTTGAGCATATTCATTGTCTTTATAATTATGTAGTTGTTTTTCTAAATGTCGGTATTTTGTAAGCGACTATAATGGGGATGGTCCAATTTTTTATGAAATGATTAATTATTGATAGTGGTTATCGACATTATTTAAAAAAAAGTTAAGCGTATACGCATTATAAAATATTATGTTGTATTATGTACCGACAGCGAAACATACTGATATATTGTTTCGCTGAAGTATATTCGCTATTTTTATAACCGTAGTTATTTCTTATTAGAAAGTTAACACTGTTGCGTTATGCTTTAGGATAATCGTTTTCATAATGGAAAAATGTTCGTGCAGTTTGAGGGCTCTTGTATGGAAGCAAAGACTTATTGGGCCTAAAGGCAAAGCAGCTAGGTTAACATATTAGTTGTAGAACATTTTTCTCGTGTTCTCGTGAGTTTATTATGGAAATAAATGTTTTGGAAACAATTGGGCCGTCTGCATTTACGTTTTATTATAATAGTTTGCCATAATTCGGCTATGATGGGAACTTGGTAGCTGTTTCTCGCAATGGACGAGGGGTCATGTCTGTTTATAAGATATAATTTTATTCAATAAATATATATAATATTATATATACATTTCTTTGTTTAACTAAAATAAAAGTTTTTTGACATTAATAGCTTATTTTTGTAGAAAACATTTCAAAGCAATAATCAGGCAACCAAAAAAAATATAAATATTGCTGGTCTATCTAGCTAGACGCTTAGGTCAAAGCTGCCAGTCCTGAGGAAGTAAGTCATCCAAAAGAATTATAAAAAAAAACGAGTGTGCTCTAGACCCTAGACCACACGACTAGAAGTAAAACAGAAATCACCGTTCACTAGCAAAAGGAAGTCTGTTATACTTCAAAAAAGCTGCGGTCTTGCGAGTGTATAAACAGCCAGTGTGTAATTTAAAAAATACCTACGGCCTGCGGCGGTGACGCGGTGTGTTCAATGTTTAAAGTTAAACAACTTCTGTTCGCCTCTTTCCGTAACGCTCTCGTCATGCATTCACCAGCTTACTCCCCAAGTCAAGCGTGCATAAAGAAGTCGTTGCGATGTCCAATTTGTCAAACTTATAGCTGTGGCGCTGAAAAAAATAACGTGACACGGCTGCCGTGCCAAGCGCCATACGAATAGATGACACGCCTGCTGTGTTTTCAGCCATGCGTAAAAGAAAACAGTATTTTGACCATTTTTTAAATGTTTTAGGCCTGAATGTTTTTAGTTTACATTCGAAATGTAACGTGGACGGTCAGGAACGTTGTGTCAAGTGTTTACAAGTGGCAAAATAACTGTATTTTTGGATGGTAAATGACTTTTTTAATACAGATGTGCTAAACCTTTTCAGCTCATTTTATATTTTCTAACAGTTTGAGTGATTATGACGTAAATTAGATCTAAAAATATTGTTTTCATTTTGCTCATTGTTTAGTAATATCAACTATTTAAAGCAAATGAAAAACTGGCAAGTTTGATTAAGTAGTTATTAGATATTTATAAAAAATTGCCATGTGCATGTAGGTAAGCACATGATTAAGTAATTAACTTAGCCATTCAAAATTTTATATCAACCCAACTTACAAAAAGGTTGGTTATTTAAAAAAAAAACATACAATATCCAGAAACGAAGGATAGGAACTTAATTTACGTGAAAAACAAAGATAGTTTTGTTTCGAGTAGATCTCCCTAAAAGTTAATTTGAAGGAGTTATTCTATGGAAGGAGCTATTTCAGAATGACACGGCTCCCGTGCCTAACGCCACATGCAAAAAAGAGTGATGGCACGGGAGACGTGCCATCCGCAACGAATCAGTTATCTTCAAAAACGTTTGCACGCAATGTGTAACAGACCCCGAGCAGCTGTTAGCGTCACAATGGCTGGTTGCCTATGGCAAGCGGCTCTGAAAGTATATTCAAAAATTGCTACCCATCCAATTGTTAAATTTGCTACATTACTTCAATAATTACTACTTATGATACATTCAGATAAATATTATGAATATTTTTATGACCAGCCACTTATTTAATGGTTCTGACGTCAGGATGGATGGTGGCCTCCGTATTCACCATGAAGGATGCAGAATTTCTAAAAGTTTGTTGTTTCAATAATTGCTACTTTCACGAATTTAAGTTTGAGCTTCGTACTTACTTAAACTAAAGTAAAAAAATATACCTTTTTTAAAGTAAGAACAAGTGCCTAATAATTTAGAAAGGCAACAGATTAATTTACTGCGTTTTGCTTGTTCAAATCTTGCAGGCGTTCTCTTCGACTTAATTTATTTTGTAAGGTAAAAGTCTGATTTTTAATTTGACGGATAATTATCTGAATTTCTGACACTTCAGCTAGCGATGTATTCACCGAGAATCGAAGAAACACGTGATGCGCTTCATGAACTGCTTATTGGTGGGGATTTTATGATGTCCGTGACTACCGCCGCCCCACAACGCCAATCGCTTCCATATTTGGCAAATAATTAGTGCTCAATTGGTGCTAATTAGTGCTCGAACAACAGAATTGGTGCCTTAGTAGTTTTCGAGATAATCGAGGTCTAGGTGGAGGGTTTCGTTCCGAAGAAACCAAGGGGCGCCCGTGATTTTTACGGAGAAATCGATTCTGATAAGTCATGAACTCATGGTGGGGCGGATGCACGCTGTGTAAATACGCAATTTGCACCGTGAGTTGAGGACTGAGTGAAGCCTACCGAGAGCGAAAGCGGCGCGAGAACGCGCCTGCTTTGTGTGCTCTGAAAACGAAATGTGATGATCGAGGATCACACCTAGATATTTGTCTCGCTTCTCCCAAGGCTTACCAAACATGGTGATCGATCGGGGTAGGGTGGGTCGACGTTGGCCAGCTACCTGGAGGATCGGGCTATCCTCCTGGTGGGTAAGACTGGCCAAGTCCGGCGGTACGCCGTTGAAGCCGGTGTTCCACAGGGGTCAATCGTAGGACCTCTTCTCTGGAACGTCGGCTATGATTGACTCTTGCAGGGAACTCTCCTCCGAGGCACGAGTCGAGGGGGAAGTTTCAGGGAGGTGGCCAACCTGGCCTCGGCGGGCGGATCCTTGGTCGCAGGGACGATACGCCGCCTAGGTTTAGCGGTGGAGCTGCACAAGACCGAGGCCGTGTTCTTCCACGGCCCTCGGCAGCGACCCCCACCTGACGCCCACATCTTCGTGGAGGGCATCAGAATTGAGGTGAAAGCCCAGATATTTCTAGGTGTACTCGACAGCAGGTGGCGCTTTGACCCGCATTTTAGCGCGGGCTGTCGTTGCGCCTGCTGAAGACCGCGGGCGCGCTCTCGTGGCTGCTTTCTAACTTGGGGGGGCCCAGCGCGCGATGCCGGTAACTCTACGCTCTCTATCTTGAGGAATATGGCCCTCTACGGGGCTCCCGTCTGGGAGGACTCCCTCCTAGGAGGGAGAACGCCGCGGCGTTGCGGGCACCCCAAAGGGCCATAGCCCAGCGGCTGGCGCGTACCCATCGCACGGTGCGCTTTGCGGCAGCATGTGCTCTGGCCAGCACCCCTCCTTGGGAACTCGAGGCGTGGGTGCTCGCCAGAGTGTATGAATGGAGGGCGAGAGGAGAACGCCCAGCCCCGGAAGAGCGGGAGGCGAGGGACGCCATTGCCGTCCATTGGACGGGGGACCTCGCCATCGCAGCCTTCGGCCGCCAAACCCCGTCCCGCGAGACTGGATCGAGCGGTCCCAATAATATGGGTTCTTCTCGTTCCGTCTGGTGCAGGTGCTGTTCGGACACGGTTATTGTTTCGGATCGTACCTGCACCGAATCGGACGGGAGGAGACGCCGTCGTGCCACCACTGTGGCGTGGCGGAGGACACGGCGCAGCACACCCTCGGAACTCGGTCTGAACGCGGTGATCGGACCGGCTCTCACTCCCCGGCTTGGTTAATGCCATGCTGAGGGATGAGGGGTCCTGGGCGGCAGTCGCCTCCTTCTGCGAACAGGTCATGTCCCAGAAGGTGGCGGCGGAGAGCGTGCGGGAGGATAATCCTGACGCGGCGCCGCTCCGAAGGCGGAGGAGGGGTCGAAGAAGACGTCAGTTTGAACGTCACCTCCGACTCCTCCCAGGTGGAGGCCAGCAGGCAACGGGTGCGGGGGCACCCTTGCCTGTATTGCACAGGCCTCCACCATTGTCGGACAGGAATGGCCAGGTGTTCCCGGCCATTCCCGTAGCCCCCCAGTAACAGGGGGCATGCGGGGCCCGCCAGCTAGGCGGGCATGCGCCGGGAGGGTTGTGGAAGAAAAGGTTGAGCCGTTATCCCATGGCCCTTCCAACACGGCGATGTGGGAACACCGCTGAGTTTTAGTGGGTATGCCGACAGGAGTCCCACATACCACGACTCGCCCCCCACGAGCGGCGATGCGTAATGCATTTATCAGCGATAAAAAAAAAAGAAGGGTGGGTCTACGTCGGCGTCGGGGTCTAGAGAATAGGACCGCTTGGCTCTTATCGGGGTTGACTTCGATTCTCCACTTCCTAAAACCAGGCACCGAGTCTGTTGACTTCGGACTGGGAAAACTGGTCTGGTCCGCGGCCGGGCCGGTATTCACGCCGGCTACGCTTTTAAAAGTCCGCTTGAGGCGCATGCGCGAAGGTGCGTTCGAAAACGCATTATGGTAAATATCGTGCTGGCAACTTGCCTCGACCAATGCGTTCAGAGACACGTTTAGTTACATCCGCTATGGTAAGGCTATGGTACACATTTGTATAGCACACGTGTAACAACCTATCTAGTCTGTGCGTGTAACGCATTATTTTTTACTATGGCGTCGAAAGTCGAAAACTTTTGAATCGGAGATATATACCAAGTAAGAATTAAAACGACGACGACGGGAAATAATTTGTATTAGGGGTTTTAGGAATTAGATTATTAATGAAGTAAAACTTCTTTACACACGCTTGACTTAGGGAGTAAGCTGGTGAATGCGTGACGAGAGCGTTACAGAAAGAGGCGAACGGAAGTTGTATTTTAAACATGGAACACACCGCGTCACCCATGCGGGCTGTCCCGCTTACGAGGGCTGCACTAAAAGTATCGGGAATGGAATATTTCCACTGTTCCTGTCATATTAAAATCTTGAAAACTCCACCTTGGTTTTAAAAATCGAATACCATTTATTTATTAAAAAAAGATTCACGGTCTTGTCACAAGGTTTTGTCAAACTTGTTTAGTCGTTGAGAAAATGGAATTGACTCGAGAAAATTCAAGAGCGATGATTTATTATGACTTTCGAAGTGGTTTAACACAAAAACAGTGTGTTGACCGGATGATTTCTGCATTTGGTGATGAAGCCCCATCCAAAACCACAATTTATCGCTAAATTCAGCAAACCAGCGATAAATTGTGGTCAAGGTCGTCCAAAAACTGCAGTCACCCAAGAAAACGTTGATGCTGTGCGTAAGCTGATTGAGGAAGATCGACATGTGACATACCGCGAAATTCAGGCAACTTTAGACATTGGCATGAGTCAAATACAAATAATCTTGCATGAACAATTTAGGTGTAGAAAAGTTGTTTTCCCAATGGATACCGCATTCGCTCTGTGAAGAGCAAAAAGCGGCTCGCGTTACTTGGTGCGTCAGAACTCTCGAAAGATTCCACGCAGGATCCTCAAATGCTGTATACAACATTGTATCAGGTGACGAATCCTGGATAAACGCGTACGAACCCGAAACAAAAAACCAGTCACGAGTTTGGGTGTTCGAAAATGAGTTAAAGCCAACAAAAATTGTTCGTTCACGGACAGTTGCAAAAAAATGGTGGCCACGTTTGTCTCCAAAACCGACCATGTTACGACTATTCCTCTTGAGGGACAAAGAACGGTGAATGCAGAATGGTATGCTAGCATTTGTTTGCCACAGGTCGTTTCTGAACTCCGTAAAGAGAACTGCAACCGCCGCATCATCCTCCATCACGACAATGCGAGTTCTCACACCGCGCACAGAACAAAAGAGTTTTTAGAGCAAGAAAACATAGAATTATTAGACCATCCGCCGTACAGCCCCGACCTAAGCCCTAATGATTTCTATTCTTTCCCTAAAATAAAGAATAAATTGCGTGGACAGAGATTTTCATCACCTGAAGAAGCTGTGGACGCCTACAAAACGGCCATTTTGGAGACCCCAACTTCCGAATGGAATGGTTGCTTCAATGATTGGTTCCATCGTATGGAAAAATGTGTCAAATTTCGCGGAGAATACTTCGAAAAGTAATAAATACATTTTTAAATAGTAATGTTGTGTCAGTTCCTTGATTCCCGCAATTTTCAGTGCCGCCCTCGTAATAGGTATTTTTAATCGTCTTCCAAAAAGGAGGTTATATGTTCGGCTGTATGTTTTTTTTTATGTTTTTTCACCTTTAACTCCGTCAATGAAGGACCGATTTTGAAAATATATTTTTTTTTTGTAAGGATATGCTCCCGACGTGGTCCCATTCCCACCAAATCAGGATCTGATGAGGGAACCCCTCAAATTTTATAGGCAAACCTATAGCGATATGGATATTTTTTATAGGAACTCGTGCATTTGCTCTCGGATGGGCCACCATTTGGTGAAGTGCAACTGATGATGGAGACCACAGATGGCCACCGGAACAATATAATAATAAGTATAACGGGTTGCGATTCGATTAGGTACTTTATTGTGGTTGCTAAGCAATTTATGCTCGTCACTATGCATATGGTGAGTGGCAGTTCTCCTGGTTCTTACCCGGAGAACTCCTCAACAACCAACGTCCCAGCATCGGGAAAGACAATATTTTGTAAATAGTGATGACCAGTTAGCATTAGGCTATTGTAACTTAGATAAATTCAAAACTGACCCACTAAAAAGTGAAAAATAAAAAACTTTTTACAAAAAAAAATAACCGACTCCCAAAAATAACACTACAAAGTGAAAAATAACTTTAATTTCGGAAGTCGGTGGCAATAAACTAAAATACAGATCCAAAGACACATTTTTCACTTTGTAGTGTTATTCCTGCTTCCCTTGCCCATATGTCCCAAGTCCCAACTCCCAACCTCTGCACAATAACTAAATCAGTTCAGTGACTAATCTGTTGCCGTGTTCACTACTCACTGTTTTTGCGAATAATTTTATTTCTCTTAGTGTAATAATTGGATAGTTTTTTTCATACAAACCTGTATCCTTATTTAAACGGAATCTTACACAAAATGGTGGATGGACATAATTTATTTCATAGATCGTAGTTGATATCTTTGTTCGCGAATTCATTACAGCATTGTTGCTATAAAAATAAATGGCCGCCGACTTTTTTTATCCCAAATCGTCAAACAAAATGGGTGATCTCCTTTGTACTCTTTACCTAATTTTACTTGACACTGGGTTTTTTTTTTTTTTTTGGGTGGGAATTCATCAAATAACTTCTCCCGCTCTGGGCGGAGCGGGAGGGAGTGACAAACTTTTACTGATTAAAACCCACCGTGTTCCTTCAAATGCCTGTGTGACAGGGCCGCGATATCCCTTTCGAACAGACTCGTAACCCTAGCAGGCATTGGCCCTTTCGGACCCCGTCAATTGGTGCTGACGTCTCTTTGAGGCGCGCGTGGAACACAACGCGCCGTCGACCCGGGCCTGGTCCTTGTCGGACGGCGAGCTACCCATCGCTCACCGTCCGCAAGCCCGCGCCTACGGTGGCCGGGAATCGGCCTGCTACTTGACACTGGCTAAATGTGCAAACCGCACGAAGCCATAGCAAAAAAATGAATGTTATATTTCGAAGTTTGATTTTGCAACACTGAAAATAATGTCAGTATTGTCAGTGTCACACAATCTAATTCAATCTTTTTTGCACGTTTTTGCTTGTCAAAGTCGAGTGTCGTAACTCGTAACATAAAAATCTGTATTTACTTTAACTTTTAATAAAATATATTATGTTTTAAACTACTATTTCAAAATAACTGTATTGATTAAAAACAGTTTGACAGTTTTTTGAGTAGTTTAATTTAAAAATATTTTTTTTTGTTAATTTTTTGTAAGTCTGCGATTCGTAACCGTAAATTAAATAGGTGCCTTGCCGCTTGCACGTTGTCAGAGCTCTATGCTTGGGCAGTAGAGTCGTCATAAACAGTTACAAGAAAGAATACGGTTAATTTCAGCCCAAAAAGTTGGCAAAAAGTGCACCATATTGCTAAGTTCTCAACTGCAAAATAAGAAGAAGCCAGTTCGCCGGCAGGCAATGTGATAATGTCCCGCAAGAGGTCCCGGCTCAGCAGCGAAGAAGAAATGAGCTCGAAACTATCTGAAGGTGGATGTTGTGAGGGGCAGAATGGCAGTGAGACCAGTATAATCAGCGGCACCAGTCAGACGCCGTTAGATGCTTTGCAGGTTAGTACCAAACAGCATATTATCACCACGATATAGGGGTTAACTCTCACTCCATGATGGCAATGATCAATATCATATCTCAAAAGATTAATAACTTCAAAACTTAGTACATAAACAGCTTGCAACCGCACTACAGAGGCTGAGCAACAAGCTATTTGAGTTAAATTGCCATAAATTGTTCTCCATGCCATATAATTGCATTGTATGAACTTGGTGAGTAACTAAATTCATAATGTATCTTTCAAATCTGTACCGTCTGTGTATGTGCTATATGGTTCAAATTGGTACAACCTGAATTGTTCTAAGCAACCTTCACACTATTTTAATGTTTTCTAAGTACATATCTTCATTAAGAGAGTGATGATGATTCATTGTATGTGTTGCATGAGTAACAATAAGGACAGAATTTCACAAGAACTTGTCTGCTTTATTATATTGATTGTGATAATTATTAATAATATTATTACACTCTCAATTCAATAGGTCGTCATCATTTAAATCATTAATTGCAGTGATTATTCATACAATACTGTAAAGTTATTTTTATAAAGTAGTTAGTGCAAATTTTAATTGCTTTTCAGGAAAAGTTAATACAATATTAGAATTACCGTGAAACTGCAAGTCCATTATGCATTCTGTGTTGTGGCATAGTAAAGTGGATCAGTGCTTAGTTCATTGCTCCAGTAACCTTATGACATAATCAGTTTGTTGGACAGACAGGCTGAGGTTAATCCAATATAAATACACATGGAATAGAAGACTTTGTTCCATAGTTTTAAAGTTTGAGTTTGCCTAAGCCTAGGATTTTGCAAATCTCAAGTGAAAAGGTTACTTCTAGGTAAGCAGACACCATTGTCAATGACATTATCACTTACAATCAGGTGAGATTCGGGTCAAACATGAGCCTACCTAACTAAACAAGACCTTAAATTGTTTTTACATTTCCTGAATGGACCAATAAACATGTTAGTTGCAGTGTGTTAGCCCCATTATTTGGGGTATAACCAGAACTTAAAAATAAAATTTTGAGTCTAATATAACTTTATCAGATGACTAACTAAAGCATAATCACAAACCTTATCTATTTTTATATATAATTATCTTTTAATTATAGTCTCTTTATCATGCAAGATACCTCATATAGATTGATGTACTACTGGCTGCATCTATTTGCATGGCTCTTTAGATATAATTAAGTTATAATTGCTTAGGTAAACTTTAACGAAAACCCATTTTACAAACAAAAAACAACCAACTTCCAAAAACACACTAAAAGTTGAAAAATAACTTTATTTTCGGAAGTTGGTGGCAAAAAACGAAAATACAAAATCAAAGACACCAACTTCCGAAATGAAAGTTATTTTTCATTTTGTAGTGTTTATTGGAAGGTGTTTTTTTTTTTTGTTATTTATTTTTATTTTCCACTTTTCAATTATTGTGGTACATATCCCACACAAATTCGAATACCACTAAGTAAATAACAGTGACGGGAAGTTATTATAACATCATCCACGCAAAAAAAACGTAAGTATTATTGAAGCTAACTCAAAAACTACCCAAGCAAAGTTAATTAAAAATTTTATGAGACCACCGCGCAAGTTTCCCCTACCAAATGAAAAAGGAATTTCCAAAATCGGTTCACAGTTGACGAAAATATTGATAAACATAAAATAAAAAAATACTTAAATACGAACATATAAAATATAATAACCTCCTCCTTTTTTGAAGTCGGTTAAAAAATAAGTGTTTTGCACTAAGCTGCAAAATAATCTGATAAAGCAATTCTGCTGTGTCCTAGAACTATTCAGTTTTGCTTGTATAAACGCGCGGAGTGCAGAGCCTGCCAACAGTCCCAACCTAAACAATATACCTACATAAAATTTAAAACTTTAATTCCTTAAAAAAATCACAACTGCTAATAACGCCGTACACAATGTTCCAGGATAACATGATTTGTGTAATTGTAGTAATAGCGTTGCATGCTGCCAATGTGGCGCACTATGTGAACACACTGGACACTACATAAGACGCTAGGTAGGTATATAGGTATTGTGTTTTTATTTTGCGGCGATATGAAAATGAAAGCTAAATGAATCAATAGTTGGGCTCGCCGCCAACTATGGCCGGCGTGGCGTGATTACTTACCGCGCCACACATTAAGGCTCGTACAGACTGGTGCGATATCGCGGGCGCGACAAGCAGCGCGACCGTTGTCGCGTCTGCGATATCGCACCAGTCTATACGAGCCTTTTCGGGTACCTTGCCTACGCCCCTCTACGCTGCTCGTACTAATACGCTAGTTGACTAGCTAGCTCTACTAATCAATAAACCAACTGCTAATAATAATTTATAGTACCCATGCATGAACATTCATCATGAATAACTAAACTAATCGAAATCCGACGGCGGCGGCGCCTACGTAGGTAATATTCTTGGATTTCCCATCAGTGCGTGACGGAAGCAGATAGTAGTTTGTTATTTTTATTTTTATCTAAAAAAACCCACGCTTTGTCGATAGCCAAATCCAGTTCATAGGGTAACAAATAAAGAATAATTCAGTTATCTGTGTCAAATTCAAATCTGGGGGCCTTTATTGGACGCTTTGTCAGAATCATATTATGATCTGCGTACAATTCATACATCCCGCAATTCATCTGTTTTACAGCTGCTATTTGACATTAGACTTCAATAGAGAAATTCATAATTTGTGGACCATTTTATGAAACTCCATACAAAACTGTCAAACAGATGAATTGCGGGTTATGAATTATTATTATACGCAGATAATGTTATGATTCTGCCAAAGCGTCCATTTTAGGCCCCCGGTCTTCTGAAAAATGCGAGCACGAAACTTTACACTCGTGAATTCGTGATACTCTCAAGTAGGTATGTGACTATATTCAACTCTTTTCTGTCGTTTCGTCTACGAATTGCAGTTACGTCACTAGTACAACAATTAGACGGAATAGCGGTTCACCTGAGAATGCTGTAATGAATACAACATTGATAAGACGTGATAACATTCTTCATTCTTATGTCTTGCTCTTATACTTATGTACTAAACTAGATGGCTAATTAGTAACGCCAGAGAAACAAATCATCTGCTAGGGTTGCGGGTTTGTCTGAAAGGGATATCGTGGCCCTGGCACACAGGCAACTGAAGGAATACGAGTGGGTTTTCCCTAACCTAACCTAACCCTCAATATTTTTCAACGATACCCCACACTATGGAATAAACGAGAAAAAAAAATATCATCCCCATTTCACGTGTAAGGGAGGTACCCTAAAAAAAAATGTTTACCATAATTTTATTTTACCATTTTTTCGGCATGATTAATATGTATACCCATGCCAAATTACAGCTTTCTAGGACTAAGCGTCTCTGAGCTAAGCTGGGGACAGACGGACGGACGGACAGACAGACAGACGGACATGGCGAAACTATAAGGGTTCCTTATTTACTACGGAACCCTAAAAAAGAGAATCAAATCATAATAAGAATTGCGTAACGCGCTTGACGAAATGATTCGCACTTTATCGTCAGTTATCAACTCACCACGTCATGAAAGCGTGTCGTGCGGCATGCCATGAACAAATTGATGCATCCTTGAACCATTATCAGCTCATTAAGAAGCGCATTCCATAAACACCCATTTTTTAAAACGAAGTTTTTAAAATTCTCGTTTAAAAAGTAGGCCAAGTTCTTTTTCTTATATTGCAAGTTTTTAAGCTAGAAATATTGCTGGATACATTCAGTTATCCCTTGATTATTTCTGATTGCTTCCCCATCTACTAAGAAGATCGAAACGAGATATCTTCGTTGATGTCTTGCATCCTGCGAGTAACAGCACTTCCACTTAGTCCTTAGGGGTCCCCTTTGGTACGATTTGAACGTGGGATAGCAATTTTATGTATCATTGCACAATCGTACAGGATCGCACCTGAACTTAGTTTAAAATTACTACGAGTATTATTGGCTTCGAGCTATCTGTAATGAAATCATTTGAGTGTGTCATGTCAGTGTTGGCAAGCCAGCCGACTGCTGTTCTCACTTTGCCGAGACATTCGTTTGGCGCCCACCACTCGGTTAGTGGGCCGGTCGTTGCCTCCAAGTCTAACTAGTGAGGGCAACCTATATTCTAAATATAGATAACAGATGATAAATTAGTGAGATTATCTTTAGTTAATCCATTATTACTACATTCGCTAAATGGGACTTTGATCTCTTCACACGTGTCATTGTTTACTTACATGATATCAACAGCTGAAGTAAACTGAAGTTTGGACTGCCAAAATAGATAGATTTTGAGTCACATTTTATCAACTGAGACAGTTTGACAAATAGAATTTCAATGATCCACGTATATATCTTATCTGTTACATTTACAAGACTAGTTAAGATCCGTATTTGGAGGAAGAGGCTTGTTGCCTTTTATTTTTAGCTGCAGTGTTCAGAAGGTGACTTTGAAGATATTATTTTTAAAAGGATTGTGGCTATAGGAAAACAACAAACAAATTGTAAACTGACAACATGTTTACTGAGAACGTACTTTGCGGATGATTAGAAAATACAAGTAGGTACTTAAACAACTGGAAAGAAATTGCTAACAATTCAAAAAGTTGCTTAAAACATCGATAAAATACTTGAGAAAAGTCTCCGCATGTGACGCCCCATTGAAATATTTCTTATAACTATGCATGTGACGCCCACTGAATAACCGAAACAAAACTACCGATCATTGATGTATTAAATAGGAAGATATGGTACGCGCTCCTCGACGTGGATCGCGTAAATTAGGGGAAAGGACACAATCTACCTAAATTACTCTCTCGGTTTGCGGGGAATACCCGAATCGTAGTTTGTTTCCGAGTTGTTATGGGTACGTCACAGTGACAATGATTGCTATCTCGTTCCCGCTATAACCCGCGTATTATGTCTCTCTATTTCGGTTGTCAAGCACATGACGCACGACATCGGGTCCATTTAATATTTACGTGATGTAAGAGAATGGCCTATCTTCCTATTTAATACGTCAATGCTACCGATAGGTAAAATCATTGATAACGACAGCTACTCAGCAGCTGTCTCTGTAGAATCAAAGGAATTTGAAAGGTCCACTCCTTCAAGGTTACTAACTTTTAAAATAGGCGAGAAGGAGGTTGTAAGTCAGAAATCAGATAACGGCTGACCGCACGCGCGTGAGACGTGCGAATTTAAATGAGAAATAGGACGACATTCGGGTGGTCCTAGACTAACTAGAAAAGATGATAAGCTCCAACTGAAATAGGTGAGCCAGTACCGTGGTGCTTTGAAATTTGAATTATGCTCCGTACAACTGGCTATTATCGCAAAATCGCAATAGTACTCATATAAGGCACTTTTGAACGTCAATATTTACAAAAAAATAGAATTGATTCTAGTCGCCCCTTCCAAAAGGTAGTTTCGTATGGAGAAGAATGGGCAAGAAACTCCACCGGTACTATTTTAAAATCTTGTACAATATTTTTATAGGTACATTAATTATATAATTATATGTGAAGACGATGCACCTAGAATAAAATTACTATACCACAATAGGTAATAAAAAGAGTTAAGAATGAAGCAATGACAGATAAATTAATTATGTGATAGATACATGGTGCTCACATATTTACAAATTTTTTAAAGAATACATATGATTTCCTAAAAAATTACAATATCAGTGTGAGTTAAGGTAATCACAGAATTTAAAATAAATGTCATAAAAATAATAAGTTATACAATTAAAATAGCAACCTGTTTGATTTTGTCTAGACTCTAGATTGTCCTATGGAGCAGGACCAGCATGTTTCCAAGCATTCTTATCTTGTATATAATCCTCTAATTTGTATTATGCTTGTTTACAAAGTGTTCTTTTAATATGAGTTTTAAATTTTCTTTCATTTAGTTGTAATATATCACAAGGTATTTTGTTGTAACATTTAACACAGTACCCCATAAAATATGTATGTACTTTAGATAACCTGAAAAATGGTTGATCTATTTTGTCTTTATTTCTAGTATTAAAATTATGTCTATCACTTATTTTATTAAAAAGGCTCCTCCTACCATCTCACCAAATAACGTACATTCTTGTAGACCTTTGATTAGAAATTGGATGTGACAATATGATTACATTCCATTTGCCCTCGCACTCCTAGATATTATTATTTGCGAGCAATTGAAAAACGACAGTCTGCAATCATTGAAACGAGGAAGTAAATTGTTCATCCAAGTCACGTACTTCAGGTCTAAACGGTACTCGTTGTAGAGTACTTACTAAAAGTACAAGGCCTCTTTCGAAAACAGGTCTTACTTTACCAATAAGTACAGTCATTATGCGCAGGATGTATGTGTTTTAAAATAGACGGGAGAATTTGGCTAGCCGTCTGTTTGTCAATTTGTCAGAAGTATTTCAAAATTGTACATGCAAGCGCAGTACTTATGTTGGTCAAGAATTGCTCTGCTCTCATTGGTGCCGATCAGATGATGGAATATACCGATTCGGTGACGATGCACTCACAGCTCATGCCATCAGTGCTTGAAAATAAGAGATATGCTGGAATGTGGAGCAAGGATACGTTGCGTTGCACACCATGACATAGTATAACCAATATTAAACACATAATAGTATATAAAGAGAGTTTTCATAACAAGAAATCAATATTATAACAATCATTTTATAAATCATGCAAAATAGAATTCCGTAAGCTAAGAACAGGTTTAGTCGCTTACCATCTGTGAAATTGTTTAAAGGGGCACAAACAAAGGCTTCTGAATTAGCAGGATATAAAACATCCTGTAACATTATCCATTGAATGTTATCAGTATCACACACATCCCTAGCTGTTATACGGCTGTTAACATTCCTGGAACTAACGTGCCTTCAGCCCCACAGCAATTAAAATGTGTCATCACATCACTTTTGTGAAGACGGGTGTTGATATCATTTTATAATCATGCCTTTACATGATATCAACATCGTACGATGTTGTGATAAATGTATATTAACGTATATTGAATTTGTAATTACGTGTTACGCAAACGATTGGAGCCCATTTTTTCTAATTCTGGGCTTATCCTCTTATCAATGTCATCTGGTTGCATTGACGAAATCTTGTCTGTAAGCCCACACTAGGGTGCAAAATAGCGTCTGCAAGTGCCGTTATTTAAATGTTCATCCCCCGAGTCCCCAGGTGCTTTCTGCTGGACAAGCAGTCCGGCTACCACTAAGTAGGTGACTTGCTAATACAAAGCTTAATGCAAGTGTTTATTAGTTAAGTGTTTCTTTGAATTTTTGAGACTAGACTTATGAGTCAGCAAGTCTGTTGCTTGCTCAGATGCACAAGTTTCATAAAACAGTCTGCACTTTGCGCTGTATCGTGCGAATGCGAGTATGCCTGTCTGGTCTGCGTGCATTGCATCAGCGATTATTTGCTTAGGTCGTCCGTGGGCAACGTCGTCGCTCGTCGGATTGTAAAGTCCCCTTCGGGGCGACTCGCGGAGTGGAGCGTCGCGTGTCTGCCGAGCCTCCACGTCGGCGTCGCGCCACCCGGCATCGACCGCCCCCGCGCCCGCCACTCACCCGCTCACACCCACCGCTCGCACCAGAAACATTCCGCACGCCGACTCCGCCGTGCTTCATATCGTTTTAGTCAGTCGTATAGTTTCGTGGAGTTCGCGTGTGCTGTTGTTTACGTACAATACCGGTTATCAAATACATAGCCCGAAACAAACGATAACTGAAAAATAAATTGCAACTTGTCAATCTTTACTTCACTCACATTTGAAGTTAGTTTATTTTTGGAAGAAAACTCGATATTTTTATAAAAAAATTAATCAAAAATAATAATGCAAGTTCCTATTTTATAGCTTTAATATTTTTATATCACGTACAGAAAAGTTATTTAGTTTGAGTTGAAAGACAATATAAAATAGTTGATGATGTCAGCGTTAACGATAACCACGACGCTCACGAACGGGCATGGGCATGTCAACGGTCAGTTGGAGACTTCCCTCAACGGATACAGAAAAAATGGATTTGTTAAACAGGAAATAAAAGATCACACTGTAAGTACCTCTGATTAATCCGAGCCTTCTTTGTTTGCCAGCGTAACACGGCTTTCTTAACTCACGGACCATTCGCAATACGTTCAGTTCAATGTTTACATTATCATTATCACACAGTCTGACATTACATTCTGCATCAGAGATAAACTAGGTGACTAGTAAATCAGTTAGTTAAACCACGAAATGGAAGTCTTGTAAACGATAACTTGTAGACTGTACATTGTTTGTTCAAGTAAGAGTGAAAGTAAGAGCTACCCACTGCGCCACAGTAGGTTGTCTATGTTTGACTACTCCATAGAAAGTTCGTACATAAATTCTCGCACATAATTATGGTTAAGCGCATAGCAAAATGTACTTCACACTGCTTTAACAAATCTTGTGTACAGACATCTTAAATTGCCAAAAAATGTTTACCAGTAATATCAATCATGGCTCGTACAGGCTGGTGCGATATCACGGGCGCGACGTGACACTATTAGCACAATTTCTTTATCGGTGCCTGTCGCGCCCGCGATATCTCCAAGTCTGTAAGAGCCTCAATCTGCCCGCCTTTTCCCAACTATGTTGGGATCGGCTATCAGCCTAACCGGATACAGCTAAATACCAGTATTTTACATGGAGCGACTGCCTATCAGACCTCCACAAACCAGTAACTGGGTAATACCCCTTGGTAAGACTGGTTGTCAGAATTTCGTACTGTGATGACCTGTAACATCTGTTAAAGATCCACGAATGACAGCCGGGTCCAATGGCTTAACGTGCTTTCCAAGGCACAGAGGAGTCCCGCTCTCGTAAAGATGGTCAGCCATCCACGGACCAACCCCGGCAAGTGTAGTGAATGAAATGAAATCCTGGCCCACAAACTCAGCATATGGCATCACATGTGGCTCTAGGCTTTGACGAATGTATTTGTCAGTATTTAGTTTTGGCGACTGTGGTTCTGTCACAACCTCAAGGCTAGTTTATCCTTCAGTAGAAATTCCGCCCCCAAACTGTCCATAACCCACCGCCATAACTCACCGTCTCATCAATGCAACATTGCCGAAAGCGTTCTCCCTGTCTTCGGTAGACTTTCCTACATTCATCATTGCCATTTGCCATACAGCATAATCTTGGTTTCTTCGGTAAAAAGAATCTGGCTCCATTGACGTTGAGTCCAATGCAAATTTAATGTTCGCGTGCAAACTAGGTGCGTCATTCTGTGAGCTCGGGTCACTTTGGGGCCATTGACTGGCTTATGAGGTTTTGGACCACGTTCTTCGAGTCTCCTTCTAACAGTTCGAGCGCAAGTCAGTCCATGACAGTCTCGAATCTGTTCTTGGACCTGTACTGAGGTCAGCATGGCTATTCACAAACGTACGATACGCTTCCGTGCCGAATCGAACATCAATCAATGTTATCAAAAGAGTCCTCTAAAGACTGTTCACAAATCGAAAACCCGAAAATTTGTCAGTTTGAATCAAGTAGACGATAGTCATTCTTCCGAGACCTATTTGCTGTCGGGGGCAAAGCAGGTTAGTGATTGAAAATGTGTCATTTTCGATTCGATAACCTGTTGTGTTTGTGAATAGCTATGCAGGTGACGATTACGCAGGCTGGTGGTAAAGATAAGCCGATCCTGTCGTGCTGTAGTGACCCGGTTTCGTTGTCCTCCTGGTCGGCGCATAAAGCCGCCAGTCTCCAGGTATGGATGGTAAATTCATTGAACGGCAGAACGACTTACACGAAGGTGTGCACTTACGTTTTCACAACAACCAAACTGAAGTAGTCCCAACACTTTCGCGGCTACTTCAGCTGCAGTATCCATAATTTGAACGTCAGAATGGATTAAATATAAATAATAAGGAAAAAGAATTTCGTTATTTACTCATTTTATGCAAAACAAATAACTAAATAACTATTTACTTAAAGATGTTCTAATCAAAGCTACGTGACCAAACTCCGATTTTCTGCTCTTTCTCACGATTTTCAATTCGTGAATTCAAATTTGGAACAATGGTGATACCGAAATGAATGGAATGATGGCCGGTATGTCAGCTTCTAAACTGCATAACACTTTGCCAAGAAAGAAGGAAAATAAAAACATTTTCTCTGACTTATCATTATAATTGGGTATGTAAAGTAAAAATTAACCTATGCCGATTCCAAAACCATTTCGAGATTTTAAGCTTCTAAGACTTATTTTTCTATTAAGAGGTCTTAAAATTATAAGATCGTATTTATTTTCACAAAAATACTTAAAATCACTTGACTTTTATTTGACCTCTAAATGACGTCACAAAGCAACCAGAATTGGAAACTTTCAGTGCCTCTTCTAATTAAGTTGTTCTTTATGTGTCAAGTGTCATGTAAACGTCAAATTTACATGAAGCACTTATTATTATTCTATTCAGCTATGTAAATAGTGTAGTTTTTCACCAGCGGCGGTCAGTACAAGTCGAATCACATCGATGTATCGTCTCAGGTAAACTTAACTTACGTTCAAATGATCTTCACAATAAAACAGACGCCGCCCAGACTTGTACTCAACATTTACTTCCTCGCACCATTTCCTTTTTAAGGTTTCTTTTACTAACAATCAATTTGTGTCGGCTATTTGTTGTGGTGTTTATACTTGATGGTATGAAGCACTTAGCAGAAATAGTCTTTGAATCCATTCATTTTATTAATAAGCCATAACTTTAAACTAAAGTAGGTAAGTACGGAAATCGCTAAAGTATGAAATGTAAACAAATTAATTGTCAAATTTGGCAGTTTGACTTTACTGAATTTTGGTTTTAAATAAGTGTTAAACGTGGCAAAGATCCTAAGCTATTCAGCTACTAGAGACGTCAGTACGAACAATACTTTAAAAAAAATATATAAAAATAACTACAGCTTGTAAAAACAAAAAGATGAAATTATGTGTTTCAAATACTCTTATCATTAAAATAAAAATATAAAAAACATACCTCAAAAATACTTTACATACCTAATTATTAATGTTTTAGACCTATAAACATAAAAATGCACGGTGGCTCGATTTAAGAGTCCCCGAGAATATTAGTTACTCAAGAAAAACAAACAAATTAATTACATTCTTTCTTCAAAAACCGAGGCTTTTATTACACTTTCTAAATTCATCTTCAAGATAGAAGATAGTTAAACTGGGCTGTAAGTTATTGACAAAGTGGAGAGTATCCATCTTCTTATGATTTGAGGACAAGCTATTGAACCACAAGTAAAATTTACCCAGAGCCAAGTTCAGCCTTCTAAATTCATTTATAGGTATTCGACTTATCCTTGCCATGGCTGCGGTGGATTTAGTTAAAAAGATACCAGACGTACATCACTCGCAATCGAAAGAATTTACCAGCAGTCCTTAATTCAACGAAATTGATTAAAATTAAAACTATATACCCGACAAAACGTTTGATATAGACCAGTAAGTGAATGGATATGGAATGTATGAAAATGGATTTGGAATAAATAAGTAAGCGGGAAAGTTTGAAAGTAATTTGGATACCTGTAAGAAAAGAACATACCTGACAAAAGACGATTGCTTCCATTCATCTAGGTAGTGAAAAGAAAACTAAGCATAAGGAAAGAAGGAAACGAAACCTGAGATCACAGCTGGAAAATATTTATGAAATAAAAAGATAATATAGACTCTAAGCAGACTGCATTAAGGCAAAGGATTCGATAATGAAATAAATATACAGTAATATCTGACGCACCATACCATCTAGTGGCGTTTAGTAAACATAACGACCATGATGATGACGAAACCTATACTTATGGTCAATCGCTGTCAACTTATAACTGTAATTATAGTAGTCAAATTCATCATTCGTACACAACTATACAATTACGTGGTATAACGTAGGTGTTTTGATGTTGAGCGATTATTGGGTAGCCTTAATGCGGAACACCGTTTTTCGGATTTAGATAACAGATCCAGGAATAGTTTCCAACTTTGGGCTCCATAACGACATTTACGTGAAGTCTTAGGTATATGTTACAGACAGTTTAATTACACCTGCGAGCTGCGTCACTCACCACCAGCTAAACAAACATTTAATTACTGCAAATAACATCATTGGGATTAGTTATCTCCTCGTAGGCGAATGTTTTACTGAAAATAAAGTAAAGTTGGGCCACAATGTATTCACAAAGATGATTTGCATGAACCAGCGTGAAGTAAATCGTCGAATACTCATTTAAATGAATAACAAATAATACCAAGTTAAGTAATTGGTATTTTCGGGAGCATTCGCCACGTGCCTTGTAGTCGCTGATATGCTAAGTTGGGAGCACGTACTATACCGAGTTACATTATCTTGAATATCTTTAGAACAGGTTGTTGCCTTGCTGCCCAAGGTTGCTGTTTCCGAAGTGTTGTGATTTGAGTACGTATGCAGTCGATTTCTTCACGCTCAATAACCAGGTTCAAGTTCGATGTCACGAGATGTGGATGTCGGAAGTTTTTCGTTTATATTGGGCCTGTGTTTAATGTTATTGCATCTACTATTTCTCGTAAAACCTTGGCGACTTGGGAGCTTATTATTTTCTGACGCGTGGTTTCTTTAGAAACACCTTTTGTTTTGTTGTCGTATAAGCTGAAGGTTACGAAATCTTATAACGTCAATCAGACAGCATTCTCATCCTACCACATTATTCGTAACGGCAACATTTCTCACAGCAAATGTCAGATATTTCAGCTAGTAAATTACTTGGACTTGTTCGAAATAGGCTAAAGCGGCTTTCACATCTTGGTCAAGTTTATAGCTAAGACTTGGTTTATCAACAATCTTGGCTTAGTGTTGTTTGTCTTTGAAGGTACAATATAAAATATTACTTAATTAATCATTGTTCCAGTACGTTGTATGTTTTAGGAAACGTCTCTTCGATTATTATGATTTGTGAGAAACATAAAGCTTCTAGTTTATGGCAAGGTTAACGAATGATATAACAGTTATTTTTTCTAAGGACTTCAGAATCATATAGCGTGACTACCGTGCCTATGCTTCCAATGTTCATTATGAATGGTAGGTAAATAATTAACCTTACAACCTGTAATTGTGGCATGAGTATACTTTGCAATCAGGAAACAGAAACAATTCCAATTAATTTCTTCGTTATTTATTTAAACTTCTGTGTCTTCTAATGTTGTTTATTAATGGTGATGTTTAGTTTTCCCCGAGTTGTTAACACCATTTACCCTAAACGTTTTCCTCTTAGACTAAAATAATAATTATAGATACACTCTTTTTACCCGACTGCCCCAGATTATGTTTTTCTTTATAGATAAACATAATTCAAGTGAAACGTAAATTACTCTAGGACATCAAATATCTACAGGATTTAAAATGCTTCAATAATATCATTTATTCACAGCTTAAAGTAATGTATCTCTTCTTTATCAGAAGATCCCTTCGAGCTTGCAATTTTTCACGTTCTTGTGCGTCCCGCATTCAGTCCTACCGCATTATTTTCTAGCGGTTGCGCCATATTCTGCCTCCCAGATGGAATTCTCTAATCAAAACCCTACGCCAATGCATTCCTTACTTCCATAAATTCAAACATCATTGTATCGCTAACTAGTCGTCGCCTGAATGCCAAAATGAATGAATCACTTCGCGTGGTTTCTCAACTCAACCGGAGGCTTGAGCTAAATACGGTGCTGCCTAAACTGTAACCGCTGCCATTGAATTATAGAACGTTATACAATAGGCAGCTAAGTAATCGATTAACGGCCGAACCCAATAACTTATTTTCAGTTAAAGACAGATCGCTATTGATGATAGACAGTATAATTATATCTGTGCTCGGATGGCGTCTCACAATCATTGATATAGGTTAATAGCTAACGAAAACAATAAGTAGGTTTCTCTACTTCGCCCTCCCGTGCGTTCCATTACAACCAACATCACTTTAAAAACAATATGTGTAATTAGGGTTTTATTAAAACTTCTTTGTTTCTTACTTCTAAATAAGTTACTGGATTAAGATAATTAGAGATAATTCTGCAGGCCATTTGTTATGGCCGCGAATCAAAATACAACTTGTTACTGACCTGCAAATTGCAAAAAACGTAATAAAATTTGAATTTCGCGGGCTACCCTTAGCGCATTAATGTATTTTTTTTTTTTAACTTAAATTCATGTTGGAATGGTGCTTGTAAGGGGGGGGTTAAATTTCTGTTGTTTTTTGCCTAGGGCGCACCGTTTTCGAGATATTTGAATTTCAATTTTTTTTTATTACTTTAAATAAAAAAAACACCTATGATCATTATTGCAAGTACTAAAGAGTTCATTTTAGCTTGGCTACTTTACGTTTATCCCTGCAATTCGGGGAATAGCCAAATCTGCCATCTGTAGTACTGTCCTGTCAAACAAATCGTATATTGGGACGCATACTTTGGCATTTTCATACACAGAGATATCTGTTGTAGGCGACCTTCCCATCAGTAGATAGCGTGGGCCGGTATGATTCCTAAATTATTGGGACGGTAAAACCATCGATAGATATATTTTTATATCTCCAGTAGGCCGAAACTGGTGATATATAGGTTATTGGGTTCGGCCGTAAGTTTTCACGCTTAACTGACTTAATGACTACTTATCGAGGTCCGAACTTGCAGAATATTCTCCGAGTAGCAGGTTGTTAGTTATTGAAATTACCTCTATAATAATAATAATTATGTGGAAAGGACATGTCAACAGTGGGACAATGAATGAAATTACCTCTATAATAATAATAATTATGTGGAAAGGACATGTCAACAGTGGGACAATGAACGACTGCCTAGGTAGTCAAAATCAATGTTCAGTAAATAATGTTGTATTTTTATAATTGCAACATTTTCTAGTTTATCAATAAAATTAATAAGTTTAAACATAAATCAATATACCTAAGTATACAATATTTCTAATAATGATTTGGTTCAATTTAAGTAAATTAAAGTTTTGAATGATTTCAAAATTAGTGACCTCGCTAGCTGTCGGGTATCAGCGGGTTGTTATTTCTTGATTTATATCATCGTATGTCCGGCTCATTCAGAGGAATCTTCTGACCGTCCGACTTAACATAATAATATTATGTTTACAAAATATTCGCAAAATTACGGTTGATGATGTGCAAGTTTTGTAAATTGAAGTATGCTTCAAGTAAATAGTATTTATAATTTAATTATTTTTGAACTAGGTAATAAAACGTGAAGTGTAAGATAATAATAATATTAAATACATTTTATATTAAATACATGTTATATTATTACTGTAGGTAGGTATATAACGAATGGCCATAAATAAAGTTTTCCCTAATGCTTTCCTTAACTCCATGTGTAAACAGAATCGCTTAAAACTTTTCAAAAAAATATGCATGGACTCTTGCTCAAATAGGACTGGTACCCACGTAAGATGTCTATTAAAATTAAGTACTATTCATTTTATGATTATTTTAATTAATGCCTAACTAAAATTGGTAATTTAAGTAAGTATACGACCAATTAAAAATTTAAAACGCTTGATAAAATAATGTTTAAAAATGCGAGTTTTTGCGTGTTCAGTTATCGAACCACTGTTCGTAGGAATTATTATAGGCTCGCCCGATAGGCAAGGTCATAATTATAATATTATTACCGTATAGCAACAATCATCAACTTATTTGTGGAATGGATTAAATTATTTTCTTAATTATAAATGGTATGTGCTGTTATTATTGTAATGAAGTACCTAATCATGCTTATTACAATGTTAATTAACTGCAATTATTGAAACAAAATGGATGTTAATCTAATGAGACAGTTTCAGCAGTTAATAATTATGTAATGTCTGTGTTATTCAGCGTAACTTGATTAATAAATCGAAAATAAACTTAATAAAATAGTCGATAGAATATTTCATTATAAAATTCTTCTCTAATAAGAGAAGAATTTTATAATTAAATATTTTATCGACTATTTTATTAAGTTTTCCCTAAACTATTTCTATCCTGAAATTTTGAAGTAACAGCTAGTTTTATGTTATAAAATATAACATACATAATCTATACAAAAAGTGTCTGTTTGTAATCTCAAATTTTTTTTTTTTTGCTTAATGCATTTGAAAGTACAATACGGTACTTATGTATAACAAAATAAAAATAAAAAATTGCTGTCTGTTTGTTCCGGCTAATCACCGAAACAGCAGGATGGGGGGGGGGTTAACGGGACTTTTTATAGTCAGTTATGTTCTAAAGAGTAACTTAGGCTACTTTTATTTTAGAAAAAGCCACGCGGGTGATGCCACGGGTAGCAGCTACTCAGCTAGTAATACCTAATATAAAATTATATTTTTTTGTACCTAACTCATTGATGTATTAAATAGGAAGATAGGCCACTCTCTCACATCACGTAAATATTAAATGGACTAGAAACACTTACATGTAAACACACCCACACAACTACATTTCCCGATGTCGTGCGTCATGTGATCGACAACCGAAATAGAGAGACATATTACGCGGGCTATAGCGGGAACGAGATAACAATAATTGTCACTATTACGTGCTACACAAACGCCAGTTCGATTGTGACTAAGGTCGATTGTGTCCTTTCCCCTAATTTATGCGGTCCACGTCGAGGAGCGCGTACCATATCTTCCTATTTTAATACATCAATGACCTAACTGTAAATTATTAATTTATGTACACCCGGATAGTCTAATCTGAATTAAATTAAGTGTTGTTAGTAACATACTGTTATCAAACGCCATTATTTACATGAGTAAGCTATCATCTTTTCGCCTCCACATGTTGTTCAGTGCAAAGGATTTCACACCTTATGAACGTACATTGACGCAGAAATTCGCTATCTCAAGCGATACCTAATTTATAGATAAATCTTTAATTATTACGCAGATATTCAGATAAGACAAATCAGCTGATGTTATAGGTGTTACTAATTTTAGGTAGACTTCTGATTATTTTTTTAAATAGATAAATATAATTGTTATTAATTGTGTAGTGACAATCGATCAGGCTAATAATCTTGACCAAGTGTGATTACAGCTTTATCTGCGACGTAGCTTAATATCATAATCAGCCTATAGTGTTCCCACTGCTGGGACGTAAATTGTTATATTTTTACGCATTAAAAATAGGTACAGTCAGTAACCTGCATAACCCGAACTCTCTTCTTTTTAAGAAGGGTCAGGTAATGCAGAGGGCTGACCGTAGATTGACACATTTTGACAGTTCAACAACATTCATTGAGTTATTTAAAAATCAAAATCCTGTTTGGACTAAACTATGGCCTTAGCCAGAATATCATAAATTCATAATATAGTTGAAACTTGACATAATAATCATGAAATAAACTGTCATAATTAAATATTAAATTATCTAACCACAGGTGGAATAGAACCTTCCTGTAACAAATCCATATTAGCATAATAGATTACGATTAAATGTTTAATAATCTTTCGGACAGTGGTACTAAACGGCTAAGTAGAACAGGTCGAATACACGACGAAATTAAGACAGCGGGCCGCATTGTGACAGGTGTGTCATCACTTCAACAGGTACGATCCGTTGGCATTCATATGCGGCCCCTCTCTAAAATACATCATGCACTAACAAATAATTTAATTTAAAAGAAAGAACCTAAGACGAACGTAGCGAGATTTTATGCTTTATAATTTATAACATGGAAGAAGAGCGATTTGTCCCATTATAAAAATTATTGGGTCCATTGTGCAATGTTTATTGTACAGTCTGTTTTGAATAGCTTTAAAAGCCCCGAATTAACGTCTAACTTGAACGACGCGATTACTGCGTTTCGTCACGACATAATATTATGTAAAAGTTTTGTTGTTGATGATTGTCAAGACTTTTAATTCAAGTGTAATGCTGGATAATATGCACTATGCAAAAATTATTGCCCGCATTCTTCAACACGGTGCCGTGTTGAAATATTTAAACACATTGGAGACAGGTATATGCAACATTGCAACGCTTTGTTCGTTTACTTCATTATCTTTGTCTCAAAGTTATGTAAAGTTTGCTAAAGAGCTTTCAGAGTTTTAGTACCTACAAACATTTTCGAATTGTCATGTGGTTCGGTGTCGTTAGCATAAGTGTAAACGCCATACATATTGATTTTTCCTCGTAATGTTTCCGCATGTAGAAAGTCTTCTTGAGTGTAAAACAATATTATTTGTCACCTGGTAAATACTCGGCATTACGTGGAGTAATGACTTAACTTGGGTCTCAAGTACCTACGAGCTACGTACTTCAATAAAAATGTAATAAAATATAACAAGCATTGTTTTATCACCTGAGTGTATAATTGTTCGATTGGGCGTATTATCCAATGCATTGCGACCACCTGTAACTTCTTTTATACGGTTAATACATAACTTTTACTTTAAAAAAATGTATAGTGTGTAGGTATTTACTTACCGAGATGATCATGAATAACCAATAGTCTATAAATTATCGCTAGCACTGCTAGTCTTACGAAGTATTTAATCATTTATAAATGTTTTGCATCATCTAAGCTTTTATTTTCAGTTTCTGCTTAAAGGAACCCCCCCTCCTTTGAATTCTGACTGAGCTATAAAATTAATATTAACAAAGTAATCACAGTAATTTCCAAATATGTCCGCTGATAGAAGCACCGACTCACTCGTGCACGTTTAGATAACAAACCATGAATCGTTGTTGTTAATCTAGCCGGACACTAGTGCGACGCCGACGTCACATCACGCCACTTCATTATCATTAACGGTTGACATCGAGTACCGTTTGAACCTTGACGCCTGAACAATACAGTGTAATCTGGTTTACTTACACAACCAACCAACAAAGACCCCAATTGAATACAATTAATTTCTATCTATTCTAATCATATTTTTCGGCTCATCAATAGCATTTGTATCATTACATTCATACTTATCCGATATTGAATAGGAAAGTAAATTAATTTCAGCGGCCTTACATTCATTTATCTCAAGTGTAGGTTGCTTTGAACATTCTGACATGCAATATTGAATACAATTGGCTAATATTAATGCAGCCCGCATTAAATTATTGTTGATCGAGTCTCGCAATTTGCATTTGCTGTATTGTGTTTTATGTGGGCGGCATTCGTACCTAGAACTTGGTTATAAAGAACATTCACCCCATTGAAGTTTATCTTAACCAATTTTTATTTTTATCATTACCTATCACTTAACATTCAACGGTAATTAAACGTTTTCATCTCTTGTTACAGTCACTAAGGCAAGCAGCGCCATTCAGTACAGACCCAGATGCAATAACGGAACGGGAAAAATGTCACTATGGCCGCATCCCCCGCGCAGCTGCCGTGGCGGGCACAGCACACCGCAAGGTGCGCGTCTACTCAGACGGCATCTACGACATGTTCCACCAAGGACACGCCAGGCAACTGCAACAGGCTAAAACAGTTTTCCCTAATGTCTACCTCATTGTTGGTGGTGAGTGCATCTTTATCTTATTCCGCGTTGCCCATTGTATTTATTGCATCAAAACATTCCAGCCTGACTCATTTGAGTCCTCGCGCATCGTATGACTCCGGTCTGCGATGCGTAATGTCTGCGTGTTTAATGATAGCGCCCATCGAACGATGTTTGTCTATGCTACGTAACGTATCTTTAAGTAAACCATCCATGCAAGATTAATAATAGGAACTAATAACTACGGGGATAACACTTCTTTCTTGAGTAAACAATTACTTGGGAAAATTTACATCGCGAGTATGAACGATATTAGTAAACGTGAACATCGTC
The DNA here is from genome assembly GCA_948098905.1 of Tiliacea aurago. NCBI lineage: Eukaryota > Metazoa > Arthropoda > Insecta > Lepidoptera > Noctuidae > Tiliacea > Tiliacea aurago. Next base: position 19,769,325 of record OX402578.1, on the reverse strand, counting down.
ACGCCATCGGCCCACAAGCTACAAATTTAATAACGATGTTAATAAATAATTGTTACGTTACCGTAACTGCCTGACCGAGTTCCGATTTAAATTTAATGGTAGCTTTATGTTCGCAGTACATACTGGTACAAATAGAGTGCCCTTGGACTTGTATTCTTAAAATTAAATAGCCATTAGCAAAGTACCTACCCGAAAACAATAGATCGATGATTATAAGGCGATCATTCACCCCAATTGAAATATCAATGTCGCTTGGAACAAAACAATCATCATACTATTTAGGATACCACACGCAATGAAGTAACTTCATGCTTTAATCGAATAAAGAAAAGTTTAACAATGCGAAGCGCGACGTAATGTAATTGAGATAATTATTATACAGTCTAGCAATAAATCGCGAGTGCCAGTCTTATTTTTAATGTAAACAACAAGGCACCATGCAGTGTGCGGGGCCTACCTGGCAAATTGCCGCGTGGCTCCACATCCACAATTAAGATAAAAATAATACGACTATTGGTCGATTTGTCGTACGATACATGACCAATCGATTACGCACGTGTAAAGCGTAAACAATGCGATTCTGATAATAAATAAATAAAATGCCCCAGTCCCTAAAACCAATTAGCATTTACCGATAATACTGTAGGTATTATTAGCAATAGCCTTTCATGTTTAATTACCGATAAATGGATTAGTGTAATCAATTCTACGTGTCCTTGAAAGCGGCCACTGGCATACGCAATATTTAGGTAATGTCTGGCCTGTCATTCCCAACCTTAACCTCTTTAATTTTGCCGTGCAATATTAAAATCCACTTGTACTCCTCGCGAAGTTTATTATCTGTTGAGCTTTTAGTCAGCGGGCCGCACGGAATGGACCTACAGGCCGCATGTTGAGAATCGCTGACCTTACAAAAGAACTACACTCGAAATGTAAAATAATAAATTAATTTTATTATCAGGAAGGAAAACATTGGGGAATTTTGTCAGATACGAGATAATAACTTTAATTAAGGCTGATGACGTAATACACGTAATCGTACACCTATATGTCTTTAATAACTAGATGACTAATATGGATTTATTTGTTGTATTTCAGTATGTAGCGACAATTTAACACACAGTCGCAAGGGTCGCACAGTAATGACGGAGGACGAGAGGTATGAGGCTGTCAGGCATTGCAGATACGTCGATGAGGTAATTGTTATTTATGATTCACTATTCACTTCATGTCCCAGACTCCCAGTATGCGCTTGCGCTTCTGCAAATAAATACTTCTCATACCAAAATGAAATAGAGGATTAATGCACGTCACACAAATTTAAAAAAAAACTTTTGAATGGTATCCAGGCGAAAGGGTCGTACACACAAAATTTGTAAGAAAGATAATAAGTAAATAAAAGAATATTGAACTCAATTTCATCTCAAGTGTGATTCCTTGGTGCACGTGTCTAAATGTTGGCGCTTGGACTAAAAATAATGTAACCAATGTCATTAATCATCATTGCTCTCAATTATATCTTTGACCTAACGTCCTCAACTCTGTTCTAAGAATGATACTTAGTACGATTGATGCTTTAATTGGTTTACACAATACAATACTTGTAAAAGAGTTGATAATAACTACCAAGACTATAAAGTCCAAGTTTGCTTAGCAAAAATATAATATTATTAAGATTTAGATAATTAATCATTAACACGTTTCTCCTAACGGGTGGGATTTATACGGTTCATTTGAATGCGTCAGTTATATTTGACCTCCAAGTCACATGTACCAACAGTAATGAACTTATGATGCTGGGTCAAAGAGCTCTTTTGTGTAACTGAATGGGGGAAAAAAACTATACATAAATATGTACGAAAAATCTCAAGCTTACAACGATTTTTTGTTACCTCAAGAACACGTTTATTGTTGTCAAACGACTGTCTATAATTATCTGCACGGGTTGTGTCGGATATGCGCTTGCGCTAAAATAAGATACCAGACTTTTAGACTGACTCTTATATCTGAGGTTTAAGACGCAGATATATGCCAGTGACCTTGAGTGGTTAGCTTGCGTGGTCTGCAACGCAACGCGTCGTACGTTCAGCCAGTAATAGGACTCGCCCATCAAGGAGCGCTGTCCCCAATTTAATGCATTATTAATTTGTTATACACAAAACAAAAAGTATTTTAATAAAACGCGTATACTAAAATATCAATAATAATTAAATTATCTTTAAATTGGTGAATGTTTCAGAAAAATACGCTTGGCAGATTTTGCGCCATTCTTAGTTTTTTATCCGCGTTAGACATAACTTTACAAATTAATTTCACTATGTAATATAAACATAATCTAAAATATTCACTTATTAAGTTATTGAGTAAATGCTCTAATTTATCATATATTTTTTTCAAATCATTAACACTACTCGTTTAGACGTGATCTTCAGTATAAAATCATTTAAAGTCGGTTATCGTCCCCTTAAGCGGGTTTTGCACATTTTATGCATTGAATTTCAGTTTAATTAGTCGCTGTTTAAAGACACTTTCCGCTATTGAACTCCGCCAGACCGTATAATCTTAATTTATTGAAGATATATTAATTTTATTAAATTAATTAAGATTAAGAGTAGCTTTTCCTCTTTGCACGCTGTAAAGTTTAACAACCGGTTGAAAATGACAAACGTCAAGGTCATCACTCCTATGCATACTTGACTACAGAACAATATTCCAATATGATAATTGATAACTTAAGGAATAATATAAATCGACATTTGCATACCTACCTAATGCCTGGGGGTCTACTCTGAAGCGATAATCCTAAGTATCGGCCGAATGTTCGGCCGTTTCTTGACTTCCAAAGTTTCCCTTTTTGACTTTGAGTCCTTACCCGACTTCAAGTCACATTTTTGACTTTGACTTATCTCTTAGACTGTCGTTTTTTTTTTTCTTTCGCCGTAGACAGCTATAGTCAGGGAACGGCCAGCTATAGTCAGGAAACGGCCGAACATTCGGAACTTCAGATTTATCATCGGATAAATCTGAAGTTCCGATCGAAACTATACGGGGGTTCTCCCCCGTATAGTTTCAAATTTCAGATTCATATAGCAATAGAACTTAAAAAAAAAACGTTTTACTAAAAATAAACACAAAGACTACAAAGTGTAAAATAACTTTAATTTCGGAAGTCGGTGGCAAAACACTAAAATACATAATTATTTTTTACATTTTAGTGGGTAAGTTTGTAATTCACTTAAGTTACAATAGCCTCATGTCAACTGCTCATCACCTTTTGCAAAATATTGCTTATCCCGGTACTGGTTATGGCTTGAGCGGAGAAATAAAAATATAAAGATTTATTATGATAATTTGCGCCCCAATCATGTTCATTAAAGAACAATTTAACCCGTACAGCGAGAGCGCGAGGGTATCCCAAGTTACTGACGTCAATAAAAAGATTGCTTCTAAAGGCTGAAGACTGAATTTCTGAAGTTCTTTTTGTTTGGCTTGAAGGATACGTGAAACCTCTAGAATGAATATGCATAATTTTGTTAAGTTATTGTACTCTTTCACAGTCACGGTTTGCAATTCAAATATTTACTTGCCTTTCAACTGCTTACATTCATATTCCTAAACAAAAATGAGAAATACACTTAGTAATCTTACTGTAAAATACTTTATGAATATAAAAAAAAACTGAAGTATTGTCCTCATTTGAGTTATAAAGTAATGAATGCACCGCTAGCTAACAGCTTTTGACAGTAAAGAGGCGTCTCTCATTCATTACTGTGTTGAATTTGTGTTATACTAAATCTTAGTGCTAGTCATGTCTTTCAATCAGCTTTACTTTTTTGGGGCGCCAAACTTGCCTCTTTTTGTACCAGAAACAAATGTACCTACTCAAGTTTTTTTTATAGCTGCCTATAAAAAACTTGAGTAGGTACCACCGCGAAAGTTCCCAGTCGACCACTTTTCAACCTTACTACTATGGGCATAAGGGCGAAAAGTGGTCGACCGGGAACGTTCGCCGTGGTACATTTTTTCAGCTTTAATCAAAACTTGAAGCCGTTCCCCTATTAATTACAGTACTTGCGTCATAGCAACTTGATAACTATATTACATGAGTAAGCATTAAACACAAGGCTGAAGGTACACAATGGTGGGCAATTCAGTTTTCCAGATGGTTTCGAATAACTTCCGGAAATGCAAATAAGGTGAACTTTGACACCCATCACGCCATGATATTTAAATCGCCTTCGATATTTATTCATTTTATTTTATTTCACTTAAAATTAATTTCCTTATTATCTTGCTAATGAATAATATTACTCTATAAATAAAATTAAAAATATAAGGTCTATCATTACTATTACGGACAGGGCCTTCCGGAATTCGGGTAGTCCGATCTCAGTGACCCATCAGGGACAGTAAAAAAAATGTTGACCTATATTAAACTCGGTTCTGTTCACGGGCGGGATTTAGGCCGTCCGTGCCCCCAGTCAGTATATCAGAACCCTAATTGCGTAACAGAGTTTGAATCAGAATCGAAATGAGTTTGAAGTATATTGCTAATCCATTGCTTCATATGTTAGAAAAGTTTGTGTGCGAACAACGTAAATAACGCAATGAATGTTGTTGAACTGTCAAATTGAAACCGATTCCTACTGATAGTGTGTTATGCAAATAACCCGCAGAACATGCTCTTAGTACGACCCTGCCTTAGAACAGTAGATATATTATTATTACGTATTCAGATAGACATTTAAAAATAAACCAACAATTTCCCACAAATATTTTTTTGTCTTTTAACTACTTACATTCATATTTCTAAACCGAATCTTACTGTAAAATACTTCATGAATATTAAAAAAAAATCTGAAGTATTGTCCTCATTTGAGTTACAAATTAATGTATGCACCGTTAACTAAAAGCATCTGACGGTAAAGACGCGTCTCTCATTTTTATCGGAGTGTGTGTGAATATGTTTTATACTAAATATATTGTGCTGTTTCACTTTTTTGTTCTTTTTTGTTTGATGGCACGGTTGGCGCAGTGGTTAAGCGATTGACTGCTGTGCTGCGTGTGGCGGGTTCGATTCCCGCACGGAACAAATATTTGTATGACCTACAAGTAGTTGTTCCGGATCTGGCTGTTTGTGTATGTGAGTTTAAATATTTGTAAACGCACCCACAATACAGAAGCTATTCCTAGTCTGCGGCAACGTTTTTTTTAAAAAAAAAAACAAAAAAAAATGTGTAAATTGAGGGAAGAGTGATGGGCAGGTGATTACTTCTTAATGAACGAATCAGATCCTCCTTATTATGGTTTCCTTTTTGCCTTCAAACAATTATTGTACTTGTTTCAATGTTCCTTCATCTTGTTTGCAGGTAGTAACGGACGCGCCGTGGGAGTACGACGAGAATTTCCTAGAGAAGCACAAGATAGACTTCGTGGCACACGACGACATTCCCTACACGACGGAAGACTGCGAGGACACGTACGCGCTCATTAAGGCTAAAGACATGTTTGTTGCTACTGAGAGGACGGAAGGTACGTGGTGCTCATTATTCATTTGTACTTATCTATCTATACCTTTTTACCCAACTACGGCAAAGCCAAACTGATAACAGAGAAATTAGAGTCATTAGCAAAACTTCATCACAGACCGGAAAAAAAACCGGTCAAGAGTAAATCGGACTCTTGCACCGAGGGTTCCGTACGAATATATGATGTTGATGATTTCTGAAAAACTGTGCTGTTTCGAGACATCGTTTTATTTTTCCTCTAAGCTTTACATAAGCTTCTATCATATGAATAATTTCAATAGAATAATTTCAGATTTTTATCTCTGCAAACTTCGGAGATAAGGGGGGGGAACGGTATTTTTTTTTTACATTTTTCATCAAAAGTCGGAAACTAGGCTGCCTAAAAAAAAAATTGAGAATGTGCAAACAGCGTTCTTTTCACATGCCCTAGTAACCCCACTTCAAATTTTTAAGACCCTTTCAGTCCCTTTTGCAAAAAAGATATACTTTTTTTAATTTCTTTCTTGCTTGCAAAATAGTTGGGCAAACGTTATCTAAAACTATTCCAAATTTCAAGTTGATAGCATTAGTAGTTCTTGAGATATCCAGGTGTGACAGACAGACAGACTTAGTCTCACCTTAAGGGTTCCTTTTTACCAATTGGGTACGGAACCCTAAAAATTATACGCTTTGATGTAGAGAGTCAAGAATAAGTAACAAGAAGCTGTCGGTTTCATAACAATATTTCTACGACAATAGCTATATCAATTTATATCTAGATTTTATTCATTGAATTCGATCTGAAAAATGATACAATGTGTATATCAACTATACACCATTGACGCACGTCATTCATATTCTGATTCGAAAACATAAGGCTGTGGCTACAGTAGGCGATTCGCGATGCGACTGGAAGAGCGAAACGAGATAAACATGGAATGGCTACATTATAAGCGAAAATCTGACGTATATTCGGCGATGACGTGGATACAGTACAGTATGTGTACTGTATCCACGCACAATTTAGTAGCACTATTGAACTAGTCGTGCAAATGAGAAATTTCCCAATAAATTCGTTTCAATTTCGCTGATAATATGTGTTGATGTAGCCGATGCCGTGATTACAGTAATGTTGTTAAAAAATCTCTAGATCAAACTAATTCAAATCAAAGACCACTAGTAATATTTGATGTACGGTGTAGCCATATTCATTTATTTGTTTTAATCGCTCATGTGTCGCAGGTCTCGTCGCGGTCTAATGTAGCCTCAGCCTAACTCTTCTTCTGACGTAGTCGAATTAAAAAGGCGGCACTCGCGGTATTCAACGAAGTTTATAAAACATCACAGTACTAAATATTTGTTTGTGAATCGAACATACCTTATGTTTACAATTCGCTCACCGCATTTATGGTATGTGTGATAATGGAGTATTTAGTATTTTATGGTCAAAAAGGCTTTACATATCAATCTAAGTGACACGGTTACGATTGGTAGGTAACTGTTACAGTAGGTATGTTAATTAACGAAAGGCGTTCCCGTTAACCCGCAATAGAGAGTCCAAACATGCAAAACAATATTAGCTAAGCACCATAAAAAAATTAAAACATTAGGAATGAATGAATTAAATGCACCGACCCAAGCATGGTTTGACCAGACTCGATTGCTCGAATGAACGCAAAGATTCACCCTAGCCCCTGAATCATCATGTTTCATGAGACTACAGAGACCATTGTATATCAAAGAGTAGACCGGGGGGCGCGATGATGGTAGGGAAGACGTGCCCTTGGGATATGGAAGGATTATTACAGCCTACCGGATATGCATCCTTTAGCAAGCTTTGGAGTAGTGGAGAGACGGGTTATGTTTATCTATGTGTGGCCATCTTTTAACGACGTCGCCGCCAGGTTGCGTTCAGGTCCAGCTTCGCCGAATCTTGAATGGTGAATCTTTTGGCGGGGTTAAACTGCTTCCTCGACGCTTTTCTATATCACTGCTATGCTGTGTTACACGTTGAAGTTGCCAATGTCTTCATCCGAGGTTTCTGGTTTTATTGATGTAGTAGTAAGTCGCAGTTAATAGAATTCAATGACGTCCCACTTGTATACCCCGAACCCAAACCAATACAAAATAAAAATACATATTCCCAAAAAGTATTAAATAGTTTAAAAGAAACACAAACATTTAATTTTTGTGTTTCTTTTACGTATCTATTTAATATTTTTTGGGAATATGTTTTTTCACGCACTTGTCATTCAACAGTTTGTGCAAATATAATAATAATAATATATAGTCCATACATCAAAATAAAAAATTTACTAAACTTGTCAAAAAATAATATGCCCGTTTTGACATTTAATTTGAATCGATTTATCGTGAGTATCGAGTCGTATGGTTACTTCACTAATGTCAAAACGGGCCTATTATTTTTTGACAAGTTTAGTAATATATATTTTTTTGATGTATGTGCTATTTATTATTATTATACTATTGCGGGGTGCGCCTTTCGTTAATTAACATTCTGTATAGTTGGGGTGCAGTTTGAGCATCACTGGTCGCTGTGAGCATGGATGAGTGATAACCGCCAAGGTGGCAATCTTCTAACATTATCTAGAGGTCCATAGTCCATAACTTTCTAAATGGTGTAAGAATCAAGAGTGGCCAAGGCTTGGTCTGTCAAATCTGTGGAGGTCGAGGAGCATACATTCAATTAGACTATTGTGCAATAACAATTATTCCCTATCACAAAAATTATTCATCAATTATTGATGAATATTTTTTGTAAATGAATCAGTATGATGGGGTAATTATGCACTGGTGCCTCCAAATACATTTCCGTAGTCTTAGCTGACTACATAACTTTGGTCTCGTAGCAAAGCCCGAGTGTACCCATAAACTATAGAAAAATACTTTACTTTTTATAAACTGGGCGTACCATACGCCTCAATCGATCGCATTGAAATGGTTATTTCGCCTTTTTATTACTCACATAATCAGTCTATTTGTTCTCACTGCTAGGCCACAGGCCTCCTCTCGGTGAGAGGGGGTGGGCCGTAATCCACCACGCGGGCCCAGTGCGGGTTGGTAGATGTCATATGTCTTGGAATTTTTGGTTCTAAGACATGCCGGTTTCCTCACGATGATTGGACGATTATTCCCTATTTCCTTCACCGTTTTGAGAGCAGTGGTGATGAAATTATTTACACAACGTAAAGCGCCTGTCTGGGTTTGAACCTACGGCCTACAACTCGTAACTCGTCTTATTTTTTAACTCGTCGGGGTTTTGTTATTTTTACTCGTCGGAATTTTGTTATTTTTTTACTCGTCGGGATTTTGTTAGTTTTTCTATGCTTCAGGACGACATTATTATTCCATCTCATTCCAAATCTAACCAACAATGCTCGTTGTTCCAGGCGTATCAACATCAGATATCGTGGCGCGAATAGTGCGGGACTACGACATCTACGTGCGGCGGAATCTCGCGCGGGGCTACTCCGCCAAGGAACTCAACGTGGGTTTCCTCAACGAGAAGAAGTTCCGCTTACAGAACAAGATGGATGACCTCAAGGAAAAGGGCAAAAAAGTGAGTGTCACAAAACATATTCTTTCTGTATAAATAGTTCTGTAACTAACAAATTGCGCAGTCTAAACTATTGAATGAATGAAATGCACCGACCCCAGCGTGGTTGTACCCGACTCGATTGCTCGAATGAACCCAGAGATTCACCCTAGCCCCTGAAGCCTCATGTTTCATGAGACCATTGTATATCAGAGAGTAGACCGGGGGCCGCGATAATGGTAGGGAAGACGTGCCCTTGGGATAGGAGGGATTAGAGCCTACCGACTGTACAGCCTAAATTGCGCAGTCTAAAGTATTGATGATAAAATAATCTTGATGTTGGAAAGTAAGCTCGTATTCTACAAAAGGAGTAGAAGTGCATTATGGCGAAATTCCATCTGTGTCCGATTCAACGGGCGGCTTGATTTTTAAGGGCCAGAGTAGTGTAAATTCTGAAAGAAGACAGAGCCTAGATTTTCTTCGTAAATGTGCCGCGTACCGAGAGTCAACTAAATTATCTATAGTCGAATATTTACAATAAGGAGACGATAACCGACTTTTAATGATTTTATACTGAAGATCACGTCTAAAGAGTAGTGTTAATGATTTGAAAAAAAAATATGATAAATTAGAGCATTTTCTCAACTGAAATTAATTTTTAAAGTTATGTCTAACACGGATAAAAAACTGAGAATGGCGCAAAATCTACCAAGCGTATTTTTCTGAAACATTCACCAATTTAAAGATAATTTAATTATTGATCTTTTAGTATACGCGTTTTATTAAAATACCTTTTGTTTTGTGTATAAAAATTAATAATGCGTCAAATTGGGGACAGCGTTCCTTCATGGGCCAGTCCTATTACTGGCTGAACGTACGACGCGTTGCGTGAGCTCAGTACAGAACACGCAAGCTAACCACTCAAGGTGACTGGCATATATATGCGTCATAAAGTGCGCCCGTTTTCAAAATATGCCTATTTGATTGAATCTCAAGTTAGGTTATAGCGATACCGAACTAGCGATTACAAGTTCGAGACATTTAACCTTGTATTATCAGTTTTTAACAAAAGCTTTACGTGGTTAACGTTCTCTTCACAAAAATAGCAAGATATCGCCATGATAGAATGGCGTCTGACCTTGCGTTGTTTCCAAGAGGGACCTGTTGCCGATTCAACGAACTTTTTCAGTAAACAACCGAATCACGGGTGCCTTGGACGTGTTAGTGAACTTGATCAAGGTCGAAACGATAGGTTGAATTGATAAATAGTTTCTAAAGGTTTCTGTAGCCATGTTAGAGAGAAGGAACGATATTTAGTTTTAGTTGGATGTTCTGAAAGCTCGAGTCATCATTTTACTTTGTATCGCCAAACTTCCATTAATGAATCAGTTGCCATTGATCTATTACTTATAGCCGTAAAGAGAAGTTCAGAAATAGAATGAACTCGCTAACACACTTGTTCCGAGTCGGCATGATTCGGCAGAGTCGGGCGACCGGGCCGAATATACGTAGATATTTAAAATGTTCGGGATGAAGCCGCTTGGAGCCGACCCGAACATGATTAAGCGAGAGTAGATGATGAACGGAGTTTGCCGATCGGCACAAAACGATTCTAAGTCAAAGTCAAAGATTTATTTGCTTATAAATATGGTTACAAAACTTCTAACATTGGTAATTTTAATCATAACATAATGACATGCAAATTTATGGTACAAATTACAATTAGGTCATTTGAATTTAAACTCAAGGAATTCTTTTAGAGTACCTATAGAAGGAGTTCTCAATTAGCCAACTGCGTAAAGCCCTTCTGAAGCGGACCATTGGAAGTTCTTTCATGAATGCATAATTTGTAGTATTTGCCGCGGATCGACTTTGTTGTTCGAAAAATACTACCTTCATGCAGTAGGACAAATAGCTGAATACTAAACAATAAAAAAAAAGCTAAAATTAAAAGGAGCTACGTCAGAAGTAAATATTATGTCTTTAAATTAATAATCTGAATAAACACTTTTTTTTTCTTAATATGTGTAACCAAACTACTCCCTTCCAGGTTATGACAAACATAGGCGAGAAGCGAGTGGACATCCTAACGAAATGGGAGGAGAAGTCCCGAGAGCTGATCGATGCCTTCCTCCTGTTATTCGGTCCCGATGGGCGCCTGTCCAACATCTGGAACGAGTCCAAGGGCCGCCTCATGCAGGCGCTCAGTCAGCCGCCCTCGCCGCGCGGCTCCCCGTCCCCGAGTGAAAATGGAGACGCACATGAACTTGTTCACAGGTACTTTAGATCTTGTTTGATTACTTTAATGCAGTTTTTAGATCAAATCGGCTTGTCTTTGATCACTATTTTATTATGTTCGATGGTGCACGCTTGTAGTATTTTTTTTTTTGTATGCTAGTAAGTATTGCTTATAGTGCGGTAAAAGGCGAGGTGTTTTGGGGCTACCTCTTGGTTTTTGAACTTTCTTAAAGTTTCTGAGTCTCGGCCTATTATAAATAAATGAGATGTGAGTTGCGCTATGAATTTATTTCATCAAAAGTCACGGGGAAATAGCGTATTTGGTGTTGGCAGACTATTGAAAAATAGCCCACAATTTTAACAACATAAGCCATCTTTATCTTGACATGGACTTGCCTCTTGTGAACTGAAATCAAAATATTCAAACTTAGCCCATTTCTTCATACAGAAATGTCAAACCGAAATAGAAAAAAAAGTTAACTGAAATCTTTTTCTATTGTAGCCGGAGTTCAGTGTCACCGCCCCCGCCAAAGTCCCGCCGCTACGAAAACCTATATGAGCCGCAAGCAGGTAACTGGGTAATTATTGCACCGCTTGTATTAGATACTGTAACGCGACAGTACTCAGTACACTCACAGACACAACTCCTGTCTATAGATGCGCTCGGACATCGATTATTAACATCGAGAGACATAAACGAGTTTATTAAATTGCATGTTTGTAAAAGTTCAATTTGACCTATTACACCCCTTTTGAATCGAGAAGTCAGTTTAAGAGAAGTTAGTTATAAAACAGTACACTCACAGACACAACTCCTGTCTATAGATGCGCTCGGACATCGATTATAAACATCGAGAGACATAATCGAGTTTATTAAATTACATGTTTGTCAAAAATCAACTCGACTTATTACTACACCCCTTTTAAATGGTCAAGAAGTCTGTTTGAGAGAAGTTAGTTGCCCATTTGAAACCGTAAATTCATAAGAAGAATGGGCAAGAAACTCCAAATGACAAAATATTCTTTTTGAATAAGTTAATACAACTTTTCTGATTATGATGATAACATGACAAAAAATACTTAGGCGAGAACTGTGAAGATATTTTTTAAATTTCAAAATGTTGTTAAAGTGTATGTCTTGATTAGAAAAGTATGATATTATTATAGAATCGGGAACACAAGCAACTCTGTAGAAATAAAATAGATTATTACAAAGTGATGCCCACTTTGGCATATTATGTTTTATTTGCATGCATTCATTTGACAATATATATTATGTAGTGTGCAACATAGAAAATTGACATTAGAGTGATGATTGAGTATTTTTAGCATTGCTTTAGAATTAACACAGTAGTATAGTGACCATACATGCAAGCAGAAACCAACTTAACTTTTCGCTTTGTCATCATGAGAGAGTGAGTGATATATCGACGATGAAATACAAATACCTCCTACTACCATTTTTATATTATTTGTTTTTAATGCCAATCGACGTAAAATGCTATTTCGCGTGTACTGGCAAAACCTCCTAACACGATAAGTTAACTATTTATCCCATTAAACACTAATAAAAATAACTTCTAAATTATGAGACGCTAATTTTGCTGCGAATTTTGCCCGAATTTTTAGATAGAAGATATTGGTAGTTCGTCGTCGGTATGCACATTCGTTATGTTGCTGTCATGTCATAGCTCTGTCGGCAATCGCTACTGAGGCGTATGTTCCGTTCGCATTACTATTACCACACATACTGATGACTGTACGCTCTGGGCATCTAAATAAAAAAACTGGCCAAGTGCTAGTCGGAATCGCACACGGAGGGTTCCGTACCATTATCTATAAAAATGGCAAAAAAACACGATTTTGAATGGGGAAATTATTTATTTTTAAAGTGAATACACAACTAAATATTCTGTGAATATTTCAAGCGTCTACCTGTTGCCATTATCAATATAGAGCAAATACGAGCAAAAAAAATCACGTTTGTTGTATGAGCCCCCTTAAATATTTATTTTATTCTGTTTTTTTGTATTTGTTGATAAAGCGGCAACAGAAATATATCATCTGTGAAATTTTCGACTGTCTGACTATCACGGTTCATGAGATACAGCCTGGTGACAGACGGACAGACAGACAGACGGCGCGGGCGGAGCCTTAGTAATAGGGTTCCCGTTTTACCCTTTGGGTACGGAGCCCTAAAAATGCGTACTAACAACAATAGGTACATAATGCTACTACTCCATGGTTTTTAATACTATATTGGTTCAGTGAGAGTTACAGTAGACTTATGCTTGTGCTTGTCAACAGATGCATCGAGCTCTGACTGTGCTGGCGACTCGGAAGCGGCCGCACAGCGACAGCTGACGGACGACGGCTCCGACGAAAGCGAAGACGAGTACCAAGACACCAGCCCCTACCTCTAGACCATAGACACGCGGCGGTGGGGCGACCACACTCCCGTGTGCGCCGCCCACTAGCAGTCAACAAGGAGATTCAATACGACGCCCCGCGCGTCACGGCCCTTTCTCGGTGTCCTCAAGAGATAAATTATAGTATGAATCACGTCGTTAAAATTTTGTATGCGCGTTGAGTACAAGAACGAATGTATTTAATATTATGTGATCATAATATGAAATCTTAAAACCTTAATCCTATAGTTATTTATTTGTCTTATTAAGTAAATTTAGTTTCCTACTCGCCCCAATATGATTGCAGGATGGCTGCATGTTGTTAGCACCTATAAATACCATTGGGTAAAATAACTGGTGCAAAATGTAGAGTTGAGATATTAATTTTATTATATAAATTAGGTGACACTTTTTGACAGTCGATTAAAAAGGTGCTTATTACTGATTATTTTGTTTTATTTATTTTTATTAGGTACTAACGAACGAAGGCAAGCCCGACAAGTGATGCTCAAAGTACGCTTACTGCGTCTGAATAGCACCCTTCCATACTATAATATTATGAATTCGAAAGTAACTAGTCTGCCTGTCTGCATGTTACATTTTCACGCCTAAACCACTGAACGGATTTCGACAAAATTTGGCAAGGAGATAGTTTTTGGGGAGATTTTGAAATACAATTTCTCTTAAGCATATGAAAGTATGCTTTTGGTAAGAAAGAATTACGTCTTACAGCGTTTTTGTAAAATTATCCCCCCAAAATAGGGGATGATTTTGCTAGAATACCTAGTACCTATAAAGTAATCCGTGGTGCATGTCGCTATGCATGTAGGGCATCGAAATAACTGATTCTCGGTTCCAAAGAAACGGGTTTTCCTGGTTCTAAGGGTTGCAAAAAACCGGGTCCAAAATATAAAAACCCGGGTCTTTCGATTCTTTTCAAAATCGATGATTAATTTGTGAATTTCTATTGTAAACGATACAAAAACGCGACGCAGGAATCCGCTGGATGCGAGAAGCGCAGAACTGGTGCAAGTGGTGGTGCTTGGCGGAGGCCTATCTCCGGCAGTGGACGTCTTTTGGCTGAAATGATAATGATGATGACAAAAAGCGACGCATTACCCAAGCAGCAATACTGCAATACTTGAGCAACCCAGATAAATATTTTGAGAATATTAACTACGAAGTCACAACTGTATTTTTTCGACCTACAAGTGAAGAAATGCTACACGAAACTCTTATACAACGTACAAAACAAAATAAACCAATTGAGAATAATCCAGTGACATGAATATTTAACAAATGAAGTGGAACTAAACAAAGAGTTGAACCAGCTTGTTTTTCCTCTCTGTTTAGTTGCTACTGATACTAGGTATTAATTCATTAGATTATTGATTATACCAAGTGCATATGTGTGCAATCGTAAAATTTCCTATTCCTAGTGAGATTTGTGATTTCAGTGATTTGTTTATTTTTGTGTCAAAAATATGTTATTTCTGACAAATATTAGATTTTATAAAGTCAAAGTAAAAAAAAAAAATTTTTGATTTTATAGTTAAATACTACTACCTATTTTTTTTTCACTTTGTTTTAAGATCCTTTTCTTATTCGTATCTATAATGCAATTTTATTGTGAGTGCTAGTAGTATTATACCTAAGGTTTCAAAGGAACCAGAATAACCGAAAAAACCGGGTACCCGGCTTGGATCAAAACCGAAGCAAAAAAACCGGTTTCTAAGATATGACCGGTTCTCCATGCCGATATGGCTTGCATGTCCTGTCAATTGTGATGGACACCACATGCCAGTAGTGCGCATATGGTGAAGTTGATGTTTAAAAAATACATCAAACAGTAGAGTGAGCGCATACAGACTAATCATGAATGCAGCAACAACCAGCAGCATAATATATCCCACAATTATTAGTGTCATTCAAAAGTAGATTTACTCAGTAATACCTACACATGCTTCATGAAATCAGTCATATGACATAACACAACTATAATAACCACACTAACCAGAATATTTTATTTGATGCACTATTGCATTACAGTATTTGCAGTGCATTCTTAACACAAACATCACCTACCAGAAATAATAGTTATTTTCTACCAACATTGCTCATATTCTTTTATTTGTGTTTCATTTAATGAGAGAACTTTTCTTTTGAAAGGAGACAAGTGTAAAATCAGGTTTATACTGTTAAATAAAAAACTATTTTATTAATATTGTTCAAATTTTATTGTGAAATTGTTTAATTCAATAATATAACAAGTTAAAGAACATGATAAGAGGTCTCTTTGTAACTGCCATATCAAGTGAGTAGAAGCCAATTTCATATTTCTGGAAACAGCGAGACATTGCTCATATATTTATACATATTCCAAAATGGACTATTTATAAAATTCTCTATAGGTGATTGTAATGGAAGAAAGTCTTGTTCTTTTCATGTGTAGATCCTTGTTAACTGTGCAATATGTATAATGTTTCTTAAACATAGAAAAGTACATCTATAACTTACTAGTAATTAAGACAACTTACTAACACTTAAAATAGTATGGTTGAAATGCCTCCATGTTATCACAAAGTCCATAAACACAATACACATTGTTCTTGTACTTTATTCTCTAATAGAACATTGACTCTCATAGTTCTGACTTGTCTGACTTGCCTCGCTCACCCTTAGCAGCTGTCAGCTGCTCGGTCAGGCATGAGTCATCAGCACCCCTCAGGGCATGTTGAGTACACAGGTGTTTGATTAGATCAATCTGTCCTTGGTGATTCCAATACCAATCCTCAACAGCCCCTTCATTCTCCTCCAATAGACTCTCACATTGTGTTTTCATGTAAGTTATCTCAGCAGATGGCTTATCCCACAACTCAAGTGGAATACCGAGATCTACCTTCACACCCTTGTCAACCAACCCATGTAGAGTTTTGAACGTTTGACTCATGCCTTTGGCAAACCTTGTACTATCCTGACGTTCTTTGTGGATGTTATATTCCAAAATTTTGTCACACACACCTTCTAACGATTCTATCAGTCTCAGCTCTGATTTCTGATACTTGGTCTTTTTCTTAGGTTGCACGTCGTCGAGCGAGTATCCAATTTCGATGACATCGTGAACTTTGCCGGTCTCCTCGAGCCTCCCTTGCAACTCGGTAGCTAAAATCTTGCATACCTCACACCGGTTTGCATATTTTACGCCTACGTCTTCTTCAGACCTGACCTCTGTTTCACCACGACATAAAATTTGAGTTGTAATTAAAACATACCAAACAATTTGGAAAAACATTGTACACAATCAATCAAGTGTTCAACCAAGTTCAAAACTGACTGGAGTCATGACTGGACTGACTCAACAATCAAAATCTGACAAACAAATCTTGCTCGACACATCATATTGACAGTTATGTGTGATTTTGACGGCACGCGTCAATTTAAAAAAATATTTCTTCTCATCTCCTCAAATAGGTACGTGTCTTTTGACTATTACGGGGACAGGCAGCTGACAATCAACTTTTTTTTTACTACCAGCAGCAGTACCGTCTTTAGGATAAATTCTGTCATTGTAGTTGAAAAACATGCTCACCCATACATCGATATACGTTACGGTCAGTTCTACAACTACAAATTTAAGTTGGTAGACTATTACTCGTTAACTTGTGATAGTTTTCTTTAATTTTTTATTTGCCATGCATTTTTTGACATATCCAAAACTAACCATTTAGCTGGCAGGGGGGGACACTTGACTCTAACAAAAAATAGCTCCATAGGCAAACGGATCCCTGGTTCTCACAAACCCACAATATTTTTGAACGGCCTATCCATCGATACCCCACGCCATGGAATAGACGAGAAAAAAATATCATCCCCATTTTATGTGGAAGGGAGGAACCCTAAAAAAAATTGATTTTCGTGGTTTTATTTGACGACTTTCTCGGCGTGATTAATATGTATACCCATACCAAATTACAGCTTTCTAGTACACACGGCTACACATCAAGCTATACAATTCCAGTTTACGCTGATCTCGCACTGTACGGAAATCTTATACAATGCGAGATCAGCTTATACTGGAAATGTATAGCTTGATGTGTAGCCGTCTGTACTAAGCGTCTCTGAGCTAAGCCGGGGACACACGGACGGACAGACAGACGGACATGGCGAAACTATAAGGGTTCCTTGTTGACTGCGGAACCCTAAAGAGGATTATTTGGTTGTTCATTGCAAAAACGGTCTGAAGACTCATCATCATCATCATTTCAGCCGAAAGACGTCCACTGCTGGACATAGGCCTCCCCCAAAGGGGGCGGGGGAGGTTTGTCATAATCAATTGCAGTATGGTGTTAAAATGCGTAGAGAACGATGCTGCCCATTTTCTAGCAAGTCCCTTAGTGGGTTTTTACGACACCCATGGGAAGAAATATTAATCAATTTTTTTTTTAATTATGTGGCAGTAAAAACACAAAATATCAATCAACTGTATCAACATGTTTGTATTTCATATTGAGCTTCTTTATTTAACCATTTTATCCATTCATCATTCACTTTCTTCTCTAAAGTAACTTCTTGGAACACTTCACTTGTGGACTTTTCCTGAAAGCCTAATTTGTTAAACATTTTGATACTGATATTGTTAGTCAGAGATATTTTTGCTTCAATTAACTTTAGGTTTATATGTTCAATCCCATACAGGAACATTAAGATTACAGCTTCCCATCCAAACTTTTTGCCCCGGGCTGATTCCTCTGCTATCATTATTTCTATTTCACCAGCAGCAAATTCATTGTCAGTTATGAATATGTTTGTGTCTCCAATCATTGCATCTAGGAGAAAGATATTTTGTTAAAACATTATTAGTTAAATTAGTGACTATTGATTATGAGACTGGTCTAGCGGGCCTACCTGTTTCTTCATTATGTTTATCAAACATGTGTTTGTCTAATATTATAAAAGTGCACTCTGAAAATAAAATTTTGTTTTTAATTACATGCTATCACTCGACTTAAGAAAACCACGGAATCAGAATTCAGTAGCTGTAAGTCTAGTAGCAATAAATACTAGGAATAAAACACACTATCTTCATCTTCGCGCCACGACTTTTGCATATCATACTCCTCGTCCAATGTCAATGGTTCTGATGCGGTGAGTTTCTGGAGTTCTACAGACTTCATCCATTCATGGTACCTGCAGAAAGTAACGGAGTTAATTAACATTATTTTATCATACCACTATTTAGGACAGCAGTTATCGGAAAAGGAACATTTACTTACCTGGGGACATGATATTCTCTATACGGTACTAATATTATGTTTTGTCCGACAATTCGAGTATTACTATTCAATTTCATCTTACTTGAATTTTATTCAATCATTTTGTCTAGAGGTAGAGGCACAACACAAGACAAGTTTGCATAAAATTTCGAATTTTGACATGTCATGTCACACACATACACATCCATTGAGATAGGAAAACTCCATCAGCTGGCTGCTGTCATTTTTTTATTTTTTTATTTAATGACCTGACTCAGAGTACTTTTCAGGGTTTTGTGGTCAACAAAGAACCCTATAGCTTCGCCATGTCCGTCGGTCTGTCCCCGGCTTAGCTCATAGATCCTTAGTACTAGAAAGCTGTAATTTGGCACGGGTATACATGTTAATCACGCCGACAAAGTGGTAAATCAATATAAAAATAAAATAAGGTTTCCTCCCTTACTACATGGCTACATATTATCATGCTATACATTTACAGTATAAGCTGACCTTTCAATGTACGGAAATCCTATACAATGCAAGATCAGCCTAAACTGGATAAGTATCGCTAGTTAACCGTGTGTACTACGTAAAGTGGGAATGATCTTTTTTTCTCGTCTATTCCATGGTGTATCCATGGGATAGACGAAATAGGACATCCCAACTATCAATATTATATAGTGCTCTGTGATCCCAACTACGGAACCCTTCATTGTGCGTGGTCCGACATGCGCTTGGTCGGTTTTCTATATATGTGTCCTGACTACTTGTCTGTCAGTTAGTGTCCTGTTTGAACTTGGGATAGTTTTTGTTCAATCCAAAAAAAGATCATGTGAGTTCTACTTTCTTTTCTCTCATTTATCCTTAGAACAATAACACCTACATTTAACATTCTTCACACGAGCTTTGATACAGGGCTGCTGGACCGTGGAAATTATTATTTTCCTTTCAACAAATTTCAAAATGAATTGCCAATAGAAAAAATCTGTTGCGGGGACACTGTCATTTCTGTCACTGTTACCCCTGCCAGTGTCACCCTCAGGTAGGTGTCACTGTCACCCAACCCAAGGCTGCATTCCGAATTAAGACCTTATTCTTTGTAATCGATTTTAGCGCGCTAAACGGTAATACGGAACGCGTAGGGTGCTAAAATCGATTACAGCGATTATAGTCATAATTCGGAATGCAGCCCAACATGGAAATGTCAAAAAGTGAGAATCCGAATCCGGCGTCCATTGTTGACGTTGTCTGTCCTATCGGAATCTTATCGTAGCAAATGTTTTATCTTGTTTTCGCGTTGCCCTTTATAATCGTTATCAACAAAACTACCTGGTGTATGAGCTGACCTAGTAATACATTTACTCAGTGTAAATCAAATTAATACATGGTTTTTGTGTCAACCTTTACTCGAGTAAGTTATTGTTGATAATCACCTCCATGTTTCAGAGGAAGTGTTTTTATTAATATGGATCAAACCATTACATTAAGTAAGTATTTAAAATAAATGGATCGCTCGTTTTCCAGGAATCCTTTCACGATGAATCAGTATGCAACAGAGCGACGTCTTTGTTGGAGTTACTTGTTCGTGGCTGTGTTCCTCGCTGTGTCAGTTCTATGCATTGGGATACCGTATAACCACTGGCGCACGACCCTGGATGTATGCCCGGGCGGCTACTTCGAGAACACCAATTGCGGCTGCATACTGTATGGGGTCAGCACATTTCAGTACTTCAATGGTGGTCATAACTCATACTGCTTGTATGCAGTTTTCGCGCCTCTGCCCGTCATTGTGTATGCAGTAGTCATGGCACTTTTTCATATGTACAGAGTGTGTATCAATAATGTTGGCCAGTATGAGGATGAGAAATCTACAACCATGGAAGAAATGTAAGTGTTCTAATGACAAGAACTAAAATGGTAAAGAAAATGTACTAAACTCTAATCTTAGTAGTCATTATCAGTTGTTAACATTGTGAGTCATTATTTCAGAGAGGGTGAATCAATAGTAGTGAGTACAAGGACCAGGGTGAGCAGAAGTAATGACTCAGTCATCTACTGCTGGATTCCAACATCATGTATTGCAGCGCTGTTTGCTGTGTACTCTCTAGTTCATGCTGCCATTCTGACTGATGGCTTCATCAGGACCTGCACACAGTACAGAGGATACTTAGTCAGGGTAAGAATAAAGTTATTTATTTTGGGAGATCTTATTTAATGAAATTGACAGTACAGGCCAAGGAAACAAAACATTCTAAAATTAATAGAGGATAAACAGACGCCAGCAGGTCAAGCTACCCGAAACTGACAAATTTGCCCCATCAACCTTAAACCTTATGCTGTAGGGATAAAGTTGAAAATGTATTAAAGAAATTTGACAAATTGTAGTAGCTTGATGTGGTGGCGTCTGTACAAGTCTCAGCTGTTGAAAACTGGGAACATTATTGGGTAATTTCATTGTCACTAAACTTAAAAGGTTACCCTTTTTTGTAGGCATTCTCTATTGGTTTTGTCTCTTCTAGGTTCCCATGCTTATTGTTTGGAACATTTTGAATGCAAAGTTTTAACTGTTTAACCATACTTGTGCATAGAGAATGTTGCTGCCCATTCCCTAGTAAGTTCCTTAGTCGCCTTTTACGACACCCACGGGAAGAAATGGGATGGTGCAATTCTTTACGTCTGGCACCAAACGGACAAACTGTTTAAATCTTACCAATAACATTGAGATTGAATAAAAAAAACAATTCGCTGTCTCACAAACCAATTAGTAATTATTGTTTCATTGTGCTCTTTTATAATTTCTAATGAGAAAATATTATTGTGGATGTCCACATCCGTAAAGTGTATGAAAATATGTGCATGTTATAACATTATTGTGGATGGAGAAAAGCGTTTTCATAAATTTCCATACATTTTACTTCCCTGTGTTATCTTGATGCCGTGAGGTGGACATCCACGATAACATTTACGCGTTCTAATTATAATAGCGCACATTAGGAAGGCATCTTTTAATTAGTTAATTGCGCCGTGGGAATTATGACTTAATCAACATAATTCTTATTATCATTGTGTTGCAGGAGCTTCGTGCCACTGGGGACCACGCGACCGCGATACACTTTCGTCTAGCATGCCAAGCGATTTACGACTTTATGGATTACCTACAGAAGGACGCGCCGAACAGCCGCCGAGGTGACTTCATTAATACTGGTGTCGCGTTACACATAGCTGTCATCACCGCCTGGGCGGCTGTAGGTATATGGGTAGCAATTGTTGTTTATACAGCCTTGAGAGCGTTTAAAGAGCGGCATGTACTCACGTGCTGTGGCAACTGAATAAAAATAATAATTTTGCAGTAATATTTAGCTGGAAGATTTTGGTAACGCACATTATAAGCTTAGTAAGCAGCTGATGTGACATCTAAAAAGCAAAGGCTAGCTGCTTTCTGTTAGGTCACCACAAAATATTTTTCTAATATTTTTATGACCATGAATGAACAATTAAAAGAGATTTGCGTTTTTGTCTCAGTGCCTTGAAATACGAATATTTCCAAACAACGACATAGGATAGATTTAACTTCCAACAATTTAACTTCCAATTTATATTGTAGGTATTACAATTACAAGATTGTACTTTATTACCAGATAAGCCATAGATTTACGAGTCAAGTAGCGAAGACTGAGCTTTAAAACGTAATGTTGTATTTTAGCTTTATTAGCATCGTAACAAATTAACATTCCACCGAACACGTGACTTAGTAACACAAGTAGTTATAATTACATTAATCACAATTTAATAATTATTCTTATTACCACTTTTTTGGTATTGACATTTTTACTATTGTATGTATTTGTAAGTTAAATGTTCGTCCAATGCTCTAAATTTTAAGCTACTTATACATTTCTATTGTTAAGATTTTTACTAAAATATACATCCCATTGTATATATTTTATAAAATATTCTTGTATTTTATAAAAATCAATATGTCGTCCATGTGCCGTCCAATTATTGTATTTAGATGTAAGTTATGTTTTTATTTTTAATTGTATTTTACTACAATCAATCAATAAATTTACAAAAATAAATTAAGTAAGTATATCATTTATAATTTTATTAAGTAAAGTTTTCATTACTAAAGTTTATTGTTAGTATTGGGTTTGTTTAAAAGATAAGAAAATACCAAAATATCACATAAAACATTTAATAGTAAACATTACAAAAACAACAACATTATAATGTTACGATTAATTAAACTCTAACATTTATTCTCAACGAATAATAAAGTACTTATAGGGATTTCCTGTGTAATATCAAAGACAACAAGACCCTAACTTCTTTCAATTCAATAAAAGTCACTTGGTAGCAGCTGCCCGCGCCGTAATAATAATTACAAAGAGTAATGGCTCATTTACACGGAGTAGGTCGCTTCGACAAAGCGTAGCGAAAAACTCGCCCCGTGTCTATAAGTATTAAATTTTAACCTATGTCTGCGATAATCGCATTTGCACATTCTCGCCTTAAACCGAGTGAGAAACTCTCGCCATGTAAATGAGTCTTAAATATTTCGATTATACCTTCCGCATAAACATAACTCATCAAATACAACATCAATATTATCTACATTTGTGTAAAACAATTGAAATAGAATTTGTGATTATATTGACAGGCTAAATACTTTGTAGAATACATTTGTAAGAGCTGCAATATCCTGCTAATTTTCAATTTCGTACATTCTTAGGAGATAAAATACCTTGTGTGAAGGAGATTACAGTATAATAATAGTAAAATACTTAGGTTTACACAAATATATAAGATAGGCTTTTCTAAATTACACATAGTCATACAAAACTTGGCTTTTTCAAGTGGGAGAATAGTATGAGTTTTTGCTTTGATGTAGTAGTATGAGCTTTAGATGTGTGCATCATATAATTTGTCAGTGTAGAGATAAAGATTGTTAGTGTTGTATGTGTGTTAACATTGATTAAATATTCGCTGACGCCTATTAGGTAAGTATATCAAAATATTGCAATTTTTTTCAACATGTCTCTTAAATATTAACTAATTCTTTACAACAACAATTTAATACTTTATCAAATTTTCATAAGAAGTTTAGGCATCTTCTTAAAAAATAATCTCTTTAAAGGAGTCTAAGAAAAATATCAATCACCGTTAAAATCAATAAAAGTGTCTAGTACAGTCTTGACAAAAATTGTGTAGATCTAAAAGTGGACAGATACATACTTACATGTAAATACTTCAGAAATCACAGAGTGTTTACGCTATGGAATGCATCTGGTACAGTAGTACCCAACTGATATGGCTTACCGATGTACCTGCGCAGAAGGTGAATTTTAAAAGTGCGGGAAATGCTATTGACCAAT
This sequence comes from Tiliacea aurago, assembly GCA_948098905.1. Classification (NCBI taxonomy): domain Eukaryota; kingdom Metazoa; phylum Arthropoda; class Insecta; order Lepidoptera; family Noctuidae; genus Tiliacea; species Tiliacea aurago. Next base: position 19,744,989 of record OX402578.1, on the reverse strand, counting down.
CGGCACGCTCCACGCACCGCGGTTCTTTTTCCTGTACCGCTATTGGTCGGCAGCTGCCGCCATGTTAGCGCGCGCCGCGTGGCATGTTTGTCAGCCGCCATACTTCTGATCGAGTGCACGCTAACAGCTCCAGTGTATTATGAACCTTATAATAGTGACCTAAGGTTGATTGTAAGTTTTAAGCATTCTTTCGTTAATCATCGGGGCCATACTTTCTTTTCTGTGCGAACGAAGATTCACGACGCGCCTTATCAATTGGGTACCACTACACACCTCTGTATCAATAATAATTGCTAAATGGTAGTAAGCATTACCAATTTCTAATTGCTTTTTTAAATTCGAATGCACCTTAAGGCCGCGCGTATAGAACGTTTTAGACCAAGACGAACGTGATCATACATTCACTATACGTACCGTTGAGCGGCTCGCCCTTGGGTCGGTAATAGCGAAGACAATGAATTAAAGTGTTCATCAATTTATAAGTGTAGTGTAGACAATAGAAATATTCATTAGATATAGATCGAAATACGTATAATATTAACGTGAGTAATACAAAAATTCTAATTTATAAATTGAGTAAATAGCCTATAGTAGTCCCTTAAAGAACCATAGATTAATATAGGTATCTAGGTATGTCTGGAACCATTCAGCCTGTTTAGCTGTCCTAAAAAACTAAATCGCCATACAAGAGGCGCAATTTTGGCATATCATTATTACTATTTATAAGTCTTATAACATAAGGTTGTGATGACAAATTGTGATAAAAGAAGTGTCTTCTTAGAAAACACTTCTGGTATCTACTAAGATTTTGGCAAATATGATAACTATGGCATTGTGACTTAAAAATCGAAAAATTAAATAACTCTATAGAGTACAGTGCTAGTCTATGTGAAGATTCATTACTGTTTTTAGTAGATCTGTACCTATCTATGTACTATTAAAAACAAATAATCACAGATTCATTAAAAAGAGAGAGTGACGACACAATTTCGAACGCAATCTGCAATCTGTCGTTGCATTCGATTGGTAGGTAACAAGTACCGAGAAATATTACATTAAGGCCAGTCTGAACATAGACCGCTTCATGTCACCATTTAGTTCCTAAAAAATATTACAGCCTCCTCGATCATTTCTGCAGATGTGTGTTACGAAAGGACCATCACCTAGCTTCTTTCCATTCCAACTATGTTGGGGCAAATCTTACAAAACTATATCTACATACATAAATAATATTCTTTGTTTTAGGACTTCACTTACACTAGCAGCTGGACTGCTGCCATACTTTTTAAACGTAAATAATAAGTACAGCCTGTATAGATGTTGCATTGCACAAGCGCGCGTCAACCATTGCAATTAAAACCTTATGTCAATGACATAAAAGTCATATGAAATGCGCTCGTGATTTGCAACAACTATAATAGTTTACTTGTCTGTATTGCCGCACTCCGCCTCCCAGTCGTCAGATATAAACTTGCTAACGTGCGTACTAAATTGACTGTACGTACACGGATCATCACAGAATGGTAACTTCAGCTCCAAGGGAACTTCCACTCTTGTGTTGTTGCGGTAGAATGTCTGAAATTATGAGAAATGCGACTTTTTAACAGATTGAAAAACATTTTGAAGGAATCATCGCCCTTGTTTTACGCACTAATTTAGTCGCCCTAGCATGGGAAAAGTTCCTTATGAAGAGGGCACCTCTGCCTATCTTTTCCGGAAATATAGGCGCGATAATATCCTAACTAATATTATAAATGCGAAAGTGAGTTTGTTTGTTACGCTTTCACGTTATTTATAACGGCTGACCGGATTTAGATGAAATTTGACATGTTGATTGAATGATCATCATGATTGATGATTTCTTTTTCTTTTTTTTTTCCTTCTGGCTTCGCACGGTTTGTGCATTTAGCCAATGTCAAGTTTTAGTTCTTGTATAATATTGATGAAATGAATTATAAATGCATGATGATGATATCCCCGCCCAATCCCCTTGAGTTTCAGTAAAGATGTGGCACTTTACTGAGTCCTCACGCGGACTTCTTGAGAGAACTTGAAGCGAAGTTGCACTGTTTTGTTTCATTTGCCTACACTAGTGCACGTTCACAAACACTTAATGGTTAATAATCCACCATTATTACACATTAATATTCGGCTAAACACAAATTTTGAAAAATTAAACATACTGCTGAACATGACGCTTCACTTTCCCGCCAAGAAGTCGATTGATGATTTGTTTGATTTTTTATTTTATTTGATAATTTGTTTTTTTTTTATTTGTGTTTATTTTTTTCACTTGGGTAGACCATGACCTGCAGGCTTAGCACGAGAACCCTCTCTACGCGTTTTGTCGACGGAAGAATAGACAAAAATGACGTTTCAGTGTAGACAACAGAAAGTTTTCTACTGTCTGTAGCACGGCGATTACAAAACCAAATGTGAAGAGACTTGTCTTCTCTACCCTTGACAACTGTCTACAACGTCGAGCACGGCGTACAATCTTTCTCCGGTGTTGACAGCTTGGGATAGAAACCTTTCTTCCGAAATAGTCTACATATAAAATGACCTAGACAACGATTCGTTAGTTGTTTTTTCGTTAATTCGAGTAATTTTAGGCGGTGCTTTTTTACTTTTATCATGTATTAAGCTGAAATTAACAAATTGCGCTTTTTATTTAAGTTTTTTTATAGAAAAACTTCAGCGAAGATGGGAAAGAAATACTATTAGAGAGCTTGCTTTGCTTGTTTGGGAGCCTTTGATCTCACGGGAAGTGAGTTCTGTAGAATTATTAAATAAGCAAGGAGATAGTGCAATCAATGTTTATGCGAAGAACTCGGCTAGGACCTGTCGCCCAAAATAATAATAGATTTTTGGAATTAACAATAAAATAAGAACAACAATATAAGTATTCTACAGTTTTTACACTATGTTGTCCCTTTACTTTGATTTATTAGACCTACATTCACAGGGAATATAAAACATCTGATTATAAGCCAAAATCTCCTCATTGAACACTAAATTATTTATTTATGAAGTACTAGCTGCCGCCCGCGTTGCATTAAGGCTTCTACATACTGGCGCGACACAAAGGCCCCGCACGTCGCGTGACGAGCGGTGCCTTTGTGTCGCGTCGCGAGTCACTCTGGTCTGTAGAAGCTTTTACTATGTAGTGATTATTATTTTCATTTACTTAAATCTTACACACTCAGTTTTAAATGGAGCGTTTACCTACTAATAAATAAAATATCGATAAACAACAATACAATAACAATGTTAGTTCCTAGTAAAAAACAAGGGCTCCCGCAGACAGGCGCGACGTGATAGCGCGACCCGCCAGTCTGCAGTACCCTTAAAGGATACTTCTTGCGTGACGCCATCAAAATAGTATAATTATGGCTCTTTATTTAAATAATGCCTGTACATTATATGCAATTACCAATATTATATAGTGCTCTGTGTATGCAATACAAATGAGTTTTAAAACTTAGTGGCGCCACAGCCAATGATGTATTACCTATATTACGTCATTGGCTACAGCCATTTAACAATATTTTTAAAAGGGAGATGCGCTAAGGTAGCCCGTGAAATTCAAATTTGATTACGTTTTTTGCAATTTGCAAGTCAGTAACACGTTATAAGTTGATTTAAATATGATTCGCGGCCGTAAAAAATATTGCTTTACAGAATTATAATCATTAGAATCGGCAAAACAACTAACTCTCTTCAAAAAATCCTTAGAATTCAAAAAACGTTCGAAAATTTGAATTTCGCTGCTACTCAGCGCATCCCCCTTGACCATTTGCGTTTTGTAATTGAAGAACTTTGCTTACATGTGACAACACTTTGCTTCATAGATTTGTTTGAGAACGAAACGCAAAAGTACGGTAAAATTGGGTAGTAATGCACACCACTAGCGAATACCCCGTTGCTATGGACAAGTCCCTGTCTACGAAGAAACCCGAGTCTAGGTGTGTCCTCGTGCTCGCGAAGAAGAGATAACGGGAAGTGTAGACAAGCGATGTCTATTCTATAGTAGAGTAGAGATCGAAAACGCCATGCTAAGCCTGCTGGGGGTCTACTCCGAACATAAATCCGAAGTATCGGCCGAATGTTCAGTTCGTTTCTTGACTCCCAAAGTTTCCATAGTTGACTTTGAATCCTTACCCGACTTCAAGTCACGTTTTTTACATTGACTTATCTCTTTGATTGTCGTTTTTTTTGGCCGAACATTCGGCCGCTACTTTGGATTTATCTTCGGAGTAGACCCCCTGGATTAGGACATATGATACTTTTTATCCCGATATTCCCACGGGATGGAGACTTATGCGGGTGAAACCGCGGGGCTAATTATGTTATATGTATTTTAAATTCGGGGTATAACATTATCATCTGCCAGCCTTTTCCCAACTATGTTGAGTCAGCTTTCAGTCTTACCGGATGCAGCTCACTACCAGTATTTTACATGGAGCGACTGCCTATCTGACCTCCACATCCCAGATAATACTGGGTAACACGATACGATACGATACGTCTGGACTTTAAAAGAGACTGTGACCTCTGAGTTTGTTTCGGCCTTTCTTTTCAGAGTAGTCAGTTACGAAACGCCGACCTCATCTAATTTTAAAAAAAAATATGATTGACGTGTAAAAGTGTTTGTTACCTACTTACAGAAATAAGTCATTTATCATTTATACCCCTTGGTAAGACCAAGACTGGTTGTCAGACTTTCGGGCTTCTGACGACCCGTAACAACTGTCAAAGATCCACAAATGATAGCTGGGACTCGGCTTAATGTGCTTTCCGAGGCACGGAGGGGTCTTGGTATGTAAAGATATCAAAGGTCATCCATCTACGGACCAACCATGGCAAGCGTACTAGATCGATTGAAATTCGCGGTATACGTAATTAGTTTTTGTTTACCCTAAATCCGAAAAGGGGTCATTGTACTCATCATTTTTATTTTATTTTATGGGACCAAACTAGAAATCGCAAAAAAAAAATCTGCTGTTCTATACATTTGTGTTCACTTAAGAGGCCGACTACCATCGCCGCGGTGAGCGCAAAATTCGTTCGGAATATTGCTATCTCTGTTTGACTCTCTGAGTATGTGAGCGGCGGACGCGGTCTTGTGCGTGTGTGTATTAGTGGATAGATAGTTATTATTAGCTGTAGGTACTTATCGTTTATTCATAACTACTCGGAGGCATCTATATTTACTTATTAGTAATTAGGTATGTTCATTACTTGTTTTATTTTTGTTGACTACTTCGGGGAATCGTTAGTAAATGTACAGACTAGTAATGCGTTTTTTGGAAATTTCTTTAGAATGCCGATATCTCAACATAATAGGATATCTAGGCCTTGTAGTGAAAATCTAGTAGATACGTCATACATAAGGTAAGGTACCTATATTATATCGTCCAAGGGACTACACATCACACGCACGTCGCGTATATATAAAGTATTGGGATATTTATTTTAAACCTGCTGTAAATTGAAATAACATATTATTTCAATTTATTTCCTATCACAAATTAAAAAAAAACAGCCAAGTGCGAGTCGGATTCGCGCACGAAGGGTTCCGTACCATTATCTATAAAAACGGCAAATAAATCTAATTTGTTGTATGGGAGCCCCCTTAATTATTTATTTTATAATTTTTTTTTGTATATGTTATTATAGCGGCAACAGAAATACATCATCTGTGAAAATTTCAACTGTATAATTATCACGGTTTATGAGAAACAGCCTGGTGACAGATGGACTGACAGACAGACAGACGGACAGCGGGATCTTAGTAATAGGGTTCCCGTTTTACCCTTTGGGTACGGAACCCTAAAAAGACAACTATTCCAATTATTTATAAATCGACGATATCCGTAAATACAGATAAATAACATAGTTCTGAGCTAAGAATAATAAAAATAAAAAACAAGGATTTGGAATAAACATTTATTTAGTTATGTTCTAACTTCATAGTTATAGATAACATAACACCAACATTGTACACTTAGTTCGCAATAAACGATTTGAATTTGGATTTATTCATCTATAACTCGCAACGTGATATAGTCGTGTAGGGTGACCATATATTATCGACTGAACGAATGACAAAAAATACAATTATGGTAATCAGAATACATAGTGTCAAAGATCAATATTTATGCAGTTTATAATGAAGTCGATTTACCAGTTCTTGTCGACACAAGCTACCTATATCCGAATAGCTCCTGTCGTTTTAAAAAGATTAGCCAGTTATCAAGTTATTATCGGAGCTGCCTCCCCAGGGTCACCAAAGTCCAGATAATAATCTCAGAATGATTAAATAAACTAGAAAGACTCTGATCTTTTCATTTTAGTTTTATCAATGTTTTGTGTAATAGGAACATCACAAAAAAAAGTCCGTGCAAAAACCGGGCCGAAACCATAAAGCCGCACTTGTCCAGACAAATCCGGTCGTATGGTCACCCTACCTCCTACTCCTCTTTATGATAAATTTGCATGTGTTCCGTAATACCAAAAATGATGAATGAAAACTTAATGTTTTTCATGTTTTTCGCTAATTTGTAACTTGATAATATAAGCTATGTTGCTGCATAAAGGATATTTCAAATATTGTTGTTTATAATACAGAAAAAAATATATGAAAACATGTCATTTACGCTGTAAAAATGTGCGAAATGCAATTCGCTATAACTTCATTTTACGTAACTTTTTTTGGAAAAAAAAGATGTAGGAACCTAGATAAATACTGTCTAAATCCGAATATCAACATAATATGGTGGAAATATGCTCAAATTTCAAATAATTTTGGTATCACGTTTGTATGGACAATTCATTCATCGCCACACTCTTAAATCGACAAAATGTATGGAACAGCTGATTTTTTTTTCGCGATTTCTAGTTTGGTCCCATAGAAAAATATGTTCAAAATGATGAGTACAATGACCCCTTTTCGGGTTTAGGGTAAACAAAAACTAATGTTATAAATGCGAAAGTAACTGTCTGTCTGTTACCTTTTCCCGCCTTGAGGCTAAACGGATTAAGATGAAATTTGGCACATGGGTAGACCATAATGATATTCTATCTCAGTAGTACCTCCCGTGGGATAAATTCCGACCATCACGCGGGCGAAGCCGCGGGCAAAAGCTAGTATTCAGTATATAGGGTCAAATTAGCTAGCGTAACTCAGCAGACGTGATGGCTGTCGTTATCCAAACAGGATAAAACAAAAAAATAAATAAATTTGATGATGTTTTTTTTTGAGGTTATCAACCGCCGGTAGTGTAGTCACTTAAAATATCAGTATAAAATCCGTTTTTTTTTTGTGTAAACTTCACTGATGTGATGGATATCCATATCTCAACACGATACAACCGATTTTATCAACTAACACATCAAGTAACAACACTACCCCGCTGGTAGTGTTGTTACTCGAAGTGTGACCTTTTTTGTCCCAAAAAAAAAATCATCAAATCTATTTATTTTTATTTTGTCGTGTTTAGATATCGATACCCATCCCGTCTGCGGAGTTTCTCTAGTTAATTTAAAATTACCTTTATAAATGACTTGATATTATGATGTTAAGAACTCTTTGAACTTACCTTCACAAAGAATGTCTCCTGTTCAACATCTTCGTGCAACTCAATCACGATGCTGGCTCCATACTCGGGCTCCAGCAGGTCGTTGAACCCGAAGGCGCGCCAGACGGACACGACTGTGACGTCATGTCCAGAATACACGTATAGGGAGCGGTCCACGTTCTCGTGAGCGACGGACTCGTCTAGGTACTGCTTTATCTCTTTTAGAAGTGGACCTGAAATTACACACTGAATGAATGAATGAATTTGACGAAGCTATTAAACCGCGTCGAATGGCGTATAATTGAGACTTTTCTGATAAGGCCCTGATTTTGTATGTATAATTAAAACTACACTCGCGACCAATAAACTGGAATCACTTCATCGTCCGCTGCTCGAAACAATTTTTTACAACTTCTATGTATAATGCTATTAACTATCATCATCGTTTCAGCCGAAGAGACGTCCACTGCTGGACGTAGGCCTCCCCTAAAGGGGGGGTTTGCCATAATCGCCACGTTTGGCAGGCGGGTTGGCGATCGCAGTATGGTGTTAAAATGCATAAAGAACGCTGCTGCCCACTCTCTAGTAAGTCCCTTAGTCGCCTTTTACGACACCCACGGGAAGAAATGGGGATGGTGCTATTCTTTACGTCCGGCACCAAACGGACAATGAACTATGGATTGTGGCATATCATTTGAAAGGCAATTTTATTAGCTTATTTCAATAACATAACCAAAGATTATTCACCTTATGTCATGGAACGTAAAACAAAAAACATCAATCTTTAAAACAAAACATCATATTCCGTGGTATTCCTGAAACCCTATAAAAAGGGGGCGTTTATGAAAATTGATCATCAGTCCAATATTTCACGTCACCGAGAATACTGAAGCTAAAAAAAATGGAAACCACACCTATAGAAGCCGCTCAAGTCGTCATCCTAATCCAGCAAGGATTGTCTCAGCGTACTATCGCTCGACAGCTTCATTTAGAAAGAAAAATGATGATGTTGTTCAAAATGATGAGTATAATGACCCCCTTTCGGGTTTAGGGTAAACAAAAACTGATGTTGTATTTATGTTGGTGCGTGCGGCGGCCGACTGACTCCTCAGCAGGGCGCATGGCGCGCACAGAACATGGCGCTCGCGCTGCACCACCGAGGCAGGCGAAACATCGCGTTGTACTGCACTCGAATGTCGCTCAGTGCCGCCTTGGTGTAGTTTGTCGACAACTCGACTGTGCAGTAAACAGCTGGGCCTTCACAACGTAACTACACATGTTGCCACGCACCGATATGGCTCGTTCCCTGTCTTTCTATATCGGTGTGGTCGGAGAGGTCGGCTTTTATTAAGTGACCTATGTAACAATACTGATATGTAATTATACTAACAACTCACCAACTTGTAGCCTCTGCAAGGTCTCATTATAAGACAGCAAAGCTAAACTCAGCATGAATGGAGTCCGCATTTTACTAGGAAACACGGTCCTCGTCCACTCAGGCAGCTTGAGCCCCGCCTCCTGCTCAGCTAATAGTGTGCTGTACAAGAAATCCACTGGCAAGACACTGCGCATGCTCTGATTCGTGTGTTTACTCAAATAGTCAAATAACTCTGTGAACTTTGGGTCGGCGTTCTTTTCGGCCAGTTGCTCTTCATACATTGCTTTCCATACTTTGCATGGTTTTGTTGCTGCAACTATCTGAAATAGAAATTATATTGAGTTTTTAATGTAAAATTTACGATTTTGTGCGCACAGACTGCGGCCTGGAATAAGGAGTAGTTGGAAAGCAGGTTTAACATTCGCCGATTCCAGCATCCGCTTTTGCCTGCTCCCCCCCCTGCTCGCACGACGATATTCTGTTTCAGCCGCACTGTCTAGCTGCCATCGATATTATTTTAATAAAGCTCTATACCTAAGGACAAACTAAACTAAGACACATTATGGTCATGACTTACATTGTCCAGTTCCCTCGGCAGCGAGTGTACAGGTACCGGCTGCCACGGCAGCTCTGGATGCCACATCTGCCTTTCCGTAGGCGGGTACAGGCCCGCAAGGAATGTGTACGCGCTCATGAGACACCGGGACTTGTCGCTGCTGCGTATAAACACGTCCTTCTCACAGTATTCCTCAGGGATAAAGTTGGCATAGTAACTTCTGTACTTCTTGCCTAACTCATACAGTTGAAGCTTGCCAGCCTAGAAAAGCAAGAATCCTAACTAATATTATAAATGCGAAAGTGGGTTTTTTGTTACGATTTCACACAAAAGCGGCTGATCGGATTTGGATGAAATTTGGCACATGGGTAGACCTTAACCCATGATGCGGCGCGCGATCTAGTCTAGATTCCTGTGAAAATCCCCGGGTGAGCTTGCTATCTAGACTAGATTGCTTGGCAAACGCGCCACATAGGACCGATTGTCGAGTTTCGTCGCCATAGTCAGACGCGGCCGTTACCGCGCGGTAACCGCTCGACAGCCGCGACCCACGCGGTTTGGCGCCAAAATCGTCGCCATAGTCAGACGGAGCCGTTACCGCGCCGTAACCACTCGAAATCCGCGACTCACGCAGTTTTGGCGCCAAAACCGCGCGCGGATAACCTGGGTTAGAGCTACTTTTTATCCTGGATTGCAGACGAAGTCGCGGGCAGCAGCTAGTAATTTATAAAAATTAAAAAGCTTTCATGGACTCTTAGTTTCCAAAGTGTTAGAAAGAACCTTATTTACTGAACTATTTGAAAGCAATATAAATCTGACATTGCTATTTTATTTTACAGCTGTTGTTTTCAGTACTTATTTCTTATTTTAACTTTTCTTATCTCAACTCAATTTAACAAACAAGTCTCATTATCATACACAATGTTTCATCATGTTTGATTAATTTTATAGCCATTTTATAGCTATAACTTCGTATGCATATTACAGAAATCTTGATTGGAAAACTGCAAATGTAAGTTTGTACGCACAATATTGAGATTCTTATACGTTTTCCTGTAATCTTTATGAAAAGAACTACATTCTGTAGTTTAAAAAAAATTTAGTCTCAGTATTTTCAGGGATGAAGGTTTAATTAATGGATAATGGTCAGTTTTCTTCTATTTCCTTTTCTTTTTTTTTTTATATGTCACACTGTACAGTTTGCAAGACTTTTATTTTTTATCTTCTAATTTGCCCCCATAATTTTAAGTGACAGTGACCACATAAATTTATATTATGTGTACCAAATTTGAACATAATTGGTCCAGTAGATTCGGAGCAAATTGGCTGTGACAGACGGATAGACAGATATACCCAAGAGTGATCATATAAGGGTTCCGTTATTTCCTTTTGAGGTACGGAACCCTAAAAAATCTAAGAATTATAATTATTTTAAGTTAACACCATCAGTTTCCTTAGCCATTATTAAATTTTTTCTTCGCAATTATACACTATTTTACTTACATTAGTAAGACCACCAAGTCCATCAGGCCATTGATAGTTTCTGTATGGATCACTGCTGTAGGTTTCTACAGGGGTCCTGGCTCCATGGCGGAACAGCTAGGAAAATAATAATATTGGATATTAAAATACTGGTATTCAGCTGGATCCGGTTAGACTGGAAGCCGAGGAAGATAAGAAAACAAAAGATAGTTAAGAATGCCTGCAATAAATTTATTATCATCATTGCACAGATTAAGTAGTACTCATCATTGCTAAAGTATGTTTTTATAAGAGAGGGATGCCCAAATAATATGCATACTATTGTATAGAATCGAGTTCTTCAACTTAAGGCGCAACTAGTCGATACTTTTTCCATACAAATTTCGGGGGGGTTTTACTCCACTGTTACACATTGTACATCTAAAGTAAAACATGATATCGTTTTGTCTTATTATTAATTTTGTCTGTACAGAAGCAGAATAGTAAAAAAAAAAGGCATTAAAAGTTATGATCCAACAAAGATTCGTTTTTCCTGCAAATTTTAACGCAACTTTGGGCGTAAATAAGTAATAAAAGAAGTATAAAATCTCGAAAACAAAGCTCGTTCCGACAAAGCTCAATTGTCGAAGATAATAATAAACTTTAAGGCTTCTACATACCAGCGCGACGCGACACGGCACAAAGACCCCGCGTGTCGCGGGACGAGCGGTGCGTTTGTGTCGCGTCGCGCGATAAGTCGCCCCGGTATGTAGAAGCCTTTATTCGTAATTGATTTATGCAGGAGTTTTTTCATAAAACCCCACCTTCCAAAGGAGTTTTCGTATTTTTTTACGCGCGCGGTTTAGTATGAATTATCGTGCACTGTGTTTGTGTGCGTGCGACTAGACGTTATGCGTGTAGACTAGCTTCTAACTGCACATCACTGGTGCTATCTCTGTCGGACACGATGCTAGGTGAGACAGCGTGCTTTTTGGCCGCGCCCGCCAGTGAATTCGAGCCCGCGACTAGTTGGCTCTTAACAGACAGCTGTGCTGCTGGGGAGTTTGTTGCATCACTTCTTCTCCCAGCTAAAGCACTAGGAAGTGGTGAAGTCGCCCCGCAGAGGACTGATTTTGATGTTCTAAAGCCCCGTACAGATTTGCGAAACGTAGCATGCAATGTAACATGAAAGGAGCATTTCATAAGTGTGGACGCAGGGCGCGCACAAACCGAGCTCAGTCTGTCGAGAACACGCGAAGAAGCTTTCTTCCATGGTTCGCTCGCGTTCCGCAGTACAGACACACACAACCCGTCCACACTGACGCTTCGTGCACACCAAAGAGTAGAGTAACTATATACGGAGTGCACACTGCGCGCCCCTTTGTGTTCGGCGAAAAAACCGACAAATGGCGGATCGCGGCGCGCACGAGTTGAAATGCTCTTGTTCGGGCGCGTATTGAGCACGTTTCGTGCGCGCAAGCCGTCCACACTATGGGAATTCTGTTACAATGCATGTTACATTTCTTGATACATTTAGCAAATATGTACGCGGCTTAAAAGTGCTGATTCTCAGCTTAATTTTAAGCAATGATTTTTTTTATTTGAATAAATATGTCTGTTATGAAACTTAATTTAGAGAATCAAAGCGAGGATATCAATGCAATCCATGATAATATAAATTAAAATCAATGTTTATTATTGATTTTTTATTCAGTAATTTGTTACACAGATTACTTGACCTGATTTAACTAAAAAAAATCTATAATTAATGCTTTCAATTAAATCCTGAAACAACATGTTGCTGCATTTTGTAGGCTTAATATACTGTAAATCTGTAGACCATTTTCTATTTTGTTAAGTACCTGGTGATTTTGACGGGCCTATGCTGTCCTCTCATACTTTGAAAATATTGTAAAAGCCAATTTTTTTTTTAAAGAGTAACCGTGGAGTTTCTTGCCGGCTCTTCTCCATAGGAAACAACCAATTGGAACCATGCACTTAGCTTCTGACGTTTCATAAGTGCCCATGTAGGCTTATGTGAAATAAAAATATTTTTGATTGATTGATTGATTGCATACAAAAAAAAAAAAAATGTGGTGACAAATAATACATTGAATACTTACAATAATAACAAGACGCAGGGTCTTAGACTCGTAGGGCAGAGTCTCGCTGAGTACACAATAACCGAGCAGACAGCTAAGTACAGCTAGTCCAAGTACCACAACAGCCACAGTTGATGACCGCTTGGGGATCTGGCCGCACGCTGAGCGCTCCACCTTAGGCGTCGAAGGCCTACGCCACGTATTTTCATCGTTATCATACTCCATTGGCACTGAGTCGCGAATAATTGAGTACATAAATAAGGCTATCCACAAAAATAGGCAAAGGGTTTACACAAGTGACAATAAACCCTTGAAAAGAAGGAAAGATGATGTTACACTGTTAGATATACAATAATGGCACGTTTATCTTCTACTACAATACATGTTTGTTTTTGCTTTCACATTACGAAGAAATAATGAGTATCATTAAAAGTTTAGACACTAAACGTGTTTGTGAGTACAACAATTACACTGCACGATATCTGGTCGTACAATTGGTTTAAAATAAAGCTTAAGTTAAAGAGTCCAACTATGACGAAGTACGCATCCTACGAATAATGAGATAAAATTAAATTAATTAACAAATTCACAACTCATTTTCGTGTTCGTGACTGAATGACGTTTGGTCGTCGTTTTTTGACAGACCGACAGTGACACTGACAGTATGTATCTTCATCTTGACAGCATGTATCATTGAGATAGGAAAACTAAAAAACTTTTTTTTTTTTATATTATGTATTGCATTTCAGTTCAGCATTTCAAATTGGAGTTTTTTTTTTAAATAATATTTTAATGGCCTGGTTGGTGGGATCTTTTAGCCAAGTCTTTATTTAGTTACAAAACTTGATTTATTGATGAAATTAATTATATTCAATGCATGATGATGATATCCCTGCCCGCTCCCCTTGAGTTTCAGTAAAGATGTGGCACTTTACTGAGACCTCACGCGGACTTCTTGAGAGAACTTGAAGCGAAGTTGCACTGTTTTGTTTCATTTGTCTACACTAATGCACGTCACAAACACTTAATGGTTAATCCACCATTATTACAAATTAATATTCGGCTAAACACAAATTTTGGAAAACTGCTGAACATGACGCGTCACTTTCTCGCCAAGAAGTCCTTGGAGTAATTATTTAGGGTCTTCAAGCAGGCACCGGTTCAAATCCATAGACCATTCCGCAGCCAGCCACATCTTTCTGTGTCAAAGCTATTTTCTTAGTGAGGCCTAGTACCTAATGAACCCTTTGTTGAGTATTAAAGATATGATCTAGTGATTGAGGCTCACACGAAATATTTTTTTGTGGATCAGGTAAACAACCGAAAATAACCGTGTTAGGTGGAGGGCGAAGATAGACCTATGTTGGTGTGGATAGCTAAATGCTCATCATGATGTTATACCGATAATATTAATAAATAGCTATGTAAAGACAACTGTGAATAATGTTCAGTGCCTCAGTGTCAGTGGTAGTACACCAGCTGTACATTTTTTTTACTGGTAACCTACACAATGACTTCACAGATGATTTACATTATTCACGTCAATCAAAGAGTAGAGTAACTATGACGTCAATGTTATGTCAAAATTGTCAAATGTAAATCAAAAATTCACCAAATTCGTGGTGATTGTGGTGAAGCGCGCGGTGACGCTGTGTGTGTGCTGTGTACTAAGGCTGTGTACAAGAATTTAGTTTGGTTCCACAGAAGTTTACGGAATACAAATCGTAACTTTTATAAGACCAAATAGGGTGACCGTGAGTACCATCATATTTAATCTAAGAATTCCTCAACAAATGATGTAGTTCGCGAGCGGGAAAGTAAAGTAGAACAACTAAGTAGGTACTTGCTGGAAAAGTTTTAAGATTATAAAAGGGATGGAGTTCTATTTTATTTATGTAAAATCAGTCACTATTTTCACAACTTAACCACTGTAACAATCATCTAAATCTGAATCTATTCTTAGACACACATAATATTTATATTTACAAAATTCCACGTATTATTTTATTGTAGGCTTGCAGAACACACAATGCCCTTCTTCAGTCGAAGATGTCTGAGCACAGCCAAGCTGGTGGGCAAGACTGCCCTAGTGACCGGCTGTAACACCGGGATAGGGAAAGAAACTGTGCTGGATTTTTATAAGAGAGGTAAGTCAGACATAATTTCTAAACACCTTCACTGCTGGACATAGTCAAAATTACTGCTTTAAATGTATAATACCTAAGTCCATTTATAAAATTACTACCTTCTGAAACATAAATCACAATCTACCTAGCCTTTTTCCAACTGTGTTAGGGTCGGCTTCCTGTCTTACCGGATGCAGCTGAATACCAGTATTTTACATGGTAGTAAAAAAAAAATTATAATAATGAACATATTGAATGGCAGCAATAGATTTTAAAATATGACTGCTGCATGGCATTCAATGTGTTCAAATAGAGATGGAGTGCTAATGGCTTTGGCTTTCATGGTTGACCTCAGATTCATTATGTCATATTGCCTACCCTACACTGAATCATTGAGTTAATAAAAAAAATCTAAAAACCTTACTGCGTAAAAAGTGAACTTAAAAAAGATGAAATAAATAAATAAAAAAATTTCATTATTTGTATAGAATGCAGGTGGAACCAAGATGGAAACAAGATTTTAAAAACTGTCAACAATCTCACACGGAGGCAATAAGTTGTTAAGTGTATTTGTAAAGTAATTGTTTAGAAGATGCCTCTGACTGCATGAGATTGTTAACTATTTAATCCGAATCGGTTGCGAGATTTATATAAACAGTGTTTATATAAATCTCGCAACCGATTCGGGTCGCGGAACATGACGCGAACCAGTGCAATTGCACTACTGCGGTTTCGCTGCTATGGTTTCGCGGCGGAGCTCGGAGGTGTGCTACCAGCGATATTGTTACTAGTACCTAAAGTTATACTGATAATTTATTATGAGTAAAAAAGTTATGAAAAATACAGTAATAAATTCTGGACTATTTATAATACTGATGTCAAAGATGATGATGAGGTGATGTCTGTTGTCAAATTCAAGAAAAGCAATAAAGACCTGAATTGAATTACATTTTCAACCATACAATGTAAAATGTTTAAATTCCACAGGTGCTAAGGTGATAATGGCGTGTCGCAGTATGGAAAGGGCGGAAGAGGCGAAAACCGACATTGAGAAAGTCTGCAAGGATTTGACAGATACTGGCAACATTGTCCTAGCGAAATGCGACCTCACCTCGTTGAAGTCAGTCCGAGAATTCGCACAAAGTATTCTAGATACGGAACCACAGATAAATATTCTCGTGAATAATGCTGGGGTCATGATGTGCCCTAAAAGTGAGACAGATGATGGGTTTGAGATGCAGTTTGGAACAAATCACTTGGCACATTTTTTGCTGACCATGCTTCTCCTGCCACGTATCAAGAATAGCACGCCGGCGAGAATCGTTACTGTTTCGTCTAGAGCGCATATTAGTAAGTTCACAATTTATTTGAATTGGAGAGAACAGAAAAAATGGTTCGAAAAGTACAGCTTTATGGAGAGCACAGGGATTTAAAGAGCGTCGTCTTTGGACTTTGACGCTCATTCCTATCATATGTGACAGTGTCATTCGACAGCTCGTCTTATATTAACGCTCGGTTGCTGTATATGATTTAGTTATTTAAGGTTACGCTAATCAGTCATTCGTCCATACTAACGTCGTCGTATAGAGTTTACTCCACTAATTGACACTGTGTTTTTTATTTTATTTTAATATTATTTTTTTATTTTGAGGCCATCAACCCGAGCTTCCACAGACATAACCAAAGCGCTTCAAAAGCGGGCAGCCCTAGAAGAATCCTGAATCCATTATTATACTGGACACGCATGGCATTGATCGACCTTTGAGTACAGCTAACCCACAGGGTACTCGTGGAAAAAGTTTGGCAGTAAACTTTAAAAACTGTAACCTTTACCTGTTTACTGCAGCGAGTGAACTTGTGTGCCAGCATTTAATTTTAACCGCATTGGGCTCCCTTTCAATGTCAACTTGGTCATCAAGATCCTCAGTGACATAGTGCTCTAGGTATTTGAACTGGTAATCCCGTTTTAGCTCAACGCCATTTAGTTTTTTAACGGGCACACTAAGCGGACACTTGCCAAAGGCCTTGAAGACCAATTATATCTACTTGTCTTGTCATTATCCATGTACGGAAACAGAAAAAAAACATTCACAAATGAGATGTGAATGTTATTTTTTTTTTTACATGACCGTTGCATCTTCCATATTTCATTACAAATTTTAACGCATCGAAGGCGTAAATAAATAACTCCCGGGAGATGAAAATGGGGAAATTGTTACCGTACAGGGATAGATCATTATTCAGGAATTCAAATAACTTTATTATGAATAAATATATATAGTAGTTTTTTCATAATATCTATATCCCAAAGGTCTGTTCATGAAATTTTTCACGCTCGTTTTCGTTATAAATCATCGTCTATTTCCCTTCAATATTTGTCCCCGCGCGGATAGCGGAGGGGAAGCGCATGCACACTTACACACGCTGGCTTATATCGCATAGCCTCTATCTAGGTCAAATAGCACGCATATTAGTCACGCCCACCAACGAGTTCGAGACGTCGACTAGTGCAACCTTAAATGTCCACTTGTTATTTCAGGGTATGGTATCAATTTCGATGACTTGAACTACAAGAACCGAACTTACAACCCAGCAGAGGCGTACTCACAGAGCAAGCTAGCTAACGTATTGTTCTCTCGAGAATTAGCAGCGAAATTGAAGGTATTCTTAGAAAAATTGATTTATTCCAATCATATTTTATTTCTTTCGCATAATACAGCGTGCCGCTACAATGGTGACATTAATTTAACACACATATAAAGTTTCGCGTTTACGTTTAGTGAAAATGTTTTAATTTCATTAAACTAAATATTTATTGATTTATTTACAATTTTCTAAAATAGCATCATTGGAGCAAACTGTACTTAAACAGCATAGCACAGAGGTAATTAGCAGGGGTCATGGATCATAACATCGAATCAATGAAATTAAAACCACATGCAAGGAGTAGGCGAATTGAAGGAAAGAGAGAGCTTTATTATTTAGTTGTTTTTTTTATTTTCCAATTTATAATTATTTATCTTAATATACAGGGTGTTTGGTGCATCGTGTGCCAAATTGAAATGGTCGACTGAAGGAGTCATCCGCTAGCCTTTTAGACCCTTTAACACCCCTCATGCTCTGTGGATTTTTTTTTATCGACTTTTTATTGTTTTCCAAAAAAAAGACCCAAATTTTACATTCAAATACAGATTTTAAAAAAAATATAAGGCGTAGACTCTGAATTTTATTTTTATTTCGATGTGTATTGTTTAAGAATACTTTTAAATACAAAATTAGTGATATTAGTCACCTAGTTCTTTTTTAATTCACTCGCAAAGGTAAAACTTAAATTAAAGCTGTACATGTTACAGCTGTTTATAAGGCTACAAAAAAAAAATCAAAAGTGACCGGGATTTTCCAACTCCCTCATTAATTTTCCAGTCTATCCTCTTTCTAATGATGTGCCACATGCCATAAAAGTATTTTAACAACTTTGTGAATTCGCTAGAATTGTGAATCGAGTCACCTAAGGCTAATATTCAAAATTATGATTTAAAAAAAAATCTCTTAAATGATACCTGTCAAACCTATAAATCTGCTATCTCATTCTTATGGTTAAGTAAATTCGTGTCTCATATCTGTATCTTTCGTGGGATTTACTTGAAATAAAAAAACAAAATTGCATTTTTAACATTTATTTAATCATTGTTACAAATCTTGCTCAAATTGTTGGCCTCTGTTGCGAATGCAGGCCCGACACCTGTTTCGTATTTCAACAGTTGTTGTACGAAGTCGTATTTCCTCCTTAATAGTATTGAATGCCGCTTCTATGCGTTGGACTAATACCTCCCTAGTTGGAACCTCCGTGGCATATACCAACTCTTTGGCACGTCCCCAGACATAAAAGTCTAACGGAGTTAGATCTGGGGAACGTGGCGGCCATGGAATAGGGCCATCGCGTCCAATCCATGCATTGGGGAACACATTGTCGAGATATTCCCTCACAGTCAATCGCCAATGCGCGGGACAGCCGTCATTTTGAAATACAATGGGCACACGTTCATTAAATACGGGCACATCGGTCACTAATTCGGGCAGGTCATTTTGTAGGAATTCCAGGTAGTCTTCGCCATTGAGATTATCGGGCAGGTAATGCGGTCCAATTACCTGATTCCCAATCACTCCTGCCCAAACGTTTACACTAAACCTTCTTTGAGAAGATTTCTGTCTTTTAACACGTGGGATTTGCGTTTTCGTTGTCCAGTGGTGCAAATTGTGTAAATTGAGGATCCCATCCTTGGTAAATTTGGATTCATCCGTCCACAGTATTCTTTTAAAAAAATCAGGATCATCCACATCCGTGTGTAAAAGAAACCGACAAAAAGCCACTCGTCTCTCAAAGTCGCCACCCTCAAGACCTGCAACAAACAAAAAACTCTTTTAAATTTCTCTTGGGCAATAAGTAATTGCACAAGAAAGGACCCGATGTTCGTGCTAATAGATTCACTACCTGGAAGTGACGCCATACCATACCCATTACCTGCTAAACAAAGGCAAGGTCAAACAAAGCTTGCACGGGTTTAAAGTTAGTTTAAAATTACGTACCTTGCACCGGAGTGTAGTGGAATGGATGCTTTTTGTTTTGACGAAGTACTTTCCACACTTTCCATATTGAAATATCAAGATGTGATGCCACATTTCTAATGCTTCTTGTAGGGTCTTCCTCAAAACGTGCCAGTATTCTCTCGTCTACTTCAACATTATGTCGCACAATATGGCCCCTTGGTTCATTAAAAGTAACACTGCCAGTCTCGCGTATGTGTCGGTATGTGTCTTGGAAGACTCTGCGGCCAGGTAATCGTCTACCAGGAAAGCGTTCCTGGTAAAGTCGTTGCGCTGCACGAGCGACGCCATTAGCGGCTCCGTAAGCCATCATGATGTCCGCATATTCTTCGTTAGAGAATGTCGCCATTGCAATAACAAAAAACTCAAAGTTTGACAATAACAACAAAAATTAAACAAATGTAACAAGAACCAGCAAAACTTAACGATAACAAAGTAATAAAAGAATCGCGGAGTATGGTGAACTAGCACACACGTTAGGTAGCAGAGGCAGTCATGTCTCGACTAAAAAAATGGCGGGTCGGGCGGCGCGATTTGTTCAAACCGATTTAAGGTATGCAAGAAAGAGATAGAAGATAGATTTTACTGTGAAAGAGTGAGAAAACAAATTTTACCTCTTTCTCAAGTAACAGTTCCGCAATAAATATTTTTTCATTAGAATTTGGAATGTAGTTTTATGTGACTTGATTCACAATTCTAGCGAATTCACAAAGTTGTTAAAATACTTTTATGGCATGTGGCACATCATTAGAAAGAGGATAGACTGGAGAATTAATAAGGGAGTTGAAAGATCCCGGTCGCTTTTGGTTTTTTTTTTATAGCCTTATAAATAACTGTAACATGTACAGCTTTAATTTAAGTTTTACCTTTGCGAGTGAATTAAAAAAAAAACTAGGTGACTAATATCACTAATTTTGTATTTAAAAGTATTCTTAAACAATACACATCGATATTCTTTTTTAAATCTGTATTTGAATGTAAAATTTGGGTCTTTTTTTTGGAAAACAATAAAAAGTCGATAAAAAAAAATCCACAGAGCATGAAGGGTGTTAAGGGGTCTGAAAGGCTAGCGGATGACCCCTTCAGTCGACCATTTTAATTTGGCACACGATGCACCAAACACCCTGTATATTTAAAAAAAAAAATGTTTACTGGCCACTAGCCCTACCAGTGTGTCAAATTAATGTCGCCACTGTAGCGGCACGCTGTATACAACCACAACACATTTTCTCATAGTAACACTTTTAAATTAAAAATGTATTTACAAAGTGGGCTAAAGCTGTTCTTATTAACTTTTCTGAACGTCTACATTAAAGTCCGTCAAAATCGGTCATCCTTTGTAAAGTGATTGAAATGGCGAGATGGCATTTCAACAAACTTCGCACACAAAAGTTTTTGAATACTCTATAGTCTTAATTATCCTAATAATAGGTCGGAAATTATCCCACAGGAAGTTACAACTGGGTTAAAAAGTTTCCTACATCCTCCTAACCCAGGTCATGGTGTACCTGTGTGCCAAATTTCATTTATCTCTAAGGCCCGTATTACAGAACGTCACTCAATACTCAAGCATTACTTAAACCTAGTTTCAACCAATCAAATGGCTTGAATCTAGTTTTAAGTAAAGCTTGAGTATTGAGTGACGTTCTGTAATAAGGGCCTAAGAGTCCGACCGAAAACGGTATTTTTTTTCGGCTGAAATCTAATGTTTTTTTTTTTGTAATTTGTTGGTTGGTTTTTCTTTAGAAAAAGAAATGCAGTGCCAACCTTTTTCTCATTATAATTAACCGTTTAAACTTAAATGACACGAAACTTTATACTGTTCTCAAAGACATGTTTATTAAGGCGACGATAACCGACTTTTAATGATTTTATACTGAAGATCACGTCTAAACGAGTAGTGTTAGTTGTGAGTTGTTTGAAAAAAATATATGTTAAATTAGAGCATTTTTTCAATAACTTAATATGTGAATATTTTAGATTATGTTTATATTACGTAGTGAAATTAATTTGTAAAGTTATGTCTAACGCGGATAAAAAACTGAAAATGGCGCAACATTTACAGCGTATTTTTCTGAAACCTTCTCCAATTTAAAGATAATTTAATTATTGATCTTTTAGTATACGCGTTTTATTAAAATACCTTTTGTTTTGTGTATAATAAATTAATAATGCGTCAAATTGGGGACAGCGCTCCTTGATGGGCGAGTCTTATTACTGGCTGAACGTACGACGCGTTGCGTGAGGTCACTACAGAACACGCAAGCTTACCACTAAAGGTCACTGGCATATATCAGCGTCTTAATAACTAGCGACCCACTGAATCGCCCGCCCACGCTATTACTTCGTTTTCGATTAACGTTCTTTGTGACCTTTTTGCTCGGATCCTGACGGTCGTAGCATAATGTTAAATAACCTTTCTGAAGAATTGAGCTATCAAATGAAAAAAAAAAATTCAAATCCGACTTGTAGTTCCAGAGATTACTTCCTACATACAAACTTACAAACAAACAAATTATACCTCTTTGTAGATCATCATGTCAACCGAAATCCGTCCACTGCTGGACATAGGCCTCTCCCTAAGGGGTTTGCCATAATCGCCACGCTTGGCAGGCGGATTGGCGATCGCCGTAAATCACTTTGTAAATGAAACAATGAATTTCCACAGTTATTGTTCTTTTAGTTGTTGTAACTATCGATTTTTGTGATTAAATAAATTTAAAGTATACAAGAACACGACAAATTACAAAAAAAAATATTTCTAGCGAAAATTGCCAAAAACCAAAAACGAAATTCGGTGGAACTCTATTGATTTCTAAAAAAAACATTGATATTTTCCACACCAGGAGCATGACATCCAAGGCATAACCACATACAGCCTGCACCCGGGCGTTATCAAGACGGAGCTCGGTCGCCACCTCAACGAGACCCTGTTCTGGGGTGCGCGCAGGATCCTCGGCTTCGTATTGGCGCCCTTCATGAAGTCGCCGGAGTTGGGCGCGCAGACCACAATATACTGCGCGGTTGATGACAAGTGTGCGGATGAGACTGGGTTGTATTACAGGTAATGTATAGTCTTTGCGAGTTAAATGTTTCTAAATAACATAAGTAGATATAATATGACGGCACGGTTGGTATACATTTGACGGCACGGTTGGCGCAGTGGTTAAGCGATTGACTGCTGCGCTGCGTGTCGCGGGTTCGATTCCCGCACGGAACAAATATTTGTATGACCTACAAGTAGTTGTTCCGGGTCTGGATGTTTGTGTAAGTGAGTTTAATTTTTTATTTTTGTTTTATTTATTTATTTATTCATTCATGAACAATAAATTGTATCTGAAATTACATGTTATAAAAAAAAAAAAAAATTACATACGGAAAACACGTTAAATATCACAACAATGCATAACAACATGTATAGGAATATCGTTATAGATCTTCAACAGCATAAAGACACTTATTCAACAGGAAATGTTTAAGTTGATTTTTAAAAGAGCTTGAGTAGATAGCGCTTTTTATATCTAAAGGTAACTTATTAAATAATATAACCGATTGATATCTGGGACTGTGCTTCAAAATATTCAAATTAGGCTGTACCTTGTAACGTTTAATGTCTTGTCTACGTGTGCCTTCTCTAATCTGTCGTTCTTCTGTTGTCTCATATTCATGCATATACTTGGCCATGTTATTGCAAATGTTTGTAAACGCACCCACAATACAGAAGAAATTCCTAGTGTGGGGCAAAGTTGAAAAAATAAAATAAAAAATAATAATCAGGTTCTTAATAGTCGTAGTAGTGACACGTTTACGTTTCGTGTACTTATGTTACACGAGTGGCCTGGGAGTCTACTCCGAAGCGATAATACGAAGTATCGTCCGAATGTTCGGCCGTTTCTTGACTTCCAAAGTTTCTTTTTTTGACTTTGAGTCCTTACCCGACTTCAAGTCACATTTTTGACTTTGACGTATCTTTTTGACTGCCGCTTTTTTTTTCTTTCGTCGTAGTTAGCCATACTCAGCCGTAGTCATGAAACGGCCGAACATTCGGCCGATATTACGAATTTATCTTGGGAGTAGATCCTCAGATTAGTTTAAGACTCAAACGGAACACTTCCAAAACATGTGCAATTAAAAATTATCGTTAGTTGCATAATTATAGAACCCACATCTCTGTCTGCCTGTTAGTGCACTTATGACACGAGAATCACATCCGATTTTCTTGTATTTGGTTTATTTCATAGACATTTTTTTTCTTTTTTTATGGGTTTGCTCTTAGTCTAAGGCAGAGGTGACAGAGACAAAGTCGACGATGGAGTGACCTTACGCAGAAGAAGCCTGTTCAAGTGTTCACTCTAACTTTGAAGAGAATAGGGTTTTTTATTTTCTGCTATGTCTCGTTTTACGCTCGAATGTTCCACTCTCGTGCTTTTCTTCTTTGGCACACCTAGTGCCGTCTGTTGGTACAGGTTTAATTAGGAACTTTACCATAGTCGGAATAAAGTTCGAAATTCAATAATGACTCCCATGTTTTAAACCTGGGTCTGATGATAAACCTTGTTTTGTATTAAGGGGGATAATGTCTGGAATTTAAAAGAAACCTTGACCCCTGAGTTTATTACTCCATTTCTTCTCAGGTGTAGTCAGATAGAAAATGTCGACTTCATCTAGCTTATTTGATTTTATTTAAATAGTGTATAAGTGATTCCGATCCTATTACAGAATAAACAATTTCATTTAATTTCGGAGTCGAACGTCGCGTATTTATAAGTGGAAATAAGCGTAAATAAAATCATGAGCAATCACGTGTAAAAACATGTATTTTCAGTACGTTAGACCATGCGAGCCTTGACAGACACATTTTAAACTTAACTCCTTCTTTCCAGTGATTGCGTAGTAGCCGCTCCTGCGGCGAATGGCGCAAACGATGAATATGCGAAGAAGCTGTGGGACATGTCCATCGAGCTGGTGAAGTTAGGAGACTACGACCCTTTTACAGCCAATGATCCAGGAGTCAAAACTGTTTAACTTAAGTATAACCTACTTTAAGCATTAATTTACTTTAAGTTTTATAGATACTTTTACTTGTTGGGCTCATTTAAGCCACTTCTACACTATCGACACACCATGTGGGTTTGAAATCGTTTGGTTACTGTCCAAGTAGAAAACGAGCCTTAATGTGGCCCAAGTCGGCAATAAAAGGCCACAAACATTGTTTTTGTCAAAGTTCAAACTACAGATCAATTTGTAAAGGCCGTACTCAACTTCGTTCACAAACTTTTCAACCCTTAGTCATCATAACTTATGGCCCGACGTCGGTACAGAACGACATGCGAGTGTTTTTAAATTTCTTCACTGCAATAAGGGTTATGCACGTAATTCAAAACTTATCCATTATTTTAATATACATTGTGTAGGAGTCAAGAAAAAAATCCATTTTTTATTGCTTTAATTATTTCATAATTAATTATTTTATGTTACGTTTTTTTGGTGGAACGGAACGCAAAACGCGTCCTCTTCGAAAATGCCGGAAGTGACGAAAAATACTATGCGAATAAAATCTATTCTTTGCTAAGTGCTTGGCTTGTAATCTCAGTGCGATTTCTGCTTAAATAAAGCATAAACAACAATTTAATTTATATGATTTGGGGCTAAAAAACAGATGTTTTGTGGTTAATGTTGTCACAACATGACCGCGACAGAAACGGACGTTTAAACTGTATAAGATTTTTTTGGAGTTTCATAATTTGTTGAGCAACAAGCAGTAGTTATACAGGGTGTTAAAGAAATTGCGTGCCATAGCTTAGGACTAAGTTCAGTATCGATATAGGAACCTTAGCTATGGCACGAAATTTCTTTAACACCCTGTATATTACTGTCTATTATAGATTTAGTGGAAAAAAAAAATACATGCATATTCCCTATTGCAATAATGACCTCTATGGTCTAGTGGCAGTGTATTCAACATTACAGATCTTTCACAGTTATTTTACTATCGCAGTGATCTTTATTGTCATAGCGATAAGGTTGCTGTTAGGTTGCTGCCATGGCAAGTCTATCAAAATCACAGTGATCTTTATTGTCGCGGCAATAAGGTTGTTGTTGGGTTGTCGTCATGGCAAGTGTGTCAAAATCACTGATCTTTATTTTCGTTACAATAAGGTTTGCTGCTGTCAGAGGTATAATAATTGTGAAAGTACTGTTTAGGGCCGCTTGCTATTTAAAAGCGATCGTCGCGCTCATATATTGTCTGTTTTTAGGGTTCCGTGCCTCAAAAGGAAAAAATAAACCCTTGTAGGATCACTCGTGTGTCTGTCTGTCTGTCCGTCTGTCACAGCTGATTTGCTCCGAATCTACTGGACCGATTAAGTTGAAATTTTGTAGACATATGAACTTCTGTAACCCAAACACGGACGTGTTACGTAAATAAATTAATTTTGAATATGGAGGTCACTTTTACGGGCAAATTAGAAAATAAAAAAAAAAATTGTTGCCAGTACCGTGTCATATCAAATGAAAAGGCTTGTTTTTTAAGGATTGTAAAAATATATTTTTTTATAATTTTAAAATACATACTTTTGAAATTATTTAAGAAAATAGATGGAAAATGACCATTCACCAAATGGCTCAGTAGTTTCGGAGATAAGGGTGGGGCCCCCCCCCCCACCCTTATCTCCGAAACTACTGAGCCTACAGAGCCTAAAATTTTGATAAAAATACAGAAAATAGTTCTTTACTCATAGATTACAGGAAAACCTATAAGAAAGACTTTTTAGATATGGTCTTAAAATAACATGGTAAATCACTCAATATTGTGCATACAAACTTACATTTGCAGTTGGAATGTATGGGGATCATGTTTTTCAACTACAATGTTAACTTTGTTCTTGGGATAAATTCATCCCAACTACGGAACCCTTCATTGTTGGCCGGTTTTGTTTGGTGAACCTGAACGTGTGGTCGCGCCGACAGAGGGCGTTTTCCAGTATTTCGACCAAAAGTGACATAAGCACGCGATCTAGTATTCGCGCGGCGATCGTTTTTAAATAGGACGTGGGGTAACATAAATTTTTTACCAATTTTAAAGCAACCAACCAAAGTAAACGAATCCGTCCAATCTGGATGATGCTAATCCAGATTAGAATTTTATGATGTAAGTATTTTATTTTTATTAATCCCCGACGAAAAAGAGGGTGTTATAAGTTTGTAGTATGTATCTGTGTCTATCTGTGGCATCATAGCGCCTGAACGGATGAACCGATTTTGATTATTTTTTATTTTATTTATGCAGTGGAATTGTTTTCAAGGGCAACCAAAAACTATTGATTGTCGTTAGTTTACGAGTACTAATAAAAAAATAATTTCTAAGTAAGTACTCACGATTTTCTGAACTGTAAAGTTTTTATGTAATATTATGGTTAGAATCATGTTGTTAAAATAATCGGTGGTTGGGTTTAAAATGGTCTGTTAAAAGTAATACAATTTCTATATTTGACGTTATATTATGTGATGACGTTTTAGACTGTATTTATTGACTTTCTTTTATAGACTTATTACCTATTTATTGCTATTTACTTTTTAAACTAAGGCTCAAAAATTTACTCTATTACTTTTTAAGTGCAATTAATATTGATGTATGTATCGATTGTTTCGCATTTATAAAATGTGTATTTTACAATTTTACACTTTGAAATATATTTGGATGTTTTTAATGCATTATTTATTTCGTACTAGCTTCTGCCCGCGACTTCGTTGGCGTGGAAGTCGTGACACCACAATATACTAAAACAACATCCACATTCTTATAAAAACTGCCTCGTTGGTCTAGTGGTCGCAAACGCTACTGTTGAGCATGACGTCCTGGGTTCGATTCCAGGGTCTGGCAAAGTGTTATTGGGTTTTCCATCCGGAATTTCTCAGTAACAGTCCGAAGTCTGGATTTGTGCCCGGTTAATGGCAATATGCTCGCCCCTAGTACAGACGGCTACACATCAAGCTATACATTTCCAGTATAAGCTGATCTCGCATTGTATAGGATTTCGGTACAGTGCGAGATCAGCGTAAACTGGGAGAGCATGAGACCTAAACATGACTGGCGAAATGAGGGTGTACTATAGGTACACCCCTGCCTGACCCTTCGGGGAATACAGGCGTGATATTATGTT
Organism: Tiliacea aurago; assembly: GCA_948098905.1. NCBI lineage: Eukaryota > Metazoa > Arthropoda > Insecta > Lepidoptera > Noctuidae > Tiliacea > Tiliacea aurago. The sequence goes on along the minus strand of OX402578.1, from coordinate 19,717,019 downwards.
ATTTTTATAAAACTTCTCTGTATTCTACGTTTGTAGTTTTGGTCTCAGCAGCCAAAATATAGTCACAGGACTAGTGACGTGGAAGCAAGAGAAGTATAGTTGTCCGTGTGAGAAGCAGTTATTCCCTGAGGTTGACTCCGCAGTCTTCAGTAGCAATTTCCCATTGCTTACGAAGTTTTTAGTGAATAAATGAACGCCTGCGTTCCTGCATATACTACCTAATTTCACAGAGCTGATAAACTGGCTGATGCATTCTTACAGATTATTCCTGAGGTAGATTGTAAGCACACGGAATTTCGCACTAACAGTCACCATACATTTAAAAATGTAGACTGGCCGCTAACAATGAAGACAAAAACTTGTTCTTCCATACATCAATATACGTCATGGTCAATTCTCTAACTGTAAATGTAAGATCGTAATCGAAATATTTTATGTAATAATACTACAAATTAACAATTTTCTAACTTTTTCCTTTACTTGTGCTGTAAGACCTTGATTCTTGCCAAATTTCATGATTCTAGGTCAGCAAGAAGTACCCAGTTCTCCTGGTTCTTACCAGGCGAACTCCTCAACAATTAACGTCCCTGCATAGGGAAAAGCAATATTTCGTAAAAGGTGATGAGCAGTTAACATTAGGCTATTTTAACATAGATAAATTACAAACTGACCAATTAAAAATAACAAATAAAAAAAAAAATGTTACAATTGAACGTTGTTAAATAATAAAAAAACATGATACCTATCAATATCAGCAAACAAAAATAAAAAGAGAAAATAATTATTGCTAAAAATATTTATACTTTTAGGAACAACCTGTATCAATTTAAGTCACATTCCTCTACCGGTTTTTTTTTTGAAGGACGGTCAAATTGGTCACCGATGTTCGCTCGTTTGTTTAATATTAGATAAATATTTCGCTAAATACCCTCGCTGTTATTTTTGTTGTTGTTTAATTTTAATTAGAAACTTAAGTTGGTTTATTCTCTAAATTATGTGGTTGATGATTTTGGTGCACGGTAAAACTCTAATGAGTTTATGTTTGCGCCAATTTTTAAGTATAATATGTAACTGTTTAACTGAATAAAAAATAAATAAAAATCAAAAATATTAAGAAAAACAAAAACAAAATAATCATTAATTATAGACGCGCTGTCGTGTGGAGATGTGTTGGGGTGCGTGCGTGTTTGTGTGTGTGTGAGTGCGTGTGCGAGTGAGTGTGAGTGTATGTGTGTTTAACTATAGTAAGTAGTATGTAGGTAAATAGCATATAATGTATGTTAATACTTAATGAAAATGATAGAAGTATTCTCAGAAGATATTTAACCGGAATTGTTAGTAGGTACCTATTTATAAGCTTATCGCTTGAACTATATTCTCAATCTCATCGTAAGTTTTGGACTTTAGCCATTCAGTCAGAACATTTTTGCAGTCTCGACATGAAAGTAAGTAAATGTTAAATTCCTTGTTTATCAAGTTATTTAAGTGAGAAGATTGCCTAGCGTATTGTCTCTTAGCAAAAGTTGATTTAACAGAAACGAAAACAAACGAATATACTTACCTACACGGTAAGGTGGTGAGTGCTACTCATAGAAATATAATGTACCTATCTATGGTGCTACTGCTACACGGTCAGAGTCGACTATGCACAGAGCTTGCAGGCAAAGTTTTTAGTAGTAGTTTGCTGAGTATATTCCCGTTGTCCCCGTATGCCATATCCCCGTCACGGGGACAGCGGGACGTGGTTAAATTTATTTCTCGTTGTCCCCATAACGTACATTCGGCTAACGGGGACAAATCGAAACAGTTCTAGGTTAGAACTGTGACCATACAACGAAAAGAAAGAAAGATATTTTTGAATGTAAAACTAAACCACGGGGACAACGAAGTATTTTTAAATATTTAATTGAAGTACCGCTGTCCCCGTAGGATGGGGACACGGCGTACGGGGACAACGGGAATAAACGGTTTGCTGCTGGGGAATTTGTTGCGCCACTTCTTCCCAGCTAAAGCACTAGGAAGTGGTGAAGGGCGGGCGTTTTTGGGGGGATGATTCTCAGCCTAGTTTGAATAAATGACTTTTGAAGACTCAAATGTGTTAGTACCAATATTTCTTAATAACTATGTAAACTATGTTAGTAAACTTAACATACACACTTAACTTAACACTGCCCCATAGTTATGAGAATCTCTGATACAAGCTCAATACCGATATGGAAAGCTTGCAGCAGCGATTCACACACAAGCAGTCCAGTCTGCTCGCGACTAGAAGCGACACACCGCAGTATAATGTTGGGGCTGGCCCGCACCGAGTGCACCAGGGAGGCGCATCTTTTTCGCATCGTAGCGTAGAAGCAATCGACATCAGCTTCAGCAAACATCCCCGATGCGCTACTGAAGCGGAACTGGAACAGTCCCATCAATACCCGGAACGCATTATTAATATATATTGAATCCGAAGGGCGCTGTACGACTTTTGAGCCTGTGGGGACCCACAGGCTGCACGTGTAAAATGAGGTGTTTTTTTTTACTAATTAATAATATAGTAGATTATTAACCAAGGGGATAAAGCAGTGTCTTCTGTAGCGAGGGATTTAAGTTCACCCAAGACTAAGACAGCTTTATCACCGAGGAAAATACTCTACTTTTCGTACCATTTGCGAAAAAATTAACACAATAATAAATTAAAATAAACTTAACGTTTACGAAATTCTTTGACTAATTTTTTTTTGTCGGAAAAGCAAAGGCATCAACCTCATACGGCCTCGTCGGTTTTCGTAATCATAACTGCATAATAAATGCGTATTCCTTTTTCAAAAAGATGTATAATGCTTTTTATACAAACTCAATGGTGTAAACACAGATGTAGTTCAATATAAATTTCAGTAAGGATTCCAAATTTAAATCACTTTCTCCCCCTAGAGGATGAATGAAATTCAGTACAATTTTCTTTCTTTGTTTTTAACAGATTAAAAATGACTATTGTTATGTTCGCTTTTTGTGGCATAGAATGTCACTTTTTTGAGCCAGTGGTACGAAAATTCAATTTTTGATTACATTTGATTTGAGTATCGGCATTTGAAATGTACTCTGTGTGAGCAAAACCTCTCGCTTGCACAATAACGATATCGCAAAAAAGTAAGTGACGAAAGTAACGAATTCCTAATTCTATTTCAAAACTGGTCGCTGTTTTCTGTAAAGCTAATGCTTGCAGTCAGAATGCTGAGGGCCTAAAACGGACGCTTTGGCAGAATCTTATGTACAATTCATATCCCGCAATTCATCTGTTTGACAGTTTTGTATGAAGTTTCGTAAAATGGTCCACAAACTATGATTTTTTTTTTTTCCTTTCTGGCTTCGCACGGTTTGTGCATTTAGCCAATGTCAAGTTTTAGTTCTTGTATAATATTGATGAAATGAATTATAAATGCATGATGATGGTATCCCCGCCCACTCCCCTTGAGTTTCAGTAAAGATGTGGCACTTTACTGAGTCCTCACGCGGACTTCTTGAGAGAACTTGAAGCGAAGTTGCACTGTTTTGTTTCATTTGCCTACACTAATGCACGTTCACAAACACTTAATGGTTAATAATCCACCATTATTACACATTATATTCGGCTAAACACTAATTTTGGAAAATTAAACAAACTGCTGAACATGACGCTTCACTTTCCCGCCAAGAAGTCAAACTATGAATTGCTATAGTGAAGTCTAATGTCACATAGCAGCTGTCAAACAGATGAATTGCGGGATGTATGAATTGTACGCAGATCATATTATGAATCTGCCAAAGCGTCCATTTTAGGCCTCCTGTTGGGGTGTCGCGGCATTGTAGTGCTTCGCAAATGTTCGCAAACGCGCGCGTTGACGGTTTCCACGCTATAGTGCGTAAGAAAGTGGCGTAATTATTTCCAAGACTGCGCGGTAGCACCAACAGGATTTTGCAAATGACATGACTACTCCATACAGACACACTGGGTGGGAACAGTTACGGGGAAATTGTAAAAACTTTATTATATCTAAGTACTAACAAAATCTTAAGAAAAATGTTACTAGAAGTCTGGCAAACAAAAGCGTGACCGCGTAAATTAACTGATCCTTGCTTGATTATTAACGATAATTATGATGATACCTTTTCTTATGGAATAATCTTATTAGATAATCTGGATAACTTTCTAAATAACTAGAGGTATAGTAAGGCGATTAACACACGGCACCGCGCACCGCCGCGGTAGGCGGTGAAGCGGATCTCAACGTCGCTTTAGCCTCTAATAAATCCGTTGATGCCTAACACACGTACACCGCCCGACCGCGCGGTTGAGCGGTGCTCTCACCATATGAAACCGCGGCGGTGCGCGGTGCCGTGTGTTAATCGCCTTAGTAATGAGAGAAAGATAAAGATTTTTTGAATTTGCCGCGTTTTCTCAGGTCAGTGACGGGTGTCATGAAAATGATGGCAGCGCGGGTTTACTCTACGGTCTACTGTGTCAAACAACGCTCTCTAGAAAAACACACCAACTTATTATTTCTTTTATAACGTTTCAGTCTGGTTTCAGGGTTTCAGTAACGTCATTCGTCGGTAAATTGCGGCTGCTACGGGGGTGGTCAATGGCCAATGGACCACCCCCGTAGATTAATGAATCACGTGATATTTTTTAGCAACTTTTTAACCTCTCCCCCTCCCCCTGGTGATATGTGGTGAAGTTTTAGTCTAACCCTCCCCCCTAAAAATCACGTGTATTTTTTGGTACAAAGTAGCTTACCGGTTTTCGTGGCGCGCCGCGCGTGGAAATCGTTGCCTGGCAACCGCAAGTCAAGGTCACGCACCGCTTCTCGGATTAGAAATCGCGCGTTCAACGAAAAATAAATAAATACACGTGATAACTCACTACACCCTTGTGATTAATGGACGATCCCCCTCCCCCCCCCCTTTTTTCGAGCCTCATGTGATTAATGGACCATCTCTATGTGGCGGCCACCGCTCTTCTAGGAAACCGTAGCTTAAGCCGTTATCCGGCCACCATATCCGTTCGGATAGTAGTAGTACTGGATTAGATGGAATTAGTACCAAAGCAATAAAATGCATAAACAATTTAATAGCGAACAACCTGAGCAAATGCTTCAACAAACTGCTAGCTGAAGGTAATTTTCCCGATACCATGAAAATTGCCAAGGTAACTCCCATTCACAAATCGGGTTCTAAAATGGACCCAGGTAACTACCGACCAATTTCAGTATTGCCTGTGTTGTCAAAAATATTAGAAAAATCCTCCACAACCGATTATATAAACATTTGACTTCTATTGACTTTCTTTCAGACAGACAATACGGATTTAGACCAAAAAGCAGCACTCTAACAGCTACAGTCGACCTCGTTGCTAAAATTAAGCAAAATGTAGATGGTAAAAGCATAGTCCTTGGTATCTTTATTGACCTCAAGAAAGCGTTCGACACCGTAAGTCATGATTTGCTACTTAAAAAGCTGGAAACCATCAAAGTCACCGACAGTGCCTTAAAAATGTTTGATTCCTATCTAAAAAACAGATCGCAGTCAGTTAGAATGGATAATAATTATCAAAGTGACGCATTACCTATAACGTGTGGAGTTCCCCAGGGCTCAATTTTGGGGCCCCTGCTCTTTTTGATTTACATAAATAATATCCAGGAAATTAAACTACATGGCCATCTTACTCTATACGCTGCTGACACTTGCTTGTTTATTTCGGATCTTCCATCCATGATTTAGTTTCCCAAGCTCAAGATGATTTTTCATGGTTTCAATATAACTTATTAACGATTAATATTTCTAAAACATGCTATATCTTGTTTAAAGCAAAAAATAAAAGAATACCGGCACATAATCCATTAGTTATTAACAACGTGCCCTTACAGCAAAAATCTTGTGAAAAATATCTCGGCTTAAGAATGGATAGTTCACTGTCGTGGACTTCACACTTGGATCATATAAAATTAAAGCTTACGTCACTACTTGGATCCCTCCGAAAAATCGTTCGATGTATTCCGCATAGACTGCGTCACACCATCTATAACGCCTTAGTAAAACCACACCTACTATATCTGGTTGAAATTTGGGGCAGTGCGGCCAAGACGAAGTTAGCAAGTCTCCAAGTTGCCCAAAACAAAATAATAAAAATGATTTTTAACTATCCATATTTATCATCAACATGCAAAATTTATGGAGAAACCAAAATAATGAACATTAGACAGTTATATATTTACAATACATGTATTTTCATTCGTAAGGCACTCAACAAAAGTATACAGACTAATTTATCGTTTACTAAAGTAAAACAAGTAACCCAACGTAGCACTCGCCGAGCTAGTTTTCTGATTTTACCGAAGATGAGAACTAAGTTTGGCAAAAAAATGTTAACTTTTGAAGGAGCACAATTATACAACAAAATACCCTCATGTATAAAAAGGTTACGCTCATTCAATGCATTCAAAACTCAGTTATCTGAATATTTAATCACAAATAACACCATTCCTTAATAAAAGCCGAATGCATTGGATGGGTGTATCTTATTTGCTACTGTGACGTCTGTGACGAACTTTATATTTATAATTTATGCTAAGCATTGTTCTCATGTAAGTGACTTTCGTGTCTTTTTTGAGAATAAATATCTTTAAACCTATAGTAAAATAAGGCCGGATACGTCGCATACTGGATAGTAATCAGATATCTATCCGATTCGTTTCTATTTTTACCTTCCAGTATTTATACTTAATTAAGCAGTTTATTAGCCTGTGAGGTCGATTTTTTTGGCAATTTTGATGAATACACGTGTCTCTTGTTTCACGCGGCCGAAAAACCCGGTTTAAAAACAATTAATAAGTAAAACCAGTTTCTCTATAAGACTTGCTTACTTAATAACACTCACACTCAGTTGCAGAAACGATCTTTAAATTTTAAAGACTACATTAAACACTAATGTAGCATTAAATCATTGCACAAAACCATTTTTTATTTTATTTTAATGCTCCATTAAATTTAACTAATGAAATGTCAAACCTAATGAAACCGGCCATTTTAAACACTTTTACGTTGCACGTAACTTCATTAGCGCCCATTAGCAGGTGGTGAACTTTAAGTATGACATTTCAGATTTTTTAATTTTAATGGGCCGAAAAGCATCCATTAAAGAGCAACATTAGTGTTTTCTACGGTACTTGAATGCATTTCTGTAATTGAAAGATGTCTTTAACCAGTCTTTCGTCATTATCTGATTCTTATTTAGTAGATTTACCTCGCCGTCGAATCCCAGACCGAGTGAATTTATTTTTAAAACATGATGGAGAAGAGTTTCGTGTAAGGTATAGAATTTCCAAGGAGGCAGTTCTTCAAATTTGTAACCTACTTGATTAAGATTTTGAACCAGTGACGCAAAGAAATAAATCCATTAATGGCCTGACACAGCTTTAATATGTTTGAGATTTTTCGCCACTGGATATTTCCAGCAAGTATTGGGTGATTTATTAAACATAAATAAATCAACAGTTTGTCGGAAACAGGTTGGGTCGGGTTGTTTGTCAGTTTGTTTATACAAAAAGTATCCCGTGAACTAGTAAAATTAAGCCACCTCACCTTAAAATGCCAGACCGGACGGAACTACGTAGAGTTGCAGAAGGTTTTTATGAAATTGATGTATTTCCACGTATGGCAGGAGCTCTAGACTGCACACATGTTAAAATTATAAGAATAAGGGGGATGCGCTAAGGTAGCCCACGAAATTCAAACTTTATTACGTTTTTTGTAATTTGCAGGTCAGTAAAGGCTTCTACATACCAGCGCGACTTGTCGCGCGACGCGACACGGCACAAAGGCCCCGCGTGTCGCGGGACGAGCGGTGCCTTTGTGTCGCGTCGCGTCGCGCGACTAGTCGCCCCGGTATGTAGAAACCTTAACACGTTGTATGTTGATCTAATTATGATTCGCGGCCATAACCAATATGGCTTTACAGAATTATAATCATTAGAATATGAATCAGAAGTATAAAATTTGCAAAAAACGTGGGTAATTTTGAATTTCGCGGGCTACCTTAGCGCATCCACCTTAAACCAGATTATTTAAACTAGATTAAACCACAGAGTACACTGAATACACATAAATCAACTACATTTACTTTATTTTATGCTAAAATTGTGGTGTACTTGTACGTACGGATAATAACAGAACGCAAATGTTCACTCTTTTCGTTCAATATGGTAATTTGTTCCTGGCAATATTGTTTAAAGTCTTCTTTAACTAAAGTGGCATTAAAAATGTCTAATGCCATCTAAAATTTGTTTGTGCAACTTCATTAAAGTAATGAATTTATTAGCGATAATGCTGCTTTATGTAATGAAGTGTTAATGGTGAGCTTTCTGCAACTGAGTGTCAGTTGCAGAAAGCTCACCATTAACACTTCATTACATAAAGCAACATTATCGCTAATAAATTCATTACTTTAATGAAGTTGCACAAACAAATTTTAGATGGCATTAGACATTTTTAATGCCACTTTAGTTAAAGAAGACTTTAAACAATATTGCCAGGAACAAATTACCATATTGAACGAAAAGAGTGAACATTTGCGTTCTGTTATTATCCGTACGTACAAGTACACCACAATTTTAGCATAAAATAAAGTAAATGCAGTTGATTTATGTGTATTCAGTGTACTCTGTGGTTTAATGTAGTTTAAATAATCTGGTTTAAGGGGGATGCGCTAAGGTAGCCCGCGAAATTCAAATTTACCAACGTTTTTTGCAAATTTTATACTTCTGATTCATATTCTAATGATTATAATTCTGTAAAGCCATATTGGTTATGGCCGCGAATCATAATTAGATCAACATACGTGTTACTGACCTGCAAATTGCAAAAAACGTAATAAAATTTGAATTTTGCGGGCTACCTTAGCGTATCCCCCTTAAGCTAATAATTTTAACATGTGTGCAGTCTAGAGCTCCTGCCACACGTGGAAATCCATCAATTTCATAAAAACCTTCTGCAACTCTACGTAGTTCCGTCCGGTCTGGCATTTTAATATAGAGGTGGCTTAATTTTGCTAGCTCACGGGATACTTTTTGTATAAACAAACTGACAAACAACCCGACCCAACCTGTTTCCGACAAATTGTTGATTTATTTATGTTTATTAAATCACCCAATACCTACTTGCTGAAAAGATCCAGTGGCGAAAAATCTCAAACATATTAAAAGCTGTGTCAGGCCATTAATGGATTTATTTCTTTGCGTCACTGGTTCTAAATCTTAATCAAATAGGTTACAAATTTGAAGAACTGCCTCCTTGGAAATTCTATACCTACTTTACACGAAACTCTTTTCCATCATGTTTTCAAAATGAAATCACTCGGTCTGGGATTCGACGGCGAGGTAAATCTACTAAATAAGAATCAGATAATGACGAAAGACTGGTTAAAGACATCTTTCAATTACAGAAATGCATTCAAGTACCGTAGAAAAACTAATGTTGCTCTTAATGGATGCTTTTCGGCCCATTAAAATTAAAAAATCTGAAATGTCAAACTTAAAGTTCACCACCTGCTAATGGGCGCTAATGAAGTTACGTGCAACGTAAAAGTGTTTAAAATGGCCGGTTTCATTAGGTTTGACATTTCATTAGTTAAATTTAATGGAGCATTAAAATAAAATATAAAATGGTTTTGTGCAATGATTTAATGCTACATTAGTGTTTAATGTAGTCTTTAAAATTTAAAGATCGTTTCTGCAACTGAGTGTTAGAGTGGAAATAGTGTTACGCCGCTGACGCACGTCGTCGGTCGCGTACATATTTATGTCGAATCGCGCTCACTGTTACACCATCAATGTTACACTCCTGAGGTTACACTATACACGTTCATTTATCATCAGCGTCTTGGTCATAGAGTATAGTAATAGATTGTCTTGGTACTCGTGACCGACGCGCGACGCGACGGTAGGAGACCGACGCGACGTCGTCAGTGTAACACTATTTTCATCAGGACGCGTGCATTGCTTAGCATATCGAGAGAATAAGGGTCAATGCAACGCGCGAGTCTTAAAAATTATAATGTGAGCAGTACTTATACAATTGCTTCTTGTAAATACGCCTTTACTTAATGAGCGCTCTCCCACCCATCTCATATAAATACCATATACAAGCCAGTCATTTAATCAGTAGGTATAGAAAACAATTTAAAGTAATCATCAACTTAGACATTGCCTGACGAAATAATTATAAAAGTGATTAGTTTCAAAGATTAATAATGGATTACTTGAGCGGCTGGTGTAAAAGTGAGAGAAGGCTAGAGGGTTTCACTATCATAGTGACCGGCAGCAACACCGGGATGGGCAGGGAGACTGCTGCCGATTTATACAGAAGAGGTAAGTGCAGTTTTCTTAAGTAGGTACCTAAATCTGTAATGTTAATATAGTGGCACTAAAACTAGGCACTTAATGTGATGCATAACTACTAACACTTAGTTTTAAGAACAATGTTACTAACCCTATAGAATAGAATAGAATACTTTTATTTTCAGACAAATGTCCATAGAGTTGTAAGAATTTTACTTATCATCTAGTGTTAGTACAGACAAACATTAACAAAACAATTAAAATTCAGCGTGGAGCTGCATCCACCTCCGCAACATCGGGGAATCCCACCGATCTGTGAACACACGGAGAATACTGTTGGTGCTGCCGCGACCACTCGACATCAGGGATGCACATCTTTTTCTTATAATGGCGGCAAAACCATCAATGTTATTGTCCGCAAACATCCCTGACGCACTACAACGCCACGGCAGCCGCAGCAGTAGGTACTCTCAGTGCGTTATTATATTGAACGCGTAGGTCGTTGTATGACCAGTGAGTGAAATTGACCCACAGGTTGCACGTGTAAAAGGACTGACAGTAAGATTTGAAAAGCGTTACTTTATCTGCCCTCGTAAATCGTGCAAACCTGCGAGCCAGCATGTTACAACGGTCAGCCAGCGACCTACGTCGTTCCCTGTCAATGTCAGTTATCTTTAAGGTCTTCAGTGACCCAGTGGCTCAGATACTTAAACATGTCCACTCTTCGCAAGTATTCTCCACACAGCGCGACATGAGGAATACAAGAATAAGTCACGCTACCTGCTTTAAAAACCATTAGTTCGCTCGAAATAAAGATTTTGATTTTGAATAACTCGCACTCTCGCAGGATACAGCTTTATACGATTAAGGACACTGGCACCCGACTAGTTTCGGACTCGATCGGAGCCCTTATTTCTAAAAGTAATTTTGTTCTGCAGGCGCTCGCGTGATTATGGCGTGTCGTAACATCGTTACAGCGAAAGAAGCCAAAGAAGGCATAGAGCAATCCACACGAGGGCAGCAGGGCACGGGGGAGTTAGTGGTGGAGGAGTTGGACCTGTGCATCATGGAGAGCGTGCGCGCGTTCTGTGCGCGTGTGAAGTCAAGCACGCGGCGCCTGCGCGGGGTGGTGTGCAACGCTGGCGTCATGATGTGTCCCGCGGGCCGCTCATGCGATGGCTTTGAGACGCACCTCGCCTCCAACCACCTCGGACATGCGCTGCTCACGTTACTGCTGCTGCCGCTACTCATTCAAAGTGCCCCTTCGAGGATCGTGTTCGTGTCGTCTCGGCTTCAACAATGTAAGTGACTATCATTGGGTGAGTGGTTCCCTCATTCTACGAGGTGCCAGTGCTTATGCCGCCGGCATTAATGGGCCGCAGGCATACTGTGTAGAAGCCGCGGATCATCATTCCTTCCGGTGGCACTGCCGTATAGTGTGTAGCGGCCCTTAAGGTTACCCTAGTCAGTCATTCTTCCATAGTAACGTCGTATGGAGTTTACTCCACTGTTTGACAGTGTAAATTAAAAATGATGTCTACTTTTCCGTCAATATGTAAACCTGTACAGAAACAGAATAAAAAAAAAAATGGATATGAGGGTCGAAACTTCAAATTTCAACACTAGTTTTAACGCATCTTTGAGCGTAAAAAATAACTCCCAGAGTCACGGAGTGTGAAATGGCAAAATTGTTACCGTACGGGGATAGATAATTTATTCAAGAATTCCAATAACTTTATTTTGAATAAATACATCCAGTAGTTTTTTCGTTAATATATTCTATACTCCTAAAAATCTATTCATGAAATTTTACGCGCTCGTTTTCTTTATAAATCATCGTCTATTTCACTATACGTATATAAAAACAAAAACTAACAAGGACATGGTTACTGTATTCGTCCTGTAGGTTGACCTGCCCGTTTTCACTAACACTACGCGAATCCTAAATGTAGTGTTAGTGAAATCGGGCATTACGAAGATGTATCCGAAGTATCGGCCGTTTCCTGACTACGGCTGAGGCTGACACGACTGAACACTGCGAAAGAAAAAATAAACGACAGTCAAAGAGATAAGCCAAAGTCAAAACTTACTTACAACTAAAAACGGCCGAATATTCTGTTAATACTTCGTATTATCGCTTCGGAGTAGACCCCCTGGTTTTTATAAGACCCTTAATTGTTGCTTACCTTGATTTGACTTGTAAATGCATTTCAGTTTACAAACTGGACCTAGATGACATCAACTTTACGAAGACACAGTACACCCCACTGCAAGCTTATTCAAACAGCAAAATTGCCAACATTCTGTTTGCCAAGGCTTTGGATCTCAAACTTAAGGTTTGTAATAAATCTAATGATTGAGTAGTTACGAGTACAATATTCAAGCAAAATTCTGATGGTAAAAGTGGCCGCTTTTGCAGTTATGGTAAAATTTGGGTCTATACTAAAGTATAGAGGGATAGATAAAAATTTGCAACTCTACTTATATGGTTCTGAAACTGTAGGTATACCGGTAAAAAACCCGGCCAAGTGCGTGTCGGACCACGCACAATGAAAGGTTCCATAGTGGGGATTAATTTATCCTAAGAACAAACTTAACATTGTAGTTAAAACATGTTCCCTCATACATTCCAACTGCAAATGTAAGTTTGTACCTACAATATTGAGAGATATACCATGTTATTTTAAGATCATAGACTTCTTATAGGTTTTCCTGTAATCTATAAGTAAAGAACTATTTTCTGTATTTAAAAAAAAAAATAGTCTCAGTAGTTTCGGAGATCCCGGGTGTCACCACTGTGTGGATCGCCCGGAGGACACGGTGGAGGTCTGCCCGGCTTGGGCGGAGCACCGCCGTGTCCTCACGGAGGCGATCGGCGGCGGCGATCTCTCGCGTCCGGCCCTGGTTCAGGCCATGGTTCGGAGCGAGAGTGCATGGGAGGCCGTCACCTCCTTCTGCGAAGCAGTAATGCTCGCGAAGGAGGAGGCGGAACGCGTGAGGGTGAGGCAGCGTTCGCACCCTCACGCCCTTAGCCGCCGCAGGAGACGCCCCGGGCGTCGGGAGTCGCAAGCTGATTTCCGGCCACCGTAGGCGCGGGCCTGCGGACGGTGAGCGATGGGAAGCTCGCCGTCCGATAAGGACCAGGTCCGGGTCGACGGCGCGTTGTGTTTCACGCGCGCCTCAAAGAGATGTCAGCACCAACTGACGGGGTCCGTTAGGGCCAATGCCTGCCAGGGTTGCGAGTTTTTCCGAAAGGGATATCGTGGCCCTGGCATACAGGCAACGGAAGGAATACGGGTGGGTTTTAGTCAGTAAAAGTCTGACACGCCCTCCCGCTCAGCCCAGAGCGGGAGAAGTTATTTGATAATTTCCCACCCAAAAAAAAAAAAAGTAGTTTCGGAGATAAGATTAATTTTCATAACTTCTTTAGTAACTTTAAAACTATATTTGAAATAAATTTATAAAGGGGCAGTGGTAAAGAATAATATTTTCAATAATCTGAGATTTTAACATTTAAACTTAACTAACTTATAATAGATCTTAAGAAAATTGTTACTAACACTGTATGGATTCTGTCCGAAATAAATAAATAATAATAAAATAAATATATATCTGAAATCCTTAAAATATTTCATTTGATATGTCACACGGTACAGTATGCAATAGTTTTTTTAAATTTTCTAATTTGTCCCCAAAAGTATTCAAAATTCACATATTTACGTTACACGTCCGTGTTCAGAGAAGTTCATTTGTGCGGTAGTTTGGCCGTGTAGGATTGGGCAGGTACTTAACTAGATACTTAGACAGTAGGATATGGTAATTATCTGAGATCTACTACATAATAATTAAGTACCTATGTGTTTATGTCAAGGCAGAGGGTGCGTGATGCAAAAATACATGAACAAACTCCGTAAGAACTCGTAGTAGGACTCATAGTCGTGGTGACTTGGTGAGCCATGCGCTATGGCTTACGCTACGCACTCATTTGTATTCTAATGGTATCTATACGAGCCACATACTTGATTCGTGTCCAATAGAATTTATTATAAATACATGCGAAAATTGCCTTTGTTTGTTTATGAAGTCTCGTTACGAACATAATGTCCAAGCAAAAAGGGTCCGAGGGCTAATTGCGTAACACACTATCAGTAGGAATCGGTTTCAATTTGACAATTCACCAACATTCATTGCGTTATTTACGTTGTTGAGCAGACATTTTTTTCTACCATATGAAGCAACTAGCTGACCCGTGCCCACTTCGTTGGGCGGTAAACATTTTACCGTCTTTTCATTTTTCGGATTAAATTATTATGACACTCACAAAATAATAACGTGGCTTTCAATGGGTAAAAGATTTTTCAAAATCGGTTCAGTAGATCCAGAGATTACCCCTACAACCTCACAAACTATAAAATATTAATATAAGTAGATGAAGCAACGGTTTAGCAATATCCTTAAAAAAAAAATACTCGCATTCCGTTGCCGTTGCTCACTATAGGCAAGCGACTTCTCGACAAAATCAATAGCAGGGACAGTTGGGACTGGGATTGTGAATTCAACTGCACATTTACCGCTGAGTCGGTGACGGTCGGTGATTCTTCAATTTTGCCGGCGTGAGGGGTCAAAAGATATTTTTAGAGTTCCGTACCCAAAGGGTAAAACGGGAACCCTATTACTAAGGCTCCGCCGTTTGTCCGTCTGTCACCAGGCTGTATCTCATGAACCGTGATAGTTAGACAGTTGAAATTTTCACAGATGATGTATTTCTGTTGCCGGTATAACAACTAATACTAAAAAACAGAATAAAAAAAATATTTAAGGGGGCTCCCATACAACAAACGTGATTTTTTTGCTCGTTTTTGCTAGATATTGATAACGGCAACAGGTAGTAGACGCTTGAAATATTCACAGAATATTAAGTAATATTTAAGGGTGGCTCCCATACAACATACGTGATTTTTTTGCCATTTTTAGGGTTCCGTAGTAAACAAGGAACCCTTATAGTTTCGCCATGTCCGTCTGTCTGTCTGTCTGTCTGTCCGTCCGTCCGTCTGTCGCCAGCTTAGCTCAGAGACGCTTAGTTCTAGAAAGCTGTAATTTGGCATGGGTATACATATTAATCATGCCAAAAAAATGGTAAAATAAAATTATGAAAAACATTTTTTTTTAGGGTACCTCCCTTACACGTGAAATGGGGATGATATTTTTTTTTCTCGTCTATTCCATGGTGTGGGGTATCGTTGGATAGGCCGTTCAAAAATATTGTAGGTTTGGGAAAACCATTTTTCAATTAAGGGATCCGTTTGGGTAATATTAAGCTTTAAAGTGCTAGTTTTTGTTAGAGTTGGTTTTGGATATGTGAAAAAATTCATGGCAATAGTATATATAACGAAATTAAAAGGAAAACTATCACAGCTAAGTAGGCTTCACAAGTTAACGAGTAATAGTCGACCAACTTAAATTTGCAGTTGGAGAATTGGCCGTAACGTATATCGATGTATGGGAGAGCATGTTTTTCAACTACAATGTTAAGTTTGTTTTTGGGATAAATTCATCCCAACCACGGAACCCTTCATTGTGCGTGGTCCGACATGCACTTGGCCGGTTTTTTTACTATTTAAATTAGCCAACGGAATTAAAACATCAAAATAACCTTCAATAAAGTTTCCTGACAATCGGATTATTTTGACTCCCTGCCGTGCTTCCCCAAAACCAGCAATAAAAATACCATCCTGAAACACTTGGAACTCAAATGAGAATAGTTCTGCCGCTGCCATTTTTTTTTTTTGGGTGGTAAAGTATCAAATAACTTCTCCCGCTCTGGCCGGAGCGGGGAGGGCGTGTCAGACTAAAACCCACCCGTGTTCCTTCAAATGCCTGTGTGCCAGGGCCACGATATCCCTTTCGGACAGGCTCGTAACCCTGGCAGGCATTAGCCCTTTCGGACCCCGGCAATTGGTGCTGACATCTCTTTGAGGCGCGCGTGGAACACAACGCGCCGTCGACCCAGGCCTGGTCCTTATCGGACGGTGAGCTACCCATCGCTCACCGTCCGCAAGCCCGCGCCCACGGTGGCCGGGAATCGGCCTGCGATTCCCGACGCCCGGGGCTCCTCCTGCGGTGACGAAGGGCATGAGGGCGTGAACCCTGCCTCACCCTGCCGCGTTCTGCCTCCTCCTTCGCATGCATTACTGCTTTGCAGAAGGAGGTGACGGCCTCCCGTGCACTCTCGCTCCGATCCATGGCCTGAACCAGGGCCAGATGCGACAGATCGCCGCCGCCGATCGCCTCCGTGAGGACATGGCAGTGCTCCGCCCAAGCAGGGCAAACCTCAACCGTATGCTCCACCGTGTCCTCCAGGCGATCCACACAGTGGTGACACCCGGGCGTTTCCTCCCGCTTTATTCTGAATAGGAACCTCCCGAAACAACCGTGTCCGGTGAGGACGTGCGTCAGGCGGAAGGTGAGAAAGCCGTGGCGCCTCTCTAGCCATTCCTCATAGAGGGGACTTATCGCCACAATTTGTGGCATGCAAATTCTTTGCCAAATAGTAAATATCTCTCCTATTTGGTGAACAGTAACGTGGCCATGTCATTGTCTTCTCAAATTCGAGACAGCATTGTGCACCACGTGTTTAAAAACTGGGAAATATTCCAACCTTTCACCCAGGATCGGTCAGGAGGAGCTGTTTATGGTTCAAAGCGTGAATACGTCGCTGAAATGTCTTGTAATGGCACCTACGGAACCACCTGTGAACTCATGGCAGCGGGAGAACTATTCCCATTTGAGTTCCAGGTGTTTCAAGATGGTATTTTTATTGCTGGTTTTGGGGACGCACAACAGGGAGTAAAAATAATCTGATTCTCAGGAAATTTCAATGAAGGTAATTTTGATGCGTGTCAGACTTTTACTGACTAAAACCCACCCGTGTTCCTTCAAATGCCTGTGTGCCAGGGCCACGATATCCCTTTCGGACAGGCTCATAACCCTGGCAGGCATTGGCCCTTTCGGACCCCGTCAGTTGGTTCTCCCGCCTTTTTCCAACCCTTACAACACCAGCCTAAACCAAAGATACTAAGCAATAAAATTAAAATACGAACGTAGGTATTCAAGGACACTTTTTCTAGTAAGGACGACTAATACTAAAAACTATTATAGTAATACCACAGTGTGAAATACCTACACAATAAGTAATTCGCAAAGAAATAGAAATAACAAAACTCCAACCCGGCAATAGGTAAAAACAATTATTATCCTCCAATTTAAAATTAGGAAGCGAAACAAACCAAAACGAAAACCAAACAACGATGATGAAAAATATTTCAAAGCAAATTAGTAGTAAGTAATAACAAAATATCGCAGAACAGAAATTTCGGTAACTATAGCTTGAACGTGTATCGCTTAGGTTTGTATTCTGTGATTGATACGATCGGCTTGCAAGCCGCGATTAAGGTTAAACATTGTAAAGTTTTCCCCTTGGCATTCTCGACTTTAATGCTATAAATGCAACGTTCAAATTACCTGAATACCAATTAGAACCTCATTTCATTATCTTTTAGCAGATGCCTGCATACTGAAAAATACTGGCCACCTAGAACTGGCATAAAAACTTTAGAACTTTATCACGCCTGCACTGAATCATGGCCACCTAGAAATAAAACTAAATATAAACCTCAAGAAACTTCCAAAAATTTTTATTTCAATGTAAAATATAAAATTCAATTTAGATCTTTATCTGTTTCCGAATTCTAATTTCAATGTAAAGTATGCAATAACTCGTTGCCGTAAGATTCAATTTGGATCTTAACTGGATTTGGTACATTTTTCATACAAACATTAAAAACCCTTATTTTCACCCTTAAGCGCCGAATTTCGTAAAATCCTTTCTTAGTGAGCAGCTAGAAGTCTAAAGGAACAATCAGGCCAACATTCATGTCTCTAACTTTAAAAACATAGGACTTTCATACAAACTTTGACACCACTTTTCAACCGCTTAAGGTGCGAATTTATAAAAATCCTTTCTTAGTGCGCGCCTGCACCCCATAGAGAGTGCTTGTGCCAAATTTTAGACCTCACAGCCCAGTAGTTTCCGAGATTTCGTGATGAGTGGTCAGTGAGTGGACTTCTCTTTTATATATATAGATGGATTAGCAATATACTTCAAAATCATTCCGATTCCGATTCAAACTGTGTTACGCAATTAGGGTGCAGGCCCTGCAGTCTCGACATAGCTAGCGATCGCTTTACGACTGAATTCGGTCGCAAAGTCTTAAATGGGTCTCTAGACGGTCAAAATTGCTTGACAAACACGAAAAAATCAGTGTATTCCCGTTGCCCCCGTTGGCCATATCCCCGTCACGGGGACAGCGGGATGTGATTAAATTTATTTCCCGTTGTCCCCTTATCGTACAAAGTAAACCTTTTTTAAATCGAAACAGCTAGGTTCGGTTAGGTTAGAACTGTGACCACAACGCACGAGCCGAGCGAGCGGAGCGAGCGGTGCCGCGGCAGCGGCCGGCGAGTGCCAGAAACATATTTTTGAATATGAAACCAAACACAACGGGAAGTATTTTTAAATATTTAATTGAAGTACCGCTGTCCCCGTAGGACGGGGACACGGCGTACGGGGACAACGGGACGAAAAAATCATAATCTTGTCAAGCAATTTTGACCGTCTAAAGACCCCATTAGGACTTAGCGGCCGAATTCGGTCATTTATCGATCGTTATCTATGTCGAGACTGCTGAGTGCTGGGCCAGTTCTCGGCATTTAGTTTCCGAGTTACACGCAGTTTTGTAAAGTTGGGTGAAAAATTGATTTTCGTAAGTACCTAGGAGAATTTTAAGAGAGAAGTTTAGTAAAAAGGTACAAGTGGTGTCAAATTCAAGACAAAAAAATCAAGGTTTTTCTATATTGATAACGGCAACAGGTAGACGCTTGAAATATTCACAGAATATGTAGATATATATTGACTTTAAAAATAAATAATTATATTAAAATAAAACAAATATTTAAGGGGGGTTCCCATACAACAAACGTGTTTTTTTGCCATTTTTATAGATAATGGTACGGAACCCTTCGTGCGCGAGTCCGACTCGCACTTGGCCGGTTTTTATAGATAATGGTACGGAACCCTTCGTGCGCGAGTCTGACTCGCACTTGGCCGGTTTTTTTTTTTCGATTACTCAACTCATTTTTGAGTAAATAAATAATTGCCTCATATTTTTCGATAAATCACAAGCGTTGTGTCATCGCGCTTCTCTTTCTTTTGTATGCAGTCTGACAGTGACAGCGGTTTATCGTTTGTCATTGTCAGTGTCTTAACTAATTTTATTCATTATCTATAAAAAATAAACGAAGTATATCTAAAAACAAAAGTCTGTTTTTAGTTATAAGTACTTCGTTTATTTTTTTATTAAGGAATAAAGAGGCTTTATTATTAGGTGCCGTCATCCCACAAACCTACTTACCGAAATTTATATTGAACTACATCTGTGTTTACACCATTGAGTTTGTATACAGGGTGGAAGGGACATCGACGCGAATCCGTTTACCATGGATTCAGTACATCTTTCTTGACTCCCCTGCGTTAAAATTTTTCGTCGGTTATTAAAAAAAAAAATAGCTGTTCAATACATTTTGACCGAGTAGGTATTGCGCTTCTGTAGGAAACAGCGATTTTTTTTTAAATAACCGACGAAAAATTTTAACTCAGGGGGGTCAAGAATGATGTACTGAATCCATGGTAAACGGATTCGCGTCGATGTCCCTTCCACCCTGTATAAAGCATTATACATCTTTTTGAAAAAGGAATACGCATTTATTATGCAGTTATGATTATTAATTATTAAATAAAATTACGAAAACCGACGAGGCCCTATGAGCTTGATGCCTTTGCTTTTCCGACAAAAAAATATTAGTTTAGGAATTTGCCGCGTTTTTTTTTTCTTCAAATACTTATACGTTAAGTTTATTTAATTGTCATTATTTTTAATAAATGCTTATCTCATATTATTATTGTGTTAATTTTTTCGCAAATGGTACGAAAAGTAGAGTATTTTCCTCGGTGATAAAGCGGTCTTGGGTGAACTTAAATCCATCGCTACACTCTCGATTTAAATCGTCATCCGCGACAGAAGACTGCTTTATCCCCTTGGTTAATAATCTACTATTATCTGAGATTATGAATTCAAATATGGAATTAACAATTTCAGGAGCACAACATACAAGGTGTGTCGACATACAGCCTGCACCCGGGTATCGTGAAGACCAGCATCGGGCGCCACTTCCCGCTGACGGCATGGGGCATCGTCACTTACGGGTTCCAGAACTTTCTGCTCAATTGGTGCTGGAAGACGCCCCTGTGCGGCGCACAGACCAGCATCTACTGTGTTGTTGACGAGAAATGTGAGAACGAGAGCGGATTTTATTACAGGTTTGTGTGCCCAACTATTGACGAGGTTTGATGCCGATCCAGAAGAATAACGTTGAACTTGCAGGGAATTGAACGCGATATCTGCGCGTCAATGATAAAAACGTTCTAAATAGCATAAACATTCACTCTTTCATGATGTGGATAACCACTAAACTATTATATGTACTTGGATTACAGGGTCAAATTAAATTAGCTAGCGAAACTCCGCAGACGTGATACGTATCTACAATATGTAACAAAAACCCTGTTGTTCCTTCTACCTACGTTTTAAGAATCGGTATACATACGTAATAAAGCAAGTCATTTATAAAAACTGTTCAACAAAAATAATTAAAATAAATATTTAATTATTAATATTTATAATGTTTAACTGATTTCTAACCTCTTTCATTCTTTGATTTTGACCTCTCGACTAGCCAATACTTAATTGTTTTAAATTACATTTACCTACAAGCACAACATTGGCTGAATTATATTATTATATTATTAATTATATTCAGCCAATGTTGTGCTTGTAGGTAAATGTATACGTCCCTAAAAGGGACAACACGGGTTTTGTTACATACTGTATATCTAAACAAAAAATAAAAGAAAAAAGATTTGATGTTTTTTTTTGGGTCAACGGACCTCTGTTTTATTTTTTTGTATTGTGGGTGCGTATACAAACATTTAAACTCACATACACTAACAACCAGACCCGGAACAACTACTTGTAGGTCATACAAATATTTGTTCGCGACACGCAGCGCAGCAGTCAATGCGCCAACCGTGTCGTCAAAGTCTGATAATGTTGTTAGGTACTTGAAGTATAATAAAATCTGTTTTCTTTTGTTTTATCATGTTTAGTTATCGGTTCCCATCACTTCTGCAAAGTATACACAAAAAAAAAAAACAGATTTTTCTAGTGACTAAATTAACTGCGGTTGAAGACCCCATAAAAGAAACTCACCTAATTATTTCTTTAGGGTTCCGTACCTCAAAAAGAAAAATCGCAACCTTTATAGGATCACTTCGTTGCCCGTCTGTCTGTCAAGACTCTTTTTCTCACGAACGCGTGAAGGGATCAAGTTGAAATTAATATCAAATATTCTACGGTCCGTTAATATAAAAATAAAAAAAAATCGCTTTCTTCAGCTTCTAAGTCAACGCAATAAAAAAATACGGCGATTTATGCGAATATTTTGATACTCGCAAATAAATCAAAACCTATAGGGTACTTCCCGTTGACCTAGAATCATGAAATTTGGTAAGAAGCAAGGTCTCACAGCACAAGTAAAGGAAAAAGTCCGAAAATCGTTAATTTGTACTTTTATTTATCTTCTTCTATCGGCTTAGCTCAGAGACTCTTAGTACTAGAAAGCTGTAATTTGGCATGGGTATACATATTTATCACGCCGACAGTGTGGTAAAATAAAACCTTAAAATATATTTTTATTATTTATAATATAATACTTTATATAATACTTTAAGCACACAAATGTACAGAGGCGGACCCTACACGTAAAGTGGGGATGATTACTTTTTTTTCGTCTATCCCGTTGTGTGAGGTGTCGTTGGAAAGTTCGTCAAAAATATTACGAGAGTGTGAAAACCATTTTTCGATTCAGGCATCCGTTTCCGAAATATTCAGCTTGAAAGTGCTCATTTATGTGAGAGTCAAGCCCCCCCCCCCTTGCCATCTAAATGGTTGTTTTTTGGATATGTGAAAAAAATCACGGTAATAGCATATAACGAAGTTAAAAGGAAAACTATCACAACTAAGTAGGCTTTACAAGTTAACGAGTAATAATATTATTATATTATATTCTTTATTTTTTGGACAACAATGATCCAGCGTCTTAGTAAACAATATTATAACTAATTAACTAACTTATTATTTTAATGGTCGACCAATTTTCATTTGCTATTATAATTATTTTCTCTTTTTCCAGCGACTGTGCAAAGAATACGCCTTCAAGCCAATGCCAGAGTGAGAGCGAAGCGGAGAAACTGTGGAACGTGACCATTGAACTGCTGAACTTGCAGGACTACGACCCTTTCAGACAGCAGTCATCGAAGGAATTGAAGAATTAGATATACTGCACTCTTAAGATATAGGTTATTTGTAGAATTGGAAACGTATCTATATTTTTTATACATATCTTTGTGTATCTAGGTATATTTTTGTATATCTATGGTTGAGAGCATACTATTCTAAACCATTCGATTCGCTGAATAATTTGATTGTAAAGTTCAATTCGGGGGAACGCCACAAAAAATAGTAAAATTTATGGTTGTTACTTGCGGAACCCTAAATTCTTAAGACAATGACTAACACCGTTGCGCTCTGCACCGTGAGTTTCGCCTTCTCAGCAATCCGATGGCGTGGGATCGAAGAATATGCAATAGCAGTGATTAATATTGATCTTCATCTTAGTTTTACCGATCTAATTGTAATCATTATATTAATTAAATTCTTTAAGTAAATTATATTAGTTTTTTTGCATCCTCGACTGCAGCCGAACGTAATTGGGGCAGTAGATAGGCTACTCGCGGTTGGTTTCGCGTAAGGAAGATTTCCGTAATCGTAAAGCCGACATCCAGTCGCTTCAGAGTATCCCGATCCGCTTCATATCTTATTATGATTCACGTAATATTAATTTACATAGGAATATTATTCCAGCAGATAAGTTACTAAAGATTCCGATTAACGTTCGCGATAAAGATAAAGATACATTTATTTGTTAAAACATGTGTAACATGATACATGATGGAGATGCCTATATTCCTGAACAATCTATTTCAAACTTAATCATACGTGAATGCCTTACTACGGTTAAACACAACACAGCCGATTTGCTCCAAATCTATTGGACCGATTAAGTTCAAATTTGGTACACATATGGACTTCTGTGACCCAAACACGGACGTGTAACGTAAATAAATGAATTTTGAACTCACTTTTGGGATCACTGGATCACTTTTGGGAGTCAAATCAGAAAAAAATAAAGTTTTTCAAACAGTACCGTGCAACACATAAAATGACAGTGCTTGCTGTAAGGATTTCAGATATATTTGTTATAATTATGAAATAAATACTTTTAAAATTATTAACGAAAATAGATGAAAATTGACCATTCTCCATTCCCCCCTTATCTCCGAAACTACAGAGCCTACAATAAAAAAAATACAGAAAATAGTTATTTACTTATAGATTACAGGATAACCTATAAGAAGTCGGTCGACCTATAAGAGTTATTTTAAGATAATACTTAAAATAACATGGTAAATCTCTCATACAAACTAACATTTGCAGTTGGACTGTATGAGGGAACATGTTTTTCAACTGCAATTTTAAGTTTGTTTGTAGGATAATTAATCCCGACTACGGAACCCTTCATTGTGCGTGGTCCAACATGCACTTGGCCGGTTTTTATATTGAAAGTGAACAATTAAAATTCACAAATAAAATCAAAAATTCAATTAAAAGCACAGATGAGGCTCCAGTCTATACAAGGGGTTATAGACATCCTAAGATTCATAGACAGGAAGTAGGTGCAATAATATATGTAAAATATAATTAGACGTTCAAATTCTGCTTGCAGTTATCCTATTTGGGTTGTAGTTAAGAAAGCTGACTCATACGGAAAGGTGAAGTGGCGTATTGTAGTAGATTTCAGAATTTAATGAGAAACCCATAGATGACAAATACCCTATCCCCAACATAGCTGATGTCATAGACAAATTAGGTGACTGCCAGTATTTTACTATGCTAGACCTGGCTAGTGGATCCTATCAGGTCGAAATGGATCCCCAAGATATTACAAAAACAGCATTCAATGTAGAACATGGGCATTTCTAAATTCTAAGAATGCCCATGGGACTTAAAAATAGTCCATCCACCTTTCAAAGAGTTATTGGAAAACGTCGTGTTGAGAGAACTCCAGAATACTATTTGTCTAGTATATCTAGATGATATAATACATAGTTGCAAGAACACAATGTGAACCTAGAAAAAGTATTTAAGAGCGTTTACGACGTACGGCATTTCATACAAACATTCAAGCCCTTGTTTTTCGAAATGACTTAATTAACCGATTTCAATGAAACTTCATACGCATAAGCAAGATACAAAGGTCTAAAAAGTTAGTTATGAACATTTTCGAAAAATAGTGTTACAGCCAAATTAGACTGATTTTAATTTTTCCATATAAACAGAGATTTCCAGTTATCTGTTTTTAACCGACTTCCAAAAAGGAGGAGGTTATATGTTCGGCTGTATGTTTTTTTTTATATTAGGCCGCAGATGCAGCTGAATACCATTTTACGACTGCTTATCTGACCTCCACAACCCAGTTACTGGATAATAGGATACCCCTTGGTAAGATTGGTTGTCAGACTTTTTTGTCCCATATCTATATCTAAAATATAAAAATGAATTGCTGTTCGAGTGTCTCGCTAAAACTCGAGAATGGCTGGGACCGATTTGGGTAATTTAGATTTATGTGTGGAAGGTTTAAAAGGTTAGAAAAATAAGGTAGGTAGGGTAGGGTAGATAATTAGCGCTACCCGTGCGACACCGGGCCGGGTAAAGCTACTTTACCAATAAATAATTATAACCAACTAAGTACGGGATTCGAAGCGGCGACCGACGCGCCTTTATCACAGCGCACCAACAGGACAATTGAGGTAGTATTGTAGAGAAATAAAATAGCAACTTCACTAGAAAAACACGTAAATCAAAATAGAGATTTTAAAGAAATTCGTATAAATAAATATAAAAAAAACAACAGTGCGTTAACAACAACAAATAGACATCGCGTGAAGAAATAATTATAAAAGTGAAGTGTAGTGCGGGTGTGTTCAAGGATTCAAGGATCAATAATGGATTACTTGAGCGGCTGGTGTAAAGTTAGATAATGCTAGTGGGGTTGACTATCATAGTAACCGGTAGCAACACCGGGATGGGCGGGAGACTGCTGCCGATCTATCAGAAGAGCAGTTGCAAAGAAGCAGAGCTAAGTGCAGTTGCAAAGATATCTTTTTTTTTTACAGTATGTAACAAAAGCCCTGTTGTTCCTTTTAGGGACATATACATTAACCTACAAGCACAACATACAAGATTAGGCATTTAAATAAATCTTTTTCACAGTCCGTTCAACCGATTTTGAATTATATTGCGTTGGTGGCATGACAAATGGCAGCTGTAATAAACAGTTGGTATTGTAACCACGTTTTTGCTTTGAATGCCATCCTTATGCCTAAGGAATATAAGTCAAATTTGGTTGAACGGACTGTAAAAAGTTTATTTAAATTTCTAATCTTATTTCAAATGGAGTTTATTTGTTTATGAAGGAATGAACCTGCACTTTGTCATCAACACAGTATTTCGTAATCTACTAGGTACCGGACTATTGTTTCTCTCTGAAGTAGGTAAGAAGTAGAGAGAGGTATCTAATGGAATCATCAGAAAACGTCACGTAACATAACGTGGGAAAAAAATAATGATTTTTTTTTAAGCGATTCATAAGTTAAAACGCAAGTAAACTGCTTGAAGGAATTTTAGGACGAACCTCCAAAAAACATATCACAAGTAAGTAGGTATTATAAAAGAATGTTTTTTTTTTTTTTTTTTTTTATTTATTTAAAGGGCTTTGTCGCTTAGCGACCACATCGCCCAGTGCAGAAAAATATTTTTTTTTTGATAATTATGTTCTACCTTATAAATAACTTGTACAATTGTTTAGCCTTATCGGACACTGGAGAAGCAAGGATGGCATTACAACAGCCAATATCGTACGTTTTATATTGCCCAAAAACATTAATTCTAGTATTTTCATTCCGAACACACTCCATCAGAACATGAAAGACATCATCAACCATACCACAGTCATCTCAATTTGGGGACAACGCCTTCCTCATTAAGTTAAACATACAAAAGAGGGGTCGAGGAGAGCGTTCGTTCTGACGTTATCCCGGAGGTAGCATCCTGTGATCAGGTGTGTAAAGCTAGGCTTGAGCGCAATTAGACTGATCTGAGAGAATTGACTGCCATGTATCTTACTACCTTTGATTACTCTATACCCTTTGTACTCCTATAACCCGGGCTCTACCACCAACTTAGACCAGCTTGGTGGAACTGGTTTCCCTCGAAACGACTGACCCCGATGTAAAAGGTCACGGGTCGCGTACGTATGCAAAGATGCGCGAAAATGTTGATTGCGCGATTCAGGATCCATCGCGAATGGCGTTAAGTTTTTGGGGTGCCTTGTAGAAGGGAGATGTGAATGCGTGACCTTACAATAGTGTAAAATTAGGATATCTGAGTGTTTAAAAAAAAAATTGTTTTGTAATTTGAATTTTAACTTATAATTTGATTAATTACTTACCTAATTTAATCTCCTATTTAATTTGCCCCTTTCTTATAATTACATAACAAAAAAATATTGTAGACACCTATACTCCATTTGAAATAACTTGTTATTTTATTAATTTATCAAAGTATACATTTACTAATTACAAATACACAGCTAATTATTTACACTAAAAAGATACTAACTACGAAAAAAAATTAAATTAGAAATATCTTATTTGAAATACCCGCGTGGTGTAGGTATGCAGGTTGTGTCCCTGCAGTGAGAACGATATACCTATACTCTTTTTGAAATAAGATTATACATTTAAATTAAATAAACTTGTTTACAGTCCGTTCAACCAATATTGAGTTATATTTATTAGGCATAAGGATGGCATTAAAAGCAAAAACGTAGTTCCAATACCAACTGTTTATTACAGCTGCCATTTGTCATGCCACCAACGCAATAGAAGTCAAAATCGGTTGAACGGACTGTAAGAAAAAGGTTTATTTAAATGTCTAATCTTATTTCAAACGGAGTATAAGTGCGTGGTACGAACTTGCGACCGCTGCGCGTTTGTCGCAAACCGGAGAATTGAGGTATTTACCTTCAGCATAATGGACCACAACGAGAGGATACGTGTCAGTGGAAAGGTATGGGTTACCTTTTACCCTTAGTCAAAACTTCTGTATGCGCGTTGAACGGTTTTTGGTGGGGATCGAAAAACGTATGGTTTCGCGTCACCGAAACCGAAACGCATATAATTAATTATGACAACATGCCTTGACTAGCCCCGATAATTGTCTATAAAATAACATAAAAAAACCATCATCATTTCAGCCGAAAGACGTTGCTTTAGTTAAATGTAAATAAACTATAATATTAAAAAATGTTTTGAATTTTCTTAAAAAATGCGAAGAAACTTTTTCCTCAACCTATTATACAACATGTCCCGGAATTAACGCACAACCTCTTAAGGGGTCATTGTACTCATCATTATGAACCACTTTTACTATGGGATCAAACCTGAAACGCGAATTGGTCCCATTAGTCTCAATCTAAAAGTTGTGAGGTGTTAATTCTGGGACATGTTGTATAAATATCTCTTCTGTCGGCAGTCCCCAACTCCCCATGACTGCCTATTTTTTTTTCCATAACGACTATTGTTCGGATAATCCAGGATCCTCATACCACATGCCTTTGTATACCATTAAACAAGGTGATGGCTTTATTTATTTCAATATGCAATATTATACTAGAACATGAATTATGTTCTTTTATGTCCGGAGTACATTCATATGTCTGAAAGTACCTACAAGGCCCTGTCTATATAGCACTTGATATCCTTGGATCCGTTTCCTTATTCTTATTATTTACATAAGTAATACATACTGAGTGTACTCTGCTTTTATTATAGTGTCTCCGCTTCATTACAATAGGTACCTACTCGCTGCATATTAATACTGAAGAGTGGTTTTAAAAGTAAGTAACTTAAAGTTAGTAATATATCAACGTACTTAGTCATACTCGCTTACGTAGCTTTGTTACTAATTTAATTATAGGCTTGACAAAAGTACCTACCTAGTTACTTTGTTGTTATACCAATGTGACATTGACCTACCTAGTACGTAGGTACGTTGGTGGTCGACAAGTCGACATACCCATCAGCCCGCGACACGAAACACCTACTATATTAGTCTACCGATATGCCTACAGGTCGCCGCGCCGCGGCCTCGCCGTTTGATCAAACAATTTGGAGGGGAATAATTTCGCAATACTTTACGTGGTTATGCTATTGACATCTATTATTCTAGGTATTAAACACGTAGATTTAATCTACAAAGCTGTGGTATTCTGTATGATGTTTTTATCTCGGTATTTTTATATCTTTTAACGTCGCGGTTCGCTAGCCCTACGATTAATAATCGCGTGTGTATTTACTTAATACCTACATAACGTGTAATTTACGCTTCAGTCCAGTTGGGCATGGCCTGCGCAGAGAATTGTGATTGTGTTTAGTTATCTTTCAATTTAGGTAAGTAAGAAAAATCGGTATTTATAGTTAGCAACATTTATCAAAGATTATGACATAATTATCTTGTATTTTTCGTGTACTTTCATAGCTGTATGAAAGAAGATGGTCGTTTAGGAATAAATTAAACTGCTATATTTTGTTTACGTTTCATTGTTGAACATTGTTTTAGATACAATTCTATAATATTGAATCATGGATTACCTAAGCGGCTGGTGCAAGAGTCAGCAGCGCCTGGATGGATGCACGGTCATCGTGACGGGCAGTAACACGGGCATCGGCAAAGAAACTGTTTTGGATCTCTACAAGAGAGGTAAGTCTTAGCATAATCAGCCTAGCTATACTTCGTTTGAAATAAGATTAGACATTTAAATAAACCTTTTTTACAGTCCGTTCAATCGGTTTTGACTTCTATTGCGTTGTTGGCATGACCAATGACAGCTGTAATAAACAGTTGGTATTGTAATGTAACCACGTTTTTGCTTTTAATGCCATCCTTATGCCTACGGAATAGAAGTCAAAATCGGTTGAATGGACTGTAGACAAGTTTATCTAATCTTATTTCAAATGGAGTTTACGAGTAGGTATATCGTTCTCACTGCAGGGACACAACCTGCATACCTACACCACGCGGGCCCAGTGCGGGTTGGTAAACCACATACTTAAATACGTACAATTTCTGGATAACGTAGAACGGGGATAGGGCGCTTATGATGCATCCATCCCCGTTTAATTAAAAAATATTATTCCGAGTTGGGAATCCCCGCATAGTAGACTATGCGGGGATTCCCAACTCGGAATAATATTTTTGTGTGGCTGTTTTTTGAGCCGAAAGACAAATTGGAACTATAAGTTTCTTGTTTTCATAAACATAGAAAATGCAAACTCGATCGGAGCCCTTATTTTAAAAAGTTAATTTTTTGTTCTGCAGGCGCTCGCGTAATAATGGCTTGCCGAAACATGGACAGAGCTAAAGCGGCTAAAGAAGATTTAGAAAAACTAACAAAGACTAAGCAGGGCACGGGAGAGTTAGTGGTGGAGGAGTTGGACCTGTGCAGCATGGAGAGCGTGCGCGCGTTCTGTGCGCGTGTGACGTCAAGCACGCGGCGCCTGCGCGGGGTGGTGTGCAACGCTGGCGTCATGATGTGTCCCGCGGGCCGCTCGCGTGATGGCTTTGAGACGCACCTCGCCTCCAACCACCTCGGACATGCGCTGCTCACGTTACTGCTGCTGCCGCTACTCATTCAAAGTGGCCCGTCGAGGGTTGTGTTCGTTTCATCATACGTTCATGCGAGTGAGTTTGATAGTAACTGTTTTATTAATGTGTAAAATCTTTCCTCTCACTTTCCTGCAATCTGTGGGAGTGATTTCGTGAAAAGGGAGTGTAACAGCCAACAGGAAGCCGGGGAAGCACGCGCTATTTGATTTGACCAATATGCGCGCGCGGTGGTAGAGTTGGCCGTCAGATGGTCCAACCAATTTTCCGAGAGGGTCAGCCTTTTTCCCGTGTGCGTGTGTGACGAGTTCTCGGTAAGAGAGTAGTAGGTATACTAATAGTATATTCCTTGGTGACGAGAAAGAGAAATAGGGAAGGAGAGCGCATCAGCGGTGTTTATTTGTTTAATCTACAATTCTACAGAATTGTATAGGTACTTAAGTAGGTGTACAAAACGTGGTGTTATAATATTTAGTGTGTAAAGTCCCTCCCGCTGTCATTCCGTGTCATGTCCGTTTACCTAAAATCGCAAAATTGTATGTAATTGTAATCTCAAGGATTTTTTATTGTTGACTAGGTATGCCTTCGGAAAAAACGGAAAGTTCGTCGGCTTCGTTATGAGTAAAGGCTTCTACATACCGGGGCGACTTGTCGCGCGACGCGACGCGACACAAAGGCACCGCTCGTCCCGCGACACGCGGGGCCTTTGTGCCGTGTCGCGTCGCGCGACAAGTCGCGCTGGTATGTAGAAGCCTTTAACCTAATCTAGTTATATCATTCAATAAGCAAACTCGTCGTGATGTGATACTTAAGTTTTAATGTTCACTTAGGTAACCTTGAAACTTTATGACAATATATCGAATTCACACACACATTCACCTAAAACACACTTGATTAGGTACGATAACACAACTCATTCCACTTGCAACAAGAATTATACCATAAAAAACTATTTGTTTAGGAATTTTGGGACAGGTAATCAACGTGCATCAATACTCAATCTAATCTGTAGATAAATATTGTGAGAACTCTTCCGCGTGATCTTGATGATGACTATACAATCAATGACCATAATAAACGTAAAAAAAACACCCAAATCCAGTTATCTACTCTAATAATGGGGTACTTACGTCAAAAAACACGTGGTAAATTCTTGGCTCGAATACACAGATTGAAATTCGACAACTTAAGTGCCTAATTGACGCTGTTTTTCAACGGTTTTTAAATGCTTTGAAATCACAAGTAGGTATACTAGTATGTCTCATAAATAGTTATCATAAGTCTATTTGTCTCCGCTCTCCCTCAACCCACCCATCCCGCCAAAACGGCACTAATGCGCAAGAGTGTCTACTGCATGGCTCCGGTCATTTTTATTAAGTTATCTAAGCAATGGAAAGAATTGCCGCTATCATTATTTAAAAACAGGCTCCGAAGCTTTTTAACGCATAAAGCATACTATAATGTCAGTGAATTCCTTACTGAGAAAGAATTTTGTATAGATATTGTGTAGTATTTTTGTATTTTTATGTATTGTGTAGTATTTTTATTAAGAATTTTGTTCAATGTACCTATTTTATAATTGCCTTTATTGTTTTAGCGTCAAACTAAAATTTTGCATGCCTATTGGTAAAATTTGGCTGAACTATTTACTAACCAATTTATCACCATGTACTGTACCCATATTTGCAGAATAAAAGACTTACTTACTTACACAAATTGAAACAAAATTACCTGTCTTCAATTAAAAAAATGCAAATTACCTAGACTCCCTAGTGTTCAGTAAATAAATACAATTTTCATTAAAAATAATTATTCTTCACTACGAAAAATCATTCATCAAATCATTATCTGAAAATTACTTTTTATTTATTATTATTTTATATACTTAACCCATAATAGGTAGATTTAGCGATAGTAGCGCCCCTACTTTTTCTAAAATGTGATAATTATGTAGGTTGGTAGGTACTTCCCGTTAATTTCTGCTGTAGTACAATGTTTGTGTGTTTGTGAACAATGTTGACATTTTGTTTATTCTGAATGGTTTCAGAACATGAACTAGACTTGGATGACCTGAATTTTGAGCGGAAGCCATACAACGCCTTCGAAGCGTATTGCAGGACTAAGGCTGCCAATATTTTATTCGCCAGAGCTCTTGCCGATAAACTGAAGGTATGATAAATGATTAAACAGAATATATCAGATAAAACATTAGTCAAATATGATATACAAGGCCAAATTAAATTAACTAGCAAAACCCCGCAGACGTGATGATATCTAAATAATAATATGATAAAACAAAAACTATGGATAGTTTTTTTTGGTTGAACGACCTCTGCTAGTGTAGTGAGGTACTTAAACGTATAAGTTAAGAAAATCTGTTTTTTTTTTTAACTAACAGCTTCACGTAACTTAACAAAATAAATAAGGTGGTTGACCCCAAAAATATCATCAAATCATGTATTTTATGTTTTATCATGTTTAGATATCAATGCCCAACACATCCGCGGAGTTTTGCAACTTTACTTTATTTAACCCTGTATAAAAAAAACAAAGTAGGTAGGTACCTACCCTCTTTTTAATTAAATTATTCTTAATTACGTTTTTTTTTTGGCCATTTGCGGATTCTTAATTATACCTATTGCGAGAACCGTGTTCAAGTAACCCCTGTGCAACACACGAGTTTACGACAGGCAACTGCATGGACCTTACTGGACTATAATAAGAGACAGTGTACTGTCTTGTCGGTGTTCAGTCTGTCGACTAAACGCCGCGCCGACAGACTGAACACCCACAAGACTTTACTTCGACGGGTGACGGGACACTTCGCCGACAGGACTCTTCAGCCGTTCAGCGGCACAATTCATAAAAAATAAAGTTTTGGGTTAGGTTAGTTAAGAACAGTAACCAGCGAGCGTGCCGCGGCAGCGGCCGCCGAGCGCCAGATCCCCTCTATTGTTGGTAAATTGAGTTATCAAAACAAAAACTCGATGCCAGTTTAATTAAATTAAAACAAAACTAACAACTATTGTTAGGCTGAGTGTACGACTGATTATCGGAGATAAGTTGCGTCGCTGATGAGCCCTGTCGGCGAAGAGTCCTGTCGTCTTGTCGGTGTTCAGTCTGTCGGCGTAGTGTCTGTCGGCGTTTAGTCGTACACTCTAAAGAGAAGCATAGAGCACCTACCGACAATTTTTAAGTACCGGCACTTCCTCTTTTTTACAGGAACACAACATATCAAACGTAACAACATACAGCCTGCACCCGGGCGTCATCCGCACGGAGATCAGCCGTCACTTCGACGAGACCATTGTCTATGGCACGTCGTTCTTGTTCAACAACGTGTTTGGGTGCTTCCTCAAGTCGCCGCAGTGTGGCGCGCAGACATCCATCTACTGCGCGGTTGATGAGGGCTGTGCTGAGGAGAGCGGCCTTTATTACAGGTACATACCCATTATTTTCCCAATCTGCTACTTGGCTAACGCAGTTCAAGGGCGACCTGCATCCTGCTGTAGGAACTAAAAAAGAACAGAGTGTCCAATCATAGCGTAACGTCTGTCGCTTGATTTTATGCGTAAACTGAGTCTGAAACTTTGTTATTGCACTATAAAAGACTCAGATATATGCCAGTGACCTTGAGTGGTTAGCTTGCGTGTTCTGTACTGAGCTCACGCAACGCGTCGTACGTTCAGCCAGTAATAGGACTCGCCCATCAAGGAGCGCTGTCCCCAAGTTGACGCATTATTAATTTATTATACACAAAACAAAAGGTATTTTAATAAAACGCGTATACTAAAATATCAATAATTAAATTATCTTTAAATTGGTGAAGCATTCAGAAAAATTCGCTTGGTAGATTTCGTGCCATTCGCAGTTTTTTATCCGCGTTAGATATAACTTTACAAATTAATTTCACTATGTAATATAAACATAATCTAAAATATTTTTTCAAATCATTAACACTACACGTTTAGACGTGATCTTCAGTATAAAATCATTAAAAATCGGTTATCGTCGCCTTAGTGAGCTCAATTTCAGCGACAGGGGGGATCCTAAAAAATCGAAAAAGAAAAAATCATGTGTTTTTAGGAAAACGGAACCCTTAAAGGCTCACTTTGTTGTCCGTCTGTCAGTCTGTCAATACCCTTTTTCTCAGGAACCCGGGAGGTATCAAGTTGAAATTAATATCAAATACTATAGGTCTACGGTCTCTTGAAGGCCTTGGAGCTCTAAAAAAATCAAGCTTCTAAGTCAACGCAATTAAAAAATACGGTGATTTAAGCGACATTTATTTCGATACTCGCAAACTCAGATTATAGAAAGAAGCTCGCATATTTAATAAATCAACCCCCCGGTACTTCCCGATGACCTAGAATCATGAAATTTGGCAAGAAGCAAGGTCTCACAGCTAGAGATGGGTAACCACCCGGGTTATAACCTACTAGTGGGTTAAAACCCAGTTATCACCCGTTTTATTCCACCCATCGGGTGTTTTGGCCGGGTGAAAACAAAATATTTTTTTTCTTTTGTATTTAAACATATAGCATGCTATGGTCGGTGTGCGGTATGGCAGGACCAAGAGGACGGCGTGGGGTGGGGGGCGGTCCGCGCGTAGGTAGCTGAAGAAAAATCAGCGCTGTTGGATGACAATTTTTCTCTTTATATCTGTAACTTTTATGGTGTACATAATAAAGAGTATTCTATTCTATTCTAATTTTTGGAAAATTATTCGGTAATGCAAACTTATTATGGAACCTATTTCTGATGCAATATTTCAATTAGAAGGAAATTAAGAAAATATTCATAACGTATTTTTGATGTTAAAAAATATGAAATCGAAATTACTTTTTAATTTGCCGGATGTCACAATAATAGAAAACGATCAAAAAGATGAAATATTAATGAATGTCAACGAAAGAATCAAAATGTGTTTGAAACCGATTCACTTTGTAGCGTACTTATTAGACCCCACAGACCAAGGATCTGAACTTGACGAAAGTCAAGAAGTCGACGCTATGGAGTACATATGTGAAGTAAAAGGTTAAATGTCATGACAAACTTGGCGTCTTAAAGAGCAAGAGGTGGTTTTTGGAGTCGGAGATTTCTTTGGGCTAACATCAACGATGTAAGCGCATCAATCTGGTGGAAAGGAATATGTCGATCTACTGCATTGAGCAAAGTAGCTGTCCGTATTCTTACAGCATCGTGCACTTCTGCTGCTGTAGAGCGGTCCTTTAGTGCTCATAGTAACATACACAGTAAAAAAACCGGCTAAGTGCGTCTCGGACCACGCACAATCAAGGGTTCCGTATTTGGCATGAATTTATTTAAGCAAACTTTACATAGTAGTTGAAAAACATGATCCCCATATTTTCTGTATTTTTATCAAAATTTTAAGCTCAGTAGTTTCGGAGATATGGGGGGGGGGGAATGGTCACTTTTCATCTATTTTCTTAAATGATTTCAAAAGTATGTATTTTAAAATTGTAAAAAAAATATATATAAAATCCTTAAAATAAGTGCTTTCATTTGATATGCCACACGGTACAGTCAAAAAAACTGTTTTTTTATTTTTCTAATTTGCCCCCCAAAAGTGACCTCCATATTCAATATTAATTTATTTACGTAACACGTCCGTGTTTGGGTCACAGAAATTCATATGTGTACCAAATTTCAACTTAATCGGTCCAGTAAATTCGAAACAAATCAGCAGTGACAGTCGGACAGGACAGACAGACACACGAGTGATCCTATAAGGGTTCCTATTGAGGTACGGAACCCTACAAAAGAAATAGACTCACTACGGAAAGGGCAGCAAAACTAACATATACATACAAGCACGTGTATGATTTAAGTGATAGCACTGAGGACTGCGTGCCTGATTCACCACCGATGCATTTGGAATCCCAGACATATAATATGCAAACCACGCCGCTACGTACAAATAGCCCTGAACCATCTACATCAGGCATTAACAGTTTTAAATTTTTTGATTGTAACCGTATTTCCGATGTAAGTGATGATGATGATTGATTGACGACCTTCTAATCAGTTGTAATTATTCAAATAAATAATAAATATATCTGATTTTGTATTCAGGCTTTTATTTTTGACAAGCTAGTAGTGAACTCTCCTTCCCACTATTAAATAACTAACAACACCCATTATCACCCAGTAAAACGGGTGAAAATGGGTTAAAACCGGGTTAAAACCCAAATCACTCAGTTTTAACCCAAATGGGAAGAATGGGTTTTAACCCACTACCCATCTCTACTCACAGCACAAGCAAAGGAAAAAATTCTGAATATCGTTAATTTGTAGTGTTACATACCACAAAAAAAATCGAGTATCTCTCAAATAAATCAAAACCTATAGAATACTTCCCGTTGACCTAAAATCATGAAAGTTGGCAAGAAGCAAGATCTCACAGCACAAGTAAAAGAAAAAGTCCGAAAATCGTTAATTTGTGGTTTTATCACATAAAAAAATATGCGATTACAAACTTACATTTGCAGTTGGAAAATTGACCGTAGCATAAATCGATGTATGGGAGAACATGTTTTTCAACGACAATGTTAAGCTTGTTTTTGTAATTCATTCATCCCTATTACGGAACCCGTCATTGTGCGTAATAAATAAAATGATTTGCAGCCAGACGCTAAAGAAACCAATAAGTACCTACTTAAAAAAAATCGCATCCTGTATGAGTCGAAAATCCTACAGAGGAATGTAAAATGTTCGTCCTTTTTAGGGTTCCGTACCCAAAGGGTAAAACGGGAACCCTATTACTAAGGCTCCGCCGTCTGTCTATCTGTCTGTTTGTTCGTCTGTCACCAGGCTGTATCTCATGAACCGTGATAGTTAGACAGTTGAAATTTTCACAGATGATGTATTTCTGTTGCCGCTATAACAACAAATACAAAAAAACAGAATAAAATAAATATTTAAGGGGGCTCCCATACAACAAACGTGATTTTTGCTCGTTTTTGCTCTATATTGATAATGGCAACACGTAGACGCTTGAAATATTCACCGAATATTTAGTTATATATTCACTTTAAAAATAAATAATTAAATTAAAATATAACAAATAGGTATTTAAAGGGGGGCTTCCATACAACAAACGTGATTTTTTTGCCATTTTTATAGATACGGAACACTTCGTGCGCGAGTCCGACTCGCACATGGCCGGTTTTTGTATTTCGCGGTGTACAATAAAGTGTTAAATAAATAAATAAAATGTTATTGACCAATACCTGGAGGTACCTGCAACTTAAATGTTTCTATGTCTGTTTCAGTGACTGTGCGGTGACCAAGCCATCTAAACAATGCCAGGATGGTGCCCAAGCTGTCAAGCTGTGGGACCTCACAGTTCAAGCGTTGAAACTAAACCTAGAAAAATATAATCCTTTCGGTGAACAAAATCCTGCCGATGACGCATTTTTATAGCCTTTTAAGATTGTTTGTACCATAATAAATGAAATTGCGTACTTAGGTAGTGTTGGAAGTTAGCTGCTATAAATAATTGCGTAATAAATAACTAATTAACTACTAAACTAAGAATTATACGTGTACTTTTAATAAATGTTCTATTCCAAATGTTTCAGATCCATGGTAATTATATTTAAAAAAAAATGTAAATCGGTTTATTTATTTGTACATATCTAATGTGTCGCAGGTTTGACTCCCGCTCAGAAACCACATCAATATTTACTTTACATAAAGATTTCAATTCTAATAAATTGTAAATACAATCCACGATACCTTCTCGTGAGTAACAAAATAAGTAGAATGGCTGGGACAGGCAGCGATAAAAAATGTGAAAGCAGTGTGTACAAACAAACTCGAGAGAAAAGTAAGTACTAAAGCGCAATACACATTGAGCCCGCCGGGCCGACAAAGCCCGGCGACACAACCCGGCGGCCTGTACATCGATCACTAATAAAGAACATTAGTGATCGATGGGCCTGTATGAAAAGAATCATGTCGGCAACATGCGCCAGCGCGTGTTTCCCGCCGACATGTTGGCGGCTTGGGTACGCCACGACTCACGCTCGACACGCGGCAATCACTGACTGCCAAATAACTCATCTCAAGCCGCCGACATGCCGCCGACCAAATTTTCCGACTTGTATTAAGTGAAGCCGCCAACTAGACCGCCGACAAAAAGTTGCCGACATATGTCGGCGGCCCGGCGGGCTCAATGTGTATTGCGCTTTAGATCAAAGAATCAAACGTCAGATAAGTACATTGTTAGCATTGCACTACTGTGATTTGATTGTGATTAGATTCCTTAGCCGGCCTCGGCT
This sequence comes from Tiliacea aurago, assembly GCA_948098905.1. Lineage (NCBI taxonomy): Eukaryota > Metazoa > Arthropoda > Insecta > Lepidoptera > Noctuidae > Tiliacea > Tiliacea aurago. Next base: position 19,678,334 of record OX402578.1, on the reverse strand, counting down.
TTATTAGTTGATAAAGTAGCCAGGCTTATCGGAATTGTATTTTAGAACCTAGCATTGTATTGCTAGGTACCTACATAATATGCTAGGTATAATATCTAATACCCGTGCTTTACCCACATACTATATACGACTAACTAATTGAAATTGAACTTATAAAATCCAGAAATCCTAATAGGTACGTACCTAGGTACGTAAGTTGTCTGTGTGGTGCCGGACGTTAAGAATAGCACTTCCCTATTTATACCCATGGGTGTCGTAAAAAGCGACTATGGGACTTAAATGATAGACAACAGCAAGTTCAAATAAATGGTCTCAATTCACTCGGTTTAAAAGTAAAAATGGGTGTTCCACAAGGCTCAATATTGGGTCCTTTCCTCTTTTATATTAATGATCTTCCCCATTTATTCAAAAACCAACCACAAATGGTGTTATTTGCTGACGACACTTCCTTAATCTTTAAGATAAATAGACAGGCATCAAATCTTGACGACGTAAATAACGCCCTACTGCAGGTCCAAAATTGGTTCGCTGCTAATAACTTAGTATTAAATGGGAAAAAAACTAAATGCATAAGATTTGCTTTACCGAATGTTAAAAGTAGTGATTGTGACATAGTATTGAATAAAGAGAAACTTGAATTCGTCGATGAAACTGTTTTCCTTGGGATCACGCTCGACTCAAGGCTGCAATGGGGTCCTCATTTAACATCTCTTGCAGGACGGCTAAGTTCAGCAGCATATGCTGTGAGAAAAATCCGTCAATTCACTAATGTAGATACCGCGAGGCTAGTCTATTTCAGTTACTTTCATAGTATTATGTCTTACGGTATTTTACTATGGGGACGGGCTGCAGATATCGAGTCTATTTTTATTCTGCAGAAAAGAGCCATCAGAGCAGTATATGGCCTCCGCAGGCGCGATTCTCTAAGGGAACTGTTTAAAGATATCAACATCATGACGGTACCTTGTCAATATATCTATGAAAACATCATGTACGTAAGAAAAAATTTAAATAGTTTCAGTAAAAGAGGTGAAAGACACAATTATGGGACTAGAAATAGGGATGAATTAGTTCAACCAGGTTTCAGACTGGCTAAAGTAGACTCATCCTTCATGGGGTACTGTTTAAAATGCTACAATAAAATACCTCCCCACATAGTCCAACTAAATGAAACGAAATTTAAATCTTGTATAAAACGCACACTATGTAGCCAAGCATATTATAAGTTGGGGGATTACATTGCTGACAAAAATGCTTGGCTTAACGCTGGTCCTGCTCCACAAGGGCGCATAAACTAATTGATTAGCATTCAAATCTATTGTTGGAGCGGCTGAAGATTGTAAATACTATCTTTATATTGTATAAATTCAATCTATTATTATTGTATAATTGCATAGCACATGTGTGAGCACTATGTACCTACCATTTTCTGAGTACGTCTTTTATTGACTTGAATGTGTCATGGCGGCTGAGAGTGTCATGCTCACTAAAATGTCTAGCTGATGGTGGCGTATGTGTTGGATCATTAAGTTCCCTTCAAAATGGTTGAGCTAAATGGTGCTGATCCATGCGTCATGTTCGTGAACGGGCGCCGTCAGTAGGGACTGGTCATTTCTTAGCTGCCACGGCTTATTTTAACTTAGTATTTTAGTTGTTTTTATATTTTTATTACGGACGCTTTTAACGTGCACGTCTTTCTACATTGTTCTCACATGTATAATTTCAACATAAATTATGTAACCAATACTATGTAACAATATTTTGATTTAAAAGAGTGTCCGTGGAGTTTCTTGCCCGTTCTTCTCCATAGGAACCTACTACGCTTTGGAATGGGCAACTAGCTCATCTGACTGACTGACCCCTTGACAATTCAAAAGTGCCTATAATAGGTTTATTTGAAATAAATGCTTTGAGTTTGAGTTTGACTTATTAGAGAATGGGCAGCAGACTGTTCTCTAAGCATTGTAACACCATAATGCGATCGCCAACCCGCCTACCAAGCCTATGTCCAGCAGTGGACGTTTTCGGCTGCAATGATGATGATGAATGATGAATTGATGACGTACCTAAGGTTCATACAAGAGCCCTTTAATTTCTTTAATCAGTAGGTATCTATAATGTGGGCGTCCAAGTAAAAAGTGTCAGTAGTGGGGTATTGAGTTAGGACTAGATTCGGTATCTAGAATAGTCACACTAATATTATAAAGGCGAAAGTTTGTGAGCTGACATCCTGGATTAACATAAAGGCTTTTTATCCCGATATTCCTACGGGATCGAGACTTACCGCGGGTGAAATCGCGGATTTTTTTGTAAATTTTCACGTTCAATAGTGCCGCATGTGCCTATTTGAAATAAATAATTTGACTTTGGGCGCAGCTAGTTGATAATAAGGATTAAAAAAATATTCAAAAACTGGCACATTTTTAGAGTTCCGTAGTAAACAAGGAACCCTTATAGTTTCGCCATGTCCGTCTGTCTGTCTGTCTGCAGACATTTCTTATTCATTATTTGAAGTTGAAACTCTGAATAAGCATGATTTGAGAAAAACTTTAAGAACTTGTAGATATTGGAGCATTAATTAATAATCAAACAAAATTGCGAAATGATACTTTTTCACCCAACTTTACAAAACTGCGTTTATCTCGGAAACTAAATACCGAGGACTGCATGGGCCCTTTTTGGTTGGAAGTCTAATACACTACAAAGTAATTTCATAAGACATTTCAGTAGGTGGCACGTCAGTGGTTAAAACCTAGCAAGGTTACACGCTCATTTTGGCGTCATTCTGGTTCATTAGTCTGGATTGACTTGACTGAAGCCAGAATGATGGATGATTTTCACGGTTACACGGTCAATCTAGACTGACAGCAGACTGATGAAAAGTACGTAGTCGGTTGTCAATTTACCAGTGCTTAGTCATGGATAATAGGAAAAAAAAAGCGTGTGCTACTATGATAATTATCGCGTTGCTGCTAAAGAAATGCGTAAAAGAGAGCGATGGATGAGAAGCCGGCTACAAAGAAGAGATCATGACACTCATCTTAATTTATTGAATGAAATACGAGATCTAAAGGAAGAAGAAGACTTTAAAAATTACTATCGGATGAAATAAATCCGTAAATTATGATTGCGTTGCTTTAGCATTGCGTCGCTGACGGTGACTGACGCGAGAATTATACGAGCGGGTTACACTATCATTCTCCCATCAATCTTTCATCATTCAATACGAACTGACAAAATTATATACAATATTTTATTTTCATCAGTCTGGACCATCAGTCCGTCAATCCGTGGGTTACACGATTATTCTGACTAGACTGATGGACCAGAATGACGCCAAACTGAGCGTGTAACCTTGCTCTTAGAGAAAGAAATGTATAGACGGCGCGCGACGGTAGCTCCATTTCATTCTCACAAGAAAGAGATATAGTATGAAGTTATTATACGTAAAGGAAAAGGACAAAGCTATACTATTTCCGTCTCTCAGTGCGTGTGAGTTTTTTCAAGGTCAGCGACTTATGTAGCTTCGACTTTCATGGCGTTTTTGTGAAATTGTGTTGTGAGTTGTAGTGGCACTTTTTCTACATCTTATAATCATCAATTTGCTGATTTGTTTTTGTTTTAAAACCCAGGGTAAAGGGTTAGGTTTATGGTATCATTGGGACCTTTAAACATTTACGGATATGTTTAGAGTATGCTGTCTCATCTGGCCACGCTACCCGAACCTCTATAGTTTTCTTATTCTAAAGTGTAAGTTTATTCTACATGCGTGGGACATGCGGCCGACTGTACATAACACAACGCCTTTCGCATGAGGATAGGCAGAAACTACAGTTCCGGTTTATCATGAATCTGTGCATCATAGAAATTGAAACTTAAGATGGAGTTGGTTTGCGTACAGCTCTGTACCTACCTACGTATTATTTATCTGCATATTTAAATTTTAAATGAGTGACGAACGAGATTTGATTAGAATAGTTAGGTACTCGCTGAATAATTTCGAACAAGGCCATAATCGTCACCTTCAAGGTAGAAATGATTTGTTAGTATGGTTAAATTATGTTAAACACGCTGTTCATAAACAACTGTAGAAATAAATTGATAGGTTGGTATGTATTCAAACCGATCGATCTATTAGGAATGTTGGTTCGGTTAGCAATTAGTTTAGGGCATTTTTTGAGGGAAGGTGAACCGATGACCTTGTGAAGGCCGCAGGTATCCGCTGCGGGAAGCACAGGACCGGTCGAAGTAGCGGTGCTTGGGGGAGGACTACAGAGTTCATTTGCATATAGGCCTATGTCCAGCAGTGGACGTCTTTCGGCTGAAATGATGAATTTTTGAGTTATTTTCCTCTCTTCGCCTATTACCTGGATACCTACCAACTGGAACTGGTGTTGATGACTTCATGACCTTGTTTCTGCTATTAATCACACTGCCATCGGTATAAAGGTAGGTAACCTTTTGTCACATTCATCAACATAGGTAGGTACATTATTATTTTCCAGCAGGCTTAGCATGGCGTTTTCGATCTCTACTCTACTATAGAATAGACATCGCTTGTCTACACTTCTCGTAATCTCTTCTTCGCGAGCACGAGGACACACCTAGACTCGGGTTTCTTCGTAGACAGTGACTCAGTGACTTGTCCATAGCAACGGGGTTTTCGCTAGTGGTGTGTATTACTACCCAATTTTACCGTACTTTTGCGTTTCGTTCTCAAACAAATCTATGAAGCAAAGTGTTTTTAACTAATATTTCTTCAATTACAAAACGCAAATGGTCAAGGGGGATGCGCTGAGTAGCCCGCGAAATTCAAATTTTCGAACGTTTATTGAATTCTAAGGATTTTTTGAAGAGAGTTAGTTGTTTTGCCGATTCTAATGATTATAATTCTGTAAAGCAATATTTTTTACGGCCGCGAATCATATTTAAATCAACTTATAACGTGTTACTGACCTGCAAATTGCAAAAAACGTAATAAAATTTGAATTTCACGGGCTACCTTAGCGCATCTCCCTTTTAAAAATATTGTTATATGGCTGTAGCCAATGACGTATTATAGGTAATACATCATTGGCTGTGGCGCCACTAAGTTTTGTGGCGTCACTATATAATATTGGTAATTGTATATAATGTACAGGCATTATTTAAATAAAGAGCCATAATTATACTATTTTGATGGCGTCACGCAAGAAGTCTCCTTTAAGGGTACTGCAGACTGGCGGGTCGCGCTATCACGTCGCGCCTGTCTGCGGGAGCCCTTGTTTTTACTAGGTACTTACCTTGTTATTGTGTTGTTGTTTATCGATATTTTATTTATTAGTAGGTAAATGCTCCATTTAAAACTGAGTGTGTAAGATTTAGTAAATGAAAATAATAATCACTACATAGTAAAGGCTTCTACAGACCAGCGCGACTCGCGACGCGACACATAGGCACCGCTCGTCACGCGACGTGCGGGGCCTTGTGTCGCGCCAGTATGTAGAAGCCTTATGCAACGCGGGCGAGGCCGCGGGCGGCAGCTAGTACTTCATAAATAAATAATTTAGTGTTCAATGAGGAGATTTTGGCTCATAATCAGATGTTAAGTATAGATAAATCAAAGTTAAGGGACAACATAGTGTACAAACTGTAGGATACTTATAATGTTGTTCTTATTTTATTGTTAATTCCAAAAATCTATTATTTATTTTGGGCTACAGGTCCTAGCCGAGTTCTTCGCATAAACATTGATTGCACTATCTCCTTGCTTATTTTATAATTCTACAGAACTCACTTCCCGTGAGATCAAAGGCTCCCAAACAAGCAAAGCAAGCTCTCTAATAGTATTTCTTTCCCATCTTCGCTGAAGTTTATCTATAAAAAAACTTAAATAAAAAGCGCAATTTGAAACCAACATGTTAATTTCAGCTTAATATATGATAAAAGTAAAAAAGCACCGCCTAAAATTACTCGAATTAACGAAAAAACAACTAACGAATCGTTGTCTAGGTCATTTTATATGTAGACTATTTCGGAAGAAAGGTTTCTATACCAAGCTGTCAACATCGGAGAAAGATTGTACGTCGTGCTCGACGTTGTAGACAGTTGTCTAGGGTAGAGAAGACAAGTCTCTTCACATTTGATTTTATAATCGCGTAGAGAGGGTTCTCGTGCTAAGCCTGCAGCAGGCTTAGCACGAGAACCCTCTCTACGCGTTTTGTCGACGGAAGAATAGACAAAAATGACGTTTCAGTGTAGACAACAGAGAGTTTTCTACTGTCTGTAGCACGGCGATTACAAAACCAAATGTGAAGAAACTTGTCTTCTCTACCCTAGACAACTGTCTACAACGTCGAGCACGACGTACAATCTTTCTCCGATGTTGACAGCTTGGGATAGAAACCTTTCTTCCGAAATAGTCTACATATAAAATGAACTAGACAACGATTCGTTAGTTGTTTTTTCGTTAATTCGAGTAATTTTAGGCGGTGCTTTTTTACTTTTATCATATATTAAGCTGAAATTAACATGTTGGGTTCAAATTGCGCTTTTTATTTAAGTTTTTTTATAGAAAAACTTCAGCGAAGATGGGAAAGAAATACTATTAGAGAGCTTGCTTTGCTTGTTTGGGAGCCTTTGATCTCACGGGAAGTGAGTTCTGTAGAATTATAAAATAAGCAAGGAGATAGTGCAATCAATGTTTATGCGAAGAACTCGGCTAGGACCTGTCGCCCAAAATAAATAATAGATTATTGGAATTAACAATAAATAAGAACAACAATATAAGTATCCTACAGTTTTTACACTATGTTGTCCCTTAACTTTGATTTATTAGATACCTACATTCACAGGGAATATAAAACATCTGATTATGAGCCAAAATCTCCTCATTGAACACTAAATTATTTATTTATGAAGTACTAGCTGCCGCCCGCGGCCTCGCCCGCGTTGCATTAAGGCTTCTACATACTGGCGCGACACAAAGGCCCCGCACGTCGCATGACGAGCGGTGCCTTTGTGTCGCGTCGCGAGTCGGGCTGGTCTGTAGAAGCCTTTACTATGTAGTGATTATTATTTTCATTTACTAAATCTTACACACTCAGTTTTAAATGGAGCATTTACCTACTAATAAATAAAATATCGATAAACAACAATACAATAACAATGTTAGTACCTAGTAAAAACAAGGGCTCCCGCAGACAGGCGCGACGTGATAGCGCGACCCGCCAGTCTGCAGTACCCTTAAAGGATACTTCTTGCGTGACGCCATCAAAATAGTATAATTATGGCTCTTTATTTAAATAATGCCTGTACATTATATGCAATTACCAATATTATATAGTGTTCTGTGTATGCAATACAAATGAGTTTTAAAACTTAGTGGCGCCACAGCCAATGATGTATTACCTATAATACGTCATTGGCTACAGCCATTAAACAATATTTTTAAAAGGGAGATGCGCTAAGGTAGCCTGTGAAATTCAAATTTTATTACGTTTTTTGCAATTTGCAAGTCAGTAACACGTCATAAGTTGATTTAAATATGATTCGCGGCCGTAAAAAATATTGCTTTAGAGAATTATAATCATTAGAATCGGCAAAACAACTAACTCTCTTCAAAAAATCCTTAGAATTCAATAAACGTTCGAAAATTTGAATTTCGCGGGCTACTCAGCGCATCCCCCTTGACCATTTGCGTTTTGTAATTGAAGAAATATTAGTTAAAAACACTTTGCTTCATAGATTTGTTTGAGAACGAAACGCAAAAGTACGGTAAAATTGGGTAGTAATACACACCACTAGCGAATACCCCGTTGCTATGGACAAGTCACTGTCTACGAAGAAACCCGAGTCTAGGTGTGTCCTCGTGCTCGCGAAGAAGAGATAACGAGAAGTGTAGACAAGCGATGTCTATTCTATAGTAGAGTAGAGATCGAAAACGCCATGCTAAGCCTGCAGAAGTAGAATATTGTCGACTTTACATCGCGTTACGTAGGAGTCCGCTTCTCAAAATAACAACAAATACCCCATTGTTTCATGGCATTTATTTCTTTTAGAATAACTAGCGCAAATAGGCGGGAACCTACATTAATTAATTCAGCTATTATATAACACAGATCAATATACTGTTATGTATTTGGGTTTTGCTATAGACAGGTAAAATACTGCAATATGTAATAAATAGGCTATATTGCACTACAAGCATCGACGGAAATTGTCAAAACATCCGGTATTTAGTCGAGCCACACTACACAATATCATACACGACTGATCACAAATAACCATGATCAAAAGCTAATCAGATAATTGTTATAATAATAATAACATTCATGTAAATGCTTCCAAATGTATAAATAAACATTGTCTACTTAAAAATAACATATACAGTAAATAAACTATAACGGCACTTAACAGATTTACCCCTTGGTTTTCCCAATAAGCTCATAAATAAATAACTTATACTTAGAGGTGGAATATTATACAACTTCAAAATTGATTTTAGTTTCAGAATTTCAATAATTGAATGTACACAGTTTAACTGATTGAGGACTGGGGGCCTATAATGGACGCGTTGGCAGAATCATAATATGATCTGCGTACAATTCATACATTCCGCAATTCATCTGTTTTACAGCTGCTATTTGATATTAGACTTCACCATATTAATTCATAATTTGTGGACCATTTTACGAAACTCCATACAAACAGATGAATTGTGGGATACATACGCAATAATTATTATGATTCTGCCAAAGCGTCCATTTTAGGCACCCAGTTTCATTATTTTCCTTCTATGTTTTTATTAGAGGAACAAAACAAGGTTCATGCTGACATGATTAGTAGAAAACAGATTCGTCTGTTTTTCATTTTTGTGGTTGGATTGCATACTGAATATTTACACATGTATTCCCAAGAAATATAAATATTTCAAAGCAAAATAAAAAAACAATTTGATTCAACAATATTTGAATCACGTAAATAAATATCTGTACAAGATAAAACAACTTGACTAGGCATATAAAAATTTTCTTAAAACTTCATATGATGCATTTATGATACCCCAACTTAGAAATGCACGGGAGATGTTCAGTAATGCGCCGTGGTAGAAGTTGGTGAACTTTGAGCCTCGCTTGCGTAAAATATATTTAAATTCATATACAATTGTCCTGTGAGGACCACCAAGTTCACATTGCATCGCAATTTTAATAACATTTAAAGGATAAAAAAGTGTGCTGAGAAATGCACCGATTGAAGCTCCTGCCAGGAAGTTTTGTAGGCCTTGATAGAGGACTTTCTCCTGCTCTGGTAGTCTTAGCCGCACTTCATCACGGATTATGAAAAACATTGCATTTGATGGGCCGTTCCTAAATAATATTGGTATTAATCCTCTGTAGAATTCTTTGATACCATAGTGCTTGGCGACATGAGTGGCTGCATCTGCAGTGTTCTTGAATTCGTTGTGGTACTTTGGATGTATGAGTAACGTTTGTAACCTCTCAAAAGGCATGAGTGTTGCTTCAAAGGCCCCAGCAACCATTCCTGCACATGTTTTTGCTAAGTAGGGATTGACTTGTCTTTCTAACATTGGTTGTAGGCATTCATCATACACTCCAAACATTAGGGACATTGACAGTGATCTCTGCATCAGCGGTGGCAGCATGCCACGGTAGAGGAAAGTCAGGCCTTCCTTCCGCAACTGGTGTAAGGCAAAAGTTGTTTCAACTCCATGCATCATCTGAAACGTTTATCACAAACACTATTGTAGTCATGTTGTGTCTTTGATTTACAAATAAAAACAAATGCTTCTTCCCTGATGGAATATTTTGTATTTATTTTTTCTAATTAAAACATTTAGTAAATATTATGTATGAAGATCAAAGTGCTCTTTAATTGCAAAAATTTTAAGTATGCATACGTAAATTTTGATAAGATAACCTTATCACTCTTAAGATAAGACATGCCCCCAGAGGTTTGATGAATACCTGTCATGTGTCTTAATCTATATTTTTAAAATATATGGAGCATTTTGAGAAAATATTTAAACATACAAAATATTAATGACTGGATCATACAAAACCATCAGTATTATGACATTGATCATGACAAAAGTTTTTCAATGGGTTGTGCCAACTTAACACAGTGTTTAATAAGATTAATGTTGTGATTCAGTTTTTGTCTGTATGAATATAAGTAGGTATGAAAATTAGGCTGTGTAAATCAGCTTTAAAGTTACCTGTCTAAATATGAGTTTATTCAGAGGATAGCTGAAGAGTATGTTGCAGAATGCAGATCCTCCGCCACACACAAACTCCTTCCAGTGCTGTGAGAGGCGCTCGTGCACGGCGGGCACGGGGACGCTACCATCTCCGAGACACGCGCGCTCCAGGACATGCCGTTCAGACATTTCCTGCTCTTTGCCTTCATATGACATTATTTTTTTTCTTCCATGATCTGAAAATAACAATGTTGTTATTTCACTGTAATTTTTATCATCAAATAAAACGTCACGGTGATAAAGATAGAGTGTACGAATAGTGAACTATAAACAACTTCAGTGCACCTACCTCCAAGTATACGATTTATAGACACTAATTTAGGCAATTTAGTTACATAATGAATGAATAACTTACCTTTCACGACCTACAATTAATAAATAAATTATATAAATTGTTACGTGTGAGATGAAGAGCTAATGGCTTCATCCTTATTTCTTAATACACGGCATCTAAAAATGTTGTTTATCAAAACACTACTAAGTGAGTTTTAATGAGGTGAAAGTATTATTGCTTATTTTAAAATTAAAAAAATGTTTTTCACTGAGTAAAAGCGAACATCCTGACCGTGTGCAACTTGACAACTGACAACTGACAGTGACATCTATCTGTGACATTCAGTTACATATTAATAGTTTTTTTTTTTAATAATATTTGAATGGCTTGGTTTCTGGGACTTTTTAGCCAAGTCTTTATTTAGTTACACTATTCTATTCACATATACTATTCGGCTAAACACAAAACAAAACTGCTAAACATATCACTTCACTTTCCCGCCAAAACCCGACAGTAGATTAGGTTGTGTTATTTCCACATTCTGCAAGGTTTTGTAGTTTCATGCTTCGAATGTATACTTTGAGTTTTAATCGTGGACAAATTAACGTTTTACGTGAAATACTCACAGGGGCGTATACAACCTGATTTTTTTGATATCCCATAACTCTAGGGTTATATTCTGTAGGTAAAAATAATACTAAAACTCCTAGAATAGGTGGTCCAAAAATGCATCGTTTCGGAGATATCATCAATCATAATTAAATTAGGTCAAAAATTGTCACCAGTATGACGAATCTTTACTTTTGCGAGGTTGCCAAACTTCGCAGTAGTGTAGTAAAATAAATAGTAAAATAAAATATGTAGGTATGTTGGTATCGGGGCTTCCCGGCGGCAGCTAGTGAAGGGAAAGCTACCTTGTCGACGTTGTCATATTTCACGTAAGGTTGTTTTACATTAATAATCGTGACTTTGCCGAATTATTTTGTATGAAAAATGAAAAAAAAAATAACGAAGGATTGGAACATAACTCATATGCCAGTTGATTCTTTGATATGGCCTCAATCATATCCTAGAGTTATGGGATATCAAAAAAAAACACGTTGTACAAGCATAATTATTATTATTATACTCTTTGGATAAAGGTCTTTCATAAAGTCTTAGCTAAAAGGTCCCAGCAACCAGGCTGTTAAAATATTTAAAAAAAGTCTGTGATGCTACCATCTCACTTTGACAGATGGACTGTCAAAGTGTCAAATTTACTAAAATATAAACATGAGTTGAACTGTTTTTATTTCAGTTTTCCTATTGTATTTACGAACTAAACAACTTAAGAAGGATTTAAAAATATAAAATGGCAGCAGTACTAAAAAAGAGAGCATTGGCGGAGTACAACAAATCCTTTCAAGTAAGCCTCCTAACCTTAGCTTGCAGCAGTAGTTACTAGCTTAGCAATCTGGATAATTGAGATTTTTAATAAAATTAACGACTTCTTTTCAGGATGGTCCTCCTACGAAGAAGCTGCACCTTGTTAAAAAGCCCCTTATAGGGAGCTCGGCCGCTGCTTTTGTTGGCCTGTTAGAAAAATGCAAGTCTAGTGACGAGGCACTGCAACTACTACTGCGCATCTCAGATTGCCTTCAGTTCCAAGAGTCTGATGTTGAAGAGGCTATAAAGAAGCTGTCGGAACACTTCCAGTCTGAAGAAGAAGCTGTAGTAAGAGTGAAGATACTGTGGCTTTTCTGTGACATTGGTCTGGAGTGTCCTGGAGCCAACCTGAGTAATCTGATTGATGAGACAGCTCACTTGATCAAAAACGAAACTTCCCACAAGGTAAGAATTTCTGATTGTTTCTACATTTGGTCAATATATTTGCAATCTTATTTAAAGTAAAATACATTTTCCTATGTATTATTGGCAAAACTTAAGCATGCTCACTGTAGAAAATATTTCTGCGCCAATCACAGCTAGTGACAAACCACACCCCTTCCAGGTTTCGCCCAATTAGAGACAATATGCATTTGTAGGACAAACAAAAATATTTTGTTTGTTATTTCTTGTTGCTAATGTATTTTATGGCTCTTCTATTAAGCAGTCCTATTGTTTAACCGGATATTCAGACTAGATATTCCCACTAAATAACAATGATACTTAGATGATGAACTTATTTTTATTGCATTTGCAAAAGTTGCAACAGCAAATAAGAAAAAGCTCTGATAACATTGTATGAACTGCGCCTAGTATTATATATATATTTAGTATAATAGATTTATTTTGTATAATAGATTTATTTTCAGGCATCTAAGGCCCATAGACAAAATACACACAATAATCGTAATAAATAATAAACTAATACATAATAAAAACATCACTACGGCGGGTCGGTGACGTAATGCGCTGAGTCGTGGTGTCATGTAGCCTTGGACATCCGTCGGCCAAAATTCCTCCTTCATGAAAGTGTCCAGATGATGAGTCGGAACCCGCATCACAAAAGATTTGAAGTTAATCTTATGGCGCGACTCCAACTTCTCGACTCTCAAGGTCAACATGGTCTTCATCCTGATGTACTCCACGACCTCCTCTACCTTCATGGTGTGATGTAAACGAACAGCTGCGTCGTTGGAATAGCGGGACGCAAAAACATGCCAGGACCAGTCAATGCTGTTCCACACTGATTGTGACAAGCAGGCTTCTTCTTCTTCTTCTCCACGCGAGTGAAGCCTTCATCATCTATACTTCTTCTTCTCCACGCGAGTGAAGCCTTCTTCATCTATACTTCTATACATCTTTTTTTTCCTTTTTCTTTTATTCTCAGTTAGTTTTCTCTGGTCTGGTCTGGCTGTAGCAGAGCGAGGTATTTATTCGGCCTACCCAAATATCCTTGCTTTGCCGATCGTCGCATCGTTGAGCTCCTTAAGTTCTGAGTAGAGCTGCACGATTACTGACAAATGCGTGCACTGACTAGTCTGGTCCACTCAATCTGTGTGGTTCTTTCCCCAAAACACCATTTCAGACACCAATCTACATGGCCTCCACATGATCTGACCAAGATTATGTCTGGACTTTAAAAGAGACTGTGACGTCTGAGTTTGTTTCGGCCTTTCTTCTCAGAGTAGTCAGATAGGAAACGCCAACCTCATCTAGCTTTTAGGGTTCCGTACCCAAAAGGTAAAACGGGAACCCTATTACTAAGGCTCCGCCGTCTGTCTGTCTGTCCGTCTGTCACCAAGCTGTATCTCATAAACCGTGATAGTTAGACGGTTGAAATTTTCACAGATGATGTATTTCTGTTGCCGCAATAACAACAACGACAAAAAAACAGAAAAAAAAAATATTTAAGGGGGCTCCCATACAACAAACGTGATTTTTTTTGCTCGTTTTTGTTCTTTATTGATAACGGCAACAGGTAGACGCTTGAAATATTCATATTTAGTTATATATTCACTTTAAAAATAAATAATTAAATTAAAATAAAACAAATATTTAAGAGGGGCTCCCATACAACAAACGTGATATTATTGCCATTTTTATATATAATGGTACGGAACCCTTCGTGCGCGAGTCCGCCTTGCACTTGGCCGGTTTTTTTAAATATGATTGACGTGTAAAAGTGTTTGTACGAACCTACATAAATAAAAATCATTTATCATCATCATTTATCAATCAAATACGAACTCGACTAAAATCTCGCTTCGTGTATCTGATTGGTCAAAACGCATGCATCGGGCGATCCAGGTCGTGACCCGTGCGTTTTCATTTGTGGATTTTTTTAGGTTTCCGTTGTCACGTAGGGTGCCAAACGGAACCCTATTACTAACCCTCTGCTGTCCGTCCGTCTATCGGTTTATCTGTCTGTCAGCGGGATGTATCTCATGAACTGAAATAGGTAGACAGTTGACATTTTCACGGATTGTGTATTTCTATTGCCGCTATAACAACAAATAATAATAAAAAACGGCCAAGTGTGAGTCGGACTCGCGCACGAAGGGTTCCGTACCATTATCTATGAAAACGGCAAAAAAATCACGTTTGTTGTATGGGAGCCCCCTGAAATACACCCACGATACAGGAGAAATTCCTAGTGACGGGCAACGTTAAAAAAAATATATATATTTTTTATTCTAGTTTTTAGTATTTTCTGCTATAGCGGCACCAGAACTACATCATCTGTGAAAATTTCAACTGTCTAACTATCACGGTTCATGAGATACAGCCTGGTGACAGACGGACAGACAGACAGACGGACGGACGGCGGAGCCTTAGTAATAGGGTTCCCGTTTTACCCTTTGGGTACGGCACCCTAAAAAAAGGCTAAAAATTATAAGGCCCATTATAGACTGTAGCCGATCTCATTAATTTATGTACAAAATCTTATACCTGTACCTACATTCATAACAAATAAAGTACTAATTCTGATAATAAAAACGTGTTTTTGGGGTTCCGTATCTCAAAAGGAAAAAAATGGAACCCTTATAGGAACACTTGTCCGTCCATTGTGTCTTTTTTTTTTATTTTTATGAATGGCATCTCGTAGCAGACCTAGAGAGGTCGTTGCTACTTAACCGGATATTCCTGTGGCTGCCCTAAGGTTTTTAATCTTAAAGCCTCCAGCCAGGGCGCAAATTATATATATTAAAACTAAACGACAGCGCACTAAGGGCACCCCCTGTGGGGTACGGACCTCGGCTTAGGGCGTCGTTGAGGGATCACAAAATTAGTAACAATTTGGGTACGGGCTGGATCAACATTTTGATCATGATTATTATCAGGGGATATTATATTTATTGCTACGGCGCTCTCAGCCTCTAACCGGGCGGCTGGCGCATCGACATTCAAGGGACGGGGGGGAGGACTTTTATTACCATTTACTCGGGAAGTTCGCGTGGTACCTCGGCGGCGAGGACGGAAGGTCGGTTTGATCCATTGTGTCACTCTATGTAAAATTTAAACATTCATATCTGTAACTTTTATGGTGTACATAATAGCGAGTATTCTATTCTTGTGTGTCTATCTGTCCGTCTGACACAGGCGATTTGCTCCGAATCTATTGGACCAATTAAGTTGTAATTTGATACACATATGAACTTCTGTGACCCAAACACGGAGGTGTACCGTAAATAAATAAATTTTAAATATGGGGTCACTTTTGGGGGGCAAATTAGAATATTAAAAAAAAAGGTTTACAAAGGCTGCATTCCGAATTCAGACCATAATCGCTGTAATCGATTTTAGCGCGCTTAAACGCGTTCCCTATTACCGTTTAGCGCGCTAAAATCGATTACAGCGATTATGGTCTTAATTCGGAATGCAGCCATAGTGTACCGTATGACATATCAAATGAAAGGGCTTGTTGTAAAGATTTCAATTCAATATTTATTTAATATTTTTTAAATAAATACTTTAAAATTATTTAAGAGAACCCCCCCCCCCCCCTCTTATCTCCGAAACTACTGAGCCAAAATATAGAAAAAAAAAAGAATAGAGTTCTCTATTTATAGATTACAGGAAAACCTATAAGAAGTCTATGATCTTAAAATAACATGGTAAATCACTCAATATTGTGTATACAAACTTAGAATTGCAGTTGCAATGGATGAGGGAACATGTTTTTCAACTAATATAGTTTTAATAAGTTTGTTCTTAGGATAAATTAATCCCACTACGGAACCCTTCGGAACCAGTCGAAGTGGCGGTGCTTGGGGGAGGCCTAAGTCCAGCAGTGGGTTCTTTCAGCTGAAAATATGATGGAACCCTTCATTGTGCGTGGTCCGACAAGCACATGGCCGATTATTTTTTACCAAAGAATATAAAAAAATGTAGTGTAAATATCGTATAATGGTACAGAACCCTTCGTGTGCGAGTCCGACTTGCACTTGGCCGGTTTTTCTTTCTTTAGTTAACCTATGTTCTCCGACTGTTGCAGCTGGGCGAAGGTCTCCGACCAAATAAAAAAAAGATATATATAATTATTAAAGTTATTAAGAGTAATGTAAAAATGCATTGAAAACTATCTTCAAGTTAGAAAGACTTCACTTTAAGTTTTTCACATCTCACATAATATGAAATAGTTATTTATGATATTAGGGCGGTAAGTTGGTCTTTACAAACGAGAGTCGAGGGCTTACCATAGTCACGAGTTTGTAAATACCAATTTCCGCGCGTGTGTCATACAACGTTTTTCAACACATTTGCGAGAAACCAATACAATAGGTAATAAAATAAGTCATCAAAACATTTTAAAAGAATGATTGAGTATTTCTTCGAGTCTTCCATGATATAAAATTATTGTAAATCATTAAATAGCACTCACGATTTTGGCGGCTTATTCAAGATATCAGGTGCAGTAGATTCCATATTATTATTAATATCGGATTCCTCGCTTGAACAAATATTATTATTTTGTAAATATCAGTCAGTCGGAAAGTCGCAACAATCTTTGACATTTCTAATAAGAAAATGGCGCGAAATTGCAAATGGCGCCACGTGCACATTATGAAAATTAGTACTAAGTACATCATTCGTCTCATTTTCTCTTTAATAATAAAGTGAGATAAACGTATTGAGCAAAAACGCTTCCAAGGAGGTTCGATCATTCAGCTTATTTATTCTCGTAATTTGAAACTCCTTGGTGGAATTCTTATATAATTTTTATGGTAATTAAAAAAAAAACTGTAAAGGATACGCACGGCGCTATACAACGAATAGGGCGGTAAAATATGTACTTAGGTGAGAGTACCTATTTTACCGCCCGTTCCGTTGTATGGTGTGTAATTTTTAACTTTCGAACAATGTATACAGGCTTCGTAAATGCATTTTTTGAGCAAATGTGTTGAAAAATGTATTTAAAAGATTGTATGTCTATGAACAGGTTATAGCGCAAGGCATAGCCACTCTACTAAAACTTGGCAATAAGCTAAGTGATGACAAGATCCTGATGATGCGACTGGTAGCTGTAGCCAAGGACAACCTGAAGGATACCAGCCATCAGGTGAAGTGCCGGTGCCTCCAGCTCATCAGTGAATTGTACCCCATACACCCTGAATCAGAGAGAACTACAGAAATGGCTACTGAAGCCGACGCCATTGTGAAACTGCTTGGGGACTATTCACATGCTGAAGTATGAAATAAATATTCATTTTTGAAATGACTACTTAGACAAATATTAATATAATTTTTTTGTTTTTAATTTAAAATCAATATTTAACCCCGAATTACAGAACTTCTCTCAAACTAGCTTAAAGCCATTTGATTGGTTGAAACTAGTTTTAAGTAATGCTTGAGTCTTGAGTGGGGTCTCTGTAATACAGGCCTTAGTATCTGACCACTGGATTGGCTGCTGAGCCAAGCCTTTAGTTCTTACTATATCAATGTTGGTAGATTTAATTATTATGAGAAACAAAATATTGCGTAGTTAAAATTACAGTTTTACTATGATTTGAATCTGAAAATCCACTAACTGAAATCTATAACAAGTATAAAATTGTAACATTCCAGGATGCCAGAGTGCGTTCTGGAGCATTCCAGGCTCTGCTTACAATGCATGAGAGGGGACAGACACTGAGCGCAGCCCTGTATGACTTGGTGTGCATCGCTCTTTCTGATGACTACGAGATCGTGAGGGAGGTCGCCCTCAAGCTAGTCTGGGTGTTGGGAAACAAATATCCTGAAAAGTAAGTCTTTCAACTGGCTCTTTCATTTCATCATCATATTCAATAAAAAATAATACACATATTTCAATATTGTGTCACACTTTTTTGTTATTTGTTTAGTATGGTTTTAAATTTAAAATTTAAATACAAATGAGTTTGGTAGACATGAGAGAAGCATAGATAACAAAATGGCTTGGCAGTCTCCAGGGTTCCGTTAAAAATCCTTATTTTTTTTTTTTACCGAAAATGGTTGATTTTTATTTTGTTAACAACTCTCTAAGAAAACACTGGTATTCCGCTAAAATGGTCTAACATTGATAACTCTCTTAAGAGAAACTAGTGTATTTCCGGGATACCCCTAATTTGTAAATATTTTCATGCGATCGTACGCCGGATGAAAATTGCGTCGCGCGTCGTAAAATATTGTGATATAGTTGTGAATTTGTAATTCTTATTTGAGTTATGAGAATGACTGGACGAAAAAAAGATCCTATTGGGCTTCATTATACTGAAATACATGATTTAAATAAAGAGGTATCTAGGGCAGTGTGCAATAAATGCCATAAAGAGATACAGGGAATACCGCAGCGATTAAAAGACCATTTTAAATCGCGATGCACATGTAAATCTAAATAAACCGTTTATGAAAAAATCAAGCTTTATTTAAATCATGATTGTTATAAAAAAAAAAAAACATGATTTAAATCAATCAACCCTGGTAGTCTCAGGATTTCCTTTAGCTCTTGTAAAAAGGAATTGCTTGTAGGAAGTACTGATAACAATCCTAACAAAATAAACTGTTTTTGGCTAAGTAACAATTTTGCTTAGGCTAATGTGCAACTGGATTCCTACTTCAGGCTTCAAATTTTTTTCAACCATTTATTTATCTTTGATAACAAACGCCTACTACAGTCATCACCCATCATCCCCTACATGCCTATTTATGCTTTCAGCACAATAACGCTCTGCGACGACGAGACCACAATGCGTCTGGTGGACGATGCGTTCGTGCGCATATGTTCGGCTGTGAACGACCTGTGCATGCAAGTCCGCGCGCTCGCTTGTACTCTGCTTGGTACTACGCGCGGTGTGTCTGATCGTTTCCTGCTGCAGACGTTGGATAAGCAGCTTATGAGTAATATGAAGGTAGATCGTCTAAAAAAAATTGCATTTTTATCTTAATTGGCTTTACATGTTTAATTGCGAAAGTTGAGTATGGATGGAGGGTCAATTTTCATAATGAAAAGTGTTCAAACAGTGTGTTCCCCATGGGAAGAAGGCGTGAGTTTATGTATGTATAAAAGTGTTCAAAACTAAACAATTTTCCTTTGGTTAATATAAATGAAACATAAGCTGACTTCTGGAATTTACAAACTTGTCTAACTACCTTTATTGATTTTAAGGCCCGTATTTATAGAGAGTTACTCAGTACTCAAGCATTACTTAAGACTAGTTTTAACCAATCCAATGGCTTGAATCTAGAGTCTTAAGTAATGCTTGAGTTTTGAGTAACGCTCTTTATATAAATACGGGCCTAAGAATGTCTTGGATTCTTGTTTGACCAACCTTTGTGGTTTTTAATTTAGTGTTTATCTGCGAAAACTTCAGAATGGATTTCCATTTGATATTTTTACAAATATATAGTAAGTAAGTTGTAAGTCCTCCGGTTTTTTTTTCTAATGGTAGCCTTGTAATTATAGAAAAAGCGCACAGCCCACGAGCGCGGCGCGGAGCTGGTCCGCAGCGGCGCGTGGGCGTCGGGGCGGCGCTGGGCGGACGACGCGCCCGGCCAGCTGCTGCACAGCGCCACCGTGCAGCTGCTGCCGGGCGGCGCCGCCGGGGCCTTCGTGCACGGCCTGGAGGACGAGCTCATGGGTATGCCGTCCGATCACGTCCTCAGTATAATGGCCGCCATAGACGTTCAACTAACTTGATCAAACAGGCTGGTTCAAACAGTTTGACCAAATTGGCATGATTTGATTTACGACCTTTAACATTGAAATTTAAACTTTATTTCCATACTTTAAAATTATATTTTTATTCGTCGTATAAAAATACCTTGCCATGCCGTGCCGCCAATGGGTGCCGGGCCTTAGGCTGTGCGTATAATGAATTTAAGATTTATATTAAGGAGAAAATATATTTTTTCAATACAGTTGTTAAACATGGCGTACTTTTAGAGACTATAATTATGATTCGAAAACGAAATCTTTTGCATAGGCATCTTTCTGTTACGCGGTCGTGACTTTTGTTTACGAGCTCTATCATTAGTTTTGCAGTTGAGTTTTAAATTTATAAGTCAATTTAAAAAGTTTAGAAGCAAGGAGTTTTCATACATAGAATAAAATGGGATAGATTTTATACCAGGAAAAATTTATGAGTCCGTACGTCTTAGCATTGAATTCTCAAGTCTTATAAATGGTTCTTTTAATATATTGAATTACCAGTTTTAATTTGATTATTTTCACATCAACATTTGTCAAAAATCGAATAGGCTGTTTTTGTTGTAAAAAAAAATATGTCCAGTAAAACGCGCCATTTTCTGAAAATTTTAATTAATTCTTTGATTTGTTGTTTACTATTTCCCACAAGTGTATTGAAAAACGTCGTGTGAAACACGGGTGTGTAGGTTGTTGCAACTCGTGTCAACTCTTGACAGGTCGTTTGCAATAACCTAATTTCCACCCTTGTATCACAATTAATGTACTATTTCAATTATTCTTGTGTCACTTTAAACTGTAAATATTTCGAAAGTAATATTTTACTTTCTTGTTCAGAGGTCCGCACAGCAGCCGTAGACGCAGTCTGCCAGCTCTCGATGGAGAACTCTGTGTTCGCGACCACGTCGTTGGACTTCTTAGTGGACATGTTCAACGACGAGATCGAAGATGTGCGCCTGCGCGCCATCGACAGTCTAACGCGCATCGCGCATCATATTGTGCTGAGGGAAGATCAGCTCGAGACTATACTGGGAGCTTTGGAGGTTGGTATAGCTTGGTAGATTATGAAAACCGTATAAAAACCGGCCAAGTGAGTGTCGAACAAACTTACCATTGTAGTTGAAAAACATGTTCTCCCATACATTCCAACTACTAATGTAAATTTGTATGTACAATATTAAGTGATTTACCATGTTATTTTGACTTCTTGTAGGTTTTCTTGTAATCTATAAATATAGAACTATTTTTTGTATATATAAAATTTTAACATTTATATCTGTATTTTTCTGGTGTACATAAAGAATATTCTAGAATGTTAGGCAGAGTTATTCACATTTCGCCAGTAATGTTTAAGTCCTATTTAATAACCTTCTTTTTTTTTTTGGGTGGGAAATTATCAAATAACTTCTCCCGCTCTGGGCGGAGCGGGAGGGCGTGTCTCTTTACTGACTAAAACCCACCTGTGTCCTTCATTTACCTGTGTGCCAGGGCCACGATATCCCTTTCGGACAAACTCGCAACCCTGGCAGGCATTGGCCCTAATGGACCCCGTCGATTCGTGCTGACATCTCTTTGAGGCGCACGTGGAACACAACGCGTCGTCGACCTGGTCCTTATCGGACGGTGAGCTTTCAATTGCTCACCTTCCGCAGGCCCGCGCCTACGGTGGCCGGAAATCGGGTTGCGACTCCCGACGCCCGGGGCGTCTCCTGCGGCGACTAGGGGCGTGATGGCGCGAACCCTGCCTCTCTCTCACGCGTTCCGCCTCCTCCTTCGCGAGCATTACTGCTTCGCAGAAGGAGGTGACGGCCTCCCATGCACTCTCGCTCCGAATCATGGCCTGAACCAGGGCCAAACGCGAGAGATCGCGTCCGTGAGGACATGGCGGTGCTACGCCCAAGCCGGGCAGACCTCCACCGTATGCTCCACCGTCTCCTCTTCCTATTTAATAACTGAGGCACTAAATTTGCTGCAGTATAAAGTGGCGGTATCGGTTAGCAGCTATAGTCTAAATCTTTTTATAAGCTAATCCAGTAATACTTTTTTCAGGACTACTCAATGGACGTGAGAGAAGGCCTCCACCGGATGCTCAGCTCGTGCACGGTCGCGTCTAAGACCTGCCTGGAAATGTGCATCGACAAGATATTGGAGAACCTCAAGAGGTACCCACAGGTAAGTCTTGTGCTACAAAATATTTGGTTAATTTTCCATGGCTGCTTACCTAAGCAGCCTTAGAACAACCAAATATTTGAAATAAATAACAATTAAAATAATAAATAATTAAACAATAATATATAGTAATAATTATGTATATTAATTATTTTTATTTGAATATTTCGTTCTTCGTTTTGCATCTACCCTCATTTGAGATTATTTAGGAGTAGGGGATCATCGGGGGATCACGGGTGGATCCATCAGATTAAGCTACGCTTGCCGGGGCTGGGCCGTGGACGGGTGACCATCTTTAGATACCGAGACTCCTCCGTGCCTCGGAATGCACGCTAACCCGTTGGTCCCGGCTGTCATTCGTGGATCTTTGATAGTCGGTACGGGTCGTCAGAAGCCCGAAAGTTTGACAACCAGTTTTACTAAGGGATGTCGTATTACCCAGTTACTGGGTTGTAGAGGTCAGATAGGCAGTCGCTCCATGTAAAATACTGGTAATCAGCTGCACTCGGTTAGACTGGAAGCCGACCGCAACATGGTTGGGAAAAGCTAGGCAGATTGATTGATTGAGGTGAGTAGAACCTACAACTGATATAATATTTCAGTTGTTGGTTTTACTCACCTGAATATTATGTAATCATGTGCATATTGTGTTATCAAGGATTCCGGAATAGAATAGAATAGACATTTATTTTGCAAATATGGGTAATACATATTAGGTGATTTATGATCAGAGGTCGGAATTAGGTAGAGTTATTTATGTACTTACATGGATTTCATACAACAAAAGAATAAAGTGGATATGCCCCAAATCCCGGGATTAATTTTGAAGAGCAGAAAAATCCCGTGATCTATTAAATAAAAAGTTATTTAATTTTACACAATTTAAACCACTGCACGCGCGACGTTGCCAAATTTACATCAACGACATCGGATGTCCGAAGTTGCAACATTCCAATTCGTACACGCGCGATGTTGCCACATCCGCACAACATAGCTTGTGAGAACAAAAAAAAACAATAGCGGAAAGGCGGAGCACTTTTGTTTGTCACACGGGATTGTCTATTAGAAATCCCGGGAGGATCCACATTAATATCAACATTTCGATGCAAGCACATAAATAACTCTACCTAATTCCGACCTCTGTTTATGATAAATTATAGCTCAGCCATATTTCACCATTCGGCATGCAAACATTTATATTATGATTCACTTAAGTTTCACCAAAAGTCAGAGTAATTCAGCAAAAAAAATCTTTGGTAAGAACTAAGTTAAACTGTAGTACGTTTTATCCATTAAAAATGTACGAAGTCTTTTGGTGATTGGCTTGTCATGGATCTAAATCTACCAGTTTATGTCTACGCTTCATCATTCATAATTTTAGCCGACAGACGTCCACTGCTGGACATAGGCCACCCTCAAAAAGAGGGGGGGGCGATCGCAGTATGGTGTTAAAATCAGGGACCGTACAACCCCGGTTAAGGATTAAGCCTTTCGAAGGGGTAACCCATTCAATGAGTTACCTTTATCATGGTGTAACCCATTGAAAGGGTTTTATACTACAAAACCCATTGAAAGGGTTACATGATAACCCGATAACCCATTGAATGGGTTTTATACCTGAAACCCAGTGAAAGGGTTACACGATAACCCATTTCAATGGGTTCTATACCTACTTGAAACCCAGTAACATGAATAAATCATAATGTTATGTTATTTCGATATCCGCCCAGCACGCGTAGCAGGACCAATTCTATCTATTCTACCCAGGGACCATTTTGGTTACCATTTTAAAAAAACTCTATCGAAAACCTTTTCAATGGAAGGGGTTTTCGTTAGGTTTTTTCTAAGCAGTTAATCAAAAACCCATACGGTGTGGGTAATTTTGAATGGCTTAAATTAAGCCGTTCAAAAGGGTTACCCACACCGTATGGGTTTTTATCGAAAACCCTTTCAATGGGTTACCAAAATTTAATTTAAGCCGTTCATAAGGGTTACCCATATCATATGGGTTTTTGTTTAACCGCTTAGAAAAACCCTTACAATGGGTAACCAAAATGGTCCCTGCTTCCTACACATAAAATTAAATAAATTCAATTAAAAATAGGATGGCGCTATTCTTTACGTCCGGCACCACACGGAATGCCTTCGCTTACACTTATACTTTATACCTTCGTGAAACAAAGCTGAGGATTTACTTTTATAATATTATTGCACAGGACAAGCGCTCAACATTCCGTTGCGTGCAGCGCCTGGGCAGTTCTCACGCGTCGCTAGTACTGCCGCTCACGACGCGCCTGCTCGCCGTGCATCCCTTCTTCGACATGCCCGAGCCTGATGTGGAAGACCCAGCTTGTATCCTTTATTATTAACAAAACTTTACAGATCTGGTGACTCTGTGTACACTGGGTCAGACCTGCATCGATTTTGCAACTATCTTTGGCCAGAATAGTACGGTCTACTGCAGTTCAGTAGTAACATTTGAATTACGAAAACAGCCCTTACTGCCACGACATAAAAGAACTGTCAAAGTAAAATTTTAACCACGTACGTGTGGTTGGTCTCCATGAAAACTCATATCTATTTGGGGTGGCTTAGAATTGTTTATATATTTATGTTATTATTTATGTAAAATACATAACATACGGACATTATTATAATTTTAGTACGTTGTTGTAGTATGTTGTGTAAATCACTGTGTACGTTCCTTGATTATCTTGGTATAGCTGAAAAACAATTATGGGTCAAATATTTGGGAGTTCCTTGTTAAATTCAGTAAAAAAAAACCAGGATACATCCTGGAATCCGCGTGTACCAAATAAAATATTTTTCTTTTCTTTATTTCTAGAAAATAGTGTTTCTTCCAGGTCAAAATTATTTAAACGCAATTTACCTTGACCAACAACATCAGACATGTGCGTACTGATTCTGGTGCTGAACGCGGCGCAGCACTGCACCACCATGCTACCTCTGTTTGAAGAACACACAGTCAAACACTACACCTATCTCCGAGACACCATGCCGCACCTCGTGCCCTATCTACCCATTGGTGAGTTTAATTAAAGCATTTCATGGAAAGCCGACAGAAGGATCCGGTTGGGTTGGGCAGCGTTTGGAAAACTCCGTCAAGTATTCTCGTCGCCAATCCCGCAGTGTTTGAAGACTAAGGTCTTCAACCAGTGCGTCCTGCCCGTTATGACATACGGTGCCGAAACGTGGACACCTACAGTCGGCCTGGTCCACAAATTCAAGGTCACTCAGCGTGCTATGAAGCGGGCTATGCTCGGAGTTTCTCTGAAGGATAAGATCAGTAATGAAGAGAACCGCAGTTACCGACATAGCCTGCAGAGTAAACAAGCTGAAGTGGCAGTGGGCTGGCCATGTTTGTCGAAGGACCGATGGCCGGTGGGGCAGACGAGTCCTGGAGTGGAGACCGCGTACGAGGGCTGCACTAAAAGTATCGGGAATGGAATATTTCCACTGTTCCTGTCATATTAAAATCTTTTTAATTGAAAACTCCTTCCCCCTTATTACAAAACAAGGTTTATCTTCAGACCCAGGTTTAAAACATGGAGCTATTATTGAATTTCGAACTTTATTGCGACTATGGTAAAGTTCCTAAACACAAAACTGTCAACTTAGTACCGAACTAAGTTTTCAGTTTTGTATAAAGAACGGTATTTCAATCACTGTTACGTTCTTATTACAAAAACTAGCTGCATGGTTTAAGCCATGTCAAAATATAAATCTTGTTTTGTAATAAGGCGGCTTGGTTTTAAAAATTGAATACCATTTATTTATTTAAAAAAAGATTCTCGGTCTTGTCAACAAGGTTTTGTTAAACTTGTTTAGTCGTTGAGAAAATGGAATTGACTCGAGAAAATTCAAGAGCGATGATTTGTTATGACTTTCGAAGTGGTTTAACACAAAAACAGTGTGTTGACCGGATGATTTCTGCATTTGGTGATGAAGCCCCATCCAAAACCACAATTTATCGCTGGTTTGCTGAATTTCAACGTGGACGTGTCAAGCTCAGTGATGATCCCCGTCAAGGTCGTCCAAAAACTGCAGTCACCCAAGAAAACGTTGATGCTGTGCGTAAGCTGATTGAGGAAGATCGACATGTGACATACCGCGAAATTCAGGCAACTTTAGACATTGGCATGAGTCAAATACAAATAATCTTGCATGAACAATTAGGTGTAAAAAAGTTGTTTTCCCGATGGATACCGCATTCGCTCTGTGAAGAGCAAAAAGCGGCTCGCGTTACTTGGTGCGTCAGAACTCTCGAAAGATTCCACGCAGGATCCTCAAATGCTGTATACAACATTGTATCAGGTGACGAATCCTGGATATACGCGTACGAACCCGAAACAAAAAACCAGTCACGAGTTTGGGTGTTCGAAAATGAGTTAAAGCCAACAAAAATTGTTCGTTCACGGAGTGTTTCAAAAAAAATGGTGGCCACGTTTGTCTCCAAAACCGGCCATGTTACGACTATTCCTCTTGAGGGACAAAGAACGGTTAATGCGGAATGGTATGCTAGCATTTGTTTGCCACAGGTCGTTTCTGAACTCCGTAAAGAGAATTGCAACCGCCGCATCATCCTCCATCACGACAATGCGAGTTCTCACACCGCGCACAGAACAAAAGAGTTTTTAGAGCAATAAAACATAGAATTATTAGACCATCCGCCGTACAGCCCCGACCTAAGCCCTAATGATTTCTATACTTTCCCTAAAATAAAGAATAAATTGCGTGGACAGAGATTTTCATCACCTGAAGAAGCTGTGGACGCCTACAAAACGGCCATTTTGGAGACCCCAACTTCCGAATGGAATGGTTGCTTCAATGATTGGTTCCATCGTATGGAAAAATGTGTAAAATTTCGCGGAGAATACTTCGAAAAGCAATAAATACATTTTTAAATAGTAATGTTGTGTCGGTCGGTCGTTAGCCGTTGACCCGAGCGCACGTGTCTTGAGTCCTCTCCGTCAAATTTACAAAAAAAAAAATTATGTGCGTCTACCCTTTTTTGCGCCTCGTCTCGGGCCGGAACCGTGTTTATTTTGTCGTGTTTGTGTTGCCAAATAAAAATTGTTGGAGCTGTAGGCGCGAGAACCAGAGTGTTGATTTTGTTTTGATTTGGTCGCGATTTAATGCAGTAAAAATACATTATAGAAGTGCAAACTTAGTGCGGACTGAACAAACGAGCGTTCCCGACGAATACCGGACGTTGGACGTAGCGACGACATGACTGGACCCCCGTGCAAGCTAACCTGAGTGAGATCTGTCCATATCTTTCAATGATTTTTCAGTTGTTTATTTTATAATATGGCATTGCTGTGAAGTGACTAGGCTCGAGTAGTACATGTGAATTAGTTCATGTCACTGTACTGGAAGAACGAACTATTCCGTAGGCTAAATAATTAATAGTGCTTTGGTCATTTGGTACTTCGTTTCGATCACGTTCCGTCCGGTCTCTCGCTTGAACTTGGATCCATATACTGGCTAAGATGTCGGTCACGCATAATTATGCTCGATTCTTGGTTTGGGTGGGAAATAGTGGCGTCGGACACCGCGCTCCGCGCACGCCCCGCTGCGGCGATAGCCGTAATGCTCTAATGTTTAGAAGATCAATGAACGGGTATTAGAATAACAGTCCTAAGCCTGCGAAGTATGAAGGAAGATAAAAATAGGTATAAATGCTGCCATTCGCTTCTATAAATATTAAAATGTTATTGTTTATAATTATTATTATTAGCTACTGCCCGCGACTTTGTGGACGTTGCAAAACAACAACAAACTAACATAATTGTATGTGTCTGTGAACCATCCAGGCATTCGTTGTAAAGCTCTTCACTCAGTCAATCTACTGATCCTACTGATTGCACTGTTAGTACTGGAAGGTCGAATTAGTAGGTACGTTTCGCGGACTGTCTTGGATCGGAGCGCTCCGTTCGGTGACCGAGCAAGAATAAGTCTAGAAATCATTGGTGCAGCTTGGGGGCTCGACACCACGCGCCGAAGTGGATGATAATTGTTCTAAGCAACTTATTGAACTTTAAAAAATTATAACATTGAGAAATTACTACAAACAAATTGACAACTTCATTAACTTTACAAAACAGCCACTGGTTAAGCAAATGACCTCTTCAACGACCCTTTTTTTTTTTCTCTTCAACCCATGTGCGGGGGCTGTTTAGGGGCTGATTCTGTTGAATTCCACTCAAAACCAAAACAAAAAACTCGACTCAGATACTCGGGTCTCGTTTTATTGGTTATATGTGCTGAATAGTGTGCATTACTTTGAACTATAATACGTGTGCGATGTTTGTAGTGGTATTGACTGCTGATATTTGATTAACCACGCGATTTAAATAAACGTCAAAGTTAAACCGGCATCTAGGTCGGTTTAGAGCTGTTGTTTATCTCGATTTTAGAGACAGACAATACAGTGGTATTTTAAATCCCTCTTTTTATTTGTGAAAATAGATTTCTTTTCGCTTAATCATGATGATTGGTTATCGGATGATATGAGATCATAAAATATTTAGACACTCCGTTTTTCTCTCGTAGAGTGTACATTAGAAGCGATTTATTTAAAACATTACGAGATGACGAATTTTTGCAGAGTACAAAGCTCATTTATGATAAAATTATCCTTAACTTTCCACGCGATTTTAACAGGTAAGCTTTCTTCAGTTATGCACAAATAACAGAGCACTATTTATTACTGGTACGCTAACGTAAACTAGAAAATAGCACGAGACTACAACCAATTTGATTTCGATGTTTCACATCTGCCAGGCGTCCCGTTACGGTTCACATTGTTTTCTCTATACGCAGAACTGAGTTGCCATCACTTTTTATTTAAAACTGAACGCAAAGAATGAATGGTGAATGTAATAATGACTAATCTCAGTTTAGTTAAATCGAATGTGAAAAGTGACCGTGCAAGACATGCCTAATAAGATTTAAGTTAAGTCGAGTTTAGGGCAAAATCGAGATTTAATTAAACCGAGATTTGTATCATTTTGCTGCAAGTGGCCCTTAAAAATTAAATAAAAGTTAATTTACGGTCCGGTGCTGATTGTGACGAGACCCTAGTGTGACCGTGTGTGTCACATAGCAGTTATAATGTTGTTGTAAAACAACTGAAACGTTGGACTATTGTCAAGGAGCGACTCGACGACAACGGTCTTGATTCGCATGTTAAATATTGTGCTTGTCATTCATCGTTCCAGCCGAGGGACGCTCGCTGCTGGACATGGGCCTCCCCCAGAGGGAGGGGGGTCGCCATAATCGCCACGCTTGGCGGGCGGGTGCCATCGCGGTATGGTGTTGAAATGCATGGAGGGCGCTGCTGCCCGTTCTCCGGTGGGTCCCTTGGTCGCCTTTTGCGGTACCCGCGGGAGGAACTGGAATGATGCTGTTCTTTGCGTCCGGCACTACACGGACTGTGCTTGTATGAAAGAGTAATAGATAAAGTAAATCAAGTTAATTTCCATGATTGCAAAATATCTATTCTGGGCCTATATTAATTAAATTAATGTGATACTCGTATATAGTAGTAGTTGGGTTTGTAGCATCAACATCGCCACATGCAAACTACGCGTCACACTGACGTCACGCAAGTCCTGCATCGCGCAAGCAGAGTTTGCCACGCAACTAGCATATATGCAACGTCCCGACATTAACCGTCGGGCGGTTGCCTACCGGACACAGTACCCGTCTGGTCGGAGGATCCTCCCTTTTCTATGGTGGATGAGTGAACTTTACACCCTGTTTCTCATGCCACCAAGTTGAGTGAACTTTGCACCCTGTTCCTCATGCCACTAAACTGGTGAGCCCGAGTATGAACGTCAGCGCAGCCTTCGTGCAACTACTTCAGCGTGACGTCATCATCATCACTTCCTCAAGCTTTCGAGCGGCGAGTCACACAGCCAGCCAGCACACACGGCTTCAACGGGTATCCTGACCACCAGCATGCAGCGGACGCGCATTCCTGGTCATCACCCACAGCCTCATCAGCAACCTTGGCACAGCACACTGCACTTTCGGCCGATCCACAAGCAGAGAACATGCCTCTCCTGGTCGACGCCAGCAGCCAGCCACAACCCGGCGCTGTACTACATCCGACGCACTGGAGCATAACGCAGCGCCACCCCGACTCACTGGGGAATCACCGCAGACAGTTCCGACTCACCGAGAACTATGCGGCACCAGGTTCCGACTCACTGGAACCCTCTACTGGCACTGGAAAGTATCGCAAGATACACTACTCAGCCCACTATCGACCTCCGGTCTCCGGAGCGGAGTGATGTAGCGGCATCAACATCTAATGACATTTCTAACTTCAAGCAATTACCAAACTATAGAACGAGAAGCATTACTTGAGTATTTACTTTTACTGAAGTAAACACTTTTGCTTATTTATGAATACGGGTGTTAACGTGTTTGTCAGAGGCCCCTACTTCGAAAAGGAACGTAGAACAAGTTAACTTGTCACCAGCTGGGAGCATACGACAAACAGTCACAAGTCGACGAAAGTAAATACCTATAGTCACACACATAACATCTGCATTAAGCGGGAAAAGCACAATTAAAAATGCCGTAAACTAAAGACCATTCGACACGATCCATAATAAATTCGGACTGGAAACTAGCCAGACTCATATCGAATGGATCGTACCTTGTATGATACATGGTTTGAAACTATCGACACTCACTTAAGCTAACAGGTCAAGACCGAGAAGATATGAGGGAGTTATCACGAGAGACTTGATTAATCACGTTAAGAACAATCCCAGTCAGAAGAAACTACATGACCTCTTGGACGCAAAAACATAGCCAAACGCATCTAGAATCACAGGATGTGCTATCGTGCACACGTTCACAGGCGCCGCGAACCACACCTACATTACACTACCTACGGTACATGCACATGTGCACATGGAATGACAACTTAAAATAGCACAAGACATATCTCAACAAGGAAACACAACTTTTGGATGGACACGGCTGAAGACCGAGATAAGATCAACAACGCTGCTAGCGAGACTTACAAGAAATCTGAAACGGATAGTGAGATCTCAGACGAAGACATTGGAATCAGCAACGTGTAATACAGCATAGCAGTGCCACAGACAAGAGTCGAGAGGACCGGAGCCAGCCCGGCGGCGACGCTATTAAAAGATGCCCCTCCCATAGATAAATATCACCCGTCTCTCCACTATTCCAATGCTTGCTCAAGGCTGTACAGTCGGTAGGCTCGAATAATCCCACCTATCCCAAGGGCACGTCTTCCCTACCATTATCGCGCCCCCCGGTCTACTCTGATATACAATGGTCTCTGTAGTCCCATGAAACATGAGGCTCCAGGGGCTAGTGTGAATCTTTGGGTTCATTCGAGCAATCGAGTCTGGTCAAACCACGCTGGGGTCGGTGCATTTCATTCATTCATTCATTCATTTTAAATAGTAATGTTGTGTCACTTCCTTGATTCCCGAAATTTTCAGTGCCGCCCTCGTATCGGCAAGCGTAGTGTGGGACGCCCCCCAGCTAGATGGACCGACGACCTTAAGAAGGTGGCTGGGACAGACTGGATGCGGAAGGCGGAGGAGAGGGTATTGTGGCGCAGCCTGGGAGAGGCCTATGTCCAGCAGTGGACAGCTATAGGCTGAGTTGATGGATTTCATGGAACAACAACCATAATCAACAAACCAACAAAAACATTAAACAACACCAATTAACATTATTCTTTCTTTCTAAATTTAGAAACGCAATGTTGGAAATACGCCGACTAACTTATTGGGAAAGCTATGTCGAACTTGTCGAAAACATTATTGTAACAGTCATGAGACCATAATCAGTAGAACGCACTTGTTTCCTTCTGCTCATTCTTCACAATGTATGTCCCTTTTGGGTTCTGTACCTCAAAAGGAAAAAAACGGAACCCTTAGACGATCACTCGTGTCTGTCTGTCTGTCCGTCTGTCACAACCGATTTGCTCCGAATCTACTGGACCGATTAAGTTGAAATTTGGTACACATACGCACTTCTGTGACCTAAACACGGACGTATTACGTAAATAAGTGAATTTTAAATATGGGGGTCAAAATTTGGGGAAAATTTAAAAAACAGTTTTGCTATCTGTACCGTGTGACATATCAAAGGAAAGCACTTGTTGTAAGGATTTCATATGATAGTTTTTTTATTTTAAAATAAACACTTATGTAAGAAAATAGATGAATTTTGACCATTTCCCTGTTATCTCCGAAATTACTGAGCCAAAAAATTTGAAAAAAAAATCTGAAAATAGTTATTTACTTATAGATTACAGGAAAACCTATGAAGTCTCTCAAAATCTCGATCTTAAAATAACATGGTAAATCACTCAATATTGTGCGTAGAAACTTACATTTGCAGTTGGAATGTATAGGGGATCATGTTTTTCAACTACAATATTAAGTTTGTACTTGGGATAAATTTATCTCAATTACGGAACCCTTGTTTGATTTTTCGTGGTCCGACACGCACTTGGCCGGTTTTTTTAAAGCAAATCCTGACTTGATGAAAGCAATCACTGAACTGTTTTAAAGTTGATTCTTTCTTTTATGTGTTTAATGTGTCTTTAATTATTGTAATTGAAGTTTATCCTAACTATATTAATATAATATTATACATGTGAAAGTGACTATATTTGTTTATTTGTTACGCTTTCACGCTATAACGGCTGAACGGATTTTAATGAAATTTTGCACATGGGTAGTGGCGGATTCACGCACGTAAGTCAGTCAGGTCATGGACCTGACTGACTTACGTGGGTGAAACCGCGGGGACTCAGCTAGTAAATAATTAAAAATCTAAATTTTGCATCTGTAGTAGCAGATTGGACTCTCGTTTTCATTGCCATAAAAACTGTCCTATGGTTCAGAGCACAAGGTTAATTACTGACTAAATAATCGACAAGTATAGGATGTAACATCAATTTATCTTTAAAATAATACTTATTAGTATTTTATATTTTTTGTATTCTAATATTTAAAAATGTAATTTATACAATATGTCAGAAAAAAATCTGCTGTTCCGTACATTTTGACGAGTTATGAGAACATAAATGTAGGGAACAGCTGATTTCTTTTTCGCGATTTTAGGTTTGGTTCCATAGTAAAAGTTCTTCATAATGATGAGTACAATGACCCCTTAAGAGGTTGTGCGTTAATTCTGGGACATGTTGTATGTGTTGTGTTTTCATGAATAAGGGAGAATATTATAATAAACCTTTAATTCAGACCCACAGAGAACAGTAGTGTTAATAAAGAAAACTTGAAATTACTGTTTGGTTACTTTTATAAATTCACAAACTTTGCCTCAGGTGACGCCCAACAATCGAGTGCTGAGAAGATCGAGTCAGCGATGGACGACAGCGCAGTGCGACGGTTCTTCGACTCAGTACTGCAACACATCGACAATGTGACCTTGTCCACCAACGTGAGACTCAACATGCTGCAGTCGGCTGAGGAGCAGCTTAACAAGTCAGTTTATTAATATATTATTATAACAATCGATTGCTGAGAAGTTCGAGTCAGCGATGGACGACAGCGCAGTGCGACGATTCTTTGACTCAGTACTGCAACACATCGACAATGTGATCTTGTCTATCAACGCGACACTCTACATTCTGCAATCTGCTGAGGAGCAGCTTAAAAAGTTTACTTTACTCTAAGTTTAAAACCCCTCTTTAATCTAAATAATCTTTGTGTAGGTAACTCGTCTTATATGTGTCATCATAGTGATACAACTGAATTTTATGTGGCTTATTAACACTCCACCAAATAAGTAATCAATAACTAAGTCCGCGTGAATGTAGAATATCATTGAATTCGGCAACAATAACATCCAGACGTAATAACAATAAAACTTCTTTTTTATGTGCTAAAGATGTAAAAGTTATGTATTTTTTCTCATATTCCGATATGGGCACGTTTAAGGCTGGCCACATATATACGGAATTCCATTTCGAAATATCGATCCGAGATTCCGTATATAAATCACACACATACGTTTATTTCCGTTCGAAACAACAAGTCTCAATTGAGACGCTAGGCACTGAGTCCAGACGATCTGGCAGTGAATATGGACTTAGACGACGATTTTCTGATTGCGATTTCAAAAGAAAAAGCCTCGCCGTTACTAGCCGAATGCACAGACTATCATGCGGAATTTTGAACCGGAGAATATTTTGAACAGAGAACTACTGTACGTGTGTGTAGATCCTTGATTTTGTATGTATATGCTGCCTTCGATATTCCGAAACGGAATTCCGTCTGTATGTGGCCGGCCGTGTTCTGTGTGGTGCCGGACGTAAAGAATAGAATCATCCCATTTTTCCCGTGGGTGTCGTAAAAGGTGACTAAATGACTTACTAGAGAATGGGCAGCAGTGTTCTCTATGTATTTTAACACTATACTGCGATCGCCAACCTGCCTAACAAGCGTGGCGATTATGGCAACCCCCCCACCCCTTGGGAAGGCCTATGTCCAGCAGTGGACGTGTCGCAGCTGAAATGATGTGGCCGGCCTTAAGTGCCCCTAAAATTAACTACGTACTTTCTCCAATGTAATAAACTAATTCGTATTCCTCAGACTAGCGGAGATGGAGCCTGCGGTGTCAGGCGCAGCCCAGTTCACCTCGGTGTTCGCTCGCTGCGTGCTTGCACTGAACTCAGCGTTACACAGTACGAATGGACCGCCTTCACATGCACTCGCACATTTAACTACTGACTGTCTCAGGTATAATCTTTTTCTGAATCAGTATAATTTGTGAATATTACCTGTCTCGTTGTCTGAAGTGATTTAAATTTTTCGTCATGGGTATTGTTTTCATGATTTTTGAGGGTGCTAAAGCGGATAGTGAGATCAAAATGTAAATCCAAGATGGCGGCTGCGAATATTTTCAAATATTTCGTCATGGGTGTCATATTTATAGTTTTCGAGGGTGCTAAAGCCAAAAAAAATGTAAATCCAAGATGGCGGCTGCAACCATTTTCTAATTTTTCTTCATGGGTATCGTTTTCAGTTTTTGAGGTTGTTACAGCCGATAGTGAGGTCAAAATGTAAATCCAATATAGCGGCTGCGAAAATTTTGTTTTTGTTTTAAATCATACGTGAGAAAGAACTTCGTTCCCCGACCGCACACGTTTTACTTTCTTCTAGTAGGTACCTACTTATGAGTTACTGTACTGAGTTTTATACTACTAGGTTACATACATATATTTTGTATAAATTAGTATTTACCTATCTTTATATAACATTACACCTAACTAAATTTAAACGTGTTTACATCTGTATCCGGAAAAACGAGTATCCATTTCATTCATCACTTATGTTAATCGGTAGGTACCTACTTACGTGTTTAAAGATACCTCAGCGAGTGATGACTGACAGATATTACAGTACGATAGTAAAGAAGAGCAGTAAAACTAAAAAGTCTAAAATTCTAAACTATTCACGGCAAAAACGGGCTGATAACCGCGGGAATTCTCGAGAATGCGCGAGAATTCTCCGGAACACGCGCGACCTGTTTTTACTGTTTCCTACCTCAAAAGGCAAAAACGGAACCCTTATAGGATCATTCGTGTGTCTGTCCGCCTGTCACAGCCGATTTGCTCCGAATCTACTGGAACGATTAAATTGAAAGTTGTGACATAAATTTCTGTGACCCAAATACGTATAATAATAAATATGTAACGTAAATAATGAATTTTAAATATGAGGGTCACTTTTGGGGCCAAATAAGACAATAAAAAAAAAACGTTTTGCAATCTGACATATCAAAATGAAAGGGCTTGTTGTACACACGGCTACACATCAAGCTTTACATTTCCAGTATCAGCTGACCTCTCATTGTACGAAAATCTTATACAATGCGAGATCAGCTTATACTGGAAATTTATAGCTTGATGTGTAGCCGTGTGTATAGATTTCAGATATTTTTTTTTTATAATAAATATTTTTTTTTATTTTAGAAAATAGATGAAAATTGACAACCCTTATCTCCGAAACCACTGAGCCAAAATTTTTGAAAAGTCGTTTCCATTTATCCTATTCTATCCTTTCCCTATCTTATTATTGATATGATAGATTTTAAACTCGTGATTCCATTACAGGCTGCAGCACCAATTCAGCGGTGTCTCAGAACAAGAAAGCGCTTGCGTCTGGCAACTCGCCTTACGCGTGAGTGCCGCTCGCTTGTGTGCGGCGACGTCGCCGTCCCCGGGCGTGCCGCCCACGCACGTGGCGGTCGGCGCAGCGCCCGCGCAGGCCGGCCAGGCTGCTGCGCTGTCAGCCGCTGCAGCGCTCACGCATCATGCTGAGTTGCTGGATCGACTGCTGGCTTCTGCAGGTAAACATGTTCGCACGGTTTGTGCATTTAGCCAATGTCACGTTTTAGTTTTATTAAAAAGGTATGGAAACAAAATTAATATAAATATAAATTTTGACGGCATTTAGGATAGACGGGATAGGATCAGTATAATTATAAGTAACAAGGAAATTTATGGATAAATAAGCAAATTACACAAAAAAAAAAAAAAATTACAACTTAATATTATTTAGAGTAATGAATGAGACTATACATTTATATACAAGAGAGCTATTTGTACAAAGTAAAGAAAGTATTGAGGTAGGAAAAGGAGTATGGAGGGTTAAGAGGTTACTAAGAAAGGAAGAACGGTCATATAACGGACAGGAGAAAAAAATGTGATCTAAGTCGCCTACATCTGTGCCACATAAGCATAAGGGATCGTCGATGATATGAAGTTTGGCCAGATGAGCTGGAGAACAAACATGACCCAGTCTCATCCGTATTAGAATGGAGGTCTCCATCTTGCCAAACTTGGAAATGAATGGTAAGTACCTATCCCAACACAACCCGTCGGAGAAGGCTTGGCAGCATCCGTATAGATATGGTGGTACTCTACGTGTTCAGCCAGAAAAATAAATAAATAAAAAAATAGTAAAATGGCAATAGTTAAATGTTAAATAAATGCAAAAATAGTTAAATGGCAATCTGGATCTGATTTACTTACACAGTTATATTTTATAATGGGACTGAATTGTAAACTCTCATAACTATTGCTAAATATGGGAAGTTTATTGGACCAGTAATCTGACGATTCAATCTGCAACACTAATGTGTCCAGTTTAGGAATGAGAGGATGAGTTGAGAATTGAAGAATCCGGAACAAATATTTGTCAGATAGGAATTGTCTTATAAGATATAAAGGAGCATCCCCGCATTCAACTTGGAGTGCATTAATGGGACTAGACTTCATTGCACCTGAAATAATGCGTAATGCTTTAGACTGGATGCGATCCAATTTTTTAAAAGCCATGACACTACCTGGCTCTAGAACGAACAATCCATAATCCAGAGTGCTTCTGATGATTGCGTTGTAAATGAGTTTCAAAGAAAAGGGATGTGCACCCCACCACACACCAGAGAGGCATCTAAGCATGTTTAGGTGTTTTTCACATTTGTTAACAATATATTCACAATGAGGGACACTACTTAATTTACAGTCAAGTATTATACCTAGATATCTGAATTTATCTTTAACTGGGATTGGTATTTCCTTATAAAGGACATTTACTATGGGAATATTTCTCTTCCGGGTGAATAAAACAGCCGCGCTTTTAGACGTGGATAAATCCAAACCGTTTAGATGTAACCATGACGCCAAAATAGATAAAGCAGAATTGATAGCAAAGCTAGCTTGCTCAACAGATGGACTTGAAGAATATAATAATAAATCATCGGCATATTGAAGAACCTTAACATGACTAGTTAAGGATAACTCTAAATCATAAGTGTAGATATTGTATAGAAGGGGACTGAGCACAGAACCCTGTGGGATACCCCTCCATACAAGATGAGATACCTCATGGTCTCCTATTAACATGTTAACAGAGCGTTCAGTCAAGATATTAATAATGAAATTCAACAAATTCAATGGAACTTGTAAGGCTCTAATTTATTTTGTAAAACCGATAATACAACATTATCATAAGCTGCATTAATATCAAGGAAAACTGCAACGGTGGATTGGTTATTAGAGAAGGATAACCGAATATTGGATGTTAATATACTTAAACAGTCAGTTGTACTTTTACCTTTTCTAAAGCCATATTGTGATTCTGCCAAGAGACCCTTACTTTCAACATACCATTCTAGGCGATTTTTAATTAAGTGTTCCGCTAATTTCATCAGAATTGAAGACAAAACTATGGGACGGTATGAAGAAGCATCAGATGGAGTTTTATTTGGTTTAAGGAATGGCAACACCATTTGACGTTTCCATTCAACAGGGATGTTTCCTGTATAAAAAATAGAATTAATAAGTTCTAAATAATAACTGAGGACATCATCATTTAAATTAGCAAAAAAGGAATACGGGATGCCATCAATGCCTGGTGCAGAATCATTAGTTTTATGGATAACAACCTTTAATTCAGTGAGAGTGAATGCAAGATCTAGCGTCGTATGAGTGTCTTGGATATTGGAAACGAGAGACAGGTTATGGTTAGTACTAATAGCCTTAGCCTCAGGAACCCAAGGCGGAGCTAATATATCAAAAAAATCACTGGCTAAAGAATCAGGAATAGGAGAAGGGTTGTTATATATGGACCTAAATCTACGAATATTGCGCCAGACAATCGTAGGGTGAGTATTCGGTGAAATTGATAAGCAAAAGTTACGCCAAGATTCAAATTTTTTCTTTTTAAAAAGTTTATAAGTTTCATTATTTAACTTAGTAATGATATCAAAATTAGTATCAGACATATCAACGTTATAACTATATTCAGCCTCTTTACGTTTTTTAATCAATTCAGTGCACTCAGAGTCCCACCACGGAGGCGAGGGAATTGTACTAATGTTGTTATTTTTTACAAGAAAAACTTCATCTGCCGCTGCAATTAATATGTGTGCTAAAGCTTCAGCACAACTATTTTCATTGCCATCAGAAATTACGGGCAAGGAGCTAAGCTTACTGTCAACAATGTTCCTAAATTTACCCCAGTCAGTATTATTTCTATTAGGAAGTTTATATTTTAAGTTTGATTTCCTTAATTGTGCATTTGGTTTGGAAAGAGGATAAGAAATAACTATTGGAAAATGGTCACTACCATAAGTAGAGGTCAAAGTATGCCAAGTTAATGAAGAGGCTAAGTTTGGAGAACAGATAGAAAGGTCAATTGCACTTTGGTTCTGATTAGGATCTGAACGACGTGTGGCAGCTCCTGAATTTAAAATACATAAGTTGTGTAAGTCTATTATATCTATTAACTCATCACCATAACAGTTCGAAGTTGAACAACCCCATGATTGGTGATGGCAATTAAAATCCCCCAGTATTAATAATGGCTTTGGAAGAAAAGAAACGAGATTATTCATCTCTTGAAGAACAGAAAAAGAAGGGTGAGGAATGTAAATAGAAACAAGACAAGTATGATGCACTTTAATAGCTACAATTGAAATTTCCTCACTATGAGGAGGTAATGTAATGGTAGAGAATGGGATAGAATTCTTGATAAGTATAGCTACTCCACTATACCCATCAGATCTATCCTCTCTAATGGTTAAATAACCATTAATTTTAAAAATATGATTAGGTTTGAGCCAAGTCTCTGCTAAAGCAAAGGCAAATGGCTCATATTTGTTTAAAAGATGTATAACATCACTCTTTTTGTTTACTAGACTGCGGCAGTTCCACTGGATTATTTTGGATGTGTTGTCCATTAAGGATGGATTGTGATACATTGAAAGATGGGGCAACGTTGGACGGTGAAATGTTGAACTGAGACAGAAGATTGTGTAATGCAGAAAGAAAATCGTTTATGGAAAAACTGGCATCAATTTGTCCATTGTTATGATTAGAAAAAGCACAACCATTTGCTGGTTGAGGAATGTCGTAATCTTTAATAATGGCGTTGTGAGCCTCTTTATTATATCCTTGTACAGATTTGGGAGGCGAGCGTGGTTTAAGGAAGACAGTTTTTTTATAGCTACTTGAAACAGCTAGGCATTCTATTAGAAGGGAAAGATGGAGTATCTGCAAAGTTTTTGGAAGGAGAAGACAAAAGTGTATCGGCATACGATTTAGTAACTGGGGGATACATTTTTGCCGCTTCAGCATAAGATACTGAACTTTGTGCCATGTATGTTTTAATTAATTTTTGTCTATACATTTCTGGGCAAGATTTATTAGTAGCATAGTGAAAACCGGAGCAAAGGCAGCAAGATGCACTTTCTTGTTCTCTTTTACAACTGTCCCTAGTATGGTCTTGGCCACATTTATAACAACGAGGTTTGGACCTGCACTGAATTTTTGTGTGACCAAAACGACAGCAATTGAAACACTGTACAGTAGGGAAAATATATAAATCTACAGGTAATGCATTATAGCACATAAAAATTCTTTTAGGCAGAATCTGCCCATCAAAAGTAATAACTATCGATTGGGATGGTTTCCAAATGGTTGTACCATCAACAACAGTTTTAAAATTGAGGCGTCTGACTTTTAAAATTGGACCGCAACCAATTGGTACTGTTATATTATCAATAACTTCCTCTGGAGACCATTCCGCAGGAACACCACGTACTAAACCCATTCTAGTAACATTAAAAGTAGGTATAAAAGCTTTATAATTATATGTTTCAAGGCTATTATGTGAAATAAAAGAATTTGCGTCCAGGAAATTGGAAAAGCAAAGAGATATTTTATTGCGCCCGATTTTTTTGACGCTACCGTTAATAATATTTAGGAAGGCGTTGTGTTTTAAGAACTTGCCAAATGTAATTGGGTGCAATGACGTTCCATCATCTGGTGATAATAATATTTTTTGCACATGAACAACGTACGGCGAGCTGTCAGTTTTGTCATACGTTTTTCGACCAATCTGAGTGGGAATAACTGAAGGCGGAGCTGGAACATCAGGAATATCGTTAGATACGATTATTTCAGAGCATTTAGGCTCCGATGGAGTTAGCGAGAGAGGTCTAGACTCCATGCAACCACAACCCAAAGACTCGGAACCGTGGTTTTTTCTGATACGACGGCGTTTGTTGCAGTTTTTGCACACATGCACGCGGCTTCTTTTTAAGTGACGAGCCGACGACGACCCATCGGTATCCATGCCTGATTCATTGGATTGGATAGTTACAAAATTGCCTGCCGGGGGAACAAAGTCCCCCGGGTCAGGCGGGTCTTTCATTTTCCCGCTTTACAAATAATAATAAAAAACTTACCCTACAGAAGAAAATGTACAAAACTACAATTAAATTACAAGTGAAAGAATAAAAAACACTAAAACTACCACTACTGATCCTATATTATAATTAATTAATTATTTTCAATTTTAACAAAAAAGGACATGTCCACCAAGTTAAGTTTCCCGCGCTTTTTCATGTTTGAACTTTGTGTTCAGTGTAGAACGTTTTTTTTTTTTTTATGGCCTGTTTGCTGGGACCTTTTAGCCAAGTCTTAATTTAGTTACAAAACTTGGTTATTATTTATGCAATGAATTATATTATATTCAATGCATGATGATGATTATGTTATGCCCGCCCGCTCCCCTTTAGTTTCAGTAAAGATGTGGCACTTTACTGAGACCTCACGCGGACTTCTTGAGAGAACTTGAAGCGATGTTGCACTGTTTTGTTTCATTTGCCTAATTAATGCACGTTCACAAACACTTAATGGTTAATAATCCACCACTATTACACATTAATATTCGGCTAAACACAAATTTTGGAAAATTAAACAAACTGCTGAACATGACGCTTCACTTTCCCGCCAAGAAGTCCTCTGTAGAACGTAGAGATATGGCGACCGCAGGAAGGGAAGTATATAGACTGCTGAATTACGACACGAACATTTTTATTTTTTTATTACTAACAATATAATTTAACGGTCCCTGTCTAAGCCTTCGGGAAATAATGGCGTGATGTAATGATATTTTCTGAGTGTTTAGATTACTTTAATATCTTCTTTCCTTAGCGCCATTCGAGGGCTACCCAATATATTACAATACCTTTCCTCCTATCGTGAGACGTCGCGTGGGTTAGTTTCAGGAAAAAGACAATAGGAATTAGCACTTATTGTCACTGTTATGTTTTTACGAGTTGTTCATGATGACATTTATATATTTTTTAAATGTTTTGTTAATGTGAGAATGTTGTAGGCTTAATAGATTGTAGATTTGTAGACCATTTTTTATTTTGTTAAGTACCTGGTACTTTTGACGGGCCTACATACTGTCGTCTCATACCCATTAACGCTGTGGTTTGAAAACATTGTAAAAGCCAATTATTTTTAAAAGAGTAACCGTGAAGTTTCTTGCCAGCTCTTCTCCATAGAAAACGACCAATTTGAACCGGGCACCTATCATCTGACGTTTCATAAGTGCCCATGTAGGCTTATGTGAAATAAAATATTTAGATTTTTCACTGATCACGTGATTTATTGATATGTTCGTTGTACAGGAGTGGAACCCGACCCGTTCACGATCGCCGTGTTCCGCCAGCTGTCGATGAACGCGGACCACAAGCCGGCCGCGCTTGCTCGCGCCGTCATGCCGCTTCTACAATCCGCACCTCTGCCGATCATACCTAAACCTAATATCAAGGTATGTTCTTATACGACAAGTCCCAGAATTAACGCACAACCTCTTAAGGGGTCATTGTACTCATCATTATGAACAACTTTTTCTATGGGACAAACCTGAAATCGCGAAAAAAAAATCAGATGTTCCATAGGTCGTCAAAATGTAGGGATACATTTTGACGAGCTATGAGAACACAAATGTATGGAACAGCTGATTTTTTGTGCGTTAATTCTGGGACATGTACAGGGACCATTTTGGTTACCCATTGAAAGGGTTTTCGATAGGGTTTTTCTAAGCGGTTAAACAAAAACCCATACGATAAGAGTAACCCTTATGAACGGCTTAAATTAAATTTTGGTAACCCATTGAAAGGGTTTTCGATAAAAACCCATACGGTGTGGGTAACCCTTTTGAACGGCTTCATTTAAGCCATTCTAAATTACCCACACCGTATGGGTTTTTGATTAACTGCTTAGAAATACCCTATCGAAAACCCTTTCCATTGAAAGAGCTTTCGATAGGGTTTTTCTAAAATGGTAACCAAAATGGTCCCTGGGTAGAATAGAGATAGAATTGGTCCTGCTACGCATGCTGTGCGGATATCGAAATAACATAATATTATGTTTTTTTTCATGTTACTGGGTTTAAAGTAGGTATAGAACCCATTGAAATGGGTTATCAGGTAACCCTTTCACTGGGTTTAAAGTATAAAACCCATTCAATGGGTTATCATGTAACCCTTTCAATGGGTTTCTAGTATATAACCCATTGAATGGGTTACCCCTTTGAAAGGTTTAACCCTTAACCGGGGTTGTACGGTCCCTGGAAATGTATAAATACTATATCTATAATATTTTTTTAAACCACATACATGACCACGTTACTAGGATTTCACAATCGTTCGCATTACAATCAAAATTTAAACATACTTTTAGGTGTACTTTTTCTTCTAAGAAGTAAAATTATATTTAACTTCCACTTTCAAGATTGCTTTAAAAAAATATACAATGATGCTGCGTTTTAAAATAACCAAGCGGAAATGATTGCATTTTGCTTAGATAACCTGTAATAGTGGTACCTTGAGTAGAGACGACGCGCGACGTTGAGTGTTTACACCTTACGGCATTTCATACAAACTTTCAAGCCCTTGTTTTTCGAAATGACAGAACCGATTTTAAAGAATTTCATACGCATAAGCAGTATACAAAGGTCTAAAAAGTTAGTAGAGAGCATTTTCGAAATGTCTTATTTAAAAACAGATAACTGGAAATCTCTGTTTCTATGGAAAATTTAAAATCGGTCTAATTTGGCTGTAACACTATTTTTTGAAAATGTTATCTACTAACTTTTTAGACCTTTGTATCCTGCTTACGCGTATGTAGTTTCATTAATATCGGTTCAGTCATTTCGAAAAACAAGGGTTTGAAAGTTTGTATGAAATGCGAAATTCAAATTTTCTTACATTTCTTTTGTAATTTGCAGATCGGTGTCAGGTTGAATGTTGATCAAATATATTATGATTCGTGACCGTAGCAAATATGTATCACAAATTATCATCAAGTCTATTCCCTATTCCAAAAAATTGCACATGTTTAAATTATGCATTTCTTATGTACAGATCCGCATGTGCACTGCCAGCATTTTAGAACCAGCCGCAGACAACGACACAGTAGTGCGGTTCAGTGCCGGCCTGGTCGCAGGCGTGGCGCTGGAGGCCGAAGTACTGCGCGTCCGGAACCCCGCACAGCTGCGCGTGCGTGTGGCGTATCCGGACACCAGAGTGCACGCGCTCGTGCCGCACAAGGACCATCTTAGGCCGCTTGACCATCAGAATACTAGTAAGTTATACTCCATTTGAAATAAGATAAGACAT
The DNA here is from genome assembly GCA_948098905.1 of Tiliacea aurago. Taxonomy (NCBI): domain Eukaryota; kingdom Metazoa; phylum Arthropoda; class Insecta; order Lepidoptera; family Noctuidae; genus Tiliacea; species Tiliacea aurago. The sequence goes on along the minus strand of OX402578.1, from coordinate 19,633,505 downwards.
TGAAATAAACCTTTTTTACAGTCCGTTCAACCGATTTTGACTTCTATTGCGTTGGTTATTGGTTGGTGGTGGAGTTCTGTTGCAAAGTAAATAAAGAACATATTCCTTTTAGCTAGTCACAAAGAAATAAGAAACAAATTATTCCCGTTGTGCTCACCGATTTTTGATACCTAAAGTATACTCGTTTTTCTTTTCATCTTGTTTCCATCTTTTTAGTTAATTTTTATGCAGTCGGGTTTTTGTTTTTTTTTTATTGCAATGAACGCTCTAGATGTTTGTCCTTTGCAACTTTTTTTTGTCTTTTTTTTGTCTTGTCCCATGCAAGTTTTTTTTTTTCAGTTATCTACTCAATATTTCTAATGCAACATTAGAAATTTTAAGTTGAATCGCATCATTGCATTTCCGCGTAGAATGCATGAATAATCTTGTGTATCAAATCAAACTGTCGAATCGAGTGTCCGTGGAGTTTCTTGCCCGTTCTTCTGCATAGGAACCTACTACGCTTTGGAATGGGCAACTAGCTTCATCTCCCTGACTGACCGACCCCTTCACAATTCAAAAGTGCCTGTAATAGGTTTATTTGAAATAAATGCTTGGAGTTTGAATCATAATTAACGTTTTCACAGATGACGACGGCACCCAGAACGTGCGTCTGCTAACCAAGGTGTTGATATCGCACGGCGTGTGGACGGAGCCCTGCGGCGTGGACATCTCCGTGTGCCTCGCCGTGGAAGAGGGCGGCGGCCGCGAGCCAGCGCAGCTCATAGAGCTTTGTCGGCCAGTGCGAGTCACTGTCGCGCCCAAGCCTATCAAACGAGGCATATAGACCATAGACACGGAGGAAAATCAGGGTTTGAGAAGTATACGGAGAAGTTATGGAACTCGTCAGGTTAAATTATAGAATATTAGGCATGCCCTTCTGATGAGTTTCTTAAAGGAAGACCTCTCCAGAGATGTGGAAAATATGCTTATTTGCAAATAAACTACCGATCCTATTTCACGGAAACGATAGTTCAGTAAAGTACAGAGAAGAATAAAGTACATCTCATGTAATTATTATATTTTGATAAGTGACTAAAAATGTGCAGGAACACGAATATTACTTTATGGACTATCTAGAAATAAGAACAAATAAACTATTGATATATTATAATTATAGTATTTTTATTTTATTTACAAATTTTACAACACAACACAGCTTATATTGTACCTCATATTCCACATGGCAAACTTATAAGTTTAACTTAATAAAAACATCACAATACTTTCCTTAAAAATATGATATATTTATTGCAGGTTTAATTTAAAATCATTTTTTTTTAATCTTCAAAATAATTTGGGATTTTGGATAATAAGGGAGAAAATAAGTTTACTCTATATTACAAAAACAAACGATCTAAAAAAGCATCCTTCATTGTGCTGCTAAACTCTTGCATGACACTATCATAAGACAAATAAAAATTCCATTGTTTAACCTGTGGATGCACGTTTTGGCATACAATGGGTTAAGTAAGATTGGAAGCAATTATAGTAATCCAAAATGCGAAATGGAAAACAGCAGCAGGAAATTGGTTCTTATGTCTATTCTATTCCTTGTCAATAGATAGCAGTTCTGAGCGAGCTATACAGTTGTGTATTAACTGCTTGATACCCGGCATCCATGTGCCAACAGCACTTACATGGTCAATCATCAGTTCTCTGTGTATGTCATCCGCTTTCCTTGGACTATCATCCCGGAGTGCTGAAACAAATAAATTATAGATTTATAAAATACTCTAATATAAATGTTGAAATTTTATACAACGTGCCTCTACAATAGCGACATTAATTTAACACATGGGTACGGCTAGTCACCAGTAATCATAAAAAATATAATAAGATAAAATAATTCGTACATAGAAAAATTGGAAAAATAGGTTGTTTGTAGAAGAGGAGTGACAAAACTTATCAGCATCATCCATCATAATGCCTTTTTGTGCTCTGCTCGGCACCAAAAGGAAACTTCTTTATGGAAATACAAAAGTTTTGGCAGCAGTAAGCGATGGGCGTTAATTGAACGGACTAGTTAAATCAACCGTCGACGTGCCGTCGACGCTTCAACGGTTCACCATCACCATACTTATTTTTTTTTTTTTTATAACGTTGCCCCACACTAGGAATTTCTCCTGTATTGTGGGTGCGTTTACAAACATTTAAACTCACATACACAAACAGCCAGACCCGGAACAACTACTTGTAGGTCATACAAATATTTGTTCCGTGCGGGAATCGAACCCGCGACACGCAGCGCAGCAGTCAATCGCTTAACCACTGCGCCAACCGTGTCGTCAAACTTCGATCGACTAGTTGAATGCGTAGACGGCTAAACAAGAAATAGTTCTTATCAACGCGCAACGTGTCGACGACTCATAAACATAGTCGTATTACACAAATCTTCGTTCGTTCGTTCATATTTCAAGGTTGTAGGCGACTCGTTGAAGTTGTAATTTGAACTTTAAGCACTATGACAGAGCGTTGAAATTTGAATGAGCAGGATAACGAGTCACGAGAGATATTAAACTTAATAATTTGTTAATAAATGAAGAAGGATGCTAAAATGAGTATTTAATTATTTTATTCAGCCACTGTCAGCCAGTCCTAAGCCTGGAAGGAAAAGTATGAAGGGAAGATTTTAATAGAACCGACAAATACGTAAAAAAAAATAGGATGGCACCAAGCTTAATAATACAATTCGTGAAATTCAACGACGAAATCAACTAGTTGATCTAGTTGATGAGTCTAGTTTCGTCGACGATAAATACGTCGACGACCCATCTCTAAGCAGTACAGTATGTATTATTGCTTTTATTTTATAGGGCTTTCAATATTTAAGGAACTGAAAAGGCGAAACTAATTTGTATTCTATTTAAATATTGATGAGGCATTGTTTACAGAGAGTTACGTTACCAATGTGGTTACATAACTGATATTGAAAGGGAAAGTAATGGAACATTACATAAATGTTCACTGCTTCATGCTCTAGACTAGATGTTCAGTGAGCATGAATGTAGGTCTTAGCTGCATCAATAACGGAATGACACAACTGGTCTGTGAGTAAACTCAAAAATTATGTTATAAGAGCGAAGCCACACGGTGCGTTGCGACGCCTGAGCGGTGATGCTGCGTCATCCTTTTTTTTTACATACAAATCACAATAACATGACACACTGCGTTACGGCAACTTTGCAGCGCACTATAAATACGAGAGTCCGGAAACTTGTTTTAAAAAAAAGAAACTCAATTAATCTGGAAACAGAGTTTATTTATAATTATGAACAGAGTTTATTTTTATTTAAAATGGAATTAAATTGAATATAGAATTATAATATGATTAAGGACTGCCGACCCGTACCGAGATTCAGACCGAACTGGCGTCCAAGCCTAATGAATACTTAAGTCAATAAATGCTGACTAGGCAAGCCATCATCAGGTCAGCCATTCTACTATCATTGGCAAGGTATAACAGCACGCTTAACGGACTAACATATCAGAAAAATGAATGTGACGAAAGATATTGCGGTGCTATGCCGAGCGTCGGAGCAGCATCGGAGCGCACTGTTGCTTGTGACACACCCAACACCTAGTGACCTAGACAATGCGATGTCGTAGTAAGCGGCGTTGCGACATCGCATTGCTCGTGTGGCATTTAGTTCGTAGAAATCATAGCGATACGACGACGCAACGCACTGGCAACCCCCGTGTGGACTCACTCTTACAGACAGCAATTTAGATAACAAACAATTTTTCGCAGGTTTTCTTTTACATCTTGTCATGGTTTTCGATTAGAGAGAGATTAATTTCTTTCGAGTAAAGATTTTCATCCAAGCTACCATTTTGAAAACATAATAATTAAAAAAAAAATCGAAGGCCTCTGATTCGGAAATGGTGCATTGTAGGGCCATGCTTCTCAGACCCTAAGTAGTTTCTATGGTCAAGGTTAACCCGATACTGCAATAAAATTGAAAGATATCTGAAAAAAAAAAAACTAAATACAGTGTGAGTCTTCATAATGTGCACATATCGAAAAGAGTGAAACTAAGCTTAATTTTATCGACGGAAAAAAAATAAAAAAAAATATTAAACAATTTTTTTTTTACAAAAAAGGGTCTCTACCTGCTAAAGTAAAGTACGTAGTCGAGTGCAAGGCCTTTCTTTAACAGTTGATAGGAAACGTTGTGATTGAGTTATAAACATGGTATTTATACTTTTGGAAAGCTGATACGATGGAAAATAATTTAAAGTAATAAAAAAGGGTAGGTAATCAGGACTTTTACTGAGAAATTTTACAATTATTATAAAAAATTATGAAAAAATATCAGATGTTTGTTATAAAATCACCCTAATACTCAATTGAGGGCGAGTTTTTCGTTAGTTTTTATTTTATGAAGACGCCCTATTATTTCCAGTCATTACTGAGTTTGTTTCATCGTGACAGATCGTTTAGTTTAAAAGTTATACCGATTTGTTTACACAGGGGTCACAGCAGCGAACAAAATTAAAAAAATGCTATAAAAATTAAATTAAATTTTTAGATTTTTTTAAACTATTTTTTCCGTCGATAAAATTAAGCTAAGTTTCCCTCATTTCGATATGTGCACATTATGAAGACTCACACTGTATTTACTGTCCCAAAAATGTTTTTTTTTGTTTTCTTTGCTGCTCATCGTGGCCCTAAGAGTATACTCCACCTCCTACAACTTCGCCCCTAAGACAACCCACTGACCAAAGTTCCAAAGATTTGTTTATTAAAGCATATAAGATTATGAACTCACCATATGCCAGGTTTTTCATGTGGACAAATATTCTACTATCTAATTTCCCAGCAGACCACATTTCCTCCATCACCCCTATTCTTCTTCTGATATCATTTGCTTTGGCACCAAGCTCACTGCTGTTGTCTAAGAGCTCCAGAAGTATTCCCTTCACTTCCTTTAGAGTATTCTCACTGTCCAAATCTATTTCTTGTGGTTGTATGCTGGGAATCTGAGCAGGTGGTGCCGGAGGGAATGCTGCAGGCATTGGTGGTATGTTCACAGGGGGCATGGCAACCGGACTAGACGTGGCGCTTGATAAGGGAAATGCTACTCTTTTATTCAAAATATTTCGCGGCTTATTCGGTGTAGTCAGCGGATTATAAGAATATTTCGGAGGGTCGTTCCAGCCGGGGTCGATTGGCGCTGGAAAATAAAAAAAATACAGTTTGTAAGTAAGAATACCCCTCTTACCAATTTTCGCTAAGCAAACAGGAGGATATTATTAATAACACTCGTATTGTTTTGGTTACGTACCTGTAACACCTGTATTGGGGGTATAACCGCTACTACTCATTTTTAGGTAGCAATGAAATCACAAATACAATCAATGAACAATGATACTCTAATTTTGATCAATATTGTCTTCACAATATCCTGCAAAGATAGCAATAATGCAAAATGTTACACACAAAAGGTTCAATTCTAAACTTTGCAATTCAAGTTTTTGACAATGACAATTGAATTGATTGGCAAACTGACAGAAATTAGGGCCGTGGCCATAGTGGCCATTGCACGACGAACCGTTTACAAATACCTTTTTTTGTATTGCATTGCGAGTACTGCGACTAGTGATGTGTCCCTCACTCATGAGGTCCCTCGTTTGAGGTACTCGTGATTGCAAATTGAAAGAGTTACTCGAATTTCAACATTGAACCACCTCACTCCTCACTCGTTCACGCTTCCTCAAAAATTGATATTATGAAATCGTGGCAAGGGGCGAGGCGAGCGAGTTCGAGCCTCGCGAGTGGCTCGCGAGTAGCGAGTGAGTATTGAGTGAGCTCAGTGAGCGAATGAACCGACTTAAAAATTGCAGATGGAGTTAAAGAATGAGTGAGGTGAGGTGAGGTGGTCTCGAAATTTTTACAACACAGTAAACATTAATGTAACATTAACATAATTATTGATTTTGGTATCTACTGGTGCATGTAATGATGTTTATTGTGTCGTGTGTGTGGTGAGTGTGATACTGATATTTGGTAGGATAATTGATTTGTTTATTTAGGCGGTCTAAAATGTATGAAAGAAAAATATGTGTGTGAAAGAAAGATTATGATCTCTCTCACATATATAATTTTTTGAGTCTTGATTACTCGTGAGTCCTCGTCGCGACCGTCCGCCTCGCTCCCTCGGACGTTGGGCTCGGGCTCACGAGTCGTGAGGTGAATACGATTTCGTTTTCATCTCTCTCTTCAATCGTTTTACGATTCCTCACCTCAATGAGGGGTACCTCGTGAGGACCTCACAAAGTAAAACTCAAAAAAAAAAAACTAAGCATTTATTTCAATTAAACCATTGACAGGCACTTTTGAATTGTCAAGAAGTCGGTCAGTTACAAATATGAAGCTAGTTGCCCATTCCAAATAGTAGGTTCCTATGGAGAAGAACGGGCAAGAAACTCCATGGACACTCTTTTAAATTAAAATATTGATACAAAATATTGGTTACATCATTCATATTGAAGTTAAACACGTGAGAACGATGCAATACGTCAAAAGCGTCCGTGATAAAAAGATAACAATTCAAAACTAAAATAATTAAAAATAAGTCGTGGCAGCTAAGAGATGACCAGTCCCAACTGACAGCGCCCGTTCACGAACATGACGCATGGATCAGCACCATTCAGCTCAACCATTTTGAAGGGAGCCAAATGATCCAACACACACGCCACCATCAGCGAGACATCTGAGTGAGCATGACATAATCTCAGCCGCCAGGGCACATATAAGTCAATGAAAGACATAATTACCCGGTAAATGGTAGCTCTATTGTACATAGTAGTACTCACACCTGTGATATGCAATTATAAAATACAAAGGAGATTCGAGTTTTAAACAATGAAAAGATAGTCTTCCAATCTTCATCAGCTCCAACAGTATTTTCAAAAGTTAATAAATTAGTTGTGGTTGTGGAGCTGGACCAGCATTGAGCCAAGCATTTCTATCAGCGATGTAATCCCCCAACCTATAATATGCCTGCTTGCATAGTGTGCGTTTTATACAAGATTTGAATTTCGTCTCATTCAGTTGAAGTATGAGGGGAGGGATTTTATTATAACATTTTAAACAGTACCCCATGAAAGATGAGTCTACTTTTGCCAGTCTGAAACCTGGTTGAGCTAATAGATCCCTACTTCTAGTACTATAATTATGTCTTTCGCCTCTTTTACTAAATAGATGTAATTTTTTTCTTACGTACATGATGTTTTCATAGATACAGGAAAAGTTTTTATCCACTACGCAAATTTTGACAAGTTAAACTTAAACGAGTTTTATTAAACATATATTTTTTATTTTGATACGTCTTAGTACAAAAAACAAAAAATATCGTTAACGAAAGATGTTTACTTTAAAAGTGGTTGTATGGCTACCCGGCGGCGCGCGGCGAAGCGGAACGCGCGAAAGTACCTACCTATCAGCTGTGCGCTCGCTCGATTCGCCGGCGTAGGTATAAATTTACGTGGGTTACAATGTATTGATCGCTAATTTTATCAGGTTCGAACTAGACTTTATTATGTTTAGGCCGTGACCTGTAGTTATTTGAAGAGTAATTCCAATTTTTCCTTCATACTTTAATGGGGTTAGGATGGCTTCTTCGATTTCGATCGCCAGTCGGGGTCTGCCAGACCTTCTTGCATGATTCGGGGTTCTGAACTGTCCGTGATCAAGCAGCCTTTGAGTGGCCGCTAAAATGGTACTTTCATTAGGGGCCGCGGGGTTAAGGATCCCATGGGCTCGCATTCGAGGTATGCTCTCCGTCGCATACATTCTGCGAGCTGCTCGCAAACTTTTATCACTCAGTACATACACTCGCACCATCTCGTAAAACTCGCGGTTACTGAAGTCCGACATCGTGACCAGTGGCACGGCACACGTGCGGCGGCGGCGCGGCGCTTGCGCGGGGAATCGATTAGACGCGACGTCACACGACAGCGCGTGCGATGAGCGAACTGTCGGCCACAGCACCCAGCGCGCCCTGCCGCCCGGGAGGGGGTTCACCCCCGTGCAACACCGCCGCTTGCGCCGGCCGCCGCGCGCACCCATTGATATTACTACGAATAGATTGTGTCCATATTTTGCTGATTTAAAGTAGGATAAAAAAAAAACTTCTGTTACTGATATTGAACCACCAAAAAAAAATTGCGCACTGATTAAAAACTTTTCCTGTATATTGACAAGGCACCATCATGGTGTTATATCCTTAAACAGTTCCCTATGAGAATCGCGCCTGCGGAGATTATATATGGCTCTGATGGCTCTATGGCTGATGAAAGTGAGGTACTCCCTCAACCTCAAATGAAATTGATGAGTTACCCATCACTAACTGCGACGATGAAACCGTTTTACGTCAGCAATAACAAACGGTCTTCATTGCACAAACTAGTCTTGAATAACTTGGTACGATTTTTTATTTTACGGCTAAGAAAAAACAGTCGAGAACGTAGTGATTCAACTATCTATCTATCACACGTTGCGCTGCGGTCGTTTATAAAACAGTCCAACCATAAAAAGTGAACTTGTTGTTAATGAGATATAGTCGATCGGGCCGGCCTTAACCATCTAGGCGCCCTGGGCAAATCATGCTAAAGGCGCCCTTTAATAAAAACTTTTTTAAATTTTGTACCATATTTTATTATTATTAATAATAACATATTTTACACATTCATTATCTAAACAATGTAGATACGTGCCTACCTATAATGGTAGATAAATGCTGAATGAATACTCTTCTCTTCCTCATTCCTACGAGATAAGTTCATAAAAGTTAATACGCTGAATTTAGTTTTTCTTTAGATCGATAGAGATAGGTATTCAAATTAAGTGGTTGGTGTGCACAGCGCCCTATATACCCCGTCGCCCGCCGGCTGCACAAGCCGGCGCTGCAGTCGCTATTGTAACATATTAGTAATCTGTGGCTATTGTATTACCGTTGTCAATGCTGGAAACCGGGCCATAAGCCGTCTTCAAACCAGTTGCAACGACGACCGTTTTCTGTAACCTTTTCGTCGTCCTGAAAACGGTTGTGTTTCGTCCGTCAAATATTCGACAACGATCCACATCCACCACAACAGAAATGACAGCTGATGAGCTGACAGTCTGATTCAGAGCTAATGAACCTTTCAGATCGGCGTATAAAGTAGTAGAGACACGAATTTTAAATACACACAGGTTTTATTTTTATTTATTTGCACATTAGATCTTTCGATACTTAAAAAAACAAGCGGATACGCAATTTCATTTTCATACTCATTACAACATAACAATTAGTGATTTGAAATAAAATGTTCGAGGTTTGCATGCTGGCTAAACAAGAGGCTGGTTAGTTTGGGTTAGTTCAGTAAGCCGCGAAATTTCGGTCTTGTATTCAAACACAAGACCACTGAAAGGCTTGAAAATAAATGAATTATCAACAGAACTGACTCGCTAAGGGGGCATCCATAAATTACGTTACACCACGTTACACGAATTTCATGATTTTTTGAACCCTCGTCCTTGTCACGGCACTCCCTAGTGTGACGTCACTTATTTTTGCAATTTTACATCTAGAAATTATTAAATTGGGGATACGCGATATGCGATAATAGGGGGATGCGCTAAGGTAGCCCACTAAATTCAAATTTTCTTACGTTTTTTGCAATTTCGATTTTCCGGAATTCCGGTCAAGACAATTTTCGATCGATTTCGATTCGATTTGACGATAAATTTTCCGTAAAACAAATGCATAATGTAACGCTGCACGATGTGTTTTTAGAATTAAAGTATTGATTTGCATTTTGTACTGACTTTTGGCTACGCAACCCGCTTTATACGCGAATTTTACTTAACACGAGTTTTTGCGGAACGAATCCCTCGCATAAAGCGAGGTATTACTGTACTTAGTTATGTTATAGTCTAACATGTCGAAGTACAGTAATACCCCGTTAGATTTTGAAATGTGACGTCACGGAATTTAGGACCCCTCCTACCCCTTGTTAACTACCTTAACGTGTGACGTAATTTATGGATGGCTCGTGTGTAGCGGTGATTTAGATCATTCAACTTGATCTGGCAACATTGCGGTCATTGCAATTGTCAATTTGACATTATCATTATCAATCTCCAGTCAAACTACGGTGTGTGGATGTGAGAAATTTAAGCGAAATTATGGCTTTTTCAACAAATTCCCGCATATTTCACAGTGGTTTATCTATCCTATTGTTCACCCTTTTGTCAGTACAAAACTCACAAGGTACTGTAGATATCCAATCATTTTGTTACCTATTTCTAACTTATAGCGGTCGATTGTAAAAAATTACGTGGCCTTTTGTTATGGGAGGATACGAGATTTAGATTAAAATCTAAGGTGTTATGAATTAAAACATGCATAATTAGGAGTTCTAACGTAGTTAAATTGTGATTTTCAGGATCAAAAGCAGAATTTGTAACATGCGGCTCTATCTTGAAAATGGTAAACACGGACCTGAGATTACGACTTCACTCACACGACGTGAAGTATGGCTCGGGCTCCGGGCAGCAGTCAGTGACGGCAGTGGATGTGGCTGATGACTACAACAGCCACTGGTTGGTGCGGGCGCCCATGGCCGAGTCGTGCAAACGCGGGTAAGGTGCTGCCATAAAGATACCTCGGAAAATACAGCTGGTTTCGACTTAATAAATTGACTGCAACAAATCCCTTTCATTCAATACAACCTCATTTATGAAGGCACAAGTTCTTTCCCAGTATTACTTGTTTCTGTAGGAAGCCATTCAACAAAATAAAGCATTAATAAAATTGTCCCAATATCAATATTCCAGGGTCCCCATAAAATGCAACAGCAACATCCGTATGCAACATGTATCAACTAAGAAGAATCTTCACTCCCACTACTTCTCATCCCCACTGTCGGGCAACCAGGAGGTTTCATGTTATGGTGATGAGGATGGTGAAGGAGACAGCGGTGATCACTGGACTGTGGTGTGCAATAATGATTTCTGGAGGAGAGACACTCCTGTCAAGTTTAGACATGTTGATACTGGCGCGTAAGTATCTTACCTTCTGACTAATGAGATCAAATCAATTTGATTTATATTTAATTTACAAGAGTTGTGGAGCTAGAAAAAGCAGATCAAAATTTTTAAACTGGCCCACCCTCATGTAACATCTTCAACAACATCTCCAACATGTTAAAAACAAGTAGCAAAATGTGATGTCACGCTATCTGGTTGGTTAGCCAAGATATTTATTATATTGTAATTGAAGTCGAATCAGTGCAATATATACTCGTATATAATAATAATAATTATTATTATTATTATTATCTACGATTTAGATAATAAGAGGCGGTTGAAACGACATTAAAAATACCTATCCACCGACACAGCGTATACGATGCGATGCGCGTGGAATGGTATTTACGAACTAATTGGAATTTACAAATATACGAGTATATATTGCACTGATTCGACTTCAATTACAATAAAATTGTAAAATATCGTTCTCGTTCGCTAAAACCGCATTACCTAAACTTATTTACTTGTAATATTTCTTGTAGTTGAACCCGCATCAAGTGAATAAGCTAGTGTAAAACATTCGTTATCATTTCTTTGTTCGTAATACCTAATCTGAATAGTATTTAATTATTACATTATTTCGTTCGACCCGCGTATGAATGTACCTAACTTCCTAGTATCCAATCGATACTAGGAAGTTAGGTACATTCATAGAATATTATTGTAGATTCTTTCGTAAAGGAGATATACTTGACCTACTTAATAAAAAGTAGAAGTGGGTAACCTGTTGAACGCCTACCTACATATTTTGAGGTTTTCTGTTCTCCAACGCACACCAATCTATTAAGATTAAATCGTTGTTTCGTTTCGTTTGTCGTTCTTTCGTTATTGTACGAGTAGATACCTGGTGGATATCGTTCCACCGAAATGGCACCTACTGATATGTCTGTAACTTTGAAATTGTTATACGCTAAGAGAGATAGGATATTTTCTCGTATGCAAAATATTTGTGATCGAGTTCCGGAAATCGATACAGAATCAAACTTGGAAAAGTTTTTATGTGAAATTGAAACCGTAGATTCATTACGGGAGGATTTTGAAAGTGTGCTGGATAATATAGCATGTAGTGAATTAAAATTAAATCCCGATTATGTCATTAATTACCAGTCGCTCTCGTCCTTTGAAGACCTATTAGGTTGCGTGAGACGAGCCGCCAATAAATTAAAATCGAACTCGCGTACTGGCGATGACTGCAAGTCATCCAGCCAACATAAGTATCTTAGACTACCTCCAATTGAGATTCCCGAGTTTAACAGTGATATAAAAAATTGGCCTTTGTTTTTCGCTAGCTTTCAGAATGCCGTTCACAATAACGTATCCCTCACGGATTCTGAGAAATTGTATTATTTAATAGGTAAATTAACTGGTAAGGCGCGCTCTATATGCGCTGGGATCACACCTAGTTCAGAAAATTATTCGCTGTTATTTGATTTGCTTACAGCTAAATATGAAGATAAGCGACATTCGGCCACTTCATATTTAGACCAAATATTTGATTTTAAACCTATCTCGTCTGCAAACCCTAACAATCTAGAAGCTTTCTTAGATAAATTCGCTTCATCTGTCGCCGCTTTGAAACATTTAAAGGTCGATGACCTCTCGGACTTTATTTTTTTGTATATTGCGTTTAAGAAATTAGACTCTGATACCGCACGCTCGTTTGAGTCTCACAGACGTGGCTGTGTAATGCCATCTTTCGAGGACCTAATCTCGTTTGTGCGCGATCACATTAAAATATTACAGCGTACTTCGTCAGTAAAGCATGAAGCTACAAAAATTAATCCTCGAAAAATGGATACAACTCCGAAGTTGCATAAGTCGGCTACGTGCGCTTATGTGAATGCCACATCTAGTTCGGAGACAACTTCGTGTCCTTTGTGTAATAGTCAACACGATCAGATTTATAAGTGCTCAGTATTCAAAAGTTACAAACCAAATGATCGTTTTGACTAGCGATATTTTACAATTATTATCTACGATTTAGATAATAAGAGGCGGTTGAAACGACATTAAAAATACCTATCCACCGACACAGCGTATACGATCCGACGCGCGTGGAATGGTATTTACGAACTAATTGGAATTTACAAATATACGAGTATATATTGCACTGATTCGACTTCAATTACAATATAATAAATATCTTGGCTCGAAGGACCAGAAATGGCTGCGCGATCACATTAAAATATTACAGCGTACTTCATCAGTAAAGCATGAAGCTACAAAAATTAATCCTCGAAAAATGGATACAACTCCGAAGTTGCATAAGTCGGCTACGTGCGCTTATGTGAATGCCACATCTAGTTCGGAGACAACTTCGTGTCCTTTGTGTAATAGTCAACACGATCAGATTTATAAGTGCTCAGTATTCAAAAGTTACAAACCAAATGATCGTTTTAAATTTGCAAAAACAAATCATTTGTGCATTAATTGTTTGAGTAGTGGTCATCGTGTTTCTGAATGTGTGTCTAATTCTTCGTGTAGGAGGTGTATTTCTAAACACCATACTTTATTGTGTTTCGCTAGTGAACCCGTTGTGAATGACTCGCATATTGCGGCGCGCGCGTTTGTAGCCGCGGCTCCGCCTTCTGCGGACCATAGTGACGCGACTACTGCTTCCGCGAGCTCCGCTCACACTGATGACGTATCCCTTTGCGCGTTATCAGATAACAGGTCTACCACCGTGCTAATAGCAACTGCGCTTGTTGTTATTAGAGAGAGTCGTGGTTTTGAACATACTGTACGCGCCTTGTTAGATAGCGCTTCTCAAAGTAACTTTATTACCAGCGATTGTTGTCGACGTTTAGGTTTAAATGTAAATACTAGACCAGGTTGTTCGGTAGTAAAGGGAATAGGTGGTTCAAGTAAACACATTCAGGGTTCCGTAAAGCTGAAGTTTTATTCTCGTTTTGATTGTAATATTAATTATAGTATCGAGTCGTTAGTAGTTGATAAAATAACCGAACATTTACCGACTGTCGCGGTTAATGCTTCACATCTGTCGAATTTTATTAATTTACCGTTAGCTGACGATACTTACTTTTCCCCTGGCCCGATTCAGTTACTGATCGGTGCCTCGCTTTTCCCGCATTTGCTTTTATCGCATAAGGTCCAAGGACAGTTCCCGCACCATTCGCCTCTCGCTTTAGAAACTGTTCTTGGCTACGTCATTATAGGCGATGCTCCGGTCTGCGTCGATAGAATCGAGACCGTGTCTTATTGTTGTACAGCTGATCCGTTGGATTCAGCTATGCGAAAATTCTGGGAATTGGAGGAAGTGATCGTCCCTCCGGTACTCAGCCCAGATGATAAAATATGTGAAGAATTTTATTCTCACACGACCTCTCGTGATAGCGATGGTCGTTATGTTGTAGCTCTTCCCTTTAAGGGTGATGAACATTCGCTGGGTAATTCCCGACGAGCAAGCGAACGACGCTTTCATTATTTGGTACGGAAAATGCAAGCGTCACCAAAATTAAGGGTGGCATATGATAGTGTAATTCGTGAATATTTAGAAAAGGGTTATATTTCCCCTGTACCTGTAGATTTAGAAACTTCTCAGTCGTATTTTATACCACATCACGGAGTTATCCGAGAGGACAAGATCACTACAAAATTGCGTGTTGTTCTCGATGGTAGTTGTAAGACTACTCATGGGGTTTCACTTAATGACCTTTTGTATAGTGGTCAAAATCTTCAAGGAAACTTGTTTAATATTATAGTCAATTTTCGATAGCACTTTCCGCTGATATTCGTCAAATGTTTTTAAGTATTGGCGTTCGAGAATGTGATAGACGTTTTCAACGCATTTTGTATCGTTTTTCCCCGCTACAACCTTTACAGGTTTTCGAGTTTAATAGAGTAGTGTTTGGACTTAAGTCCAGTCCATTTCATGCGCTACGCACTATAAAACAGCTGGCAGCTGATGAAGGTGACACTTACCCTAAGGCCAGAGATATCGTTGGTACTAGTCTGTACATGGACGATTTTCAGATTACATCTGAAATGATCGGTCTTATGCAGGCTGGTCAATTCGAACTTGTTAAATGGACGAGTAATTCTCAAACGGTTCTAGATTCGATTCCGCCATCTCACCGCTTGCCAGCTGTCAAAGAATTTGATGAGTCTGATGAACACAAAGTACTTGGCTTGTGTTGGTCACCCACAACTGATTTTTTTGGAATGAAAATTGGTACACCTTCTCATATTTGTACTAAACGCACCATATTATCATGTGTCGCAAAAATATGGGACGTAATGGGATTTGTTGCACCTGTCGTATTGTATGCTAAACTCCTAATTAAACAGCTTTGGTTGTGCGAGTGTGATTGGGATGAAACCCCACCAGAAGATATTGTCAAATTGTGGACCCGCTTCAGGGAAGAACTCCCCTTGCTTGCTGATATAAAGATCCCACGCCACGTAGGCATCGTCACTGATAGTGTCGTTACTATCTTGGGTTTCGCAGATGCTAGCGAAAAGGCATATGGTGGTGTCGTTTATTTTCACGTGCAGAACAGTGGTGGTAACACAATAAGCTTAATTACAGCTTAATCGAAGGTTTCTCCTCGAAAGGTGGTTTCACTCGCTCGACTCGAACTTTGTGCTATTCTCGTACTCAACTTATAAAAAATATTCTCGTTTCTTGTCAAACTCGCATTAGTTTTAGTAATATATTTGCATTTTCGGACTCAACAGTTGCGCTTTGTTGGGCACATGCGTCGCCGCATCGGTGGAACACCTTTGTGGCCAACAGAGTGTTGAAAATACAAAATGATTTATCGCCTAAAAATTTGTTTCATGTGTCTGGTACTGAGAATCCAGCCGACTGTCTGTCACGTGGGTTGACACCTTCGCAAATTATCGATCATCCGCTTTGGTTCACAGGACCCACGTGGACTCGCTCAGATGTCTCACAATGGCCTGTTGTTCCCTTTAACCCTTCGGCAGTGTCAGACACGCCAGAGGAAAGGAAACATTCGTTGCTTACCTCACTACCACCAGAAAAATCACCTATATTATCGTTAGGCCATTATTTTTCGTCTTGGACAAAACTATTGCGCTGTGTAATTTTCGTGTGCAGATTCCTTAAGCTGTTACCTCGTTGCTATCGTATTTCAGCGTCAGATTATGATTTCGCAGAACTATTAGTCCTTCGTGAACTTCAACGTTTTTATTTTCCAAATGAGTACGCTAAGCTTGAGGAAGGCGGTATTTGTAGCCGTCCATTTCGACATCTTAAACCATTTCTTAAAGACGGACATATCAGAGTCGGAGGTCGTCTGAGGAATTCTGATTTAGATTATGATTCTAAATATCCAATCCTTCTTCCTAGTAAGGATCCGGTTTTGAATTTGTTGACTGATTACCATCACAAGTCGAACTGTCATGCAGGTCCCGACCTGCTGTTGTCGCTCTTACGACATAAATATTGGATACTTTCTGCACGTAACCTTATTAGGAATAGGATCCATAAGTGTATTCCGTGCTTTCGGCTTCGCCCTAAGCCAACTTTTCCTGAAATGGCGGATCATCGTTCCTGCCGTGTCGTGCAATCGGCTAAACCGTTCGTACACACGGGCACTGATTACGCTGGCCCGTTTAAGGTTACGATGACTCGTGGCCGAGGTGTTCGGTCAACCAAGGCATACGTGTGCCTATTTGTTTGTTTGACCACGCGTGCTGTACATATAGAACTGGCAGGTGACCTGAGCACAGCCAGCTTTATTGGCGCTTTCAAGCGATTTCTGTCGAGACGCGGTTCCGTTGGTAGGATTTACTCCGACAATTGGAACCAACTATATAGGTGCTAAACGTAAACTTTCGGAACTTCACGCGTTGTTAAGTTCAAAACATCATAGTACTGAATTCGGTCATATGTTAGCCGAAAATCGCATACATTGGGCCCTTAATGTCCCGGCTGCTAGCCATTTTGGTGGGAATTGGGAGACCAATATCAAAAGCTTAAAAACTCAATTATACCGCGTGATAGGTGAAACAATTTTGTCATTCGAAGAGTTAAGCACAGTGCTTGCTCAGATTGAATCTGTGATGAATACTCGACCTCTATGTAGAACGTTGTCCAGCGATCCTTCAGAACCTCTTGCTTTAACTCCAGCGCACTTTTTGAATCTTACTCCTTTAAAGTATTTACCCGCTGGAGAAATCGATGAAAATTTAAATACTCTTTCTAGATATGATTTGTTGGACAAATTAGTTCAGTCTTTTTGGAGGCGTTGGAGGACAGGTTACCTCCACACTCTACAGTCGCGTCGTAAATGGAATACGCCAGTCGATCCAATCGTTGTTGGTACCGTCGTGATTCTTTTAACTGAGAATTCACCTCCACTCCATTGGCCGCTAGGTATCGTGGAGGAAGTTTTCCCTGATTCCACGGGAGTAACACGTATAGCTCGGGTGAAAACAGCAACTGGATCGTACTTGCGTCCAGTCGTACGGCTATGTCCTTTACCTAATCAGTAGCTCACGTATGCTTCCTTTAGGTTAGGTTAGGTTAGGGTATTAGTAAGCTAGCTTTAGGTCGGTTTCATACCATTAACTAGTTAGTTTTAGTTCAACCTTGCATTTAATTGATAGATTTTGAAGGCATCCCTTCAAACCCGGGAAGATGGTTGCGCCATCTGATTAATTTGTAGCAATTTATAATATTGATTGCACTGTTCGATTGAAATTATAGTAAGTCATGTCATTTTTTATTTTTTTTCGTTTTCGTGTTGGCAAAGCGAATTGATGGGATTAAATTGGATTTGCTACATTCCTTATCCTTTGTCCCTTACCCGCACATTACCTTTCGTCCGGGTGTGAGCGAGAGGGCTACGTCAATTAGCGCCAGCCGCGTAAAGACATTTGAAGAAATAAAATATGGCGATTGGTCTGTTCCGAACCTCCGCGTGTGCGCGAGTGTGTGCCTCGTTCGTTTTTCGATCAAGTGAAAATTCGTGGAAATCGCTTGTTTTTGCTGGACAGACCGGACCATCATCATCGCATCGCTAATAAGGTATCGTGCAACCTTCCTTTAAACAGCCACTGATTGAATTCCAGTGTTCTTCCTATATCAGTGGCAGAATCGTTCATCCATCTTTTTTTCGTAAACCCAATTTTAAAATCCATCGTTAATGATTGCTTCGCGCAACCACTATCTATTCCAAAACTCTCATAAAAAATCTGTCATCCATTTTTGCTGTACATAACAATTTACGACGTTGATGCTCTACTACAATTTGCAACTCTGTTGCAAAACTTGTTCATGAGCTCAATGTGTTGAGAACATTTGCTGGTAATAAACCGTATTAAGATTTTCGTAAATATCTCAAAAACTAAACTTTTAGGTCAAAAATAACGAATTTTTTGAGATCCCCCTTGTATACCATCCCCTGGTATTTTGTCTACCATATTAATGGATGAGTTAATTGACCTTTGCCAAAAAAATCCTAAAAATTTAAAAAGGTTATTCCAAGTTCGACTAAAGTTGGAATTGCCTTTATTCGATTTTCGCTAATATCTCAAAAATTTGTTGTAAAAGTAATGTCATTTTTATCGCCCCCCTTGTATAGCACTCCCTTGTAAATGATGTTTGATTACAATTTAGGCTCAAGAGGGGGTAAAGAATCAGTTGCCTTTTAAAATTACCTTTTATTTGAGATAATTCTGGGGATCTTACTAAAGTAGGTACTTTTACTTTTCTTACAGGTTCCTTGCAGGCTCTGGGCGTACATTCGGGCGACCAATCAGTGGGCAGGGCGAGATCGTCGGGATCAACTCACAGTACGGCGCATACACCGACTGGCAAGCCAAAGAGGGGCTTTTCATCCACCCTGGAGAACTACTGCCCCACCAGCACGCAATACATTCTGAATTATAATTGTAACTTATTATTTATTGTGTAATAAAATAAATGTTTTGTAATTTTATTAGGTTATCTATTCAGGGTTTGTTTGATCACTACTTGTGTACCGGGTAAAACGAGGTGAATAGAGACGCAATTTTAAAATGGATTTTAACGTTGAAATAATATCTTTTGTTGCCAAAAAGGACTATAATTTGTTACCTGTACTATAATTAACGATTAAGTGTCCTAGTTGGCAACAAACTATACAGGGTGGAAGGGACATCGACGCGAATCCGTTTACCATGGATTCAGTACATCATTCTTGACCCCCCTGCGTTAAAATTTCGCGTCGGTAATTTAAAAAAAAAAACTGCAGTTTCCTACAGAAGTGCAATACCTACTCGGTCAAAATGTATGGAACAGAGATTTTTTTTTTTAAATAACCGACGAAAAATTTTAACGCACGGGGGTGAAGAATGATGTACTGAATCCATGGTAAACGGATTCGCGTCGATGTCCCTTCCACCCTGTATTATTTCAAGGTTAAAATCCATTTTAAAGTTGCGTATCTATTCACCCCTGCATGTCTATTCACCCCGTTTTACGGTACATAATTATGGGCAAAATGTATTTTGTTTACATAACTGTACTTATGTAAAGAGGTTCAGTTTTATTTTCAACATAAGTTTGATTTTTGCTGGTCACAACGCAAAGAATGATCGACTTATTACTTCAATAAGCAAACCCCCCGTGATATATAATGTAGCTGTGAGCATAGATTATACACATATATGCTGTGAGAGGCACAAGAACATTCTGTAAAGACATTTGTTTGTGGTATATTTCTTTCTGTTCCTCATTTCTGAGTAGTCATGCATGACAGCAATAAAGTTCTTATGAGCGTTTAAACCTTACGGCATTTCATACAACCGATTTTAATGAAACTTCATACAACCGATTTTAATGAAACTTCATACGCACAAGCAGGATGCAAAGGTCTTAAAAGTTAGTAAAGAACATTTTCTAAAATCGGTTCAGACATTTAATCGCTGTCTTTATACAAATTAGCAATAATAATCTGAGTATTTGACATAATGATAACATCAATAAGGCTGGAATGAATTAAAATATTAAAGAAATACAAACAAGTTTAATTTTCCTAATAACTTTATTGTCAAATAGTTTGTAATTATATTATACAATGAGTGAGGTAACAGACCCCTGAGAACTCGTTTACAAATTAGTGTTAGTGCTTCAACACCATCGAATTTCTAATAATACTGACGCTTCACATCTCCAGCTTGTAAGGTTTGGCGTAATTTGGAAATAAACGGTGTAGTGTCATCGTCTTCTCGGTGGTGCATGTTACTATGTAAATCCACTAACGGTAAGCGTTCAACATGCGTCCGCGATTGCGAGCACGGCTCAGTATTTTATTAAAAACTCGTACTGCGTTATTTAATTTTTTTTTTAGGAATATGAAGCAATGGTTTAGCATTAGGTATATTTCAAAATAATTCAGATTGTGATTTATTGTGTGTTACAGCCCGATTCAAACTTAATGGCGGCTCGGAACATGAGGCGAATCACTGCGCAGTAAAGCCGGGTCTACTGCGCCCATAGTTGCGTGTTTCAAACAGTTACAAACATGTTTCAAACACGATTTGTATGATTTTGATTTAGGCCACGCCCCCAAATCGTGTTTGTAACTGTTTGAAACACGCAACTTTGGGCGCAGCAGACCCGGCTTAAAGAATTAATGTGTCAGCGGGGGTGAGGGGTGGGGTACTGCGCAGCGAGTGGCTAACTTCCGAGCCGCCATTAAGTTTGAATCGAACTATACGATTGGTTCACACCGGCGGCGGCGCGTCCTGTGATCACCGCGATCACAACCGCGCGTTCGCAGACGCATGTTAAACTGTTGTTTTGACCGCACCGTACCATGTTTTATCCGATGTTACTGAAGCACGGAAACAAGTTATCAAAATATAGCTATAAAACTAAATTAAAAAAACTCCAAACGCAACCCGCTCGCACCGCAGCCCTCAGTCATGGTGCTCTCAATCTACCACACGTCAAGAGGTTCTACTAAAATTTAACTTATCTAACGCTATCACGAATGCGACGAGGTGTCCTTATGAATGTCATGTTATGAATTAGATCCCTATGGACCTAAGACATACATACCAAGCGCGGTGCGGCACGGCGCCTTTCCTACAAAATGGTAGGTACGGTCATGAAAAATTTAATGAAAAGTACATAAACGTCGACGCGTCGCACTGCACCGCGCATGGTGTGGAGCTCCTAGGGTAACAGGACTGACGGAAATAGTGAAGTTGAATACATATTCACTATTTTTATATGTACTTAGATTTTACATACAAAATCTAAGAAGGCAGTTACTGGACAGTATCTACATTGTCCAAAGTTTGAGCAGCATGCTCTAGTGATGAAAGTAAAATAAAGTAGGATAATGTTGACCTCAATTCTTAGTGAGGGTTTTTTTTCGTTATCGATAACTTCAATTTGTAAATAGAATGGAAATAGCGCAGTCTTGCAACAATAATATTAGGTAGAAAAACTCTCACTAGGCAGTCTGTGACTAACATTGCTTAGTTTATGTTATGAAAGAATAAATAATAAGAGAAAAAATGTGTGGACATAAAAGTAGTTCTTTAGAAAAAAAGAAAACCTACTGAAATTGATTTTAGAGACGAAATAAACTATAACAAAATCATGTATGTTGCTAATAAACTAACAATTGAAACAATGGGCGCAGAATCACTTCTAGTGTAGTAATCCTATACATAGAACATGAATCTCTCGCGAGACTATAAGTATAGGTATTATTAATTAATTATTTATACCAGTTGGGCAGTCGAATGGCGACTAGCAGAGCTTGTTAGCTAGTACACTGTTGAGTTTCTCTAGTGCGTACGTGAGGTTTGTGTAAAGCTTCTTATCACAGCCGTGTTCCTCGATCGTGCTGAAGCGGAATGTTCGGAAGTTCTTCTCCACGTCTATGTACGTGACAGCTTGCATGAGCGGACACAGGATTATCTTTGTGTGGTCTTGGAAGTTTATCTGTTGGGGAAAACGGATTATTAGAATATTGCAGGCTAAAGTTATAGTTGTGAGATTATTCCACAATAAAACACATTCAAATGTCGGTATAAATAATGTACATTATTAAAATATTCGGTGTAAATTTACCTGTAGTGTTCCATTGGTCAGGTACATGATGACTGCCAGCGTGGTTCTGAACCACTGGTGCAGATGCGGCAGCCGAGACAGCCCGTCACTCTCTCTCACTGGGACTGATGCACCTGGGATTCACAAACAAAACTTTACTAATGCATTCAGGATAACATGGTAATCAGAAGTCCTAGGATGAAGTAAGCTTGTTAAATGTCTGTTTTACTCGAATAGTTGAGTAATGTAGTGCACTAGTGGTACTAGTATCTTTTGGCGCATTTGTGATATTGTCACAGAAATTATATTAAAAACCGGCCAAGTGCGAGTCGCACTCGCGCACGAAGGCAAAAAAATCATGCCTGTTGTATGGGAGCCCCCTTAAATATTTATTTTGATTGTTTTTTAGTATTTGTTGTTATAGCGGCAATAGAAATACATCATCTGTGAAAATTACAACTGTCTAACTATCACGGTTCATGAGATACAGCCTGGTGACAGACGGACAGCGGAGTCTTAGTAATAGGGTCCCCCCGTTTTACCTTTGGGTACGGAACCCTAAAATCAAGATGACGGCGTTAGTTCTAGAATTGGCAACGCGTCAAAAAATCCTTGTACCGTTGTGTATGCATAGTGGTGATGGCTTACCAGCTTTCATGAGGTGCTCAGTCATATATCTCCTGAAGTAAGTGAGGAGTTTCATCTTCTTGTCGAGCTCTTGTGGGTATTCGCGCATCGTCATGTACTGCTCTTGGCCCTGCCGGTTGATGTAGTGCACGTTCCTGCACGCAAAAGAAGTCCGTTAGTAATGGTCATAGTTATTTTTGATTGCATATTTATAAAATACCCTTAACGAAGCCGGGAGTCACTTGTTATTATGATCATTTTGATGTGAAACACACAAACACACACAAAATAATACACGCTTTACTAAACTAGCCTTGTAAACTGACATATTTCTTCCTGCTCAATCACACTCCGACCCCCAAGATACAAGCCCTGCTTGGTATATATAGCATATTTGTATTATAGTAGATATTTGCACACCTGTTTAGGTAGGATATGGTTTAAAGAACTTGTTTATATGTATCACCTCATGTACTACCTACCCATATTCAAGCAAATAAATGATTTGATTTGGTTTGGGGGTCAATGATCAAACCAAAATACTGTGATGTATAAACTCATTTGTGTTGTAAGATCACCTTTTCTTTTTTTTGCCTATAAAACTTTTTGTATTTTTTTTTTAATATTTTCACGTAAAACCGATTGCTGGCGACGCGACGCATGCCGCGTAGCGATTCACCACTCACTCCGCGCGTGCGGTCCCCCCCGCTACGGGATTTTTTTTTCGATGTTTGTTAGTTAGATTTCGATGTTTCACATCTGCAAGGCGTCCCGTGAGACTTCACAATTTTTTTTTTGTACTGGATCTTAACTGGGAACCTTCTGGTTACGGAGTTACAACGTTTTTTTTTACGAAAAATACGTTTTAAATACTCCCACGATCCCTGTACCGTTGCATGCACCTCTATGCACCATGTTTTGCGTGCGTTACATGGCGCAATAGCGTAAACAATGGACAATTTTTGCACAAAGTTACTTAGTTTGACGTACAGAATGCGTAGATGACGGCTTGATGGATGAAGTCTTTTTACATTCTGTATAAAAATGCATCATGAATTTATGCACCCTTAAGCTACTCCACCGTTACTTTTAAAAGACTAACGGTGCAGTTTCTTTCCCATTCTTCTCCATACGAAACTACCTTTTGGAAGGGGCAACTAGAATCAATTCAATTTTTTTGTAAATTTTAACGTTAAAAAGTGCCTCTCTAAGTGCCTATTTGAAATAAATAATTTGACTTTGACTAGGCACAGACGAACTGGCTAAAGGGTGCATACTAAACTAGAGGTACAAATTGGAAGAAATTCTTGTCCGATAAGTAACAGAAAACAGTAGAAGACGACAATGCAAAAAATCCTAATTATAATGTCTAATTTTTGTCTAAGTTTCGAATGATATGATACAGTTCATAACTATATTATGTATACAGGGAGACCTCCAGGCCCGGGTCGACGGCGCGTTGTTTCCTACGAGCGCCTCAAAGAGATGTAAGCACGAACTGACGGGGTCATATAGGGCCTGTCAGGGTTGCGAGTTTGTCCGCAAGGGATATCGTGGCCCTGGCACACAAGCAAATGAAGGAACACGGGTGGGTTTTAGTCAGTAAAAGTCTGACACGCCCGCCCGCTCAGCCCAGAGCGGGAGAAGTTATTTGGTAATTTCCCACACAAAAAAAAAAGAAGGTAAGTATACTCACAGTCCATTAGCCAGCATGATAAGCTTGGTGGTATCATTAAACATGACGCCGACGCTCTCGTCGCACAGCTGATAGCCGAAGCCGTATTTGTCGCTGTAGTCCACCCACTTGCCCACCCAAACCAGTGGCTGGGCAGCGGGGTCGCCCAACTCGTCTGTCAGACTTTCGGGACGGCATTTCAGCTGTAGAAGAATTAGAAGTTTGGTCAAGATGCTTTTGTTAACAAAATACAGGTATAGTGTATTGATAAGCAGTAACTGTTTTGAATATTGTTGTAATTTTTGTAAATAAATTGTTATTTTTGTAATTTTGTATATTGAATACTCATACCAGTAACTGTTTTGATTAATCTTCAGTTTTCAATGTAAATACATAAAATAATCTCCCTATAATGTTCCCACTGCTGGGACACAGGCCTCCTGTTTCTGTGAGAGAGAGTGGACTGTAATCCACCAAGCGGGCCCAGTGCAAGTTGGTAAATGTCACATGTCTTCGAATTTTTAGTTCTAGAACATGCCGGTTTCCTCACGATGTTTTCCTTCACCGTTTTGAGAGCAGTGGTGATGACATAATTTACACAAAGTAAAACGCCTGTCTTGGTTCGAACCTACGACCTACAACTCGTCAGTCGCAGCCGTTACCACTGCTCTCTGTTTTCAAAGTAAATACTAAATCAAGAAATACTTCCATTGATATTGATTTGAGTTTTTGGGTCAAACAACAATATGATAAGTGAGATGATTGTTTTCAATTACAATTCCGAGAATTTATTATGGAAATAAATGAGCCCAAGGTTCAGTCATGACACTTATAACATAATTGCTGTGGCAGGTAGTATACACAATTGCCTGGCCCTTTGAAGAATATAGACATGATGTTAGGATAAGTAAACAATTTCTGATATATCCAGCCAGGTTGGTCTCAAATTCTTACCTTGCTGACAAGCAGCGAGTTGAGTTGATCGCGCAGTGCGATAAGGTTCTGTCGGTGCGAGGTCGGCTCCACGGCGCGTGGTTCAGCGGCGTTCACATTGCATTTCACTGGCGAGTCCACTGCCATAGCCACGTGATCTAAACCTTGAAATATTTTGTATGTGTTCTCTTCAATGGGAAATATAAAAGTTGATGAACTTATACTAATGAATGATGATGGGAGCGGTATATCTCCAGCAGTGAACTGCAATAGGCTGTGATTGATTGAATGAAATATTACTTTACGCACTAAACAGACACAACATAGACTCGACCGTGAGCGGCTGGATCACCAATATGCTCAAAATGAGAGCTGTACATGTCACCGTAAATGACACCACAAGGGCCATCGTGGCTAAGGGCTGCCCGCAAGGGGGTGTCCTCTCGCCGCTTCTATGGAACCTGGTGGTAGACAGCCTCATTAAAACACTCAACGACAAAGGTTATTTTACCGTAGGCTACGCCGACGATATAACCATAATAATAAATGGCACCCACGAAAACACCTTATGCAACCTAATGCGCCAAGCTTTGAAAATAGTAGAGGACTGGTGCAACAAACACCAACTGTCGGTGAACCCGACAAAAACCGAACTGATTCTCTTCACAAAAAAGAGGAAGTTGGTGACACTACAACTGCCACGACTCTTTGGAACTACCCTAAGCCTATCAACCGAAACCAAATACCTGGGCATCTATTTGGACAAACAGCTGAACTGGGCAAAACACACCAACTACATCACCACAAAAGCCAGCATATCCCTATGGCAGTGCAAACGACTGCTTGGAAGGAACTGGGGCATCAGCCCCAAGGTCACCCACTGGCTATACACAACAGTCATCCGACCAATTATTACATATGGCTCACTGGTCTGGTGGCCCAGGACGGACCTGAGCACAGCCCGAAAAGACCTCGAAAAACTGCAGCGGTTTGCTTGTGTAGCAATAACTGGCAGTATGAGGACTGCACCTACTGCCGCACTACAAGTAATGCTAGGACTGCCACCTCTACACCTCGTCGTGCGAGAGGAGGCAGCCCTGGCCGCCTTCAGGCTCTACTTATCGGGAACCCTAAGCAAAGACTCTAGGGTCAAGCACACACGCATAAAGGAAGATGCAATCGAACGACAACCGATGATGGCATCACCCTGCGACAAAGCCCAGAAACTACACTTCTTTCAGAAGCACTACAACGTTATACTCACAGAAGAACAGTGTGACTACTCAGGCCCGAAAGAGATGAGAGTATACACCGACGGATCAAAGACCAACTCCGGAACCGGAGTCGGAGTCTTCTCACACGACTTTAACATAAATATATCCAGCCCGCTGGGAGTGTTCAACACCGTCTTCCAGGCGGAATGTGTGGGCATTATACAAGCGGTTTACGCCATAGAAGCCAAGAAAGTTACGGACACCCGTATACGTATACTGTCTGACAGTGTCTCAGTCCTGCAATCCCTAGATAAAAAATATATTACCTCCAGACTAACACTAGAATGTCACAATGCACTGGAACGGGTGACGGTGTGCAACCGTAACACAGTGACACTGCAATGGATAAAAGGACACAGCGGATCACTGGGTAACGACGCAGCTGACGAACTTGCTAGGAGAGCATCCAGCGCGTCAGTCTGGGGACCCGAACCCATCGTACCCATCCCCTTTAACCAACTACGCAGGTGGCTACAGGAGTTCACCCACACACAAGCGGAGAACTAGTGGACCTCGACACCGGGCTGCAGGCAATCCAGGGAAGCCATGCCATCCTTAGATAGCAGGCTAACCAGGCGTTTGCTACGCCTGGACAGGAACGGCCTGCGCCTGGTGACGGGGACCATCACGGGACACTGCTCATTAAACAAACACTTCCACACAATAGGCATAACGGACAGCCCTCTGTGTAGGGCCTGCATGGAGGCTGAAGAAACCGTTGCGCATGAGCTCTTTGACTGCACAGGCGTCGCCCAGATCAGAACGGAAACCCTCGGGTCACCCAGATCCTTCACAGATGTTCTATGCAGACCGGGAGACCTAATCAGCTTCTGGAGGGAGGTGGGCTGGTTGGAATAAAATAACAGGCGGCCGCCATGGCCCACGCACAATGGTCCACATGAAGGACTAAGTGCGGAAACCAAACCCTATAACATAGAACATAGATACTTTACGCACGTTTGATTTGGGGAGCAAGCTGGTGAATGCGTGACGAGAGCGTTACGGAAGCGAGCGAACGGAAGTTGAGAGGGAGATATAAGTTAGTGAAGATAGAAAGAGAGAGAGTTACGTTTCGTATATTACTGTAGGGGCAAGAGAGGGAGGTGCGAGCGCACATTTTCTTTCTCTCTTAGCCAGTTGCGTTTCGTATATCTAAGACACAGTGCAGGCCTATTGTTGTAAGTAAGAATAATTAGTATTACTATTTTTAAGTTTTACTTCAGTTGTGTGGTCTAAAAAAGTACACTCGTTTTTGATTATACGGCGGTCTTGTCGCTAATAGCGTCTACCAGACAACCTTTTTAAAGACTGTACAGATAATTACTAACACTATGAAGAACTTGACCATTAAATACTCTTAAATTGTTGTATCCTTACCGTTACTATTAACCTCGTTGAGAGGTCTGCGGTGCAGCGCGATGCCCTCGAGCTGGTCAGTCCTGGGCGCCGTGGTGAGGCACGAGAGCGGCAGCGCGGCCGGCATGATGCCGGCCGTGAAGAACTCGTGCTGCAGGAGCTTGTCTACGGACGGGCGCCGCGCGGGGTTCGACTGCAGCTGCAGCACTATCATGGACGCTGCCGGCTTGCGCAGCGATGACGGGATCCTGTGACGAGTTAGTTTTTATTGATGAATGTGTGTATTTTTGGGAGTGCAGGTGAATTTTTAGGGATGTTTTAATTTTCATAGTGCAATTTCAGTTCTGTGTATTAGTAATTTGATTAAGGGTGCTATCACAAAAAAAAAACGTTTTTCGTCAAAAGTCTGTGTAACTATAAAAGTACAGTTTTCGTGGTGATAAACCATTCGTGTCAGTCCCAGCACCCGTTAATAGTTTCATCAGTTTTGCGCTCTCGTAAATATATAGCTTATTTCGCCGTTTATTTACGCCGTTATTTTACTTTTAAATAGACTACTTTTTTTTTTCGAGCAAGCTAACATAGTTACCTTAGTTATTAAACAGTTATTGTTTG
This sequence comes from Tiliacea aurago, assembly GCA_948098905.1. Taxonomy (NCBI): domain Eukaryota; kingdom Metazoa; phylum Arthropoda; class Insecta; order Lepidoptera; family Noctuidae; genus Tiliacea; species Tiliacea aurago. The sequence goes on along the minus strand of OX402578.1, from coordinate 19,604,865 downwards.
AATTTGGATTATATATTCGTAGATAAATCAGTAACTCTTTGTTTTACAGAATTATTTTTGGTGTATTACTGTATGAAATATAATAATGATTAAAGCGCTCCCAAGTATAAGATACAGTAGTACTATGGACATTTTTATAAATTTTTAAATTATGTTATCTTCGATGTAACAAAGCATCAAAAGATACCCAAAAGTAAAATTTTATGAAACATCCTTTGCAGAGACAAGGTTTTTACTGATTTATGTAAACAAATTGAAATATTTATTTAAAACACTCCCAAGAAAAATTATCAAACTTGCTCTGGCATTTTTTTTAAAATTTTTATGGCTGTATCTAAACCATAATCACACATCGAGTAAAACGCTCAAATTCAAGAAAAATTGTGATAGCCCTCTTAACCATTTGAGATTTGCAATTTGAATTAATGATAAACATTTAAAATTAGACACAACATTACACAAAAGCTTATAAACACAACAGAGATGAAAGAAGTCACACAGTTTAAGATGCACCACTTCAATAAAGCAACAATAATAATTGCCTCCAATTAGCAACAGTAAGTGATAAATGATTTTTATTTCTGTAAGTATATTTGCACAAACACTTTTAGACATCAATGAGTCCATGGTTGTTACACGTTACATACGAGGCGACGTTACCATCACCATAAGTTCTGTAACCACCTGTATCGCTGGTTGACGGTATTATCGTTGACTAACGCGCGCGCGTACCGACTACCCAACGAATGCCACGGGCCCGTGCAACATACGCTCATCGCTAGGTGCACTCCCTCGCTATTTGACAATACAAAGTATATCTTTATTATATTACAAGCATTTTGTATGGTGGGTTTTTTGATTAATTATAATTTGTTCATATTCAAACACATGTAGGTAGTGTGATACTGGTTTTGCCAAGCTACAATAATAAATTCACAGCGTAAACGCCGCCACAGCGTTTACCGTTATTTTGTGATAACCTGTTTGAATTGGCGCCAATAATTAATGTATTATGGTAACGCCTTATATGGGTTTTTGAACATACTCGAACTATAGCTAATTCATTATTATTTGATTGCATATGTCATAATTATTTGCATTGCCAGGTATTGGATGATAGAATAAACTCAACATGATCAAAGGGACTCAACACTGTGAGAGTTTCAAAGGAAGTCATGCACAAACTATAGCCTATGTAGTGTACAGTCGCCAGCACATCAGATTATACCAAACTGTCAAATTTCTCCAAAAGATTTTAAACTTTTTGTTAATTAAACGAATGAGAATTTTTTACAGTTTGTGGTAACTTGATATGCTGACTGTACAACAAGATTACAAGACTATTAAAAAAAAAACCATTAAATAGAAACATTTCAATAAATATTTAAGAAATTAACAAAGTTTTCCTAAACAGCCCCTTTACATCCTTTTCTGATCATTGATGTCCTTGTAGAATGCTATAATTATTTATACTATAGTAAAAATTTTCAGTGGAAGATTGTAATTTAGTCTTAGTTAAAAGTAGGTAAGTACATACCTATATTCGCACTGCTTGATCCTCTTGTAGGTGTCCTTGAGCGTGGACGTCTCAAACGGCGGCTTGCCAACGAGCAGCGTGTACATGATGCAGCCCAGGCTCCAGATGTCCACTTCGAAGGAATGCCCCTTCTTCGTCAGTATCTCCGGCGCTATGTAGTTGGGTGTGCCACATAGTGTCTGTTTTCTCTCTCCTGTAATGTAAATAAGTTTTAATATGATAGTATTTATATGTCAATTGTAATGATGTCTTAAATGTATATAAAGTTTTGAAAGAATTAGTTTGACAGCACAAACCAAGCCTTAAATTCCTTCATGATAATTGTATAATTAGGTTTAAGTTTCGTTTGTTGGAGTGTATGTTTCCAAAAATGAGGTGGCACAACCAATAAGGTTATATAAAAAAAAACCGGTCAACAGCGAGTCGGACTCGCGCACCGAGGGTTCCATACGTATATATGATGTTGATGATTTCTGAAACACTGTGCCATTCAGAGACATAGTTTTATTTTTCCTGTAATATTTACATAAACTTCTATCACATAGAATAATTTCAGATTTTTATATAAGCAAACTTCGGAGATAAGAGGCGGGGGAACGGTAGTTTTTTTTTACATTTTTCATCAAAAGTCGCAAACTATGCTGACAAAAAAAAATCAATGTTTGAGAATGTGCAACATGAAGATGACAATGACAACACAACAATGCGTTCTTTCATATGATACCCCACATGCCCTAGTAGCCCCACTTCAAATTTTTAAGACCCCCTTTCAGTCCCTTTTGCAAAAAAGATATTTTTTTAAATTTTGTTCTTGTTTGAAAAATAGTTGGGCAAATGTCAACTAAAACAATTCTAAATTTCAAGTTGATAGCATTAGTAGTTCTTGACATATCCAGGTGTGACAGACAGACAGACTTAGTCTCACCATAAGGGTTCCTTTTTACCATTTTGGTATGGAACCCTAAAAACACTACAACCTAAACACAACATACATGGTAATTTATGTTCAGGTCAATGAACCATGAAGGCAAAGTTGATTTGAATATCAACAGTATGTAAATTATTAATTCGAGCTACAAGATACAGACTGTCTAGTTTGGGGCTCACCGGCAAATAATGTATTGTAACTTAGTTGTAGGTAATCCTACTAATATTATTAAACGCGAAAGTTTGTAAGTATGGATTGATGGATGGATGTTTGTTAATCTTTCACGTAAAAACGGCTGGACCAATTTTGATAAAATTTTATATCGAGGTAACTGACACCCTCGATTAATATATAGGCTACTGTTTATCCCTATATTCCCACGGGATCGAGACTTACGCGGGTGAAACCGCGGGGCGCAGCTAGTATAAAATATTACTCAGTTACTCATGTTGTATCAACTTGATGTTAACCTGTGAACCTGCAGTCTTAACATGACACTATATAGAAATAGCTTGTCTACCAAAAATATTCTACTGCCTACACAGAAACATCATTTTTGTGTACTCTTCCATTGCCAAACAATTCTCTATGGTTTTAGTGCTAAGCTTGCTGGACAGTTAAATATTTCTATTAAGTCAATGAACACAAACCTTCATATTCAATTCGAGCAGCAAGTCCAAAGTCTCCTATCTTGACATGGAGGTCATCATCAAGGAACAGGTTGCCGAGCTTCAAGTCTCTGTGGATGATGCGCTTGCTGTGCAGGTACTGCACCCCCATGAGTATCTGGTGCATGTAGAACCGTGTCTCTGGCTCGGTGATTGCTTTTCTTCTTTTGTGCAACTCCATCATTGACTGCAAAAGAAAAAAACATAAGTATGATTAATGTGATGAATAATTTAGTTTGTGTCAGTTGAAAATGGCAAAGACAGACATGATTTATACTCCTAAATGTCTGTCTTTGCCATTTTCAACTGGTAGGTAATATGAAAAAGAAAAGTGTAAGATTTGAAATAAATCTATGAAAAGATAAAGCTGGGAATGAATCTATTCACTTCACGTCTCCTATCAAATGACATAAATATAGAAAACATGATAGTAATAGTCAAGTTATTAAACACAGAGTACAATAAAATATTGAGGCATTAAGTTCAATGACTTACCCGTCTCTTACACAATTCAAGTATGATGTAGATATTGAGTGAGTCTTCAAAGAAGCTGTGGAAGCCGACCACATGCTTGTGCTGCAGAGAGCGGTGGATGGAGATCTCCTGAGCCATCTTCTCCTTCTGGCTCGACTTCACCATCAGTTTCTTGGAAACTATCTTCCCTGCCCATATCTGGTTGGTCTGGATGTCTTGGATCTCGTAGCATTTTGCAAAACCACCCTAAAAATACATGTATTAGAACTATCAAGATAGTATAGTTTAGTATATAACTCAAAATAGTATTGATGTGTAGTTCTCATTTGATTAACTACATATTACAGCTACTTGTTATAGATTTCAATCTTCCTACATGGTATGATAGTGAATCAAAGTAATTATAAAACTGTCTTTATGACACATGGCTTTTACTACTTATTTTCTCCTTGTTTATGTTTGATGAAGTTTTCACTGAGGCAATTTCTTGAGCCTTGGAGTTACAAGAACGGATAAGTTTACTATAAAACTAAGTTTGGGTTTCAAAAAGAGGTGTAAAGTTTGTAGTTTGTCACTTACTAAAACTTACAGTAAACACTCAAGGTATGATGAGCTTATGATGAAGCCCCAAAGCGTGTAATTATTATACATTCGTGTTGTGTAGCAAAGATAACAGGGTGCACCTGTTGCCCAACTTGTGATGAATTTGAAATGTAACCGACAATTACGGTTTTGCTCACAATCAGTCATTAAGATCGTATTTACGATCTCCGTTTATACACACAGTTGACCATAGGGCTAACGAGTAATCAATTTATTTATTATTGTATTTTAACGTGTAACGGTTACATACATTTAGATTTTTCTGACTTAACAGGTGCGAACACCGTTGAAAGTTGATTACCTTTTATTAAAATCACACAAATTGTTCATACATACTGTTTTACTTCGAATGTACTCACAAAAAACAAATTCCAATGATAATATTGAAAGAAATAAATGAAAACTTACCTTCCCAAAAAATCGTAACCTCTGATAGGTGCAGGTCGTTTGGGGATCATGTATAATTTCCGGAATTTCCTTCTTTTCGTCTTCTTTTATGGACGCCATTTTAAACTAGCTTAAAATATAAAATTACAAGTCAAATTAAGTTAAGATTAACAATAAACTATTGATGATTGTTGACAAATTCACAAAGGAGATTTCAAACGGCCATACGTTTGAACTTTGAAGCAACTTTGAAGGCTGTTTGAACGGTTTGCGATTTTGGTCCAATAACAGAATAGCATTTTCTACCAAAATTGCTACTGGTAATTTTGGGATTTCTACTAAAAATGTTTCCCTTTTTATTTCGTGTGTTTAGAATTTTAGATTAAAATCACACGAATTAAATAGGACTGTACACAGAATAAAGAAATAAATATTAATTTATTATGTGAAATAGATGTATTTAAAATTTCATTTGATTTTCTCATTATATTATTGTTTCTGAATTAATAACAAAAAATATTGCATGGAAAACAATAGGAAAGTAGAAAACTTCGGATGCAATGGGTACGTCCACTGGCGGGCTAAGTCTGTCCGGAGCCCGAAGTGAAATAAATGAGCCTCGCTCTTCGTATGTAGAAAACTAGGAGAATGTAGGATGTATTTTAAGGGAGAGCGAAGTGAGCTCGAAATTTATATCACGCTGCTTCGAAAAGGTAAGGTTTTCTTTTGACCATTCATACAAAAATAGACTAAATATACTTTGTCGACTTTTGTGGCGTGCAATTGGAGAGGCCTATGTCCAGCAGTGGACTGCTATGGGCTGATGATGATGATGACTTTTGTATACTGAAAATGTAGAGCTTTAGACGCATTTAGGATGCTAGAGCAAGCGACGCAAGCTCGAAAATTCTTGTACCGCGTCTCGGATAAGTACGATTTTCTTTTTAACCGACTTCACAAAAAGGTGGAGGTTCTCAAGTCAGCTGTATTGTTTTTAATGTTTGTTACCTCATGATTATACATAAATATGAGTTACTTTGTCGAGTTAAGCAGAAAAGTCTGAGAAAAAAGAGAATGTTGAATGAAAGCGCCAGCGAAGAGAGCTGGAAAAATTTAGCACCCTACGCCTTACCCTTATTAGCATGTACGTAGGGGACCTCCAACTACAAATAGCCTTCTAATTACTGAACATATTTTGTACTTGTTTGGGATTTGATTAAATACAATTTTTCTAGATTTTGGGGCTTCTCAAGACCAGGCCGTACCACCCCTGCCCCCATTGGTCAAATGGGTCACAAGCACATTACAGTCACAAAACATTCAAGAGTATAAGGATGAAGGATTTTTTTAGTAGTCAGTGTATAAACCTATGCCATATCAAAATATTTTTAGTGGTATTTACTTTTAAAGTATAATGTAAAGTAGTTCTGTATCACATAAACAAATCTTTTTCATATTACAGGCACTTTTGAATTGTCAAAGAGTCGGTCGGATAGTCAGAAAGTTGAAGCTATTTGCCCATGCCAAAACGTAGATCTCTATGGAGAAGAATAGGCATGCAACTCCAAGGACACTCTTACATAATCAAAATATTACATAATCCTGGGTACATTATTCTTGTTGCTTTTGTATGTGAGAACAATGTAAAAAATTCAATTACTTATTAAAAAAAAAACAATACAAAATATAAGATTAAAAGATTACAAATCAGCCCTGGCAGTTAAGAGAAGACCAGTCTCAACTGACGGCACCCGTTCACGAACATGACACGTGGATCAACACCATCCAACTCAACCATTTTGTAGGGAACCGAATGATCCAACACACGCGCCACCATCAGCGAGACATTTAAGTGAGCATGACATACTCTCAATTGCCACGCTTTTTTAAGTCAACATACATCTTATCATAATAAACGGCTCCATGGTACTCACATTTACAAAATTGAAAAAATGCTTCTAAATTATACAAAACCATAGCTTGCAATGTATTTCAAACATTAATAAAATTTTACTAGCAAAAGGAAAAATAATATTTTATTTCTGTAAGAAGGCTTGTAGAAACACTTTTACACGTCAATAATATTTTTAGGGTTCCGTACCTCAAGAGGAAAAAACGGAACCCATATAGCATCACTTCGTTGTCCGTCTGTCTGACTGTCTGTCAAGACCCTTTTTCTCAGGAACGCGTGTAGGTATCAAGTCGAAATTAATATCAAATACGTAGGTCCACAGTCCCTTGGAGCTCTAAAAAAATCAAGCTTCTAAGTTAACGCAATAAAAAAATACGGCGATTTATGTGACAATAAATCAAAACCTCAATCAAAGGGTACTTTCCGTTGACCTAGAATCCTAAATTTGTAAATTTGTAGTTTTATCACATAAACAAAATGTTTTTTGCGATTACAAACTTATATATGCAATTGGAGAATTGACTGTGACGTATATCGACGTATGGGAGAACATGTTTTTGCAAATACAATGTTAAGTTTGTTTTTAGTATAAATTCATCCTAACTACGAAACCTTCATTGTGCGTGGTCCGACACGCACTTAGCCGGTTTTTTTAAACTAAATGAGGTCGGCTGACTAGTCTGAGAAGAAAGGCCGAAAGAAACTCAGAGGCCAAAGTCTCTTTTAAAGTCCAGACATAATGATGGTCGAAGACCATGTAAATTATTGGTGTCTGAAATGGTCTTTTGATAAAAGAACCACACAGATATTCAATAAAATTAGATTAGATTAAATGAAAAAAACACTGATTTATTTTGACATCTTCCTTTGTTTACGTTATTTGTGACGCCATCTGCTTCGCCTATTCCGGTTAGAGGCCAACCTGTATTTATAATGCTAGATACACATGCAGCGACTTTAGTCATCGGCGACTAACTGGCGATTACAAAATGTCACGTCTATACACATATAGTAGTAAAACAAAGATTAAATCACTGCGTGTGTTGTGTACCAAGTATTATATATTGAATTAACTGCCAAATTAGTAGGTATAGCAATTTTTACCTTGCAACACTTTCGTCAACTGCTTCAATATCTCTGTCTCATTTTCTCTTAGTGAAAATGAATGAGATGGATATTCAACTTTTTATATAGCGGCAAAGTTATGCGTGCACTGTATTTTGCAGTCTGGTTGAAAATCCAACAGTATTTTTTTGACGCGCTGAGATGCACTCTGTTGGATTATCAATTTCTTAGCTCAACACTGCGAGTTGAAAATCCAGTGGGCGATAAAATCCCGCCGCGATATTTTTACGTCCGTGCGAACATGGGCTTAGTTTCAATAATTATGTAGTTCAAAATCGCGACTGACGAACAGAACTACCAATCACATGACAGCAAAATGTTGTGCTACCAATCATGTCACACGTCAAGTTAAAAGAGCGCATCCTGAACGCAGACTAGTTAAAGTCTTCCAAAGTATCCCCTCTCTCTCATCACACACACACATACATACACGCTCAGACATACTCAATGACTATTTATTGGACATACTCATAACTCTGTTGATATACCGTGTTTTTATATTTTAGTTTTTCCGATATTAAGTCTTATGTTTTAACCGTCTACTGATACTGATTTTAACTACCTTTTAATACGTTTTATAACATGACACTTGACTGTCAACTATGTAGCGACACTTCAACAACTTCCACGATGTTTTATGGGCAATAATAGAGCCCATGGCTGAACGCTGACCCTCAAAATACAGGTCCAGGTCTAGTTTGGGAGTTAGGATCAGATTCTTGGCAATACATTTGTGTGCTATATTATTTCGACCTACTTGTTTGTAATATGTATTTTAAGTGTCAAATAAATGTTTTTTTTTTTAATTTAATTTTTAATTTGTTATAGTACAGTCGCCAGCACATCAAGTTACCACAAACTGTCAAATTTTCTCATTGGATTTTGAACTTTATGTTTAACATTTTAAGGTTTAAAATCATTTGGAAAATTTGACAGGTTGGTATAACTTGATGTGCTGGCGTCGCTGCTGACTGTACATACTAATTCCATGTTTTTTGTAAATTCGTATACTCAAAAAAAAAAAAATGACTGGTTGTTCAGAGCATTGGGCCATGTCTTATGTATGAGTCCAACATTATAATTATAGTGCTCTGTGAGTCCAACTATCATGACGGTCTCATAGACATCGTTCGCTGCGGCATCAGCACACAGTCTGGTTGTATGTCCATTTCAAATTTCAAATATATTATTGGAACAAAAACATAGACTTTTTCGTGTAGAGTACGTTAAATACTGCGTTAGTTTAGAAACTGTGTCGTAGTCATATTATGTACTTATTAACTGCAGAGTCGCCGTTTATCGGTCACATTACTTCTTTAGAGATCCCACATTTTTGGACATAATAAGATTCGTTAAAATTGTCTTCAAGAATTAGGTCATCGTTTATAAATCATCTACGACATTACTTATTCTAAGTGATCTACAAACAGCTACTAGCAATGTTGATTATTTTTAAAAGTTGCGTTTACCACCATTGTTTACCCATATTTTTATTTGCGAATGTGGTGCGATAAGTTATTTGTTTAATAAAATGTATTCTTATTATATAAAAGTTACTATAATTAGTTTATCTGGCCATATCCGCTGTGGGTGTGGACTCACTTCCTGTTAATTAATAACTACGTACTTATTAATATAATATAATTATAAAAGAACTAGATTTAACTAATCCCAATACCTAACCAAGTACCAATACGTAATCCTTTAATTGCTGGTAAATTTTCACTAGTAAACATGTCCTTCTTTTACAAACGCTTCTGAATTAATGAATGCTTAAGTACCGTTGTGGCCCAGTGGTAACGGCCTCGACTTACGAGTTTTAGGTTCGAATCCAGCCAGGCGCTTTACTTTGTGTAAATAATTTCATCATCACTTCTCTCAAAACTGTGAAGGAAAACTTAGTGAGGAAACTCAAAGACATATGGGACGTCTACCAACCCGCACTGGGCTCGCGTGGTGGATTACAGCCCACTCCTTCTCGAAGCGACGAGGTCTGTGTCCCAGCAGTGGGAACATTATACTGAACATGTTTGGCAAACGGATTGTGATCGTAGCTGATAGGTATGCCAGGTAGCCTAAGTATTCAGGTAATTTTAAACGTCATACTCATCATTACCTTATCTTGGTATTACCTTCAGTGGCGTTGATAGTCCTAAGGGGTAGCTGTTATTTTTAATAATTGTATTGACCGTAGTGAGTTTCCTGATCTTATGAAAAACAGTAAAATAATACCGTTCTTTAAATCGGGTAGTACATCAGACCCTACTATATATACCTATTTCAGTGCTATCTATTTTTAGAAAAAAAAAATAAAAGCTTATTTTAGATAAAATTCAAGATGTTTTAACAAACATAAATTACTGCTTAACAAACAGTTCGGTTTTACAAGAGGTAGTTCGACAACTGATGGCCGGGTGTTGAACTTTTAGGGCATTTATTTATAATGCATGGGAGGATAAATGCGATGCAATCGTCATTGTGCATCGTTTGCGATTTGTTCAAGGCATTCGATTGTGTTCTTCGTGAAACATTAATCAGGAAACTACACCACTACGGAAACCGAAAGGCCTCTCTGGATCTTACTTCATATTTATGTGATAGGATTCAGAGTTGATTTTAACGGAAAAAGATCACCCGGATCTGTGTGAGAATAGGGGGTCCCCTAGGGCTCATTTCTTGGCCCCTTTTTGTTTCTTATTGAAAATAAAAAATAAATGATTTGTCTTTCTCATAAAGGATCATGATTCATGATGATAGTGTTGTTTGCTGACGACACTTCTACTCTGGACAAATCTCAAAAATCTTCTATACTGGACTTTTCACGGTATTATAAATACCTAAATTCTTTTTCTTTAGACCATTATACATAATTATACAATGACATGAATATTTACTTTGTATAGTACCTGTTATATTATTTGAATTATTGTGAATGTGAGGACTATGTGGGGTATTTTTTTTTGTCTGAGTTAGTTTTAATGATGGTCTGGCAGTTTGAGTACTTACCCTACCCAAATGTCCTTTCTTTGGTATTGTTCGTCGAATCGTTGAGCTCCTTAAGTTCCAAGTTGAGCTGTATGACAACTGACACCAATCTACATGGTCTTCACATGATCTGACCAAGATTATGTCTGGACTTTAAAATAGACTGTGATTTCTGAGTTTGTTTCGGCCTTTCTTCTTATAGTCAGATAGGAAACGCCGACCTCATCTAGTTTTTAAAATATGATTGACGCGTAAAAGACAAGTGTTTGTACACACCTATTTTCAGAAATATCAAATCAAATCAAAATCCAAAGTCATTTATTCAAACTAGGCTGAGAATCAGCACTTTTCGAACGTCAAAAATAACATGAGACAGTCCCCCAAAAACGCCCACCCTTCACCAGTTCCTAGTGCTTTAGCTGGGAAGAAGAAGTGGTGCAACAAACTCCCCAGCAGCACAGCTGTCTGTTCACATATAAAACTTGAATCTATACAATAAAATGTAAAATGCAACACAAAACATTAAATTAAATTATATGCCTTTTGTTAGCTAGCACACACCACTATACAAAATAAAAAAATAAATTACTTCAGGGCCCATGTAGCTTGAACGCCCCGTATAGTTGTTAAGGCAGTAGCTATCCTCTGTACATTTACCTACACACTAGAAGGCGTTCCTAGTTCCTGCTTAATTTTGGTGATAGAAATGGTCTTCTGCACCATCATCGTCTGCCTACCCTTTTTACAACTGAGTCGGGGTCGGCTTCTAATCTAACCAGATGCGACTATACCAGTATTTTACATGGAGCGACTGCCTATCTGTCCTCCACAACCAAGCTAGGGTAACACAATACCCCTTGGCAATACAAATAGTTTTATTCACCCACGGAAAGACAGGCACGATCTATTTATTGCCCTTGACATCGTACAACGCTTTGCTCCTAAAATATCATGCCAAAGAAAAAAATCTATGGGGATTGAAACTTTAGAGATCGCAGAGACCATGCGATGTCACCAAAGCGGGATGTCCGTTTTTGAGAAAACTTCACTCACAGTGACTCTTGCAGAGTGGGAAATAGACTAGTTTTATCCTGTTGTGGTTTAGGGATCGGATATTCAAGCCACGATTTAAAATCTGCTTTATGGGACTTGGAAATGCCCTGAATCGGCTTTTACGAGGATGCACGCTCACTTCAAGATCGCTTATCGTTTCTTTCGTTCTTATACTTCTGCTTATGTTGGTTTATGTCGGGCTTAAATACAAGTCTTCCATAGAGTCCATAAAGCCATAAATAAATAAGTACCTCTGGCTTGGCATCTAATAACGAACAAAACTGCCGAAGTTCCGGATGTACGATTCTTCTACCTTGTGCATGTGTATAATTTTAAATATTTTGGCCATTAATTACGTGAGGCTTTTAAGGGCGAGACGAATCTCATCCAATCTCAAGTGGACGAGAAAAATAATCCGCATGAAATAGTCTAAAATTTGGGATAAAAGTGGGTAATTATTATTAAAAAAAAATGTTTATTTAAATAAATCAAACGCAGTCAAGCACAGATTTACACATAAAATACGTATTTTGAAAAATCTCACGTAAGATTAGCAGGGGGCGGGAGGGGTACAGCCAATTCTCACGACATCTCACAAAGGGTCGGAAAATCGCCAAAATCACCTCTCGTAATTAATGGCCTAGTGTCTTCGAAATTGTAACTGTGGAGCTTTCTTTGGCACTATATAGGAAGGTCCACAGTTAAAACTTTTATTAAAGAAAACTAAACTTAAAAACTATGCCCTAAACTATGGTCTATGTCCAGTGTTTCGTCTTTCGGCTGAAATGTTGATGAAACTTAGAAAACTAGACTTAGGTAACTTTTATTTATTTATGTAGATAGATAAGTTTAGAATTAACCTTTAAACAGGATGTCTCACCGTGTCACGGCATAAAATGACCACCGGCTGCGAATTTGTAAATACCTGTAGTTTTCTTTTATAAATTCAATTAAACAATCTTTTTTCTGCTGTGATGTGAGACATTCTGTTTAAGGTTAATCCCAAACGTACTTACATAAATAAATAAAAGCTAAGTCTAGACTTGTGCGTATTCTGACTAATAACCAATATCTTATATTTTAATAAGAAGTAGGGGCCGATTTCAGTCATTTAGTGATTCATAAACCGTTTTATCTCGCGTTAACTTCCTGCCAGAACTACTGTGGAACTTTTCGCAAATGGCTCCGAGAAATTTAATAATTATATATGTACGCGGCCTTAGGGGTTTCCCTTAAGGTCTAGGCTGACGTTCTTATTAATCAGACAATAATTGCTGAGTAATTATATCGAGCCAATACCTCGATGTCCTGAAGGACGCTGATATTGAGAGCTTTAAATACCTAGAGGTGTCTCATGCGAATCATTGTATAAAAGCGTTTGTTTGCCGTAGTCAATGTCAAAGGCAGGCAGCGCCATACTCTACCCGAGTTTGTGCAATAATTACTTATTATAGTTATTGAATTAAAAAAATAAATTCACGTTCGCGTTCGCACGAACAGCCACGCCACTATTAGTGAGCTGCCTTGCTTTGGTCTAGCTACCTAATTTAAAAAAATAGTTTTTCAAAAATGGAGCGTTATAGTCGTTACGTTTTGTTGATTAGTGTTTTATTTTTGTTAAATATTGAAGAAAGTTTTCAACGTGCGTGGGTGACTACCGATGACCGTAAGTTATTAGATAACAATTAAATAATTCATAATATTGATCACAATACCTCATTAGTTGTCCTTGACATGATCATTGGTGGGGCGATTGATTATTATTTGTTTACCTTCGTCTATTGAACACTTGAACACGTTAAGAATGTTAATCTACCGTAATTTGGAAGGAACGTCTGAATTATTATACTTGTGTTTCGTTTCGTGTAGATAATTTTTAAGTTCTTAGTTATGTGCTAAGAACATGCAGCAATACAACAATCGAATTAATTCACGTAATTAAACGCGGAGCCTAAATTCTTCCATACTTGTAGTTATGGTAATTATAGTGGTTATTTTTATGTGAGTGCGTAGGTGAATATTTGTGAAATGTCACCAAATTGGAACTTAGTGTATAAGAGTGTTTACACCTTACAGCATTTCATACAAACTTTCAAGCCCTTGTTTTTCGAAATGACTGAACCGATTTGAGTGAAACTTCATACGCATAAGCAAGATATAAAGGTCTAAAAAGTTAGTAAAGAACATTTTCGAAAAATAGTGTTACAGCCAAATTATACCGATTTTAAATTTTCCATAGCAACAGAGATTTCCAGTTATCTGTTTTTGAATAAGACATTTCGAAAATGTTCTTTACCAACTTTTTAGACCTTTGTATCCTGCTTATGCTTATGAAGTTTCATTCAAATCGGTTGTCTTTTCGAAAAACAAGGGCTTGAAAGTTTGTATGAAATGCAGTAAGGTGTAAACGCTCTTAAGATGCAGATATATGTCACTGACCTTGAGTAGCTTGCGTGTTCTGTACTGAGCTCACGCAACGCGTCGTACGTACAACCAGTAATAGGACTCGCCCATCAAGGAGCGCTGTCCTAAATTTGACGAATTATTAATTTATTATACACAAAACAAAAGGTATTTTAATAAAACGCGTACACTAAAAGATCTATAATTAAATTATCTTTAAATTGATGAAGGTTTCAGAAAAATACGCTTGGTAGATTTTGCGCCATTCTTAGTTTTTATCCGCGTTAGACATAATTTTACAAATTAATTTCACTATAAACATAATCTAAAATATTTGTATATTAAGTTATTGAGAAAATGCTCTAATTTAACATATATTTTTTCAAATCATTAACACTACTCGTTTAGACGTGATCTTCAGTATAAAATCATTAAAAGTCGGCTATCGTCGCCTTAATTAGCCGTAATTATGTGAAAGGATGATATTTCAAGATGCCACTGCAATCATTTTGCTTTGTCCTGTGTTTTGTTTTCGACAGGGTAAGCAGTTTTGTTGGTGGCTTTTCAGGCCACACAACATTTTATTTATTGCCATGTTCCAAGGCAAGGTATTTTCCGAGAAAGTATCGCGAGTGTTTTATGTTACCTACGTCACGACTTCCCTTGTTCTATTCGTTTGAGTACACAAATCAGCAGAAGTAGAAACTAATCAAACGGTGATCTGAATTTAATTAACGATTTTATTTAATGCAATACCGGAAATACTAGGTTGACACGGTTCAGCTACTGTGCATTATCATATTTAACTTTCTTCTAAACAGCCATGTTTAAAAATAAATTCTGGCATAATCCATGGAATAATGACAAGCAATAAAATACCGTATTCTACGTTGGGCACCCGCTTAAACGGCACCTGAGTAAATGGCGCCTGAGGTAATCCACATACGGCACCTGTCGCTATTTTTCGCAGGTGCCATTAGTGGAATAATTTGTTCCACAAATGGCACCTACGGATCAATACGTACTAGTGTTGGGACATTTTTTCTTTTTTAGGACCTCAAAATAAAAAATTCGATTAAAATCAGTGGAGAGTTTAATAACATGATAAAAACATAACTGCTTTGTTTTTAGTCATGTTTATATCACAATCAGTTTTCTTAATCACATGTATTGCAAAATCAGCCTCGAGTACCAATAGAATTTAGAAACAAATAATTTTTAGGTTTATTTAGGATTATTTATCTTCTTAGTCAACTTTGTTATCTTAATGTTTTTTTAATAAGTATGACACACAATTATTAATTGGCACTTAGAAAAAAAAATCTGATCCATAGATGCCATTTGTGGAATACAATTTTAAATATCAAATTATTGCACTAATGGCACCAGCGAAAAATATCGATGGTGCCGTATGTGCAATACCTCAGGTGCTGTTTGCTCAGGTGCCCAATGTGGAATACGTCCAATAAAAGTGTCAATTTTCTTGTTGCACTAAGTGTACATGCGTGAACTCACTCCAACTACGCCAAAACCTTGCCAATTACGTGCCGGCGACTACTATACCAAACCCGTTTTGGGTACACAGTGTAATAGTAGGTTTTTATGTATCTACTAATTATGGTTGATTCACTCTGTTAGCCCGCGAAATTCAATTTTTCTTACGTTGCGAGAACAAATCTCTTAAGGAACAAATATAACTTAGAAAGTTGTATTAATGATTATAATTCTGTAAATACATAATAATTAGGTCGCGAATCATATTGATCAAGATACAACCTGTCAATATACCTACAGAGCAAAAAACGTAAGAAAATTTTAATTTCGCGGGCTACGACTGCAGATATCCAACTTAAATAAACAATCTGGGTAGGTTACAAAAAGATAAATCTGATTGTTTAAAAATTTTCTACCGCTAAACATACACTCTCAATACCGTTTTCAGTGCTAATAAAAAGTATAAACAAAAAGTGTCTGGTAATAAGCAATGTCGCAGTGACGTAGTGGCTATATACAGGGTATTGTAGACAGTAATTTTATTCATGGCATGTCACGGACTCATGATGCAGAACGATAGCTGCTGATTGTGTGAGAATCTGAGAACACATAAATATTAATATCTACTTACAAACAGCCGATTTAACAGACTGAAGTTGTAAACATTTACACGGGGTGTTCACATTTTGAATTTGCACAAAAACACGGGCTCTAAGAGCATTGTTTCGTTTGCTAATTGGACATGAAAATTAAATAAGATCTGGCCGTTTTTAAAAGAAACTGGCTATTTGCAATACTGCATGATGGTTTGATTTTGCGAGGGTCGCGGCGACGCAAACTGTGTATTGGAAGACTTGTACCTTCGAGCGCATCGCGTGCGTGGCTGGCGTGCAGCTAGCTACTTCGCGGGAAACTGTCCTTATTCAATATGTCTTCACGGCATTACTTGGTCGAGGTCAGGAAAAAGTCAAGCCGTTGTCTTGGAAACTGCGCTCGTTTTGATCCAAGGACGCACAGAAATAAAACGACCACGCAACGTTGGTCCGGGCTGGCAGGTGGCAGCAGTGAATTCGTAACACTTTTTTACATACTGACTCAGCTATTCGTTGGCCACACTTGAAACCCAGCCAGCGTGGACAAATTATCCATTTTTGTAGGTAATTTAAAGATAAAAATAATAAAGTTATGAACCGTAGTTCATACAAACGTAATACCAAAATAAATTTTAAACAAAACATATTTTTAAGGTAGTGTGTCTTTATTCCGATTGGAATACAGAATATCTAGGTTCTCTTTTGAATGGACATTGATTTAAAATTTTAAACAAGAGTTATGAGAAAATTAAGTGTATATTTGGGAACATAGATATTCTGTAATCCAATCGAAATGCAATCGAACATAGATATTCTGTAATTCAATATAAATGATGTAACGAATATTTTTGTATCAATATTTTAATTTAAAAGAGTGTCCGCGGAGTTTCTTGTCCGTTCTTCTCCAAAGGAACCTACTATTTGGAATGGGCAACTAGCTTCATATTTGTAACTGACCGACTTTTTGACAATTCAAAAGTGCCTGTCAATGGTTTAATTGAAATAAATGCTTTCCCCCTTATTACACAACAAGGTTTATCTTCAGACCCAGGTTTAAATCAAGGTTTATCTTCAGACCCAGGTTTAAATCATGGAGCCATTATTGAATTTCATACTTTATTCCGAGTACGGTAAAGTTCCTAAACACAAAACTGTCAACTTAGTACCGAACTAAGTTTTCAGTTTTTTATAAAGAACGGTATTTCAATCACTGTTACGTTCATATTACGAAAACTGGCTGCATGGTTTAAGCCCTGTCAAAATATAAATCTTGTTTTGTAATAAGGCGGTTTGAGTTTGAAATAAATACACACTACCTTAAGAATATGTTTGATTTACAAATTATTTTGGTATTACTTTTGTATGAACTACGCATGCTACCGGCCCCTGGGCTATATTAATGTTATTTACGTAATTAAGAGAAAAAAAAATAAAAGATAAGAAAAATTAAATACGTTAATGGGCTATTTTATATGTGGTAAGCCAGGATAGTAAACCAGCCGGGATATGTTCTCCGCAATTTTAGAAATACGAATTTCCCCTCCCAATCAAAATTTCATGATGATAAACGTTTCAAGTTTATATCAATCTGCCCGCCTTTTCCCAATAATGTTGGGGTCGGCTTCCAGTCTAACCGGATGTAGCCGAATACCAGTATTTTACATGGAGCGACTGCATATCTGACCTCCACTACCCAGTTACTGGGAAATACGATACCCCTTGGTAAGACTGGTTGTCAGACTTTTGGGCTTCTGATGACCCGTAACGTCTGTCAAAGATCCACCAATGACAGCCGGGACCAACAGCTTAACGTGCTTTCCGAGGCACGGAGGAGAGAGATTTTCAACTTTATCGCTACAGTGATAACGTTGAAAATCTCTCTCCGGAGGTTGATTTGGAAAATTTTACAGTTTCGGGTAGCTTGACCTGCAGGCTGGCGTCTGTACATAACCAAATCTATATAAAAAAAACCGGTCAAGAGCGAGTCGGACCCGCGCACCGAGGGTATCGTATGAATATATGATGTTGATGATTTCTGAAAAACTGTGCTATTTAGAGACATCGTTTTATTTTTCCTGTAATTTTTACATAAGCTTCTATCATATAGAATAATTTCAGATTTTTATCTCTGCAAACTTCGGAGATAAAAAGTCGGAAACTAAGCTGCCTAAAAAAAAAAATATGTTTGAGAATGTGGAAACAGTGTTCTTTCATATGATACCCCACATGCCCTAGTAGCCCTACTTCAAATTTTTAAGACCCCCTTTCAGTTTTTTTAAATGTATTTCTTGCTTGCAAAATAGTTGGGCAAACGTCATCTAAAACTATTCTAAATTTCAAGTTGATAGCATTAGTAGTTTTCGAGATTATATTCAGGTGTGACAGACAGACAGACTTAGTCTCACCATAAGGGTTCCTTTTTACCATTTTGGTACGGAACCCTAAAAACTAACCACGTGCGTGAAGCCTAAACTAACCCCCACCACCACCCCGCCACAGCTGAGTTTAGGTTTCACAAGTTAACGATTTATAGTCGACCAACTTACATTTGCAGTTGGAATGTATGGGAGAATTGGGTGTATGTCATTCAACTACAATGGTAAGTTTGCTTTTGGGATAAATTCAAAGCCAACTACGGAAACCAGCATTGTGCGTGGTCCGACACGCACGTGGACGGTTTTTCTGCCGTGAATTTTTTTACCTATATTATCAAAACACAACCGTTTAGCTGGCTGCGGGGGGGCTTGATCTGACTAACAAACTTAGCACTTTACGGCTTAATATTACGCGAACCCCCCTGAATAAAAAAGTAGTTCCCGCAATATTTTTGAACGGCCTATCCAACGATACCCACACCATGAGATAGACAAAAAAAAATATCATCCCTACTTTCGGCACTTTAGGCTCGTCTAATCACGTGATGTTTTTCAGCAACTTTTTAACCCCCCTCCCCCGGTAATACGTGGTGAGGTTTTAAACTAAAACATCACGCTATAAATCAGATTGAGACCCATTGCTACTGATAGTGTGTTACGCAATTACTCCATGCACTGTACCTACACTGCCCGTCAAAACTAAGTACCCAGAGCCACATTTTCATACAAACGAGGTCATTTCGAAGCCTCGGTCTGATAGCAGCTTTCCAGAGTACGGATGGAGGAGATCTAGAGCGCGTAAGGCGCCCAACTGATCAGCAGTTGGGCGCCTTAGGCGCTCTAGACCTCCTAGAAAATGTTGCTCTGGGTGCTTAGTTTTGACGGGAAGTGTAGTTTCACCTTTTAACCATAAAAATTGTTCACGCAGTGGAGAATCACATAAACCCAGAAGATCTGCTTGAGTTTATGAACATGCAGCCGAACACCAGCACTTCTAAAGAAGGCCTCAAAGATCCTTTTTTGTATGCTGACTCCATGGTATGATGTTTTACCTTTTTTATTAAAGAAAGAATATCTGCTAAATGTATCTACTTTTCACATAAATACGAGCGTTACGTCGACAGTTCGACACAATGGGCCTTATCAGAAGACTAAAAGTCACCCAAAGGGTAATGGAGAGGGCTATGCTTGGAGTTTCCCTACGTGATCGAATCAGAAATGAAGAGATCTGCAGGCGAACCAAGGTAACCGACATAGCCCGGAGAATTGCCAAGCTTAAGTGGCAGTGGTCAAACTCGCAGAACTGATGGCCGATGGGGCCAAAGATTCTGGAGTGGCGACCGCGTACTGGAAGATGTTGTGTTGGAAGGCCTCCTACAAGGTGGACCGATGACCTTGTGAAGGCTGCAGGTATCCGCTGGATGCGGGAAGCAGAACCGGTAGAAGTGGCGGTGCTTGGGGGAGGCCTATGTCCAGCAGTGGACAGGGAGGAAATGATGATGAATATTTTTGAAAAAAATATTTTATCTACTCACATTTATATCTCTAAGTTCGTTAACGATGTACCTATTCTTATTAATTTGATAATTTACACTGAAGTCAAATTATTCAGGATACCACGACCAGCCTTCCAGTGCCCGACGTTGTGGACTGTTTTGGCCTAGGCTCACTGTCGCGGCAGGTTATGAGTATCTTCAACATGAAGCCCGACTCATCCAGCTCCGTTAACACACACTTCTACTTCTTTTCACGCAATATGACTGCCAGAGTTCAGGTAAGGATAAAATGCTTTCTCATTTGCTCTTTGTTTCTTAAAAGTAGGTAGACAGGTTCACATAAGTTAGCTAGCCAAACTCCGCAGACGTGATATCTAACCACAAAACAAAAAACAAAAATTGATGATAATTTATTTAGGCCTGTTTGACATTCGTTACGATGTTTCTTTTGGAGACCAGGGTCGTTGACTTCATACCCGCTAACTTTAATTTACCTTCCAACGACAGGAGGCATGATCGCACGCTATAAGATTAATTGTTTGCAGGTTTACCCAGGTTCACAGTTCGGCCTCGAATGGGTTGACTTCAAACCGAACAGGAAGACGGTGATGATAGTCCATGGATTTATGAGTCACAGCAACGCTTCTTGGGTCAATGATATGGTTCGGGCATTTTTAGAATGGGTACGTTGATAATTCTTATGCACATGTTTCATCTGCTCTGAAGAAAGAATGTGTTTGTGTGGTACCGGACGTAAAGAATAGCACCACCCTATTTCTTCCCGTGGATGTTGTAAAAGACGACTAAGGGATTTATTAGAGAATGGGCAGTAGCGTTCTCTATGCATTTTAACACAATGCTGCGATCGCCAACCCGCCTGCCAAGCGTGGCGATTATGGCAAACCTCCCCTTTGGGAGAGGCCTATGTCCAGCAGTGGTCGTCTTTCGGCTGAAATAATGATGCAGAATGATGAAGAAAGAATGTTCGGCTTAGTCCCATCTCTTCCCCTATACGTTTATCCCACCTTGAAAAAGATTTTTTTGTAGGAATAAACGGCTAGGGGAAGAGATGGAAAGGGGAAGAGATGGGACTAAACGGAATGTTCGGTTATCGATCATTCTACATTTTGAACATGTTCAGCATTTTGTGAATATTGTGACTTTTCAGGCGGATGTTAATGTCATTGCAGTAGATTGGAGTGGAGGTGGGAACACGTGGAAGTATTGGCGGGCAGTGGCAAACACGCGAAGAGTTGGATCCGATAGTGTTGGGTATGGACTTCAATATGGCACTGAGTAAACTGAACATGCTTAATCAAATGAAGTAGCGCAAATTCAGGTCCACAATTAATTGGTTTTTTCTCTTGACGTTTTATAGGTTTTTGCGTCAGTTGATAGCGGCGACTGGGGCCAGGACAAAAGACATGCATTTTATCGGACACAGCTTAGGAGCTCACATCGCATCATACGTGTCGTATCACTTGGGAAAAGTTGCAAGAATAACAGGTTAGTATGTAAGTCTCCAGTAAATTGAGACTAAAGGCTAAAGGCAGACAGGCGCGACGCGACGACGCATCGCTGTATTTAATTAACATCTGATAAGTTGATAAATTGTGGAGTTAATTTTTATTTGGAGAGTATTCCGCCAAATTAGATTCATCGAAAAATCTTCCTAAGGCGCAGATAAATGATTTTAGTGACGCCTTCCTATAATGCAAGTAAGATATGCAAAAAATGTATGTTAAAATAGAACGCATATCTACACATCAATTCTATAATTATGTGAATATTTAAGTATTGTAGTAAAATACTTAATGAAATAAATTCTGGAAGTAATGTCTACCCAAACCATAAAAACGATATTACTTTCAAACTACTTAAGATATTTTCATGTTTGTTTTGTGTGAATAGACTGTTTTATAATCTATAATTCTATCTGTGATTTTTTTCATATGTTCATATTTTCGTAACTAAAAATAAATAATTCCCTATGAAAATTCAAATAAGGTTTAGGCCAATCACAAGTAAAAATTTAGAGAAATTAAATAATTCTTTGGCCAGTAAATTATGTGTTCAGAGTTTTAATCATATTATGTGTGACCCAAATGAGTTCTACGCCGAGTTCTTTTCACTATTAAAGACGCAATTTAATGACACTTTTCCACTAAAGACTAAAAGCATTTACACAAAGTTCTTATTTAGTGATTGGGCGACTCCAGGAATTCGTAAAAGCAGGGAAAATCTTTTTGAACTTTATGGCCTAAAGCAACATATGAATAATACCAGCTTTCATCAGCATGTTGCAAAATATTCTAAAACTTTTAAAAGTGTGTGCAAATTAGCTAAAGCTCTTTATATTAGCAATAAAATAAAATCTGCTGATGATAAAATAAAAACTACCTGGCAAATAATAAATAATGAAACAGGTAGGAAAAAACAGCGTAATACTGAATTTAATTTAGAGACTGCACATGGGCCCATCACTTCAGATGTAGAGATAGCTCAGGAATTCGAAAACTTTTTTGCTAATATTCCCCTTAAACCTACTGAAACTTTAAATTCCTCACCCGCGCTTTCTGCTGCCTTACTTAGAAAGAATGTAAAGGCTTGCCCTATGGAGTTTAGGTTTCAGCATACAAACCCCGAGGCTGTTATAAAAGCTTTTAAAGATCTTAAAATTAAATCAACAGAAGATCTCTGGGGGATGTCTGTAAAAGTCTGTAGATCTATCATAGAAACCATTGCGCCCTATTTAGTTTTCATATTTAACACCAGTGTGGACCAAGGAGTCTTTCCGGATCTCATGAAACACAGTAAAGTAGTTCCTTTGTTCAAATCCGGAGATAGTAAAGAACCCAACAATTATAGGCCTGTGTCAGTTCTGCCAGTTCTCAGTAAGGTGTTTGAAAAGTTGATGCTCAATCAAATGTTACGTCACTTTAATAAAAATTCCATCTTTCATGAACAACAATACGGTTTCACCAAAGGGCGTTGTACCACTGACGCCGGTGTCTCCCTAATAAAGAACATTTTTAACGCCTGGGAGGAAGCACAAGATGCCATTGGAATCTTTTGCGACCTCTCTAAGGCGTTCGATTGCGTAAACCATGAGACACTTTTGCTGAAACTAGAGCACTATGGGATTAGGTATACAGCTCTTGATTTACTAAGATCATACCTGAAAGATAGAAAGGTTAAAGTTCAAGTGAACGGCGTAAACTCATTGGGGTCTGAAATGGCAATGGGCGTTCCTCAAGGTTCAATATTGGGTCCATTCCTCTTTTTAGTTTATATTAACGATTTACCCCAATTATTTCAAAATCAACCGAAGATGGTGTTATTTGCAGATGACGCATCATTGATATTTAAAATAGACCGACGGTCACAAAATCTTGACGACGTTAATAACTCTATTCTTCAGGTCCAAGATTGGTTTACGGTAAATAATTTGGTACTAAATAAAGCAAAAACCAAATGCATTCGATTTAAATTACCTAATGTTAGAAGTAGTGAATGTAATATCATATTGAATGGAGCAAAACTGGAATTTATTAATCAAACGGTTTTCCTAGGAATCACTCTAGACGAGAAATTACAATGGGGACCACATATAATATCTCTTGCGGGGCGGCTAAGCTCGGCGGCTTATGCTGTTAGAAAGATAAGACAGTTAACAGATGTAGAAACCGCGCGTTTGGTCTATTTTAGCTACTTCCACAGCATTATGTCGTACGGCATTTTACTGTGGGGTCGGGCTGCTGACATTGAGTCCATCTTTATTTTGCAAAAGAGAGCTGTCAGAGCAATTTATAATCTAAGTCGCCGCGAATCTCTTAGGGAACTATTTAAAAATATTAATATCATGACGGTACCTTGCCAATTCATTTATGAAAATATTATGTATGTAAGGAAAAATCTACATCTTTTTAATAAAATAAGTGATAGACATAATTTTAATACTAGAAATAAAGACAAAATAGATCAACCATTTTTCAGGTTATCAAAAGTACATACATCTTTTATGGGGTACTGTGTTAAATGTTACAACAAAATACCTTGTGATATATTGCAACTAAATGAAAGAAAATTTAAAACTCATATTAAAAGAACACTTTGTAAACAAGCATATTACAAATTAGAGGATTATATACAAGATAAGAATGCTTGGAAACATGCTGGTCCTGCTCCATAGGACAATCTAGAGTCTAGACAAAATCAAACAGGTTGCTATTTTAATTGTATAATTTATTATTTTTATGACATTTATTTTAAATTCTGTGATTACCTTAACTCACAC
Source organism: Tiliacea aurago (assembly GCA_948098905.1). Lineage (NCBI taxonomy): Eukaryota > Metazoa > Arthropoda > Insecta > Lepidoptera > Noctuidae > Tiliacea > Tiliacea aurago. The sequence continues at coordinate 19,580,535 of OX402578.1, read as the reverse complement.
TGATATTGTTATTTTTTAGGAAATCGTACCTATATATTTTTTACAATTTTTGTAAATATGTGAGCACCATGTATCTATCACATACCTAATTAATTTATCTGTCATTGCTTCATCCTTAACTCCTTTTATTACCTATTGTGGTATAGGAATTTTATTCTAGGTGCATCGTCTTCACATATAATTTATATAATTAATGTACCTATAAAAATATTGTACTAGATTTTAAAAGAGTACCGGTGGAGTTTCTTGCCCATTCTTCTCGATACGAAACTACCTTTTGGAAGGGGCGACTAGAATCAATTCTATTTTTTTGTAAATATTGACGTTCAAAAGTGCCTTTTATGTGCCTATTTGAAATAAACAATTTGACGAAATAAACAATTTGACTTTGACTTTGACTTTGAAAGTTAATGGTTGCTCGGCGTGAGCGCGACGCGCATTTGCATGGCCGAGGTCAACGGCGATTATCTGACCCCTATGTTAAAGTTCTAGTTCTTCCATATATTTGTTAATCCAGGTTTGGATCCCGCTCAGCCTTGCTTCATAACCACCGATCATACTGAGCGCCTGGATGCCACTGACGCAGATTACGTGGACATCATCCACACTAACGGACGATTGCTATCAAGGATTGGCTTCGGTGTTCCTGACCGTAACGGTAGGGGTTTCTGAGCTACCTATTATTGCCTCTTAAAGTTCTGATTTGGATTGGACATGCATGCTATGTCAAAAATGGTCTCCTAGAAGACTATTACTTACCTACGCTAGAAGTCTTTATTATATTACTTACCTACTGTTCGTTTAATAAGCCAATGCTTTTCAACAATAATAAATAAAAGGGTCAAATGTCCAAGAACCACGGGCAACCACTGGACGTCGAATTTTTTGGCTCATTCCAGAAATATTTCATGATTTTGAACTATAAAAAGATCAGTTTTCTTTGTTATGTTCCAGGCCATGCTGATTTCTATCCAAATGGCGGTATGAAGCAGCCGGGCTGCTACAACGAATCCAGATCCTTGTGGCAACGTTTACCGTTTTCGCCAGCCAGTAAGTTGATCGAATTTAGATTTAACACTAAGATTCGCATTACAGCCGATTGGACTTTGAGATGCATGTTCTATATGATGTATTCCAACAATATAACTAAGGAGTTATATCTAGAAATCTGAATCTAGACATTAGCTTTAGATTTCTGACGTTGTCGCCGAACAGGATTTCTGTTTCTGAATTTGCTCGTTAAGACGGAGATATACGCCAGTGACCTTGAGTAGTTAGCTTGCGCGTTCTGTACTGAGCTCACGCAACGCGTCGTACATTCAGCCAGTAATGGGACTCGCCCATCAAGGAACGCCGTCCCCAATTTGATGCATTATTAATTTATTATACACAAAACAAAAGGTATTTTAATTGGGTATGTAAAGTAAAAATTAACCTATGCCGATTCCAAAACCATTTCGAGATTTTAAGCTTATAAGACTTATTTTTCTATTAATAGGTCTTAAAATTATAAGATCGTATTTATTTTCACAAAAATACTTAAAATCACTTGACTTTTATTTGAACTCTAAATGACGTCACAAAGCAGCCTGAATTGGAAATTTTCAGTGCCTCTTGTAATTAAGTTGTTCTTTATGTGTCAAGTGTCATGCCAACATCAAATTTACATGAAGCACTTATTATTATTATTCTATTCAGTTAAGTAAATATGTAAATAGTGTAGTTTTTCACCAGCAGCGGACAGTACAAGTCGAATCACAACAATGTATCGCCTCAGGAAAACTTAACTTTCTTCACTTATATATACTTATACTATACTACTATATATACTTTATTTTACTAACAATCAATTTGTGTCGGCTATTTGTTGTGGTGTTCATACTTGACGGTATGAAGAACTTAGCAGAAGTAGTCTTTGAATCCATTCATTTAATTAATATGCCATAACTTTAAACTAAAGTACGGAAATCGCTAAAGTATGAAATGTAAACAAATTAATTGTCAAACTTGACAGTTTGACTTTACTGAATTTTGGTTTTAAATAAGTGTTAAACGTGGCAAAGATCCTAAGCTATTCAGCTACTAATGACGTCAGTACGAACAATACTTTAAAAAAATATATAAAAATAACTACAGCTTGTAAAAACAAAAATATGAAATTATGTGTTTCAAATACTCTTATCATTAAAATAAAAATAAAAAAAGATACCTGAAAAATACTTTACATACCTAATTAAACGCATATACTAAAAGATCAATAATTAAATTATCTTTAAATTGGTGAAGGTTTCAGAAAAATACGCTTGGTAGATTTTGCGCCATTCTCAGTTTTTTATCCGCGTTAGATATAACTTTATAAATTAATTTGACTATGTAATATAAACATAATCTTAAATATTCACATATTAAATTATTGAGAAAATGCTCTAATTTAGCATATATTTTTTTCAAATCATTAACACTACTCGTTTTGGCGTGATCTTCTGTATAAAATCATTAATAGTCGGTACACCACCAAATTCGTTTTATTTCAGAACTGCAGCAAGCCATTTGCAGTCATGGGCGCGCGTATCTGCTCTTCACCGAGTCATTGATAAACAGAAACTGTTCCTTCAGGGGACACAAATGGGACTTGACATACGCAGGGTTAGTTTGCAAATGTGTTTAAAAAAAAAAAATGTCATTAACGGTCCTAATTAATCTTTTGCCATTTCTCGTTGAGATATTGATTACCTATATGTTTTTTCCTTCCAGGGTTAACGCTAGTCTCGAAGCAGCTTGTGACAGAGTTAACTCATGTTCGGAGATGGGCATCAAAGCTATCGGAATAGCCGGAGTGCCGCGCGCGAATGGACCTTACTTCGTGCTGACCACGGACAAGCAGCCTTACTGTCGTAAGTCACGATGATCGATAGTACTGTGATAGATATTACCGTGATAGATATTACCCTGAGAGTTACTACCATGAGAGATATTACAATGAGACATATTACAATGAGAGATATTACCATGATAAATATTACCATGATAGATATTACCCTGAGCAGCAAAACAGCATGACAGGATAAGCCCAAAATGGACCGAAGACCTGCAATGGTAAAGATTACAGGAATCAACTGGATGCGGGAACCACACCAGTTTTTGTGGCAGATGCTTAGGGGAGGCGTATGTCCAGTGGACACCAACGTACGGCTTTATGATGATGATGGAAATCAACTGTTAATATCTACCTATTGTTTTTAATTAAGCTTTGTGCAATGGGGAACCCGGTACCAGTGATGAGACTCAAGGTTTATGGGCATGGGATGATAAAAAGCTGTTTATCTCAGCGTGGAAAAATACTTAAAGTATATTTTGCATTTTCAAACAAATCCATTTACGTTAAAAACAACATAAAGATGATTAATGACCGATACAAAAAAGCAGCAGTAATTAAATGTGAGATATTTTTATTTCATTGTATTTGCTCGTTTATTATCTCTGTTATATTCATCAAGGGCATGTAATGATTTCCGCTACGTAAGCAAGCAAAGTACTCGGTCAGTAACGTTTGCTTTTACATTTTTATGAGAGACGAAATCGATAAGGTTTAAATTATGAGCCACCTGCTTGATATGAGAAATAATGGCTGTTATGGCTCCCATAATCTCCTCTTGTCACCAAAAACGACCCCTTTTTAGGGTTCCGTACCCAAAGTGTAAAACGGGAACCCTATTACTAAGGCTCCGACGTCTGTCTGTATGTCCATCTGTCTGTCTGTCCGTCTGTCACCAGGCTGTCTCATGAACCGTGATAGTTAGACAGTTGAAATTTTCACAGATGATGTATTTCTGTTGCCGCTATATCAACAAATACTAAAAACTTTTTTTACAAAAAAAAAAAACAACCGACTTCCAAAAAATAACACTAAAAAGTGAAAAATTACTTTAATTTTCGGAAGCACATCATAACATCACGCCTTGTTTCCTCGAAGGGTTGGGCAGAGGTGTACCTGTAGTACACCCACATTTAATATTATATTTAATTTAATTTTGGAAGTCGGTGTCATTGGTTCTGTATTTTCGTTTTTTGCCGTTTTTAACCTACCCCACACAAATTGTAATAATACATTTTGAATGACGATTCCAATAAGACCAAACACGGATAGGATCCTTTATTTTATAACGGAGTTCCAGTGCCTACCTCCCAGCTTCATCATCAGATCAGTTGAAAACCTCCTCCTTTTTTGAAGTCGGTTAAAAATCATTTATAGCCAGAGTGCATCTCATAACAATTCCAATAAGACCAAACACGGGTAGGATACATTGTTTTATAACGGAGTTCCAGTGCCTACCTTCCGACTTCATCATCAGATCAGTTTGATGGTACCATTTTGATCAGAACTATTTATTTAAATTTGCTTCACTTAACTATCTTAATCCAGATATCTCATCGCCACCCGTGAAATACGTATCATTGAGAAGTTCCGGTGGCCATCGGTGGCCTTCTTCATCAGATCCACTTCACCGAATTATACTTTCTGAATGTAAATGATTAACTTGTCGATGAAAATATAAAAATCGCTATATGTATGCCTATAATATTTGAGGAGTTCCCTCAATTACTCATGGATCCCAACATCAGAACTGGATTTTGAAAAAAATGGGACCAGTCTGGAAGTTTAACTAATACAACAGTATAACTAGTTTGTTTAATTAAAAAAATAATTTTCCAAATCGGTTCATAAACGACAGAGTTCTAGGGTAACAAACATTAAAACAAAATACAGACGACTTGAGAACCTCCTCCTTTTTGTGAAGTCGGTTAAAAAACAGAATAAAATAAATATTTAAGGGGGCTTCCATACAACAATCGTGATTTTTTGCTCGTTTTTGCTCGATATTGATAACGGCAACAAGTAGACAGTTGAAATATTCACAGAATCTTAAGTTATATGTATATTCACTTTAAAAATAAATAATTTATACAACAAACGTGATTTTTTTTGCCGTTTAAATAAAATAATGGTTTCTAAACATATAAACCTTCCTCTTGAATCACTCTATGTATTAAAAAAAACCGCATCAAAATCCGTTGCGTAGTTTTAAAGATCTGCATACATAGGGGACAGACAGGAAGCGGGAAGCGACTTTGTTTTATACTATGTAGTGATTAAGTTAGGTTAAAGGCGACTAGCAGCGTTCTCTATGCATTTTAACACCATACTGCGATCGCCAACCCGCCTGCGAAGCGTGGCGATTATGGTAACCCGGGGGGGGTTACCATAATCGCCATTTGAGGGAGGCCTATGTCCAGCTGTGGACGTCATTCGGCTGAAATGACGATAATGATGATTAATTTAGGTTTGGTCAGACGTCGATCTCGCCTGGTAGAAAGTGATGGATAAGATCTACGATAGATCGGGCATACCCAGAAGATGCCTGTTCACTCTCTTGGTTTATGGGGTGTAGAGAACACAGATGCTTGCAGGGAGTTCCACAATGTCTTTTAGTCCCGAATCCCCTTATTACAAAACAAGGTTTATCTTCAGACCCAGGTTTAAAACATGGAGCCATTGTTGAATTTCGAACTTTATTCCTACTATGGTAAAGTTCCTAAACACAAAACTGACAACTTAGTATATACCGAACTAAGTTTTCAGTTTTGTATAAAGAACGCGGGTATTTCAATCACAGTTACGTTCTTATTACAAAAACTGGCTCCATGGTTTAAGCCATGTCAAAATATAAATCTTGTTTTGTAATAAGGCGGAAAAAGGTTAATAATAATCATAACTTTAAAATCTTTGTCTTTCAAGCAACGGACTGGGAGCGTCGTCACCCGCGACCTGATTTACTGGCAGATCTTCAAAAGGGGTTCCTTATAGACGGGCGGACGACATCGATGGCTCCTACCACGGACTCTTCGTTTTACGCGGACCCTATGGGGAAGAGCCTCGTGCTGGCTGCTCTCACCACCACCACACAGAGGAGCTGGTTCCAGAGGTGGTTCGGCTAAACAGGAAAAATATAGAAATCTTTTTTAAGACAAGACTGGATATCGTCGGTGAAGTTCTAACAGTACGAAAGTCAAAAATGGTTACTTTACAGGAGAGTGAAAAAACTGTATGAAATTAATGTAACTTACGCTTAAGGCCATATTGTGTTTAATTATTAATACAAAATGAACTCTGTGGTGATTTGAACCCATGAAAATTAAATCGAAATCACAACATCGGAGCACTTGATGCACGACGAATTTGTACGTGATTAGCTGACATACGCAGTGTTGGCGCCAAAAACTGAGATACGTAGTGTAACTATTTTTCAAATAACGCGTTCTATTGGTCAGGTTACCTTGTTTTGATTGGTCGATACGATGCGCGCCATTATGCTTTATCCAATGACATTCATATCTCAAAACACTCATAAAATGACTTACGCACTGTCAGAACTTCACCGACGATATACCTTTTGGACTGACTGAAAACAAATTTTTTAAGCATACTTAATTATAATTATCTATTTGTAAGTTATTACTTATTTGCGATTATCAAGTTCTAGGAAAGCCAAATGTTTTAATGAATATTAAATTATTATTTTTGAATAAATTACAAATGAAAAGAGGGACCTATGATCTGATGACGGTAGCTGCAGGAAAGTTGCTAGAGGATTTAGGAATCTGTGTGTAGGGAACTAAGGAACTTACGTCCTTCTCTAAATTTTCCGCAATATCCTGTAACTTGAACAGCTAACTGGTCTGATTCTTGGGTCTGGCCTGTATAGATTGTTGTTTTGTATAATTTTAAATTTTTAACTGAGTAAAAGGATCTCAATTGTTTTAACAAACTACTTAATTGAAAAAATCTCGACACTTGCCTGAATGGTTTACTATCGATCATGTACTGATAATTAATCTAGTTGACTTTTGTATTTATATGTACCTACTTATATGAATTACATTTAGATTTTATATATTTATTGATACTCATAGAAATATTGATTTTATTAGTCATAATTATTATAGTTTTAATAAAATTATAATGGTTTTATTAATTTCCATCTTTTGAATTGAATGGGTGTATGTTATGAAAAAGTATTTAGCACGTATAACAGGGTTAATAAGTACTTCAACGAATTAAATACTTATAATTACCTATACAAGTACAACATCATTATTTATTTACACGCCACATAATCGTTACATATTAAAGCTTTTAAATTTATTGCAGAGCTTTTTAATCATGCCCTAGTGAGCACGCAATAGTTTAGTACAAGTTATAGTAATAAATCACCAAGTTAGTAAGTTTAGTGTAGTAAATTGTTTGGAGTAACGCCTTGTCACGAAAATGCGGGGTGCTGAAGTTGTTCAACGTCTCAAGAAGAGATTTATATTCTTCGGACGCAACAGCGGCGTACATGGTCTGCATTATGTGTTTGAGGCCGACAGAACTCTGCTTTCCAGGTATAACTTTACATATCCTTGGTTTCCTAATACTTATCTTAGACCGGCTTAGGATTACCTCCATCTGCGAAGCAGTAATGCTCGAGAAGGGGGAGGCGGAACGCGTGAGGGAGAGGCAGGGTTCGCGCCCTCACGCCCCTAGTCGCCGCAGGAGACGCCCCGGGCATCGGGAGTCGCAAGCCGATTTTCGGCCACCGTAGGCGCGGGCCTGCGGACGATGAGCAATGGGTAGCTCGCCGTCCGATAAGGACCAGCAGGCCCGGGTCGACGGCGCGTTGTGTTCTACGCGCGCCTCAAAGAGATGTCAGCACGAATTGACGGGGTCCATTAGGGCCATTAATGCCTGCCAGGGTTGCGAGTTTGTCTGAAAGGGATATCGTGGCCCTGGCACACAGGCAACGGAAGGAACACGGGTGGGTTTTAGTCAGTAAAAGTCTGACACGCCCTCCCGCTCCGCCCAAAGTGGGAGAACTTATTCGATAATTTCCCACCAAAAAAAAAAAAAGACAGGCTTAGCATATTACATGCTCTTTTGTAATTTATACCAGACTTTGGATTTCCGGTAACAGATAATGCAGATAAGATAGGATAGAAGCGAGCTCGATGGTGTAATAACACTTTTTGGCTCCATATCACGTATAATTCGGAAACTGATCTTCATAATATCATAATTTGTGTCTTTCCCACATAGCTTCGTTCCTTAGTTACCTTTAGTAATTTAATTTGTATGTAGATCAAGGAATCTTTGCAGATTCAAAGGAGTACGGTAAGGTTTATACCACTTATTAAATCTGGGGACAGTAAAGACACCAATAACTATAGACCAGTATCCGTGTTGCCAGTTTTCAGCAAAGTGTTTGAAAAGGTAATGCCCAATCAAATGTTCCCTATCATCGATTATGGTGATGTGTGCTACTATGACCTGAATGCAGATCTCCTCGACAAACTTGACCGTCTTCTAAATAACTGCATTCGAATCGTTTTCAATCTGCGTAAATATGATCATATCTCTGTGCATCGGTCGCTTCTAAAGTGGTTGCCCATACGCCAGCGCAGAGAGCAAAGGGCGCTAACCACCTTGTTTTCATTTCTTGACTCTCCCTCTTCCCCTAGTTATCTAGCCCCCCACTTTCAGTTTATTTGCACCAACCATAATAAAAAATTACGTTCATCTCACAATCGTCTTCTGCAATGTCCCACTCACCGCACAGACTTAATTCACTCTTCCTTTTTCGTTCAGTCTATCTCTCTGTGGAATGCGCTTCCCCAGGAAATCAGGATGGCAACCAACCGATTATCCTTTAAAGTTAAAATTCGCGAGCACATTCGCAAGAAGTTGGCAGTATCATCACAACGGTAATGTTTTCCCATTGTTTGTCTTAATTATTTTAATATATTTATTTGTACATAGATTTATATATATAATCAGGTTTATATATTATATTTATAGTTTTAATAGGTATATGTATAAGATCTTTATATTTAAATAATATTATTTTATTCCTCAATTCTCACTATTGCAACTACCACTGTTTGTGTTTGTATCGCCCAAAGGTTGACAGGTAGAAAATGCCTATGGCATTAAGTCCGCCTCTGTACATTTCTGTGCTTAAAGTATTAAATAAATAAAATAAATGTCAATCATTTGAACACCAACAAAATCTTGCACGATTAAGCTGTATGGTTTCACCGAAGGACGTTGTACGACTGAAAGGCTACGCAGTCAAATGCCTTGGATAGGTTTACGACTGTCTATCTGACCTCCACAACCCAGTTTTACTAGGTAATAGGATACCCCTGGTTGTTAGACTTTCGGGCTTCTGACGACCCGTAACGATTGTCAAAGATCCACAAATAACAGACCTCTAAGGTGACACCGGTGTCATTAAAACACATATTTACAGCTTGGGAAGAGGCCCTAGATATCATAGAAATCTTTTGTGACCTCTCCAAGGCAATAATTATAACTCTTGATATGTGAGCATTACGGAATAGGAAAACTTGCGCTCAGTTTAGTGACATCATATTTGAATGATAGACATTAGCAAGTTCAAATAAATGACATCAATTCTCGGGGCTCAAACGAAAAAATGGGGGTTCTACAAGCCTCTATATTGGGTCCTTTCCTCTTTTTAGTATATATTAATGATCTACCCATATATTATTAAAAACCAACCACAAAATAGCTGACGATACTTCCTTGATTTTTGATCAAGGAAGTATCGTCAACAAATTTTGTGGTTGCAGGTTCAAAATTGGTTCACTGCTAATAATTTTTGTATTAAATGGCAAAAATAACAAAGTGCATAAGATTTTTTGCCGTATGTCAAACGTAGTGATTGTGACATAGAATTGAATAAAGAGAAATTAGAATTCATCGATAAAACTGTTTTCCTAGGTATCATGCTCGACTCCAGGCCCAAGGCTTTATAGGGGGGCGGCTAAGTTCAGCAGCATATGCTGTTAGAAAAATCCGTCAATTTACTGATGTAGATACCGCGAGGCTAGTCTATTTTAGTTGCTTTCATAGTACCATGTCTTACGGTATTTCACTATGTTCCAGACGGGCTGCAAACACCAAATTCTATTTTTATTCTGCAGAAAAGGGCTCTCAGAGCCATATATAACCTCTGCAGGCGCGATTCTCTAAGGGCACTGTTTAAAGATATCAATATATATATATCATGATACCTAGGATATATATATATATATATATATCACATCAATATCTATGAACCACCATGTAATCATGTATTACCTACGTTAGGAAAAATCTCCATCTCTTTCTTAAAAGAAGTGAAAGACATCATTTTATAACACTTAAAATAGCCCGACGTTTAAACTGAACGATGTCGTTCGGTGACTGTACTCCCCATGGACAATTTAGGCAAGATTTTTTTTTGGCAATGTAGTCTCCTTGGACGAGTGAGTGTATAAGTTGGAAGATTAATTCGCTGACAAAAATGCTTGGCCCAATGCTGGTCTTGCTCGCGGCGCATAAACCAGTTGACTGGCATTGGAAAATATTGTTAGAGCTACTGAAGATCGTAAGACTATCTTTGCATTGCAGCATTGTATAGATTCAATCTTTTGATAATTGCATAGTACATGTGTGAGTAGTGTGTACTAGCTACCGTTTACTGGGTACATCTTTCATTAACTTGAAGGTGCCCTGGCAGTTGAAATACATATCATGATCCTCAAATGTCTCGCTAAATGGTGTTGGTGTCATGTTTGTGAACGGACGCCGTCAGTTGGGACTGGGTCATCTCTTAGCTGCCAAGGCATACTTTTTTATATTGTTTACTGTGGACGTTTTCAACGTGCACGTCTTTCTACATCCTTTTCACTTATACCATTTCAACGTGAATGATGTACTTAACCAATACTTTGTAACAATTTTTAATTGAAAGTGTTTCCGTGGAGTTTTTTGCCCATTCTTTTCCATAGTTACCTATGAAAAGAATGGAGCAGTGGTGGCTCAGTGGTAACGGCTGCGACTTACGAGTTGAAGGTCGCAGGTTCGAACCCAAGCAGGCACTTTACTTTGTGTAAATTAATTCATCACCACTGCTCTAACAAACGGTGAAGGAAAACATCGTGAGGAAACCGGCATGTCCTAGAACCAAAAATTCGAAGACATGTGACATCCACCAACCCGCACTGGGCCCGCGTGGTGGATTATGGCCCACACCCTCTCACAGAGAGGAGGCCTGTGTCCCAGCAGTGGGAACATAACAGGCTGATTATGCTATGAAAAGAACGGGCAAGAAACAACCTACTACGCTTTGGAATGACAATTCAAAAGTGCCTGGAATTGGTTTAATTGAAATAAATGCTTTTAGTTTGAGTACGGGATTAGTTCCACATGCCTTTCTTTGATCCAGGTTATTCTGGCTGTTTACTCTGATAGCGTCTCTGGGTTGCCTCTATCTGATGATGCAACACGCAGCGGAGCTTGGCGTGGAGGTGAACTTCACCCCTGACACCCGCTACTTGAACTGGACCACTACGTTCCCAGGAGTTACACTGTGTGAAGAACATGCCACTAAGTTTGCCTTACGGAGATTTGCTGAGATGTATCGTAAGTAAAAGAGATAATAGAGATTTATATTAATTGTTCTCGTTCTTTGGCCAAAGAATTAGCATTGCCATTCAACGTGGCAATGCTGCCAGTCTTTTGGGCACGTTTCCGGATGACAACGATGCGGAAGAGTACCTACGTCGACGCTTCAGTGTCCTTTTTTGTATATTTTTTTTAAGTCGTTACTACCTAGTGTAAACACACACCGGCAAATTTAGCGGAAAATAATTTTTGTATGTTCCGCTAAATGTGCCGGTGCCGCGGTGTGTGTAGTTAGTTAGTGATGTATTGTATAAAATAATTTGAATAAATGTTAGTATTACTTGTTGATCGTCGACTGTAGAAGTGTAGTCACCGCCGGCGAGTAGTCGTTTGTCGCAGTGACAAGAGCTATCAAAGAGAGTATTCGCTCAGTGACGCTCGCTTGGCGGTCAGAACACTCGCTGCACTAGATGCTGGGTACAGTCAGCGACTTCATTACCTGACGTTTCGTAAACATGTTATGTGCGCTAAGTGAGGTGTAGTTTGGTTGAAATGGGTTGTGAATGTGTGCATGTGTGTGCGGAGCGAGGTGTAGTTTTGACATGGCTTCACTGTATTGTTCGCAGCGCTGACTTGGTTTTTTATTTGATTGATTTATTTGATTTGTTTTTTAAAAAACGTTGCCCCACTCAGGAATTTCTCCTGTATTGTGGGTGCGTTTACAAAGTTTTGAAAGGGATGTAAGTAACTTTGAGTTAATAGTTCATTGACAACAAGGACACCAAATTTTTTATTAGAATTCTGTCAAAGATTTATCGGTTAAGACTAAGTGAGAATAGGCCTACCTGTGTTTATTGAAATGTATTTTCCCATTCGTTACTAATTGCGGTTAGTGCAAGCCATTTAATGCAAAATTTCCTTTAGGGGGACCTTCGCATTGATAAGTACTTATGGGCAATCTTGACACAAATGCGTCATTAATAATTAGATTTTGCGGTTTCTGTGTTAATTATTCACATTGCTGCGGTTCTAATTATTTACCTACTGTTGAATAGTAGGTAAATAATTAGTAAACAGTAAACAGGTCGAACTGTTGATTCATATGTAGATAATTGTTGCTCATTATAATACCTTATTGAGATAATTACCTATGCAAACTGCACGTTTAATTATGTTTTATGTTAAACAGCGCAGTTTTGCATTCTCATCCTTACAACTTCAACTACAATGTTAATGTTTAAAGTTAGTAACTTTGGAAGTCTGCTTTAAGGCGACGATAACCGACTTTTAATTATTTTATACTGAAGATGACGTCTAAACGAGTAGTGTTAATGATTTGAAAAAAATATATATGTTAAATTACAGCATTTTTTCAATAATTTAATATGTGAATATTTTAGATTATGTTTATATTACATAGTGAAATTAATTTGTAAAGTTATGTCTAACGCGGACAAAAAACTGAGAATGGCGCAAAATCTACCAAGCGTATTTTTCTGAAACCTTCACCAATTTAAAGATTATTTCATTATTAATCTTTTAGTATACGCGTTTTATTAAAATACCTTTTGTTTTGTGTACAATAAATTAATAATGCGTCAAATGGACAGCGCTCCTTGATGGGCGAATTCTATTACTGGCTGAACGAACGACGCGTTGCGTGAGCCCAGTACAGAACACGCAAGATAATTACTCAATGTCACTGGCATATATCTCCGTCTTAAGTCATACTGCAACTCTTTCATGTTAGCGAAGCACGTAAATAAAACCTAATAAAGAATAATTTATTGGATTTAATCGAATAATATAAATTAAATTAATAAAAAAAAAAAAAACAATTACAAAGGACAAATAGATACATGTTATTGGAGATCACCTATTGCTTGTGTTAGGAGATTAATTTTCAACATGGCATAGGGACGATAAGGGTTCAATGGCTTCAACATTCAGTGGATATTTTTACATGTCGTGTAGTTGCTGTGCTCTTGATTAATGAATGTCAAACTCTAACTAAAATTAAAATCTAAAACAAACTTTGTAGGGGTTACAAAACTGTCCCGCAACTATACACGGTCAAATTAAAGTGGTGTAGACGTGATGGGTATCAATTCAATTCAATTTCAAACCAATTTATCGATATCTAAAGAAAATAATAATAAAATAAAAACAAAACATTTTTTTTGTGGTCAACGCTGGTTGTGTTGTTCCTTGAAATATCTTTTGAGAAAAACTGTTTTCTTTAGTTTTATCGTGTTAACCCTGATAGCACACACACAGCACAGCACATCTCCGCCGCGAAACCATAGCAGCGAAACCGCAGTAGTTCGTATGAGCAGCGCAGACGCCGCGACACCGCGACGAGTGCTTTGCATTGACGCGGCGTTTCTTCTGCAGTTAATTGAACGCTGCGCTAGCGTCACACAATTTCATTGTCGTTTCGTTATTATCATGAACAAAATGGATTCCGATGAGGAAACTCTATAGTTGGCTTATGCGTCGCGCACGCTACACAGCGTACTTATGTGCCCCAACAGAAACGCTGCGACAACACGAGGCACACGTCGCGTTGTCGCGGCGTCTGAGCTGCGCATAAGTTCATCGAAGGCCTATGCTGGACAAACGCTACTGTGAAGGGGCTTTTAGATATCGATACCCATCACGTCTGTGAAGTTTACACACAAAAAACAGTTTTTTTTTTATTGATATTTCAACTGATTACACTAACTGCGGTTGATCCTGTATAATGATTACTTATCTTTTGTCAACTTTGTCCATGTCACAGATAAATAATTAGGATAATACTATCCATGTTACAAATTAAAAAGATCACTATGAATTAATGGGCTAAAGGCTTCTACATACCGGGGCGACTTGTCGCGCGACGCGATACGACACAAAGGCACCGCTCGTCCCGCGACACGCGGGGCCTTTGTGCCGTGTCGCGTCGCGCGACAAGTCGCGCTGGTATGTAGAAGCCTTAACGCTAAAAAACCATTCCCAAACAGAGTTCTACAGTTGAGCTCTCTTTCACAAATGAACCCCTCTATACTTGTCAAAAAGTAAAAGGCCCGTTTTGACATTTAACTTGAATCGATTATCGTGAGTATCGAGTACCTAGTCGTATGATTACTTCGGTCGCACGCAATGGTCAATCGCGACGTAACTAGTGAAGTAACCATACGACTCGGTACTCGATACTCACGATAAATCGATTCAAGTTAAATGTCAAAACAGGCCTATTATTTTTTGACAACTTTAGTTCCAAACTTTGGTCAAAGTACAGTCAGCATATCAATTTAAACCAAACTGTCAAATTTTGTCATTCGATTTTGAACTTAACCTTCAACATTTTAAAGTTTACAATCATTTGGAGAAATATGACAGTTTGGTATACACTGATGTGCTGGCGACTGTACCTACCTAATGATTAACGTCTGCATAATCCATATATTATTTTAAGCAACGTAGGTAGATAAATAAATGGGTACGGTCTATAAGGTGTATCTATTCATACACGAAATCTCTTAAGGGGTCATTGTACTCATCATTATGAATAACTTTAACTATGGGACCAAACCTGCAATCACGAAAAAAAAATCAGCTGTTCCCTACATTTATGTTCGCATAACTCGTCAAAATGTAGGGAACTGCTGATTTTTTTTTCGCGAATTCAAGTTTGGTCCCTTAATGAAAGTTGTTCATAATGATGAATACAATGACCCCTCAAGAGATTTCGTGTATGAATAGATACACCTTAAAGACCGTACCCATTTATTTATGTACCTACGTTGCTTAAAATAATATATGGATTATGTAAAGCAATAAGTATTAAACATATAATATATAAGGTGTATCTTATGAATAGATACACCTTATACAGCGTGGTACGGAAAGGGTATATACATATCAAAGGCACGGATTCTTTTGGTGATAACAAACTGCATGGCAACATTTTTTTAATAATACCTACATAATTATAAAGTTAAGAATAATTTAACTAATAAAAATCAAATGTTTCCAATTGAATTATACACATCACTAGACCAACTCAGCTTATCGGTACACGTTTTAGTCCATTCGTTTGATCCCGCCGCCAATCGTGCCGCCCGCGCCGCCGCGTGTCGGTGCGGCGCCCGCCGTGTCGCAGAGCTGTGGCAGGTGTGTGTGTGTACTAAGCGCACAGACACAGATAATGGATAATGATCCTCGTAGTGCGGTGACACGTTTGTTGTGATTTAAATTTAATAAACTACAGAAATAAAAAAAATATCGAACATTTTCAAAGTTATTCTTTTTGAGGTGAAATTTTTTACAGAGATTCTGAAACAGATGCACTCTTCAACCAGTTTGTATGGATATACCCTTTCCGTAACACGCTGTATATTATTGTTTAATACTTATTGCTAGGTAGCAAAATTGATATTTGGCGTCTTTTCATACTTTAGCGGACCTCCTTGATCCCCTGAACTACGATCACCGGCGGTATTTAACGGACGTACTTTTTGCTCGCGGAGAGTGCAGCAGCACGCAATGTGCTCCATGCGGCACCACTGTTCCTTGCGATGTGCCATGGAGGAGTGTCATCGAACATGTAAGAAGACCTATCTAATAATTATGTGATCTATTTATCCATCACTAGCTTCTGCCCGCGACTTCGTTCGCGTGGAAGTCGTTCCCGTACCACAGGTTTGCAAAGCATTCGTCGGTGCACTAAACTATTGGCTTTGTTGAAAGTTAACTAAAATAGCCGTTCATAAATATGTCATGATTGACTGCTTAGCTCCATAAAGATACAGCGTGATGATAATCATTTAAAAGGGTATATCTGTAACTACCGGCAATATTGTAACCTTTTGGCTCGTCTTTTTACAATTTGCTGTAAACCATAGAGGAATACAAACATAATGCAATATTGCTCATCCCCCCATAGTAAATAGCGTGATAATATATATAGCTTTCCGGCTGACCAGACTTATAGGGAATATACAATATGCAAAATTAGAACAGACTACCGGGTAGAATTTGCGTGGATTCTTTTCGACTTGTTAGGCAAACATTATGATAGTTCGGCTAATATGATTGATATAAATATAACTTATAACCTATAGCACTCTGGAATAATGTAGCTTTGTACCAGTGAAAACACTTTTAGAATTGGATCATTAGTTCCTTAGATTACCCCCTACATAAATACAAACTTACAAACAAATTTTACCTGTTTATAATATAAGTATAGATTGGTATCTGACTAAGTAAGGGTAGTGCCAGCTTTGTCTATAGCCGGAATTACATCTCGAAACTAGGTGCACAAACTTAGTTATTAATTGAACTAAACTCAGGCCAACGATACGAGATAAATACATAAAATTGCAGTTTATACAAATATCAACTTTATACATAAGTAATCAATCTAAGGTGATTTTTGAATGAAAAAACTATTTTTATACGTCATAAAATAATTTTAGTTGCAATGGAAACTGAGCGATACACAACATTTATCTCGTCTCGTTGATATAAATGAATAACTAAGTTTGCGCAACCAGTTTCGTAATGTAATGTAATTCCGGCTTATCGATAGGTAGATGCGCTAAGGTAGCCCACGAATATCAAATTTTCTTACTTTTTTGCAATTTAGGTCAGTGTCAGGGTTGTATCTTGATCAAAATATGATTAGCGACCATAACAAATAATTATGTATTTACAGAATTATAAAATCATCAGAAAGATTAATAAATTCACACTGCGTAATATGCTTTTGGTTTCCCTTTCTCTCATACTCGCTCACACAGACACACACACACCCACACACACCCCCACACACCCCCACACAAATTCACACACACACATACACACACAATAATGCATTGGGTATCTGAGATTATGAATTCAAGTACCTAATTAATTATTATAATTGTAATTAAGTATTTTTTTAATTCTCTAGTTCTAGTTTTGTTATTTTTTTACCTACTTAGTTAAATTCTGATAATAACAGGCTTTGTATGTTGTACACATAGTTATGGAAGAGGGAGGTCTTCTGTTACAGGTATCTCTATACATAAAAGAAGGCCTCTACGACTTATTTGTTAAAACCTGTTGATTATGAAATAAAAAACTTATAAACTTAATGATTTACATCGTAGGCTTTTTTGTAGTATTCTTTAACTTCCGAATGACTAACTATTGTGGTACTATTATAACACTACCAAAAAATATTGCAATAATAAAAAATAGGTTAAAAATATGAATAGAAATAATATAGCTATTACGCACCTTCACATTATCAAGGAAGTTATTCATCACCCCACCAGGTACACAAAAGCTGCTCAGAAATGGTATCCGACTGCAGTTACAATGATGTTGTATTTCCATGTTGCGAATATTTTCGTTCAGTGGACTCCGAGTACGGGCCTTGCTTCTCCTTCAACACATTACAGCACAAGTGAGCTATCTAATCTGTGTACAATGATAAGATAATCGTACGGCTGATACGGACGCCTAATTACGGAATATTGTTTGATATTTATTTCAGGGGAGAAAATAGTTTGTTTGTTGTGAACATGACTACTGGACCTGGGGTACTGATGTTTCGCTTGCTCTCGAATGCCGAAGTAAGTGATTTGCGAGGGTACATTTTTCTGGTCTCGCTTGAAAACTTTTCTAGGACTCCATTTGAATTCGCAGACTGTTGTCGCTTGCCTTAGTTCAGAAAACTAGGGTTCTTTGCTGGTTCAAATCATTTATTACGCTACAGCTACATTGTCACGACAAAGCGGATTACACTTCGCGCGATAGACGTTGTGGTCGCGTCGAGCGGTGTGCGAGAGAGCATGTGAAGTGTAGTTTGCCTTATCGCGACAATGTGGGCGCAGTATAATGCTACGGCTACATTGTCGCGATAACGTGAACTACACTTCGCTCGCTCTCAGTTGTACAGCGAGTCGTCGAGCTGTGTGCGACAGAGCAGCCGCGAAGTGTAGTTCGCCTCATCGCGACAATGTAGCCGTAGCATTAGTGTGATATTTGGCATAATACGCATCAAACTTCATGGCGGCTCTTGAAGTGCGCTACACGCTGCACGGTACCGCACCCCTCACCCTCGCTAACACGTGAATTCGTTTGCACAGCGACTCGCCTCTTGATCAGAGCCGTCATATAGTTTGAATCGGGCTGTAACAGGTCTTATAAAATATGACTTGATCAAAAATATACCTATTGGGCTGACATTATGTCACACTCATTAATTCATAATATTTTAAGAAATACTTTAATACGCTTTGATCAAAATCAGTGTTAACACCTCAAACTTCACTCCTAACAATTGCTCTATTGAATACCACCCTGTCTAAAACTCGAAGATAGTTGGCTTAAAATCATCTGGAAAAATTGGAACAAGGACATGGCTGTTTGATTAATTCATTTCCATTCTAGGTATCCATCCACAGTCCAGAAGAGTTATCAACGAACAACTTGGACGTGAAGCTAAAGCACATCATTCACACGTACAGTGAGAACCGAGTGCAAGTACTGTTCTCTGTGGTGGAGATCGTGAACGATGTCCAGCTGCAGCGAGAGAGTATCGAGGTTAGAGGGTGCCGCTACCTGCATGAAGTACCTGATGATCCGCTTCATACTTATCCGGTAACCATGATTTATGGAATGGTAATTGGTACTAAATTGAAAGCATGAAACGCATTCAACGTAGTTCATAATCCCTAGCAATTTTGAAGATTGACGTCTCTTCATGGCAATCTATCCATCGTGCATCATCCGATTATGGTGCTAGCTTGATTCAGAAAAAAATTGACTTTTTAGCCTTCTATCGATTAAACTAAACCATTACAGAATTCATGTACATTTTACCAAACCTTTCTGTTATCAATAGTTTAGAATCTAACCAATCAGTTTGTCTTGTCAAAGACAAAGACATTTATTTGTCAGTTAGGGTAGGTACAAAGTTGGTTAGTACAGTTATGTCATGAACACATCCTCTGCTACAAGCGGCATACAATTATTTATTACACATACGATAATTACAACACATGGGCATAAAATGTAACTTATATACCTAATATACTATACTCTAATAAACAATACAACATACTTACTTGTAAATGAATGACGCTCGACGATCCATCATAGTTCCTGTACCAAAAATGTTCTATGTTCAACTATGATATTCTCAGGTATACTCTTACGGAGCCTGTCGGCTAGCTCAAACCACTAAGGAGTTCTATCAACATTGTGGATGTGTACACCCTGCACGAGATCTTACCTGTAAGTATGGCAGCGCCTGTGAAAAGCATATGATCGTGTAGCCATTTAAAGCGGTGTATTGATAGCGCTGCGGCTTAGGCGTTGAAGCATCTTGCCAGGGTTGTGAGTTTGTCTGAAAGGGATATCGTGGCGCTGGCACATAGGCAACTGAAGGAACACGCGTGGGTTTTAGTCAGTAAAAGTCTGACACGCCCTCCGCCCAGAGCGGGAGAAATTATTTGATAATTTGACACAAAAAAAAAAAGGCGCTGAAGCATCGTTAAAGTTAGTTAGATAATATAAAGTTTGTTAGACCAGCAGCACTTTGTAAACACAACACTTACGGAATGAAATAGTTAAAAAATTAAGTTCTTACTGCGATGGTTTTGAAACATTATTTTATTACAGACGAGAAAATGTTCTGCAATTACACTGGAATTAACTGTTGGAATGCATATGAAGGTAGACGTATACACAAACGTAATTTTTTACATCAAAGTCAATGTGCTTTATTAACTGGATGTTTAATTTTCAGCTCACAAAATTAAAGTAGGTGTAGATAAGAATGCTAAAGAAGACTGCGTTCCTTCATGTGTCGAGAGTGAACTCAAAACTATACATTATGCAAAGTAGGTATATTTCCAACATATTAATTCCTAGATATTTTTCGTTTCTACTATTCTGTTTTACTATATGCTAACTGTATTATAGGATCTCTAATGGTCGGAACGGAACGCTATCCAAAAATATATTATATACTTTATGATAGAATTTCCAATGTTTCCTTGGCGTATTCCAAAAAGATCATGTTTCATGAGTTTAAAACTTTTAATTGTTACAGGAGATGGGTAAAGGATCACTCCGGTGTAGGTACTCTCGTGGAAGTAAAAATAGTCTCACTGCCTACACTACGGTACCAGAGGAATTTGATACGAGACAATTTGGATTTAGTTGGTCAGTTTCACCTGTTTTTCTTTGTTTTCGTTTTAGCACATTTGTGTGAAAGTTTAGAACCTATCCCAACATAGCCATTGGTCAACTGTCAACTTATCGCATTCTTTTACTACATTTTCTTATCAGTTATCACATCTCTTATTATTTCAGTGGCTGTTGGAGGTATCGTTGGACTATTCTTCAGTGCTTCGGTCTTGAGCTTGCTGGAAGTCTTTTATCTTATTATGCGACCACCAAGCAATCTATAAAATAAAACATATCCACAATAGAAGAAATAATTATTTTTGATTTACCCTACTAAATATATTATTATCGTATCATACACACCACAACACGCTGGTTGCTAGCATATCCGAGACTCTATCGTTATAGCAACGGCTAATGTTTTGTCGATAAGCAAAGCGTTGTTAGCGATTACTTCCTATCAGTTTACTAAAGTGAAAAAAAAGAGAATAAATTGGTCAAAATAGTTTTTATAAAAGCATTTAGAAGCCATGGGTAATACTGAAAGTAATGTAACTAGTGGTGTTAAGAAGCAAGCAGGGACTTCGCAGCAGAAGTTGTACAAACTCGTCGATATCAAAGGTAAGACAGCATTGATTTAATTAACGTAAATGTTCGATCTGTATGAGGAGTAAATGGTAAACTTATGATCAAGATTTTGGTCTAAATAAGTACATTTACTAATCAGAGCGAGTGGTAGAAGGAGGAAGTGAGGTAAAGAATGGTCAAAACGATGTATGTGGTAATAAAAGAGAAGAATATCCAATGCTAAGAATTAATGAGCTTGATGACATTTAACATTCTATATCATCAGGTGGTGGTCTCTTAGTAGACATGATGAAGCGGGCTCTCCAGAACAAGCAGTACGCAGAGATAGACCACGCGATAAAGACGAAGGTGGAGCCCTTTCTGTACAACAAGGGCAAAGGCCGATACATACCCGTCTCGCATCTAGTACTACTCAGGAACAAGGAGAGGTCCAGACATAAGTTGGTAAGACACACTCATTTGTAGCAAGGTATACAAATTTATCCATTTAAATAAAATGTATTATCTTAGATAGTTCTCTTTTGATACCTGTTCGTAAGCACAAGCGTTGGTAGTCCCCAGCGCTTGTGCTTGTTCGCTTGTGTACAATTTCAAAACAGACGACTGTCATCTGTTTTGAAATTATTGTGATGCTACTGTTTATCACTTATCTTGGATTCATGAAATTACCGCTGGGAAAGGAGAGGGATAATCTAAGTTTGAGAATGACAATGGTGAATCGGTATCGAATGGTTACGAAAATACTCCGATAAAGCATTTTAATAGTCCACTGTGGAGCATTAGCTATCCATATAAATCATTATAATGAAGTGACCCTTGGGGTGCATTTGGCAGATGTATGGTGACCGCAGTATCGATCATTGACCTACTAATGCATCGTTTGCTGGGAATCACTGAAGTCTTGTTCCGATAAAAAACTGCTGTTGCATACATTTTGGTACATATTTACACACATATTGCACTTTTGTAAGGAAAAAAAAACTGAGTGCGTGTCGAACCATGCACAGTGAAGGGTTCCGTAGTAGAGATGAATTTATCCCAAAAACAAGCTTATCATACTACTTGAAAAACGTTCTCCAATCGATATACAACCCGGTCAATTTTCCAATTGCAAATGTCAGTCTGTAATCGCATTTTATGTGTGATAATTTAAAACCACAAATTAACGATTTTCGGACTTTTTCCTTAACTTGTGCTATGAGACCTTACTTCTTGCCAAATTTTACGATTTTAGGTCAGAGGGAAGTATCCTATACGTTTTGATTTTTTGCGAGTATCAAAATATTATATGTCGCATAAATCGCCGTATATTTCATTACGTTGACTTCGAAGGTTGATTTTTTTAGTTCCAAGGGACCGTAGATCCACGTATTTGATAAATTATAGGTATCATATTAAAGTTTTTTTTATTATGGTACCTAATTGTCTTTAGTTTTATATTCATCAGTTAAAGTTGGTCCAAGCACTTTGTTGGCTTTATTGTTTATCGAAACAATACGAGATGACTTACCTTTTTCAGTTGCCTCCTTTGCGGAGTATGGAGAACCCTGATGATGAATTTGATGTGGAAAAGGACTGGCCCTTTGTCACTCAGGAGGAGTACGATGCCAACCCGTCTGGATTCAGGGAACTCTGTTGGGATCTCAAGGTAACAAACAAAAGTGAAAATGATAAACAAGAAAATGTATCAAACGTTTTGTTACATTTACACAAACGGAGTTTCCGTTTGAGAAATTACTTTTCGTCAAAGAAATCTTGTATTATCTGCGCATAATCAGCGTTCCCACTGGTGGGATATAGGCCTCCACTCTGAGAGTGAGTGGGCCATACTCCACGACGCGGGCCCAGTATTGGTGGATGTCACATGTCTTTGAATTTTCACAATGTTTTCTTCAATGACGTATTATAAATAGACGCGTCATACACGAACATTAGTGCACTCAGAAAAAGCGTAAGCCAGTATTGTAGCTACATACTTGCATACAATCATACAGCGCGTGAAGAAAAGGAAAGGCCTATACCGATATCTGTTGTTAGAAAGAGATGAACATACATATTTAGTTACGTCACTAGCTGCTGCATGTTCATTGGCGCGTACGTACTTAATAATAATAATTATTGTAAATGTAGGTAACGCATCTAAAGGTAATACATCATTGGTTTTTCTTCACCGTTTTGAGAGCAGTGGTGATTATATAAATTACAAAAAGTAAAGCGCCTGCCTGTACCCTAATTGCGTAAAACAGTTTGAATTGAAAACGGAACGATTGTGAAGTATATTGCTAATCCATTGCTTCTTATGTAGGAAAAAATGTCTGCTCAAAAACGTAAATAACGCAATGAATGTTGTTGAACTGTCAAATTGAAACCTATTCCTACTGATAGTGTGTTACGCAGTTAGCACTCTGGTTCCAACCCACGACCTACAACTTCTAAGTCGGGGCCGTTACCACATGGCCACCACTGCTCTCTTATAATATCTGAAGGGTCTTAAATAGTAGTTAATCCTACGGCATATTCCTCTTCAAGGAAATGAGAGAAAAATAAAGAAAGCAATAACTTGTAGACCAACGTCGAAATTAGAAAATAAAATATACAGGCTGTTTGGTGCATCGTGTGCCAAAAAGGTGTTAAAAGATTTTTATGGCATGTGGCACATCAGCAAGAGAATAGGCTAGAGAATTAATGAGGGAGTTGGAAGATCCCGGTCGCTTTTGGTTTTTTTTTCGTAGCCATGTCAACAGCTGTAACATGTATAGCTTTTAATTAAGTTTTACCTTTGCGAGTAAATAAAAAAAAACTAGATGACTAATGTCACTAATTTTGTATTTCAAAGTACTTACTCTAAAACAATACATATCAAAAAACAATTAAAATTCAGAGTCTACACCTTATACTTTTTTTAAAATTTGTATTTGAATGTAAAATTTGGGTCTTTTTTATAAAAAAAATGTATCAACCTTTTATTGTTTTATTAAACAATAAAAAGTCGATAAAAAAAATCCACAGGGCATGGGAGGTGTTAAGGGGTCTGAAAGGCTAGCAGATGACCCCTTCAGTCGACCATTTCAATTTGGCACACGATGCACCAAACATCCTGTATAACTTTGAAGACTAATTCTCATTCATAGTAAGCTTAATCAGCAGCTTATTCGTGTTAACCTTTGTATGCAGGAGCGGGGCGCTGTGGGAGAAACAATCCTCCATCTATGTCTGCTGAACGCCTCTTCGCTGTTGGCTAACCTGGCTAAAAGACTGCTGCGGTTCTATCCTAAGCTGATCAACGACGTTTACATGGGTGACGAGTATTATGGTAAGTAAAGCAATCTGTAATGCGGTTATCGTAGGTAGTTATTATGTTGATTGGTGGATCATTGTGTTAACTCAGTATACACCGTGGCATTTTAATCGTCTTACAACGGCAGCCCACTTCATGTCTCCAATGACTACTAATCATTCATGAAAGTAAAAAAAATATTTCCGTTTGGTGCCGGACGTAAAGAATAGCACTATCCCATTTCTTCCCGTGGGTGTCGTAAGAGGCGACTAACGGACTAACTAGAGAGAATGGGCAGCAGCGTTCGATCTCTATGCATTTTTAAACCCATACTGCGATTGCCAACCCGCCGGCCAAGCGTGGCCGATTATGTCAAACCCCCCCTTTGGGGGAGGCCTATGTCCAGCAGTGGACGTCTTTCGGCTGAAATGATGATGATGAGGTTAGAACAGTGGCCATTAACGCCAGATGCACTCTATTGTTGGTAAATTCAGTTACCAAAACAAAAACTAGATGCTAGTTTAAAAACTAACAACTGACTATTAAGCTGAGTGTACGACTGATTATCGGAGATAAGTTGAATCGCTGATGAGCCCTGTCGGCGAATAGTCCTGTCGGCGAAGTGTCTTGTTGGCGAAGAGTCCCGTCGAAGTAAAGTCTTGTCGGTGTTCAGTCTGTCGGCGTAGTGTCTGTCGGCGTTTAGTCGTACACTCCTTACTTATATTGTATCCTTCACAGCCGTATGATGAAAGTTTATTTTCAGCAAACACTTTTCCCAATGGTTATCCGTGTGCGGTCTCCGCATAAATGTGTGCGTGCGTTTCTCAAGGCCACTTAGGTCTTGTAGTCCTCTTAAGACATATCCTATTGTTCCGACATATTTAAAGACATTAAGATTGAGACCAACATTGCAAAAGTAGACGAAGTCAGGAAATGGTATTTGAGACTAGGTAGGTATTTCAATTAGGTATCTTGTATAGAAAGGATAGAAGTCGAATTAGAGTCATAAAATCCGTAGAATATGATGTCCTACCAAAATATTTGCGAGATTGGCGCCTAGGCGTCTGTGCAAAGTCCGCATGATTTCATTACAAATCCAACAATATAGGATTCATTACTTTTGGATCGCGTAAGAAGTCACGTACGGAATAGATTTGTACTCAAACAGTGCTTACACGAGATATATTGTGCTCGTTTGTGCTTCTCTGTTGGTAATAACGATTGGACCTTGATATTTCATAAGTTTTCTTTGATAAAAGTACATAGTGTAATAATAAAAGCGTTGTTTATTTCTTTCTTACGCTGTTTCAGTAGTTCCGATGATCGTCAAGAAATCTGCTTTTGATATTGGTTATTTTTTTATTGAAATTATTCTTTTAGGAAATTTACCACTAGGTACTCACCGAAACGCTTATTTTAGCAAAATTTCCTGTAGTCAATCTGATAGAGCGCCTGATAATGTCTATCAAAGCCCAAAATTAATCTGACAGTGATTTAACGCTTCCATCCTGTTCATTAATAACTTTAGAAGGTTCTTATCTAAACCCATATTAAAATGAAGGCATTTTCCAATTATTAATGAAAATTATGAGTGATTTTTAGATTTAGATTTTTAGAAACTGAGTTTACCCTATAGAAAATTGGTGGCTGGTAATGACATATGTATCTATCTAGCTGGCCCACCTGAGCCACAGCAACGAAGCCAATGTAGACTGTTAGGATATTGAATGTACTTCTCTAATGTAACGAAAATATTCAATGTACCTCCGCCACTAAGACAGAAATGGCATTTAATGTCGGTTTCTATCCAGCCGGGCCCTCCGTTGTTCCATTGCTTAGAGACTTAATTTTTTTATTGGAGATACTCCTTCCAATGTACTTTTCAAATTATTCATTTATTTTCAAAAACCTAGGATAGTACACCAGAAATTACATTCGTAAGTTTTTTTCTATCCAGCGGGGCCTTTTTTATCCTTAATATTTACAAGTGTAAAATCGCACGCCAAATTAAAGCATTTTCAATGTACTTACGGGGATTAATGCGTTTTTTTAGATGCGATAAGTACATAATTGTATTTTTGAATAATAAACTTATTGCAAAAAATTTACCCATGCGCGAGTTCCGTCAAATTGTGAGTTTCAGTTAACGCATCGGCCAGGCCTGTATCCTAAAGATGGCATCAACTGACTGTTGGTAAGCTGGCTAAGTAAGAAATAACTTTACTTATTGAAAGCGAATTGCATGTAGGGTCAGCAAAATAGTAGTTTATGGAACTCATATCTACATGACACGTGTTATTAATAGGTACACGAGTGTAAAGTATCACACGAGTGTTTTAACACCTATTTATGTGCAGTAGTTTCATACACCACTTTGTCTAAAGTCATACAATTTCATAAAAAAATATGATTTCCTATCGTAATTATGGCACCCAAATTCAACATTCTACCGCGGGGATACGCACCACAGCAGCCGATCAGCTGTTACGATGACGCGCCGCCATTAAAGCCATAGATAATGTAAAATCAGCGGTTGAGCGAATCTAATTTCCACATTATTCTGAATCCAGAATCCAGAAAACAATTGTTTTTTGATTTTTTTTATTTAGTATGAAATTCATATCAATTATTGTTATTGCACTATATCGGTATCACTATTAAGTTATTTTGACCGTCGACGGCAACTAAAACCTATGAATTGAG
Source organism: Tiliacea aurago (assembly GCA_948098905.1). Taxonomy (NCBI): domain Eukaryota; kingdom Metazoa; phylum Arthropoda; class Insecta; order Lepidoptera; family Noctuidae; genus Tiliacea; species Tiliacea aurago. The sequence continues at coordinate 19,553,287 of OX402578.1, read as the reverse complement.
AACTCATTGATAGACTTGTATTTTACTGGAAAAAAGTTATTTTCAAGCATCATATTGTTAGGGAAAATGTGATAAAAAATAACTTTTTAATTTTAGTGCCACGTGGATCAAGTCTGTCAATAAGGTACCTACTATATTGTTGGTTTCATATGTAGAATTTTACGATATGAGAGCAGATGCACGCTTCTAAGTAGGTAGGTATCTTTTGCCAATTAAATTGTGCTGTGGCACTAAAAACCGCCAAACGGCCCAATAAAAAAACTAAATATTATTATGTATTTGTTACCCAAATTAATGTTAACTTGTTGACAAAAGTAAATACAAATTAGTTGCTTTTGTCAATAAGTTAACATTAATTTATATAGGATAAATTGTTTATTTGACTAATATTTTAATAAACAGAATTCACAAAAGGTTTGCAATATGCATAATAAGGCTCCACGCTGAAAAAAGAAAATGTCACATGCGTACAAAAAAAGCATTAAAAGTAATTATTGCCGCATTAGTTTCGTAAATTCAACTCACTGTTTTTTTTGTTACTTTAAATTACTCTGAATATTGAAATTTTAATTTTATACTAAGTACAGAATATTCGAAAATGGCATCAATGCGATTGATTTATCGGATGTTCCAAAACAATTGTTTCTGAATTAAAAGGAAACTTACAAGTTAATATCTATAATTCAATACTGTCCGATAAAGGTGAAATTAGCCATTACGAAGCCTACTGTTTACGTCCAAATGGCAATCTGGAATGTCATGACGATCTGGATACTAAGTAAAGCAAAAGTTCATCAAATATATAAAAAAAACACATAACGTATTACGTAGTTTATGTGAAACAATAGTTTGGATATCAATTTAAAAAAATATACTATGTGAAAATGTATGTATGTGCGTATTCATATTTATCTAACGAAACGTTTTAATGCTGACCTTACTTTTTGTTAACAAAACTATATAAGTTAACAGATCCTTTTTCACCGTAAATTAAGACGTGTATCACAAAAAAGGAATTAATCCCCGTAAGTACATTAAAAATGCTTTAATTTGGCGTGCGATTTACACTTGATTTACAAGGATAAAAAGGGCCCCGCTGGATAGACAAAAACTTAAGAATGTAATTTTTGCTATACTTTCTAAGGTTTATGAAAATAAATGAATAACTTGAAAAGTACATTGGAAGGAGTATCTTTAATAAAATTTTTGAGTGTCTAAGCAATAGAATAACGGAGGGCCCCGCTGGAAAGAAACCGAAATTAAATGCCATTTCTGTCTTAGTGGCGGCGGTACTATCGAGGAATTTCAGGTGTATAGATATGAAATTCCTCGATAGTACATTGAGTATTTTCGTTAGATTAGAGAAGTACATTCAATAAGCTAACAGTCTACGTTGACTTCGTTGCTGTGGCTTAGGTGGGCCAGCTAGATAGAAACATATGGTAATGACTTGGTGGTTGGTGGTTCTATTAATAAATACATCGACATATACATAATCAGCCATGTTCCCACTTATCGTTGCCAGGCGTCCGGATAAAAGCGGACACAGTCAGGCTTTTTCGTTGCTTATGTGGCCAAATTAGAGGGTGTCCGGCCTGTCCGGCTTTTTTAGGCTTTTTGAGTACTTATGACCATTTTGTTTGTGTTGGTTTCCGGTTTAATAATAAAAAAGACTGATTCATTAAATTTTATTGTTGTTTAGAATTTAAGAAGTTTTTATGGTAAATGGTAAAAAACGCCTTGTTTTACTTTTACAAAAAAATTCGTGGACTATAAAATAGGGGTGTCCGGCCTTTTTACCCAAATGTCCGGCTACACTGGCTAGTCTGTCCGACTTTTCGGTTTTAAGACCTGGCAACCCTATTCCCACTGCTGGGACACAGGCCTCGTCTTTCTGTGAGAATGAGTAGGCCGTGATCCACCACGCGGGCCCAGTACGGGTTAGTAGATGTCACATGTCTTTGAATTATTAGTTCTAGAACATGCCGGTTTCCTCACGATGTTTTCCTTGACCGTTTTGAGAGCAGTGGTAGTGAAACAATTTCCACAAAGTATAGCGCCTGTTTGGGTTTGACCTAATAATGCATCGACATGATTTAGCCATATTATCTTTCTTTTCCTATAGGGGAGAGTGTACTCCACATCACAATAGTGAACGAAGATCCAACAATGGTGAAGTTCCTGCTAGACGCTGGAGCGAACTATCATGAACGTTGTTATGGAAACTTTATGTGTCCTGAGGACCAGAAGGCTTCGCGGAATGACTCTTTCGACCATGAGTGGGTCAATGTTCAGCCGGAGACGAACTATAACGGGTAAGGTCAACCAAAAAAATATGGAAGATTGTGTGAAAGATGAAAAAGCTATATTAAGAAAAATCTTTTTACAAAAAAATTGTAACCGACTACCAAAAATAACACTACAAAGTGAAAAATAACTTTAATTTCGGAAGTCGGTGTGTTTGGATCTGTATTTGAGTTTTTTGCCACCGACTTCCGAAATTAAAGTTATTTTTCACTTTGTAGTGTTATTTTTGGTAGTCGGTTACTATTTTTTTGTAAAAAGATTTTTATTTTTCACTTTTTAGTGGGTCAGTTTTGAATTTATCTAAGTTACAATAGCCTAATGTTAACTGGTACAATAGCCTGGTGTTAACCTTTTATAAAATATTGCTTTTACCGATTCTGGGACGTTGATTGTTGAGGAGTTCTCCTGGTAAGAACCAGGAGAACTGCCACTCACCATATGCATAGTGACGAGCATACATTGCTTAAGCGCAACCCGTTAAATAGGTACTCATTATGATATTGTTCCGGTGGCCATCTGTGGTCTCCTTCATCAGTTCCACTTCACCAAATGGTGCTTTCCGAGAGCGAATGCACGAGTTACTATAAAAAGTTCCCAAATCACTATAAGTTTGCATATAAAATTTGAGTTTTTCCCTCGATTTCCATGGGATTCCCTTATCAGATTCTGATTTGGTGGCAATGGGACCACCTCGGAAGTATACCCTTTAAAACAAAAAAATAATTTTCAAAATCGGTTCATAATTGGCGGAGTAATTGCGTAACAAACATACAAAAAAAAAAAACATACAGCCGAATTGAGAACCTCCTCCTTTTTGGAAGTCGGTTAAAAATGAACATAGATGATGACTGATAGAGAAGCATGACGAAAACACATTAACCTCCTTTATGTCACGCAGTCGGGTAATAACACGTGCCTGATCTCAAATACTAAGGGCATGATGCTGACGTGGTGAGAACTGCTCATCATCACCATCATTTCAGCTGAAAGACGTTCACTGCTGGACATAGGCCTCCCCCAAAAGGGGGGGGGGGTTGCAATAATGGCCGTGCTTGGCAGGTGGGTTGGCAATCGCAGTATGGTGTTAAAAATGCATAGAGAATGCTGCTGCCCATTCTCAAGTCCCTTAGTCGCCTTTTACGACACCCACGGGAAGAAATGGGAGAAATAAAAGTCAAAAGTCAAATTGTTTATTTCAAATAGGCACATAGAAGTCACTTTTTGAATTGATTCTAGTCGCCCCTGCCAAAAGGTAGTTTCGTATGGAGAAGAATGGGCAAGAAACTCCACCGTTACTCTTTTAAAATATTTTTTATAGGTACATTAGGCACCTAGAATAAAATTACTATACCACAATAGGTAAAAAGAGTTAAGAATGAAGCAATGACAGATAAATTAATTATGTGAAAGATACATGGTGCTCACATATTTACAAACATTGTAAAAAAAAATATATATACTTTTTCCTACAAAATAATAATACCAGTGTGAGTTAAGGTAATCACAGAATTTAAAATAAATGTCATACAAATAATAAATTACTATACAATTAAAATAGCAACCTGTTTGATTTTGTCTTGACTCTAGATGGTCCTATGGAGCTGGACCAGCATGTTTCCAAGCCTTCTTATCTTGGATATAATCCTCTAATTTGTAATATGCTTGTTTACAAAGTGTACTTTTAATATGAGTTTTAAATTTTCCTTCATTTAGTTGCAATATATCACAAGGTATTTTGTTGTAACATTTAACACAATTGCTCATAACGCTACAATAGGTAAAGCTGGCTCGAATTATATTTTAACTGTATAGATTGGGTACGATAAAATGTTAATTTAGGAACGTGTCTACGTTTATAACATTAGTTTTGTTATTCATTAATTAAGGATCAGTGTTTTTAGCACGGAGTCACTATTTAGACAGGTTCTGTAATTAAAATATCTAAATTCATCTAGCTCGTATACGTCAGTTTGATATAGATCGGTTAATGGGACTAAAAGAGACACCCCCCCCCCCTACACCAATAGCCCCCCCCTACACCAATAGCCCCCCCCTACACCAATAGCCCCCCCCTCTTATACAATATTAGTATTAGTATATGCGAAACTTGAAACACATGGCCACGAATTTTTTGTAAAGAATATAATATGTACAAAATTTCAAATCTGTATCATGAAAAATCACAAAGTTACAAGGTTGTTATGTTACCGGGTTGTCCGTGCAAAAACATGCTAACGGCGCCCCCGCGCCTCCAGGGAGTCTTGCGCTCATTGATAATAATTTGGCAGTAGGTACCTAACCGTACGGCGATTGTATAGTAAGTAATTAAATGGTGATAACATTTTCCATCACACTTAAATATATTTGGGATAAAATATAACATGATGTAAAAATGATTGAAATCGATTTAGTTCCTTATTCTGAACAAACTATATTCAGGTTTCGCATAATAATGTAGTAAAAATAATGTTGTATATATCGTTACAGTTACGTGTACTGGGGCGAGTACCCACTCAGTTTCGCAGCGTGTCTGGGTCAGGAGGAGTGCTACCGACTGATCCTAGCTCGCGGCGCCGATCCTGACAAACAAGACACTAACGGCAACACCGTGCTGCACATGCTCGTCATTTATGAGAAGATGGCAAGTTTGAATATATTTGCTATTAAGGGCCTATACTCGTACTACCTCAGCGCCACCTCACTCTTTATCTCGCTCGCACAAGTATTAGCTGGCGGTCACGCGAGCAAGCGAGACAGGGGTCAGAGAGAAGACTCCAAGGCACCGATAATTAAGTTTACTTCTTTTTACGGTGAAAATAATGGTAATTTAAAAGAAATCAATAACATAAGACCTGCTTTATAGTTAGTTCAGTTAATATGCAGTTTCATTATCTAATTTGAAGTATTTTTTGAAAAACAACAGTTTATTGTTCGGTTTGGAGGTAACTTTGTCTTTATATGAAGATAATTTTATTGAATCGTGTTTTCGTCAAACATAGTACTTAACATTAATCCTCAACTTTACTATTTAGACGTATTTATTTCAAAATTAATGCTGCAGTATTTTCGACATAACGGAGGATCATGCTAAGCCATTTGAGGTAGGTAGTATATAGGCTCTTAACAGGCTTTACGACTTATATCCTATTGTGCACGCAGCAACCCCATTATAAAACTGCATTGAGAAGACTAAGATGATGTAAAAGCTAACATGCAAGGTTAATAAATCCTGAATTTGTGAAAGTTGCATAGGTACAGTCGCCAGCACAAGTTACCACAAACTGTCAAATTTTCTCATTCGATTTTGAACTTATCCATCACTATTTTAAGGCTTAAAATCATTTGGAGAAAGACATGATTTGGTATTAACTGATGTGCTGGCGACTGTAAAATGGACCGAGTTGAGTTGAAGACAACGACAAATCGATGACATCAGCGAGAAAAATAAGATAATTATAAAATGATAGTGTTGGTTTCAGCAATCAGGTTTAGCAGCATGATGTATTGATGTGTAGGTAATGATGGTGTAATCAATCCAGTGGTCTGAATCAAAACAACTCGTACAATACTTTCTCCATTAACAGGAAACATTTGACATGGCATTCGAAGTGGGAGCCTCTCTTAACATCAAAAACGTGCTGAACCTAACTCCCCTGACCCTGGCGGCTAAACTGGCACGAACGGATATGTTCTTCCACATCCTGAACATCGAGCGCGAGATCTACTGGCAGATTGGCGCTACCACTTGTGCTGCCTACCCTCTCGGACAGGTTGATACTATTGATACGGAAACAGGATGCATTTGTAAGGATTCTGCGCTGAATTTGGTGACGTTTGGGGTAAGTATTAATGGGGGAAAGATTTTCATATTCTATTGTATACCTAAGCTTATTTCAGTCTCCTGATCGGCCATTTTAACATGATTTGTACAGGTAGATCATTACCTGATGTCATTCTGAGCTGTTCCAGAGGTCGTGAAATATGCCATATCGTGATTTTAATGACTTCGTCGGATCTGTTGACTTTTATGATGAGTATGCACTTAAAAACGAGACACAAACGCCTTTGTTTGGCGTTGTGCGGAGTCTAGCGGTATGGTGTCAATATGGATATAGACCATGGTGCGACAGTGATCGTTGAGACTTGGTCGCGACACATACTGACCTAGGAACTGCTCAGTCTTTCCTTTTAAGTTCAGAGTATTAATTAGTACTGTAGTGTTAGTAATTGACTCTGTAACAATAAACTGTGTAGAAGTTAAAGGAGTTATTTCTCACGTTTACCCGTATCCCAAATCTGCGCCCACGACTGTAAATCTGACACTATGTATGTCACTAAAAGTATGTTTAATAAGGATTCTAAGTAACCGGATTCGACACATATATATTTTGTTAACGAAAATTCTTTCATCGAAACTTTTGCAGGAGAAGGACGAACATTTGGGCCTCCTAGAAGGAATGTTGATCGATCTCCTGAAGACCAAATGGAACACATTCGTGAAGTTCCGCTTCTACCGGCAGTTCATACTGTTCACGTGTTACTTCTTGATCTCTCTGGTGTGTTTCACGTTAAGACCGGGACCGCCCGATAGGGCACTGAATACAACTGCACTGAACGCTACAGCAGGACCTGTCAATGATACGGATTTAGTTATGGAAGTTGGTAAGTCACTATCAGCATCCTTTTTCGTTCTTTTCTGATCGATTTTCAAATTCCAATTAATTTATTAGGTATCATTTTACTTAGACATCGTTTTAAGAATTAAGTGTAAAATAATCACATGGGACATAATATCACGTCGCGTCGGGGTCACCAGTATAGAAGAGGAGCAGGGTATACATTTCACTCATCCTCCATAGAAAAGGTTGAGAGATTAAGGTTGACTGGTAGAAAATGCCTCAGGCATTAAGTCCGCCTTTGTACAATGTATTTTTTACTTGTCCATAAAGTTTTAATAAATAAAATAATAAAATAAAAGGGAGGATTCTCCGACCTGACAAGTGTTGTGGCTAGTGGGTTACTGCCCGGCGCGGAAATACAACATGCCTCAGAATTAACGCACAACCTCATTGTAAAGAACTTTTAATATGGGACCAAACCTGAATTCGCGACAAAAAATCAGCTGTTCCCAACCAAAGTACCTATTGTGGGAACTGCTGATTTTTTTTTCGCGTTTTCTGATTTGGTCCCATAGTAAAAGTTGTTCATAATGATGAGTACAATGACCCCTTAAGAGCTTGTGCGTTCATTCTGGGACATGTTGTATATATGCTAGTTGCGCGGTAACTTTTGCTTGTGCGATGCATGATTTTGCGTGACGTCACTGTGAAGCGTAGTTCGCATGCAGCGATGTAGATATGTACATGTAATGTAACAAGTAACATTTTAATTTCCGTGCTCACTCAAAAAGTCCTCACAGTCCCATAACACAACTCTAACCACCGCAGAGAAGACGGTTCTAGGCGCCAATTCCCCCTATGCTAGGTTATGAGAGATCGTAAATAGCTGCAGCGATCAAATCGATGTGTTCTTTGAAAGTTTAGGCAAATTAAAAGCCAAATTTCTCGCAAAATATATACAGTGTGTTTTTACATATTATAATATAATATTATTACTTTATATCATTGTACCTATGTCATTATTTCGTTATGTTCAGTATCTACACTTTTAGTTAAGTAATTGTCTGTAAGTGATTGTTGCACTATTACGAGTACATACACACTTTCGCATGTTACCTTTAGCATATAACCTATGAAAACAAATTTTGGTGAACCATAAAATAAATAAACATTGTATGAAATTCTAACAGAAGACGATGCGGATACCAATGCTGGGAACATTATAAGCTGATTGTGCTATGAACGGTTATTTGTTTATAAATTATAATATTCTTTTCATATAACTATGGACCATTTGTTCCGTGTGGTGCCAGACGTAAAGAATAGTACCATCCTATTTCTTACCGTGGGTGTCGTAAAAGGCGAATAAGGGACTTACTAGAGAATGGGCAGCAGCGTTCTCTATAGTGCATTTTAACACCATATTGCGATTATGGCATATTGATTATGGCAACCCGCCCCGGTGGAAGGGGCAGTGCTTGGGGGAGGCCTATGTCCAGCAGTGGACGTCTGTCGGCTGAAATTATGATGATGATGGACACACCGTGTCGGTAAGGCGTGCTCAATCTTTGTCCACTTTTAAGATTCAGGTAAAAAAACACTTTCTCTCCTTAAACATCATCATTACATAATACAGTTCCCTGCTCTTGTTTCATGTCTATTATTGTATATATGTATTAGATAAGTGTATGCTTTGTGTATGTATTTATTGTATATGTTAATGGTACACCACTGACTACCTGCAGTATTGTCTCTCCTGCTCCCTTTAATCCATCCAAAGGTTGTCTGTAAAAGATCGCTTTTAGCGATAAGACCGCCCATTGTGTCACCCTATGTAAAATTTAAACATTTATAATTGTAACTTTATGGTGTACATAATAATGAGTATTCTATTCTATTCTATTCTATGGACCATTTTGTGTAACACAGTTTAATTCATGATAGACCCTTCCACTTATTCCGTATCCCATGTATTACTTAATCGCCACCACTTATTCAAAAAGACCACATCATTTGACGAAGGTTTAGGTTTATCGCCAAAATAAATGGTCGAACCTCTGACCTTTCATTTTCGAAAACCACATTTTATTATTTGACGAAGGCTTTAAGCTTAGCTGTGTTTATATAACGCCCTTACTGAATTAATTTAACAGAATGTCAAAGGGTCAAGTTGAATCATTATATAAAGAGTTGAAGACGATCTTGTTTCTCGTAATTATGAGAATCTGCTTTAATTTATACATTGTAAAATACAGATCTACTCTGAAGCGATAATCTGTACCCCGAGTGTAAGTTTGCAAGTGAGTAACTCAACAGCGCGTTCGAGTCATATTTTTGAGTTTGACTGATCTCTTTGATTATCGTTTTTTTTTTCATTCGCCATAGTTAGCCGTAGTCAGGACACGGCCGAACATTCGCCCGATACTTCGAGTTTATCATCAGAGTAAACCCCCTGTGTTGCGAAATCTCCAACATAATATTTTTTATTGTTTTCCTTCCTTAAGCCCAGGGTACACAAGGGCGATTTACTATCGCGCACTAAAATTTCACCTCTAAGTGTTGAGCAAAGCATTGAGAATCCAAGAGAGTGCATCTCAGCGCGGCTTACAAATACGCTGTTGAATTTTAAACTCTAGCGCTAAGCAGTGCCTTGAAAATCCAGAGGGCGATAATAAACCACTGTATTAAAAACTCGCCCGTGGGTACGAGGACTTAAATTAAACTTTAATGGTTCACAGAATCTATTTTTTACAGTAGAGAATAATTGTACAATACCGCTAAATGGCTCGGAGTTCGATCCTGGGGCTGTGGAGATTATGAACGGGAGCAAACCCGATGGACCGCAGTGCGCACGCTTCAAGAGTCACTCTAAGGAAAAAGATAAAGATAAGGATAAACGTAAGGATTTTTTTTTTTGGTATTATTTCTTTTCAGAAGCAAGAAAGCCGTAATATAATCGAAGATCATCTCTGGATGTTAGACTCCTTTATTTATGTATCAATTATTGCAACTAGGCTATATATCGATTGTTTTTTTTATGACTATGATTTGGTAAGTATATTATTAGTGTGTCGCTATTATATCTGTGCTACATATTTCCAGGACCGAGAGAATCCGATATGGAAGGTTGGTGGGAGGACCTCACTGAAGACTGTAGACTGATGAACTTTGAGTCTTGGCAAGCAAAAGTAAGTGATCATGATATCCCGTAAAATGATTCGACTGACGAACTTAAAAATATGTTAGACTGATATAATGACAGAGACCCAGCAGTGGTCCATGGTAAAGAAAGAATGAAAAATGCGTTTATTTGCATTGCAGCAAAAACAAAGGTAGGTCCAACTAAGCTTAGCAATACTAGCTTGGGTTTTTGTTTCAGGTAAGAATATCAGCGGAACTTTTGCTATGGGTGGGTGCGTTTGCCTACGTAGGAGCCGCGTTAAGAGAAGCTCGCTTCTTAGGAATTAAAATGTTCATAGAAAATCTTAGCACAGTACCATCACGGTAAGAAATTATTATAACATTAGTCAAAGGTGTACAAGATCATCCTAAGTACCATGTTTCTGACAACGAAATTAGACTTATGACTTTAACACATGTGAGCGTTCCTTCAAGGAAGTAAATAACATTTGCGTACATATTGGGTTTTCTGACAAAATTAAACTACTACCTACTTTCATTCCAAATTCTTGATTACTGTTTATCCAGAGTAATGTTCCTGTTGTCGTGCATCTTGATGCTGGTACTGCCAACGCTACGCCTTTGGTGCGCCGACGAGGAGGAAGATCATCTAGCCGTTATCATCATGCTCACCACCGCACCGTACTTCTTGTTCTTTTGCAGGTGCTATTTTCTAGCTTCAATTTAATTTTTATTATGCTAGCCTGTTCTATCCCACTTAGGGCAAAGACCTCTCTTAACTGCTTTCAAGTTTTGTGACCCTACACTTCTAGTTTTAATTGACTCTAGAAAACATTCTACACAATAGTTTTTTCACTGAAAACAAAATATGTTTGACGTTTGGCAATTTATAGAAATTATAGTACGGGAAATGTTACAGACAAAAGTAATAAAAACTCATCCGATCCGTCCTTCGGAGCACGAAAAAGCCGAGGGCGGAAATTGTACAAACGAAAATCTAACCCCTTGCCCCTTTTCGACTTCCACTTGCTCTGTCCTGGTACCTGCTTTTACAGTGTGTTTTCTTTCGTAACATATTTCTTACCAAAACAATACGTCATATTAAATATTACTATATGAATGAATGATTGACAGTAAAAATTATATTAAAAAAATCATTTTTGCAGAGGCTTCAAGACTGTTGGTCCTTTCGTAGTGATGATCTACAGGATGGTGATGGGTGATCTACTTCGGTTCGTCTGCATTTATCTGGTGTTCGTCATGGGGTTCTCACAAGGTACTAATTTCTGTATATACAATCTTTTGTACAGAAACCTGGGAAAATCACAAGAAACGTTTAATATAACAAATTCCATATAAAGTGCGGTTGTATCTCCAAATAATTTTCTAAAACCGTCTACTCTACTTTATTCCGCAGCGTACTACATAATATTCCTATCATTCGATAATCCAAACACCCCCGAAGGCGTGGATGATTCGGTGTCGAACCCCATGCCGTCGCCCATGGAGAGCATTATGGCTATGTTCCTCATGTCACTCACCTCGTTCTCCGACTACTACGGAGCCTTCGACCGTACTGACCATGAGATTGAGGCTAAGGTACGTGTGTGTCTAATCGGCGTATGGCAACAAAATCACGAACTTTCGTCTCCTTTGTCTTTCTATGGATAAAATGCTTGATATTAATTATCTTGTTTGTTATCTGAAGCATGTCAAGTACAGAAGTCCCAACCTGCTTCCATGAGACTGCGCAGGGTAGCACAGGGGGTTCTAACATAATTTGTGATTTTGTTCCGATGCGGAAATTTGAATGTACAATATTGTACAGTCTGGACTAAATCGACGCAGGAAATACAAACGGATTCACCTAGACGTTCTCTTATGATTCGTTTAATGTTAAAGGCTCTATTCTTCGACGGATTCTCTAATCTCTTATACATAATTTCAGACGTATATCTACATTATCTTGTTTTGGCGTCTTCTTTGTTAAACACAATGTTTAGGTAGGTACTATTTTTGTCCATCAAAGATACCAGTAGACAAAATAGTCGTAATTATATAGTCCTATTTTTATACATCATAAATAACCGTAGACTAAACAGTCCATAACGATCAGCACGAATAAAAATGAAAATTATAAATTATTCATAGGCTTTTAGAAGACAAAGGGATCGCTCTTTGAACTAGAAACATATTATGTCACGCATCTTGTTCTATAAATAACTAAATAGTCAAGAGGAATTTACCATGATTCCATAACATTGAATGTTGTGTCGAAATTTGACACGTTCTAAACAGAAACTGTAATCGTCCTTGATCCCTTTCCTTATATTCTGTCGAATACTTATTTCTACGCATACACATTTCGTAATAGACACGGTGACATGGACCCTAAGACGTGGTAAACACATTACGTCTTGGTACTATCAAACGGTAGCTTTGGCATTATGACAGAGTTTTGTCCTAGGACTGTCTCTAACACAAAGTAAATTTCCATTAAAATCAATATTACGTAAATGCTAATTAGGATTCAAGGCAGCATTTCTTAATCGCTATAAGATTGTCATTTGTTTTCTGCCATCATAGGCCTGCCTCTAGAGGTCAAACAGAAACAAAGAGTTTAATATTCGGATCAACTAGACTTACGTGTCTTTTTGTTTTTCCTAATGAACTTCCATATTACAAATCTAATGCCTTGATAATACCTACCTCAGGATGATCATCGCTGTCAGATTGTAATGTGTTTAGCACATGCAAATCTTGAGCTTTCCCTTTCGGAGGTTTGCCTTCGCCACACACATCTATGGATATGTCATATCCAAACCATACTTTCGTCAACTGCTAATCTGCGTCATCCGGTTAAGTTATCGAGGTTACTGCTGACAGATATTTCTCCCGTAGCGTTATGTCAACTATTCTTAAATATGCGACGCCTAACGTCCCATCGTGTTTGGTTAACACCAAGACTGACGAGTTATGACACTGTGCTAATTTCTGCTCCCACAGCGAGACAGTGACCGTAGATTTGAGTTAGCGTTATTTAGTTAGTTTTAGAGATTTTAAAGAATATTAATGAGTCAAACCGACTAAAGTATTTGTCACATTAGGTGTTAGGTAACCTATTCATCACACAAAGATTCTCTAGACAGTAAAGTCATTAGTACCTACATTACTTCGTATTTGAAATGAAATGTTAGTTCATTTTCTATATGAGTATGAATATAAACTAAGAACAGTCATGTTATGTCCAATGAAATTCGTTTACTTAGTTCTTGCTGCGTACGTTTAATTAAAAATAGTCAAAGGTTTGATTAGATATTCAAGAGCAAATCGACAACTGAACTTTGATACAATTTTAACAGAACCAGTTTCGGCCGTCCGCTTAAAAATTCTGTATTAACTAATCGGATACTGCAATTAAGAGGTTTCAAATTACCTAAAACATATAAAGAAGTTTAAAAAAAACCAGTTATAATGTTTGTTGTAACTATTGCAACACATTTGCAGCTCCTCTTCGTGGTATACATGATCATAGTGGCGATACTGTTGGTGAACATGTTGATCGCTATGATGGGGAACACGTATCAGAAGATAGCGGAAACCAGGAACGAGTGGCAGCGACAGTGGGCCAGGATAGTGCTGGTGGTGGAGCGAGGGGTGCCACCGGCACAGCGGCTTAAGAACCTGTTGGCTTATAGCCAGCCGATGGCCAATGGGAAGAGAGCACTCGTGCTGAGGATTAACCAAAAGGTAATTATCGTTATTTGCACTGGTAAACTGACAGCCAATCGTGGAAAGCGAAAGGTTAATTAAACGGATGAGAGTCGAAATACAGCGGAAGTATAAGTGACCTGTACCCCAAGTGTAAGTGTGCAAGAGAGTAAACGTGACTATTTCGTTTGCGTTAAAATTTGACCGATAGATCATAATGCTAAGAGTATAGAGTGAGAATAAAAATCTTAACGCAAACGCGCTAGTTACGTTTACTCACTTGCAAACTTACACTCGGGGTACAGGTGCTCTAGATGAAAAGTTTAGCCAATCCACGTTCTAGGGGAAAGATTTCTGAGACATTTGACATGAATTGGTCGTTGAATGCTTAGGGCGTGCCTTGGTACACATATATGGCTACATATCAAGCTACACATTCCCAGTATAAGCTGACCTCTGACTGTACGGAAATTGTATGCAATGCGAGATCAGCTTATACTGGAACTTTATAGCTTGATATATAGCCGTGTGTACAATGATGTCTCCTAGCTGTGTAACGTGTGTTAATTGTTAAATATCTTGACTAGGTACTAACTTTCTTTTCAATTTTGATTATTTGTTTAGCGGTTTAAAAAGTTATTTACACATTGTATTAAATCAAAAAATCTTAAAATTGTGCTATTTCACACCTTCACTCTCACACATATTATTTTAGATAGTGAATAGGTACCTATTATCTTAAACAAATATATAAATGTACGCCATATTGTATATCTACAAAAAAAATCCTAACCATGATTCTCCATTGTTCTTGGAAATAGTAAAATAAGAACTAGTAAAGAAATAGTAAAATATGAACTGATGAACAACAAAACCCTCACTTCTTTTGCTCTCCAAACAAAACCCTCACTTCTTTTGCTCTCCAAACAAAATAAATTGTATTTGTTCCCAAAGGATGAAGACAAAGAAGAGATGAAGGAGATCTTAGAAATGAAGCGAACTCACGAACGTATAGTGGCGAAGCGCAAACAACGCGAGGCTCACTTGGCGGCCGGCAAGGGACACATACTGCCGCCGACGCCACCCAGGGACTACCCTATTAGGAAGTAAACAGAGATCAACATAGTCAGATGTAGACAAATATTATATGTTTGTAATGGAAATAAAGACCATAATTAAGGCTTATTTCTTCACTACCGCTTAAAACTGTACGGTTAAACACTTTTCCTTTATCCTTAAGGGATGATTTTAATATAAGGGTAGGTAAAGTACTTACGACGGGGTTCTTGATAGACTGAAAAATAACGTGTGACTTAATGAAAGTCAAAATATAAATAAAATCTAATAAAACAACTAATTAAATCATGATTGTCTTTTCAATCAAACACATGGTACTAACTCAGTAACTCGGTTACTGAAAAATGATGAATATGACAGGATCTGCGCAGCAGTGAAGACCGAATTCATGCAATGTTTTCCCGTGAAGGCATACCTATGCGGTTGTGACTTGTAAAGCGCAATTTCTGCGGAAACAAACCACATAGGGAGAAACCACACAATTATTGAAACAGCAGAACCAATGGCTCCTTTCAATGGCGCGTTTAGCTAGTACCTTTGGAAGTAGTTTCGGTGATGATCACAGAACGAAACATGACAGCATAGGTAATATAGCCAGAGGGCAAACAAGGCCTAACAACCGTGTGACGTCCAAAATACAATGTGATTTAAATGTTACAAGAGTTTCAACTAAAAAGAAAGATAAGTATGTCATTTTCTATAGGTCAGGTCGGGTCACTTGTATCAGAACGATCCATTATTTAAGGTACCCGTTACAAGAAGTGACATTCACACGAGGCATATTTTCAATACGCTTCTGAATTGATTACTTACATAATAATGATAAATGATTCATAATTGATTAAATGCCACAGGGATTACGTTGATATAAAATTACTCTGTCTAAGCCTCGGGCTTTTTTCTCACTTAAGATGACAGCTTAGGGTGGACAAAGCTAGGAATGTCGTGCTTTTCTGCAACGCACTGTTCTCAAGAGCTCGTTAAAATATGCGTAAGATTGCGTAAATTGATGTTAACTATGGAAGTTTGTATTCAAATTAAATTGACCTTTGTTGTGGATAAAATATATTTCGGAGAATTAATAATTCGAAGAAAAACTGATGGGCTATTTCTAACGATAAGTCGTCTTGACACGGCTCAACTCATTGGAAATCTATTAGTCAAAGTGATAATGCAGCTTTTATTAGATCTCTGTTTCCAACAGTTTAACCGCTAATCAAATATTAGCTTTTAGCCATTGATGTATTAAATAGGAAGATATGGTACGCGCTCCTCGATGTAGACCGCATAAATTAGGGAAAAGAACACAATCGACCTACATTACTCTCGGTTTGCGGGGAATACGGGTACGTAACAGTGACAATTATTGCTATCTCGTTCATGCTATAGCCCGCGAAATATGTCTCACTCATGAGTCATGACTCACGACATCGGGTCCATTTAATATTTACGTGATGTTAGAGAGTGGCCTATCTTCCTATTTAATACATCAATGCTTTTAGCTCGTTAAGATTTCTAACAGGTCAGCCGACTGCCCAGAAAATCCACTTCCACGCCTTAATGTCGCACCTCTATAATTGTGAAAATGCGCAGTAATTGACAAAATTAAATGATGAATGATTTGTATTAGTATAAAAATGCTAATGATGCGAGGGAGGAGACAAATGGGCAGACAGACAGGTTTAATTTCATTGAGAAAATAAAAATGTTTTCGCGCGTTTTACCTAAATGTCATCTTACGCTTGCTATTATCTAAGAACGTGATGTATTGTGGAGATGTACTGATGTACCAAATTGTTAGATAAAACAGTGGTGTGTAATGGCGGAGGTGAACACTTTTCTCTCTTACCTCATTGTTTGCGCACAGAACCTCTAAATGGGCTAGCCAACGCACGAGACGGCATCGGCGGTATTAGCCAAATATGATGCCATTTTACCTTAATTTTGTTTACCTCCAATCGGTAATGAAATAGATGGAAAATTCAGAAATGAGTAAGTTGTTAGCTAAATATTTACTAATGCCAAACAAGGATGTTTATTTTATTGAATCTAGAATATATAAGAAACGCATCCACTACCATAAGTAATAAAATATTTCAAGACGATGTTTTCAGAAATGTAAGTAATGTAATGTTATGTAACTGTAAACTATTTCAGTCAATATTGCATAGTTATCAATGTCAAGCCTTTAACTTGAAATGGGAACACTACTCTTAGAATAGAATGGAATTAAATTAACTTTATTTTGAGTATCGGGAGGTCTTAAACCCCTATTTTCGCGGCAACATAACCCTTGAGAATCACAGGGCTTTAACTTTTAAAGGTGCCTATAGATTATCTTAACTTATTAGGGCTCGTGTAGATTGGCGCGAAATCGTGGGCGCGACAGGCAGGCAACGCGCCAGTCTGACCGAGTCTTTACGATCGTTATTGTCGGTCGATATTCTGTGTTTTGACTATCAATAAGACCTGCCAGCTTCTTACATATTTGCTTACAAAAATACGACGTCGATCGTAAATTGCTTACACATAGGTACCATCGCGGACACTGCCGCCTGACCACTTTTCAACCTTATTACTAGGACCATAAGGTTGAAAAGTGGTCAGGCGGCAGTGTCCGCGATAGTACCTACTCGATTTTGTTTGATCACACATCGCAATTCCGCTCAAATAATGTCACAACTCTAAAAAATGTAAAACTCTTACAGCGTTGAAAATCTTATCTCAAGTAGTGTCAAGGCTTCTACATACCGGGGCGACTTGTCGCGCGACGCGACGCGACACAAAGGCACCGCTCGTCCCGCGACACGCGGGGCCTTTGTGTCGTGTCGCGTCGCGCGACAAGTCGCGCTGGTATGTAGAAGCCTTCATACGTATGACAGATTTTTTTGACTTACGACACTATTTGAGCGGAGGTGGATCGTGAAAAGTCGAGCAAATCTGTAGGTACCTGTAGTCCGAAATAGCTTTTACTTAGTGGGATCAGGCTGTGTATTCCACTGCCTATTGTTATGAAACCACTTCAAGCATATTTCTGGTTAGCAGATTTAAACATGAATAAGTTATGTATGGTAGCGATTCCATACCACTTATTTACTATTCATATTGTAGTCATAGTCACCCACCGTTTGAAAAACCTTCGACATTTTGACTGTTTACCTTTGACATAAGTTTCATTATTGTAGGTACACAAGTGCGTGCAAATACCATGTTTGATTTCTTTCCTCACTTCACCGACTGTCCATTGACAAACGCTAAGTAAAGAGTCGAGTTCTAAAATGAAGGATGACCTTCATTGTATACCTCCATTCTTTACTTAGATTAGCAGTATAGTAATGATAGATACTATACTTGTTTATCCGCGTAATTGGAAGATCTACGATAATTATTCTGACATTTTGTCTTGGTGCGTCTTGATTTGGTCTTGATCCATTGACAAATACAACAAAACTTACTACTACTCGTATACTATCATTTACTATCTATTATACAGGGTGATAAAGTAATTGCGTGCCATAGCTTAAGTGTAGGTTCAGTATCGATAAAGGAACCCAAGAAAAACAAAAAAAAAAAACGAAAACAAAAAAAGTATTGCAAGATCATCCTAATTTAGTACCTACTAACTTAACATAGCAATCGTTTAGAATTGATATTATTTTATTTGACGGTCCTAAGCCCGTTAAAGTACGAAGAGACTTTTTTTTTAAATGTTTAATTACATTTTTTGTATACTTTTTTTTTTTTTCCTGGGTTCCTTTATCGATACTGAACCTACCCCTAAGCTATGGCACGCAGTTACTTTAACACTCTGTATAATTACCTACTATCTATTTTATATCTATATTTCGAAAGTTTGGATAAAACTTGTTCAACCAGAGTTTTGTGCTTTTGCTGAAAGAACTAGAATATTTCAAGAATTTTTTTACTCGGTTCTAACCCAAATTTAATCTTGAACGTCCTTGCCTCCTGTTTTATGATTTTCGCGTTATTATAATACCACTAGCTGCACCCCGCGGTTTCACCCGCGTAAGTCTCGATCCCGTGGGAATATCGGGATAAAAAGTAGTCTATATGTTAATCCAGGGTGTCAGCTATCTCCATACAATTTTTTTATCAAAATCGGTCCAGCCGTTTGAGCGTGAAGAAGTAACAAACATCCATCCATCCATCCATCCATCCATACATCCAAACAAACTTTCACGTTTATAATATTAGTAGGATAGGATTGGTTGAGCACCTGGAACTATCTGTCTAAGTACAGCCAAGGAGGGGTTAGAGGTTACAGTAAAAATTAATTCCAGGCTTTTGCAACTCTGTGTTCGAAAGACCAGATTAAATAACCAACTTTATGTGGGCCCTCAGCGGCATCAGCTATCAAAGAGATAAAGAAGAAGAAGAAAATAAGAAATTTTGACTTTCGCGGGCTACCATTGCGCTTCACTGTCCTCCAATACCTATTAAGACGCTGACACCAGGTAAACCGCTGTCAGTGTCAGACTGCATACAAAAGAAAGAGAAGCGCGATGACACAACGCTTGTAATTTATTGCAAAATATGGAGCAATTATTTATTTACTCAAAAATGAGTTGAATATTCGAAAATAAAAAACAACCAAGTTCTGCACACAAATAAGACGTTTTTGTTATTAATTAAATACCAACCGTACGTTGATACTTAATACAGATATTATGGTTTGAAACTCAAAGTAAAGGGTTAGTTTACCGTTAATTTGTATCGAGATTTTTCTTCTAAACGTGTTTTGGTAACAACCAAGTTCTGAGAAATATGTTAAAGAATAACATATATTTTTTCCGCTACCACAAACTACATAGATTTGGCAATTTTTTTGTTTATGACAAGCCAACTTTTATCATTTGCCTCTTGTCAGCGCCTTAACACAGTCATTTGAAAACATTGTAAACGCCAATTTATTGTTAAAAGAGTAACCGTGGAGTTTCTTTCCGGCTCTTCTCCATAGGAAACGACCAATTTGTACCGTGCACCCAGTTTCTGCTTTCTGACGTGATGTAGGTGTATTGAAATAAAATATTTTGATTTTGATTTTGATCCACCTTAATTTTAACCATTCTGCGAGAGCATTATGCATAATAATTCAATAGTTATGGGTAACTAATTATTGCTATTGTGGCGTCTACTAATTGAGCTGCTGCCATCCATTTGGGACGCTGAACCATTGTACAATTGGACATTACGTATATTCGGTAATTAGGCAACTATTTGTGTCTCAACATGTCCTATATTATGCACATTACTGTTTAAAACATTAATATTTTCTTTGCCTACGTTTCTATGCAAAGTAGTCTAAGGCAGACCTTTGACATGGGTATTTATTATTCGTGTATGTAGTTGGGTGCCTACTAGTCGGAGAATTACGACTTCTTCATTGTATGCGTCCGTTTGGCGAGGGTCCAGTTCTAGATAAATTTACGGACTTACGGAGCTATACATATTACGACATACCGAAGAATTTAAATGATTAGGCCTAGTTTCAGGCCAGATAAGTTACTTCTACTGGTATACTTATCAAGCAAACAAGCTAGTTGAGCCATCTTCTACTTAATAAAAATATTAAATTAACTTAAATCATCATTCACTGATAACCGCAAAACTACGCAAATGTTTATTAACTGCTCCCAAATTACGATGTTTTACTTTTTATGTTTACGATGTTTAAGGCTTCTACATACCGGGGTGACTTGTCGCGTGACGCGACGCGACACAAAGGCACCGCTCGTCCTGCGACGCGCGGGGCCTTTGTGTCGTGTCGCGCTGGTATGTAGATGCCTTTACTTCCTTGACATAATCTTTTCTTTTTTTTTTTCATCATATCCTACAATTTAATTTCAACAAGGTTTTTACTTTTATTGTTTTAATAACATTTTATAAAGATAAAAAATATATATTTTGTGTATGTGAGAATGTTGTAGGATTCTATGTTCTATGTTAGCGGGTTTGGTTTCCGCACTTAGTCCTTCATGTGGACCTGTTTTTTATATTTCTATGATGTGACGTTGTAGGACTAATAAGTACACTGTAGATTTGTAGACCATTTTCTATTTTGTTAATCTACCTGGTACTTGTTGACAGGCCCACACTGTCCTCCCATACCTATTAACACTGTAATTAGAAAACATTGTAAAAGCCAATTATTTTTTAATAGTTTCTTGCCGGCTCTCCTTCATAGGAAAATGATAATTGGTACCGATTGGAACCGTGCACTAGCTTCTGACGTTTCATAAGTGCCCATGTAGGTTTATGTGAAATAAAATATTTTGATTTTGATAAACAATGAATAGAAGCATTCAATTTCACAGAGTTCCTAACGAAGATGAGCTCTAAGGAAGGATTTTTGAAAATGTATCCCCTAAAGGGGTTAAATAGGTGATGAAAGATTGTATGGAAGTTCGACATATTGCCGATGGGAAATTCCATCCCATCCCACACGGCTTGTACCTTACAATTTTTTTATTTCCGGCGTTCAAGACGAAACTGTAGGCGCAACGGTTACGCACCTTTTCAAGGCAACCTCATGTTGCTAAAGTTATAGATTTGCAACACGTTATTTGGCCTATTACCTAATCCTATTACAGTTAGGCCTATTCATCACATTTGATTGCAGAATGTCATTTGAACTATGACGGAACAAAGTGTTGAATGGCTGCCTGATGAACTGTTATTGTCCGTATCATGCGTAAAATAAAGTGATTAATTGACGTATTTTTCAATTAAACGCTTATTATGAAATTGATTAAGGGGGCGATTTCTGAAAATGGTCAAAAATGTGTATATGTTTTTTAAAGCAGTGTATCTCTTAAACCGTAAATATTTTTTCCAAAACAAACAGTATGATATTTTCAAGTCTTTTGTGCATACGGTGATGGAACTCAAAACCAAAACATAATTTAATACATCAAAAAAATCTGGAAAGGCAACTCTTAATTATTATAGCAGTTTATCCCTTCGTTAAAAGTTATAAATTTATAATTAAAAGTATACCATAAAATTGCAAATGCCAAACTGCATCCGGTGATGGATAAATTTTTATAATTAGTTAATATCTAATTTTATACAATTTTATTTGCAAGTGTACGCCATACGTTGTTTCATCACGCATCTCTTTCTTTTGTATGTAATCTCAGTGGTTTACCTGTTGTCGGCGTCTTAAGACGCAGATATATGTGACCTTGAGTGGTTAGCTTGCGTGTTCTGTACTGAGCTCACGCAACGCGTCGTACGTTCAGCCAGTAATAGGACTCACCCATTAAGGAGCGCTGTCCCCAATCTGACGCATTATTAATTTATTATACACAAAACAAAAGGCATTTTAATAAAACGCGTATACTAAAAGATCAATAATTAAATTATCTTTAAATTAGTGAAGGTTTCAGAAAAATACGCTTGGTAGATTTTACGCCATTCTCAGTTTTTTATCCGCATTAGACATAACTTTACAAATTAATTTCACTATGTAATATAAACATAATCTAAAATATTCACATATTAAGTTATTGAGAAAATGCTCTAATTTAACATATATTTTTTCAAATCATTAACATTACTCGTTTAGACGTGATCTTCAATATAAAATCATTAAAAGTCAGTTGTCGTCGCCTTAAGTAGTCACTGATGCTGAGAGACTAATCAGTCAAAGATGACTGTGAAGAGGGACAAATATTACCTCAATGTTTATTGATACCGCTTACTAAATTTTTAGGGAATATTTTTGCCCGAGCAGAACGATGCTGTCTTAAATATCGGAATATACATGACTTATGAGAGCAGAGGTGACCTAATGGTAACGGCCCCGACTTACTGTAGGTCATGGGTTCGAACTTCGACCCCAGGCAGGCGCTTTACTTTGTGTTAATTCTTTCATCACAACTGCTCTCAAAACGGTGACGGAAAACATCGTGAGGAAACCGGCATGTCCTAGAACCAAAAATTAAAAGACATGTGACATCTACCAACCCGCACTGGGCCTCATCTCCAAGAGAGGAGGCCAGTGTCCCAGCAGTGGGAACATTATAGTCTGATTTGCTTAAATATGACTTTTAAGACGCAGATATATGCCAGTGACCTTGAGTGGTTAGCTTACGTGTTCTGTACTGAGCCCACGCAACGCGTCGTACGTTCAGCCAGTAATAGGACTCGCCCATCAAGGAGCGCTGTCCATAATTTGACGTATTATTAATTTATTATACACAAAACAAAAGGTATTTTAATAAAAGTTTTTAGCCGCGTTAGACATAACTTTACAAATGAATTTCACTATGTATTAAAAACATAATCTAAAATATTGACTTTATTATTAAGATATTGAGAAAATTATCTAATTTAAAATATTTTTTTTTCAAATCATTAACACTACTCGTTTAGACGTGATCTTCAGTATAAAATAATTAAAAGTCGGTTATCGTCCCCTTAATACCAATCTCAACTCGAAAATAGGATATCTACGGGCATAGCCTGCGGGACTTATCAGAAGGCGAGATGGAAGGTCAATGGATATACGAGAATATAGCTTGCAGCTGAATCATTTTCAGTCTTATTTCATCCATTTACTAGTAAAATGTACCTTATCTATAGTACCCATAGAGTTATGTTTTGCATGCTTGAATAAGGTATTTGTAGGCTGGTCTTCTATTAAATGGAACTTATAGCTGGCAAAATTTTCATTTGCCACTGCCAAGTGTGTGGAAATAATAATGTTATGGAAATGGAATTAATAGAGGCATCTAAATAAACTGCAGTCTAAAAAAACTATAATATATTATTCTAAGTAATGTTTCAATTGATTGAATTATAAGAATGCGAGACATGCCGTCGTTTTTAGGGTGCCGTACTGCAAAAGGAAAAAACGGAACCGTTATAGGATCACTCGTGTGTCTGTCTGTCTGTCGTCTGTCCGTCTGTCATAGGTAATTTACTCCGAATCTACTGGACCGATTAAGTTAAAACTAGATACGCATATGAATTACTGTGACCCAATTATGGACGTCTAACGTAAATAAATTAATTTTGATTATGTGGGTCACTTTATGGGGGCGAATTAGAAAATTTAAAAGTTAAATAGTTTTGTAAATGGTACCATGAGTCATAATATATCAAATGAAAGGGCTTGATATAGGTAAGGATTACAGATATATTTTTTAATAATATTTTTAAAGTACTTAGTTACTTTTAAAGTTATTTAGGAAAATCGATGAAAATTCCCCGAAACTACTGAGCCTAAAATTTTGAAAAAAATACAGGAAATATTTATTTACTTATAGTTTACAGGAAAACCTATAAGAAGTCTATGATCTTAAAATAACATGGTAAATCACTCAATATTGTATGACCAAACTTACATTTCCAGTTGGAATGTATAAGGGAACATGTTTATTAACTACAATGTTAAGTTCGTTCTTGGGATAAATTCATCCCAACTGCGGAACCCTTAATTGTGCGTGGTCCGACACGCACTTGGCCGGTTTTTAATAAGATTACTTATGTACAAGACTACTGTTAACTAGATACTTATTTATAAATAAATACATAATAAAGTTTTTAACAGAATTTTTGCTTAGCATAGCAAATATGTACCGGAAGGCCTAAGTGATTGCGATAAGTTAGCGGTAACTTTGACAATTTTTAGAATTATCTGCAAACAAATGTACGCATAAATTGTGTAATAGATGGTGCGTTGAAGATACTATGAACTTTACCCTACTTTGCTCATCTTACTCGCTGAAGTAATAATATTATTATTGTTCTTTTGAAAATTGATAATATAAACACAAAGAAAAAAAAATTAGGTCAGTAATTTAATTGAAGAAATAAAACGATATAGGTAAGTTCGATATTTTTTTTAACTGAATGAAAAATGAAAGTTATTTAGTTATTGTTACGTTTAAAATTAAGTATTCATTTTCAAACTTTTAATATGTTTCTGACTGTCGTATAATGTACTGAAACATCATATGTAACGCCAAAACCGCAAAGAGAACAAACGCGTGCATTTTGAAATCATAAACGGACAATAGATACTGTTTGATTTATGTGTAAAGATCAGAGACGCTCCCCAGTTTTGGGCGAAGTGGTGGCGAGTATAAAACCATAAGCGACCCACTCGGAGCACTACACAACCGCACGAACCTGCAGCTATGAGGACAGCGGTGAGTTGACACACACGACACAAGTGACACAACACACCCAGTGAAACTGTGTACCTACACTTTGCATATTTAACTTAATTCGTTAATGCGGACACCGTGGATTTCTACTTAAATAAATATTTGTTGTTCCAGTTAGTGATTCTGTCGGTGGTGGCGGCCATAGCGGGCGAGGCGCCCTACCACCTACCGCGGCCGGGTGCGCACGCGCCTGTGTTCAACTACCCCTCCGCGCCCGCACCCCAGGCGCCTCTTGCGCCTGCGCCGCAGTTCCCGCCACAGCAGCAGTTCAGCCCTAACTTAGGCTACAACTACCAGGCGCCGCAACAAGCCCCGCAGTACATCCAACCTGCGCCCCAGCACCATTCCCCCCCTGCTCACCACCACCATCACCACCACCATCCCGCGCCTGCGCCGGTGTATATCCCATCGCTACCAGCTCCTCAACCACTGCCTCGTCCCCAACCACTGCCAGTGTTCCAACCGCAACCTAGTTATCAACAACCCAGTACGTCGTATGGCACACCGCAGTCAATCGCTCGCGCACCCGTGTTTGCGCCCCAACCGGCCCCACAACTGATACAAGCGCAGCCGCAACCCCAACCCCAACCCCAAGTGAACTTCCAACCTATTGCATACCAGCACCAGCAGCAACAACAATACTCACAGCAGGGAGGATACAACTACCAGCAGCCACAAGCTCAGTATCAACAGCCCCAGGTGCAATACCAGCAGCCTCAAGCTCAGTACCAGCAGCCCCAGGTGCACTACCAGCAGCCCCAGGTGCATTACCAACAACCCCAAGTGCAGTACCAACAACCCCAAGTGCAGTACCAACAACCCCAAGTGCAACATCAGCAACAAGCTCAGCCGCAGTTCCAGCAGTCCGCCGCTCCTGTGCTGTCCAGCTACCAGGCCGACTCCCACCAGTACAACAATGCTGATGAGCAGACACACAGAGACGCTTTGGACTCACTCGTTGTCGGCCGCGTGCAGGATATCATCAAGGACGATGAGCACAGCGTAGCACGTAATGCAGGCTACCAGTCTTTAGTGTCAGGAGTGTCCCTCGGGCAAGCCAAGCCCAGTGTAGAGATTACTTCCTTTGTGCACTCATCACCTTTAGCTACAAACTCTGCATCTGGTTTGGCAGCATCATCATCGTTGAGCTCATCGGTAGCGTCTTCTCAAGTGTCGGTTCCTTCAACGGACTATGGTTTACCGTCTGTACCAGTTCTACCTAGCTCCGAATCAGCCCAATCAGCGTCCAGTTTCAATTTCTTGCCACAGAACAAGCCAGCCATATCTTACGGTCCACCAAACTAATTTAGGTTAAGTCTAGGTTTTTTTATTGTACAAAGTACTTTGTAAATAGATGAGTTTTATAGACGTTTGTAAATAAAATACGAAGTAAACGTTATATTATATTTTATTGTTGTTTTATTTTTTATTAATGTGAATCTAACTGTTATATTTTATGTCTTCGAAATTATCCGTAGTAGATCATTAATTCTTCGATATGTCAGCAGAGATTATTTTGATAAACAGCGGATATTGACAGCTGCAGGCTTCTTTTTCCTAAAAAGTAATATAGTACTTTTGTAATAATTACGTAACACACTATGGACATGGTGACATGTGCCGAGGGTACGTAAGAGGTGATAAAAAACTTACGAAGCGTATGGAATGATTGGATGTTTGCGCGGCATCATTCGAGGCACAGGTCACGGAGCGAGTGAACTTATTCACTACTGCTACCTCCTTCACTATACTGTATTCACCCGTTTCTTCATTTATAGCAACAGTAGAGTAGGATTGACGTCGTATAGGTATTGGACCAAACACTTGGTTTACTTCGTGACTATTATTCTAAAACGTTAATGTTCATTTAAATTATATTTCAACTTATTACCTAATTCTACTTAATAAAAACAACATACTGACAACGCACAACAACTGAACCGCTGGGTCTAGTCATGACATTTTTTACAAGAGATTATAAAACGAAAGTTAGAACCAAGGGTGCTTACTTAAAGAAACAGGTTACCGGTGCAGGCGAGCCTGTACGGGTCGGTACCAAACGGTGCAGGTATAATAATTCCCGTGTTATCTTATGCGCTCAATGAGCGTATAAGATAACTGAGCGGCTCAGTTATAAAGAAACAGCTTAAATATTTTAAAATTATTTTTTTAATGAATAGCAATCATATATATTTAAAATGACGCCAATTTAGATAAAAACACAAAAAATAGACAGTCATCAAGCTTCTAGCTCCATTAGAGCTAAAATGTTTCTGGTGGATCACAATATACGGGCGTCTTATTTAGTGCCTTTATTTTAAGTTGTATTATTATAATTTTCTAATCTTAATTTTCAATACCAGCTGCGGTTTAGGTAACCCAGTAACGTTGCTATCTCACTCTTTCAGTAGAAGCTCGTGCGTAGTCCTTGGCTTTCTGTCCCCAACAGACCAAAGTGATAACCGACTGGAGGAAAGTATGTGGAAGATTGATATCCACCACATCGCCTCACTTAGACTCCATTCCTGACCTCATAGTCTCAGTCGCAGACACGACGGGCGCTATTGACTCGTTTACAGAACACGTACAATCCGTATTGCCGTCAATACGGATTGGAACATCACCGGAACTTCCCGTGAACAATCCGTATTTTTCACGGGAAGTTCCGGTGATGGAAGACCATCGCTGGAAAGACCCGGCTGACGTACGTGAACTGATAACCGAGAAAAACGCCGCCATTCGTGCCTACGACTCCTTTCCCTGCAACGCGAACAAAGTCCACAAGCACCATTTACAACCTCACAGGTTGAACTGCGAGATGCCATTAAAAAAAAAATTATTTTTCGCGCTATCTGTGCGTTTTCAAGATTCAATAGAAAATATTGCGACGATTTTTGTTTTGTTTATCAACGGACAAATATTGGTTTTATTTTAGTTTCACAAACGGCACTGAAACAGTTATTATTGATAAGCTCAAACTCGGTGTATTTAGTACCTAGCTACCAAAATATTCCACTATCTATCCAGCTTCTTAATGATACCCTTAACTCATGAATCACCGATTAAGACGATTTTAATGAACCCTAATTCGATTGTTATACCTGAAGTTTAAAAATTACATAATCCAGCTCCATCACCAGGTCACCTGGATAATTCCATAATTATTGTATCGTGATTGAGTTGCATACAATTATGAATTTTGAAGGTAATTAAGTATAAACAATATTTTTTTGTATGTCGCCTGAACATAAACATTGGCAATATTTTGGTGTGAGCCATTGATTTCAAATATAAAAAATATATATTTTAGCTATATTTAAAATAACAAAAAAACTGAGATATGTCTCTTTCGTGTCGGGTCTGGGTCACAAATGACCGTTCTTCTTTGTATGGAAGTTCGTCATTTTTATTAGGATACCGTACCAAAATGGTAAATCCGTACCAAAATGGTAAAAAGGAACCCTTATGGTGAGACTAAGTCTGTCTGTCTGTCTGTCACACCTGGATATCTCAAGAACTACTGATGCTATCAATTTGAAACTTAGAATATTTTAGATGACGTTTGCCCAACTAGTTGGACCGGACACACGGATTGTTGTTATTAAATAGTGTCAATATCTGCATCGGGCTGTTCCCAACATGTTGGGGTCGGCTTCCAGTCTAACTGGGTATCAATATTTTACATGAACGACTTCCTATCTGACGTTCACAACACAGTTACTGGGTAACACGATACCCCTTGGTAAGACTGGATACTTTTTGGCTTCTGATTACCCGTAACGACTGTCAAAAATCTACGAAGGACAGCCGGGACCAACGGCTTAACGTGTTTTCCGAGGTACGGAGGGGTTTTGATATGTAATGAATGGTCACCCATCCACTAGCCGACCGCGGCTAGTGTAGCTTAACCTTCGATCGACCCGTGCGGCTGTTATCTTTTAGCCACGAGACCCTCATAATAAATAGTGCTGTGTATTCCTTGATAATAAATTGTCAAACTCAAACTCATAGTTATCTATGCAACTGTTGTATAATAAATTAATAACGCCATACGAATGTAGGTTTGTCACATGAGTGTTTTAATACCTAATTATGTACAGTTACATACAAGACTTTATCTACACCCATGATAAGAATCCTCATATTACATTTTTGCAATACTAATATCGAAAAAAATGGCGGGTTACGACGTGAATTCGAATAACCTATAAGTTTTTTTTAATTACAGAGCTGTGGTAGTGAAACGCGCCTGCATGACCATGTTCTTTTTTGAAATTCATAAAGATACCACAAATTGAGTAGTGAGAAATGGAGTTGCATAAAATGGTAACACATAACACTGGTTGTTTTAATGTTGGCAATAAGCTAACTGTTTCAGAAACTTTTATAGAGAACTACGAGCAGCTGCACCCCGCGGTTTCACCCGCGTACGTAACGCACAACCTCTTAAGGGGTCATTGTACTCATCATTATGAACAATTTTTACTATGGGACCAAACCTGAAATAGCGAAAAAATAATCAGGTGTTCCCTACGTTTTATGTTCTCATAACTCGTCAAAATGTAGGGAACATTCGTGCATGTGCGTTAATTCCGGGACATGTTGTAATGTGAGAACAATGTAAAAAAATAAATTATTTCAAATCAATTCAAAATATAAGAATAAAATATTACAATTAAGCCCTGGCTTAAGATGACCAGTCTCAACTGACGGCGCCCGTTCACAAACATGACGCGTGGATCAGTACCATTCAGCTCAACCATTTTGTAGGGTAAATAGTGTATGAAACGTAATAAGTAATAACGTCACACTTGTACGTCAAAATGACTATAAATCTTACCTGGCTGGGGGCGGTATCTTTGCAACATGCAGACGGTTCATGCTGATGCTGGCTCTGAGTGTCAATTTTAGATTTATGGCCTTCCCCACTTTGACATGATACGCTTAATCGTTTCGCTTTAAGTTTCTTGGGCCGATCGTTTTGCGCAGGAGCAATTGTAAGACACATCTCAGGGCTCGCTATTTTGTTGCTTTGTACCTGAAATCATTAAAATCATAACTAACTTTTATAAAGAACACGTGAACCAAGTGTCCCCTTAACTTATAGTGAATAAGAAAGACGTTATTGGACGATTTCTTAATTCTATAGTTAGTATATTTACTAAGTAGTTTAAGTTATATTAAATGACATAATAGCTAATAGGCTAAACCCAGAAATGGAATTCGAGATAAAAAATGTAAACAAAGAAATGTCATTGTCAAAGTGACAGTTCAGGGGTGTCAACATTTCCCTAGTAATTCAAAATAGGTATTTTTTATTTTGTGTTTTTGGAAGAACGCTAAAGCAGCGTGTCAAAATTAAAAATATGATAGGCTAAGGTAAGTCCTAATATTATAGGTAAGAAAAACGAAAATAAAATAAAATAAATATATTCTTATGAACAAGTTGCTCATGTTTATTTGAAATTAGGATTTATATAATATTATGATTTATTCACTTTGTGATTCGGACTCTGAAGAGCTTGATGAAGAATCCAAATCAGTTACACTAATTATGAACTGATCCGTCACCCTGTCTATAATGTGATCGAGATCACACATTTTGTCCTCTTGTTTTATTAATCACTTCACTGCTGCAGCGTCACCTCTTTTAAACCTTCTGCGAAGGCGAGGCGTTACGCTAGTTGAAAACACTAAATGAAGTCCAAATGTTTAATTAAGACCACTGTCTTAATGCCAGTATCATAAAAATAATTTGCCCGATTTTATTTCAAACAGTTATATTTTATTCTTGGATCCTAGTTTACGTCACTTTAAAGTTGAAAACTGTGTGCAATATTATATTTTAACTGTTTAAGATATGCCTACAATTTTAGCACTATGTTATAGTACTTTTGACAAACTGCACGATTGAGGTTATTATTGAAAATTGGCAACACCTTTGTTTACATTTTTTATCTCGAATTACATTTCTAGGTTTAGATTATTTGGGAATTTGATTGATTGATTGGGAATAAAGTATCACCAATTGTGATACTTGGCATACAAAAATTTTCAAAGTACATCAAAATGGGCAACAAGCATGGTGAATAAGAAAGGAAAGACTATTTCGAAGCGGTCAGATATAATTACAGAAGCAACTAACTTTTATCAGAACCTTTACTCGTTACAAGAAAGATCCAATTTATCGCAGCACGTCATCTTTGTCGACGTACCACTGCCTGAAATATAATACTATTGTAAGAGATTGGTTTTTCTATCGGAACTCAGAAAAAGGACAAAGCACCCGGACAAGACAAGGTAACAAATGAAATATTGAAGTCTCTATCAGAACCCTTACAACTCCCACTGGAAATCATGTTCAATAACATTCTAGAAAGAAGAGAAACTCCAAGGCAATGTCCGAATATTCGATAACTACGACCAATTAGCCTTATGACAAACTTAAATAAAATTTTCAAAAATACTATTTAATAGACTTACAAAAGATGAAAATCAACCTCGTGAACAAGCTGGATTCCGTAAACACTACTCAACATCTGACCACATCCAAGTGGTAACACAAATAGTAGAGAAAGTTAAAGAATATGGCAAACTATGTATTTATGCTTCATCGATTACACCAAGGCATTCGATTCTCTGGAATATAGTGCAATATGGAAGACACTAGGAATAGTCATAAAATGTGTAGAGCTCCTCCATAGCATTTATTAAAAAAAATCCGCAAGAATTAAGTTGGAATTGGAAGGATCAACTTTTCCCATAAGAAAAGGCGTCAGGCAGGGCGACCCGCTGTCACCTAAAATATTTTTCAATACCTGCAGTTGTTAAACATGGCGTACTTTCAGAGGCTATAATTATTATGATTCGAAAATTAAATCTTTTGCATAGGCATCTTTCTTTTACGCGGTCGTGACTTTTGTTTACGGGCTCTATCATTAGTTTTGCAGTTGAGTTTTAAATTTATAAGTAAATTTAAAAAGTTTTGTAGAAAGGAGTTTTCATACATAGAATAAAATGGGATCCGATGAGAAGTCCGTACGTCTTAGCATTGAATTCTCATGTCTTTTAAATGGTTCTTTAATATATTTAATTAACAGTTTTAACTTAATTATTTTCACATCAACATTTGTGAAAAATAGAATAGGCTATATAGGCTTTTTAAGGCAAAAAAATATGTCCATTTGCAAAACCGCGCTATTTTCTGAAAATTTTAATTTTCAGAAAATAGCGCGGTTTTGCAAATGGACATATTTTTTTAAATTCTTTGATTTGTTTACTTTCCATGATTGTTGTACTTCCCACAATTAGAGTATTGAAAAACGTCGTGCGATACACGGGTGTGTAGGTTATATCCAACTCGTGTCATTAAAAACCCTCGCCTTCGGCTCGGGCTTGTTAATGACAGCTCATTTGCAATAACCTACTTTCCATCCTTGTATCACAATGTACTATAGAAACCTAGACTGGGAATACAAAGGCGTGAAAATTTACGGTGAATATTTAAGGCATTTACGTTTTGCAGACGACATCGTAGTGTTTACAGAAGAGTCCGCACAATTAGAGAACATGTTACAAGAGCTTGCGGAAGAAAGTAAGAAGGTACTGAACGTAGTATTGACTACGAATGCTGCAAAAACAAAGATTTTAACAAACAGATCGGAAGTAGCAGTAATTATAGATGGACAGGAAATAGAAACGGAAAAATAAATAAACAGGAGAATAGCAATTTCATGGAAAAAAGAAATCATGAAGAACAGTAAGATAAACCTGAATTTAAAAATAAAGTTGTATGAGATAGCAATCCTTCCATGCCTTACATATGGATAACAAACATGGTCACAGGAACACAAACTTGGTGTTATGCAAAGAAAAATGGAGAGAAGCATGTTGGGTATTAAATTGTCCGACAGAATTAGTAATGAGAGAATTAGGAGGAAAACTAAAATAAGTGACGTAGTATAGAGAATAAGTCTGAAATGGAAATGGGCGGGCCACATCTGTAGAATGGAAAACGAAAGATGGACAAAGAAAATTATAGAGTGGGTACTTAGAGATGGAAAAAGAAAACGAGGAAGGCCGCGTAACCGCTGGGAAGATATGTTTAATGAAAGATGTGGACCAGACTGGAGGAGACAAGCTAGAGATAGGGAAAAATGGAGAAAGTTGGGGGAGGCCTACGCCGCGGCCGCAGAGGCGACTTCCATAAATAAATAATATCACGTGCATGCCAATATTACATTTTTTTTAAAACTCTTTTATACTTATATTAAACTATATTTTACAATTATTAACATGGATCTAACACAAATAATAAATAATTAATAATATAAATGATAATGAAATGTGTAATAAGAATAACCAATGTAGGAAATGATAAAAAAATTATTATGCTCAAATTGTTCTTTGTTAAATGTTAACGGTAGTAACTACAAAAACAATACCGCGGTATGCTTAGGCATGCCGTGTTGGCAACCTTCGGAATGCTTCGGCATCCCTCGGAACGCTTTGGCAGTCTTCGGGATACCGCGGCAAGACAGTGCCCGCCCGAACCCCGGTGTAGGACGCCTCGGCATGCCTAGGGACGCGTCGGTATGCTTAAGGACGTCGCGTCGTGGCATACTTAAGGATGCCATGGCATAGTTACCGCCAGTGCGCGCTTACATGATGCCGAAGGATCTCAAGACGTGCCGTGCTGGCAATGTGCGCCGGGCCTTAATCATCGGGGATAAAATGCATATTTCTAAGTTTTACCTTAACAGGTATGCAGAGCATCTGTTGCGTCGGCGGGATCGGCTTGTTGCAAGTTTTGCAACAGCATGGTCCGAGGTTCTGTGTACTGCGTGGTGATTCAGGTGTAGGCTCATATTGAGTTTCTTCATGTACCGGAACTACTTTTTCTTCTGGATACTGGCTTGACTCCTCCACCGTTCGTGATTGTGATGGTACTTGCACTACTTTCGGTACTTTTTCCAGATGACACTTACAACACAGTCCCAGCTGATTCGTTGGATCTTGTGCTTTGGACGGTACTTTTGGTACTTTTTCCTGAAGCGGTTTCAGCTGATTCATGGGATCTTGTTCTTTTGACAGTACTTTCACTACTTTCGTTACTTCTTCCTGAAGCGGTTTCGGCTGATTTGTTGGATAATGTTTTTTTGTTGGGATTTGCTCTACTTCAGGTACTTTTTCCTGAAGGCACTTGCAACACGGTCCCGCCTGATCCGTTGTATCTTGTTCTTTAGACGGTATTTTCACTACTTTTTCCTGAAGGTACTTATATAGCAGTCCCGGCTGATTCATTGCATCTTCATCTTTAGACGGTACTTTCACTACTTCCGATACTTTTTCCTGAATGTACTTATAAAGCGGTACCGGATGATTCGTTGCATCTTGTTCTTTTGACGGTACTTTCAATACTTCCGCTACTTTTTCCTGTAGGCACTTACAAAGCGGTCTCGGCTGATTTGATGCATTCCGTCCTTTTGACGGTACTTTCACAATTTTTTCCTCAGGGCTCTCACAAAGCGGTACGTTTTCCTGAGGGTACGTGCAAAGCGGTGTCGGTTGGTTCTTTGCATGTTGTTCTTTTGACGGACCTTGTTCCTGAGGGCATGCACACATCGATTTCGGGAGTTTCGTTCTTCCTTGATTCTGATGACATGCACAACTCGTTGGTGCTTGGTCTTGGCAATTTGGACATTCTTGTACGGCGTGAGGTACTGTGTCACCATGTTTGAGCACACTTTTATCGCGAGCCACATCACTGAGGCTGTGGGATCTCCCAGAGAATTTCGTGTTGCATGGCATGTTTGACGATGCCACAGTAGAGTTGGATTTGTCCCCAGATGTTGGAGTACTGAAATAAAATTTAAAAAGTATATTAGAAAAAATTGTTATCTTTTACAGAATATAATTCCTATGGTTTAATACAGTGCCGTAGATACTAACTGATAGCAAGCTTCAGATGCAGCTCGCGTCAATTCCTTAGGCTTTAGAAGAAATACACAGCTTTCATTAGGACACCTGTTAACAAATAGTTCTTTAATTGATTGATGGACATACACGTGTTAAAAGATTAAAGGGTTTAAGAACTATACTGACTTTTCAGACACATCCCCCGAATCATTGCCTGTACGCCTTCGTTTTCTCCATGGACTGAAAAATATGATAAGTATAAGTATAATCAACCTATAATGTGACACAGGCCCCCTCTCTGTGTGAGAGGGAGTGGGCTATAATCCACCACGCGGGCCCAGTGCGGGTTGGTAGATGTCAAATATCCTTAAATTTTTAGTTCTAGTATAAGTTTCCTCACGAAAAATATGATATGATTATGATTCAATATGTCAACGAATTAATGATTCTATTCATCAAATCAGATGTATTGTACCCGTACATGTACCTACAATGCTATAGGTTCAGCAGATTTGGATAAGCCTAGAGTCTCGTCTTACAACAGGTCTACAATAGGCTCAACAGATGAGTCCTAAACAAGATTTTGAGGACGACCTAATGGCCGGTTCAGCCTAGAGTGGAAGTAGGAACAACGGGGAAAAAGCTACTAATAATCTATTAATAGGACAACTTACCTTTTGATTCGCCCAAATTTTTTAGTCGTTTCTGGACTGAAATGCACAAAAAATATACAGTCGTTAGTTTAAATGCAGTAGGTAGTCAAACAGAAACTTTCCACACTTTTTCCCAAAGGTGTCTAAGAGCGCCACAAATGTAAAAAATCCTAGCCTATGCAGTACACCCCCTGAGTCCCCCGATTTGGGAGTGTATAGGCATCATCAGGACCAATAACCGCGTAAGCGTACCCAATGACGTATTATAAATAGACGCGTCATACACGAACATAATTGCACTCATAAACAGCGTAAGCCATGATTGTAGCTACATACTTGCAAACAATCATACAGCGCGTGAAGAAAAGGAAAGACCTATACCGATATCTGTTGTTAGAAAGAGATGAAAATACATATTTAGTTACGTCACCAGCTGCTGCATGTTCATTGGCGCGTACGTAATAATAATTATTATTATTGTAAATGTCAGGCAGTTGCCTGGCATTTACTTTGCCATTATTGAGCGCAGGTAACGCATCTAAAGGTAATAAATACATAATTGAGCGTACAATATTTCAATCGAGTCTTAGTTCCAACTTAGGCGGACCCTAGTCCTACAATAAAATTGTGCAATAATTTACTTTGCATTATTATTGCCACCCAAAAGATCTTCAATACTTAACGATTAATAACATTGCGCAACTCATGATAAGTATTGCGAAATTAAATTGGTCGTCTAGGATCCGTCTTAGAAAGATACTCCCGAGTTCAATATACCATGGAGGACATGATTCGGCGATGGAGGTGTTCGGCGTTCGGGGCTTGTGTGACGTCGGAGGTCCCTTCGTTTGCTGCCCACTCTCGCGCAGATACTCGACATATTTGTTGTCCAGCCAATTCGCGAATCCGCTTCTTTCCGGGGCAACTTCATTTTTATTGTACAACGTACGCTCCTAGATAAAAATACTCGTGATATTTGGAATATTTATGTCGTTGAAGAGAACAAGCTAGGAAATCAATGGCACGTAAGATAGAGATGCAATGCTGCAATGGAATCAAATTGATATAAAAAAATTAAAAGAATTTGAACGTTGAATTATTCAAAGTTTAAAAAAATAAAGAGTCCTTTACAAACCGGATTTTATGTAACGTGAAAATCCCTTGCAGATTTTTCATACCATTTAACAGAGCTTAGCAGCTTACTTTTTTCAAAAAATTATAACAAGTATTTAATTATTAAATTAAGTATGCTGCAGTTTGTCTTACAATGCCAGATATGGTATTTTATTGCATTTCATGACACACGACGTAATGAGTTTATTGTTGATATTAAAGTAAAACGTCCATATAAGTGTTTCATTTTAGGTGTATACTAAAAAATTTACCTGTGTATACCACTTGAAAGCTTTCTTAAATGGATTGTCTTTTCTGGGCTGGTCGTAAATTTGTCTCCTGTTTAGAGGCTGCTGCTAAAATTACAACAACGAGCTGTCATGACAAGGGTGGTGGATAAGGCTGTATGACAATAGTTAATCTTATAAGCTATCCTTGGGAGGACCAACAACTGTTTCTTTGGGCTGTATGTCAGACGATCAATGGGCCCAAGTCACGACCCAATGGGTCCCTCTTACTAGAAAGCGACATCGCGACGGGCTCAGACGGGGATAGCGGAATAAGCTGGACTCTTTCAACTAGAACTGGTCCTTAGCAGCTCTAAATGGAGAGAAGTAGGAAGAGAGTAGGGAGGCCTTTGCCCTGCACATCACAAGCTGTTTAATAAATTATAATAATAATGTGGAGCACTAAGTTTTAATTAAGTGACCGTCAATTATTAATATTGCAGACCCAGTCACTGGCCTTTACCTATGTTCAACGTTACCTTTGGACATTGACTCAGTACTCGGCCCGGCTGCCGCGCGGCCCAGTTAAAAATATTGATTTGGTTGCATCTCACACGCATAGGACACAAAGATTTTATATAATAGTGTGTGTGAAGAAAAAGTAGTATATAAGCTGTATAATTTTGTAAAAAAATCAGATTTGAATTTTATATTGTCTCATTACCCCTCACTGTGGCCAAGACACCTTTAGCCATCTCTGATCAGTCTCGTGAGTCTGCGCGACTGGCAGTGAGTTTACCCTTCCCAAACCTAGAAATCCTGTCTACTATCCGTCTGTAGCCTTAGGTCGCATGGTGCAGACATCCTGAACTTATTTATATATTTATTTATCACATACTAGGTATATGATAGGTTAGGGCTGTAGGGCTTATAAGGCTTAGGGTCGTAGGTACTGTTAGGCTTGTAGGTCTGTGTAGGTTCCCTTAACTTATACTTATATTTTCATGTACTGTCACACCCTTACAAATATTGCGGCCTTATGTGACGTTTGTTAAGGGTGGACGTACAACCTACATGAACCAGATACCTGCACTTACAACTTCAGCGTAGTATACAAGAGGGTGTGCCATCGTAGCGTACATCGGGACATGACGACTGTTAATCAAAAGTTTTCCGTAGTCATTATGATTATTTTCAAACGAATAGTTGCATTGCGAACAATCGCAGATTTCACAATCACTGGAGGTTGTTGAAGACATGTGAAAGTGTTATAAAACTCATTTGATTTAAAAAATGTTTACATAAAATGATGTATGCCAAAGAGTAACATGACTTGCTTGGTTCCTGTCAATTTTTCTGTCACTAGTTTTTTCCATGGCTGCTCTAGCATGCACGAGTATAGTTTTGCAAAGAGTATTTGTTTATGGCTAGTTTCGTTGAGACGTCGGTTTAAAGGTTCATACGCATTATGCGGGTAGCCGCAATGCGGCTAGCCGTGCGGCTGACCGCAGGATGCGGTTGCGAATGCGGCCAGCCGGATCGCCGGCAGCCGCATTCGCAACCACAACGTGCGGTTGAAGAACCGTTGTGATTTGCGGTTATATCGAGCCATTTCAAAGATGGACGCGGAAGAAGTTTTACCATTTTACCAGACGTACCACGTGCACACACTCACTCAATGGCGGGCAGCCGCAGACTGAGCCGCACAGTGCTTAAAGCTGTCAGTTCGTCACTCGGGCCGCAGCCCTCCGAGGAGCGACCGGAGCGGTCTGCAGGTAGCCGCATCGCAGTGCGCATAGAAATGAATATTACGTACATACTTGTGCTTGCGGTCAGCCGCACGGCTAGCCGCATTGCAGCTACCCGCATAATGCGTATGAACCCTCGGTAGACGGGACGCATTCTCCACTAGTGGCAATGCCAACGTCCGTATGGCACATCTTGGATAGACAGCTCCGCTGCCATCCTTGCATGCCAGATGATCTTTATGAAACGAAGTTCCTTAACACTGCTTGTGCTGCTTGGGTTTGACTGGTAAAAATCGTCACCTAAGGAAAAGAGTTATGCCCCCTCCATGCGACTTTCTCTCTCTTTCTATTATAGACGAGTGTGTGTGTGCGTGCGAGTATCGCGTAAGGAACTTCGTTCCTTACGGGGGTCCCCCCGACAGCACACGTTTTTTTCCTTAATGGAGCAGTTTACGGCCCAAACGATAGATTTTTCTAGAGTATATGTGTTCCTGTTGTACCTACCTATTTTAAAGATTTCTGAGCCTCCCTGAATTAAGTTAGTCAGCCAACGTCAGATGAAATTAAACGAAAGAAACATGTTGATTAGCTACATAGCAATATTTTCCATATGCGGAAATGTTGTGTTTAGTTATAACAACAGAATGTTCACGTTGTTCAGCTATGAGAACATCAGTGGTAAGTTAATCTGAAGATACTCAGTGGAACCCCTCTTCACACTAGCGTTTTTCCAGCGTAGATGCTGTGCATACGTTTTTATCGAATGCCTGCGTTGGAGAAACATTCGTGTTGTTATAAGTACACACTGAACCCTAAATTGCTTAATCATCATGGCTTTCAGCCATCTCAGTATAATAGTCGTAGTCAGCAATAATCATTGGTACTAAAGCCAGTCTATTTTAAACCTTTACGGTGATCGGTTGCATATGGGTCCCTTTTTCTTAATTGTATTGATTAATCAAATAAATAATAATTATCTTTTTAAATAATTTCTTTTTTTAAAAAGCCTCTTTGAAGGGACCCTATAACATTTGGTGGCAGCGGTGGGATACGGAAATCCCCAGTGCCGATTCGCGTAAACTATATTTGCGTTAAATCAATAAATAGACTCTCCGTATCCTGCAATCCTATAAAACAATTTAATGGTAATAAAACCAGTGAAGTGTTCATAAGTAGCACGTTACGATTCTGCGAGTCGTGTTCATCCTGAGTGCATAATAATAAGTGCAGCCTACATGTATCCTGTGAGTGTCCTGTGGACATCCTTTAATCGTCCTGCGAGTATCCTGTGAGCGCCAGTCGCGTCCTTCAACCGACTAATAGCTTCACATTCTTCTGGCATCCTGCGAGTCCTCCGAGCATCCTGCGAGTTCTCCGAGCATCCTACGCATCCTCCGAGCATCCTACGAATCCTCCGAGCATCCTGCGAGTCCTCCAGGGATCCTGCAGATCTTGAAACGTCATAAGTGTCGTCCTACGACCCGCGAGTGTTTTGTGTTTAGTCTAACAAGTGTTCCGTGAATCTAAGAGTGTCCGTTGTGTTATCTGCGTGTGAGTGTCGCTATGCAGCCGTTCTCAGCTCTAGCTCTTATCGCCGCCTACATATTCCTGTAAGTCAACGAACAATTGCTAACTTGTACCTTATCTCTATTACTTTAATATTAATATTTTGTTACTTGACGTCTAGAATTTGCACGTTATGCCTCCTAAAGTACCAAGAAACGAAGATAGTAAATTGCAAGTTGACATTCCATCTGAGCCTTCAGACCTAAAATCTCCAATCTTATCACCAAGAATTACTAGACAAACAGTAGAAATGGAGCTTAATACTTTATTAAAATTCGTAAAACCATATGACGGCAGTCGCGAGAAACTAAATTCGTTTATTAATAATTGCAATAATACTTACGAGCTAGCATCCGAGGCACAAAGGCCAATTATATTTAAATACATATTATGTCAACTTACAGACAAAGCCGAAATTGCGTGTTCAATTAAAGAGTTCACATCTTGGGAACAGTTGAAGGAATTCCTTAAAACTCAATTTTCAGAAAGAAAACACTATACACATTTACTTAATGACCTCCAGGAAAGCAAACAAACTTCATCTGAAAATGTAGGACAATTCGCCCTTCGCATGGAGACTTACCTTTCTCAATTATTAACAGAGATATCACTCTCTAATTATAAAGCCAAGGAAATACCAGGTCGCACAGCAGCCATGGAGGACCTAACACTCCATCACTTCCTTATGGGCTTAAACCCTCGCGTATCAAACATGGTAAGGTGCAGGGCACCTAAAACTTTCAATGAGGCTGTTAACTTAGCCATTTCCGAAGAAAGGATTTTAGAAACTCTTTATAGGCGAAATCATAGCTCACAACATGAAAAACAGGCTAGCCAAAATAGGTCCAAACCTAAAACCTTTGCCCAGAACAATAAAAACTCGCAGAAATCATCTTCGCAACCGAGTACCTCGGGCAGTAATCATAAACACGACCCAAACCTTACATGCAAATATTGCAAAGAGATTGGTCATGATATAAATAACTGTCAAAAGCGACAGAAACGTTACCCGAGTTCTCAACCTCAACAGGATCAAAGTAAATCCTCTGGGTCCCAACCCAATACTAAATCTCCTCAAGTCAATTTCATCGATGATTGCGATGACTCTGATGAATCTACCCACGATGACGAAGGTGAAAATGTCGAAGTGGAAGATTTAAACGAATAAACTTCCGAGGTTATACATCAGGGTATCCAGCCCCAAAACGGCAACCTCAATCCTCTTAAGGTTATACATCAGGGTAGCCAGCCCCAAAACGGCAACCTTAACTCTTCCGAGGTTATACATCAGGGTAACCAGCCCCAAAACGGAAACCTCAATTCTCCTAATAAAATTTATGAGGTTAGCATTGATACCTCTAAAAAACTACTACCTCATGTGTTGATAGAGTCACAAGTCTCTGACATTCCACTAACTCTCCTTGTAGACTCAGGGTCTGCAATCTGCTTGTTAAAAGAATCAAGTGTCCTAAACAAGCCAAAAATCATTCATAAACCTATAACCATTAAAGGCATCGATCCTGGCGTTGAAACCACTGAAACTATGGGTTATTTTAATTTAAAACTAAAAGTTTCTGATTCTAAGTCAATTAGCCATAAATTTCACATGATCAAAGAAATTAACCTACCTTATGATGGCATTATAGGTAATGATTTCCTGACGGCTAACAGTTGCAACATTGACTACAGTCGTGATGTTCTTAAAATAACTCGCAATGAAATTAAAATCCATTTCTTTGACCCTTGCTACATCATACCACCACGCACAGAGACTGTAATAGAATGTACCGTCACAAATCCAGAATTAAAAGAAGGCGTGATCCTAGATCAACATCTTTCCAGTACTCTCCTAGTTGCTAATTGTATAGCAAAAGTTAAAGACAATAATAGAGTCAATATATCCGTTGTTAACACCTCTAATAAACCTGTTAAGATTAAACGCAACCTTAACCTTAAACTAGACCCAATTGTCGCTTATCCTATTCAATTGACTCGTTTTAGCGAAAACGTAGTTGAACGTACTAGGAAAGTTCTAAATTCCCTGAGAACCTCCCACCTGAATGACGAAGAAGCTCAAGCGCTCTTTAATTTATGTTCAGATTATTCTGATATATTCCACTACCTGAAGAGGCTCTGTCTTTTACGCCAACCATTCAACATGAAATCAAAACAACCAGTTACACTCCGATACATACAAAATCTTACCGTTTTCCAGAGTGCCATAAAGAGGAAGTGGACACCCAAATTAGTAAAATGTTGGACCAAGACATCATCAAACCCTCAAATTCCCCATGGTCTTCTCCTATATGGGTTGTTCCTAAAAAAGCAGACGCTTCTGGCCAAAAGAAATGGCGCATCGTAATTGACTATAGAAAGTTAAACGACGTCACAATAGGTGAAATTTATCCTATCCCTCAAATTACCGAAATTCTTGACCAATTGGGTAAAAGCCAATATTTCACTACCCTCGACCTTTCATCAGGCTTCCATCAATTAATGATTTCACCAGAAGACGCACCTAAAACAGCCTTTTCTGTACCTCAAGGCCACTTTCAATTCAATAGAATGCCGTTTGGCTTAAAAAATGCCCCAAGTACGTTTCAGAGACTTATGAATACTTGCCTTGCTGGACTACAAGGCTCTCGTTGTTTTGTTTATTTAAACGATATAGTCCAGTACGCATTCGATTTAAATTCAGCAATCCTAAATCTCAAGGCCATTTTCGACAGACTTCGAGAATTCAATTTAAAACTTCAACCGGAAAAATGTGAATTTCTCCGAAAAGAAGTTACTTACCTAGGTCACATTATCACCCAAAACGGTGTAAAACCAAATCCAGATAAAGTGAAAGCTGTAACACAATATCCCATTCCAAAATCTGCAAGAGATATTAAATCTTTCTTGGGCCTCGTGTCATACTACAGGCGTTTTATCCCTAACTTTTCGAAACTAGCCAAATCCCTTACCTTGCTCCTGAAAAAGGATGCCCCGTTTGATTGGAGCAATGAACAACAACTTAGTTTCGAAACCCTAAAAAATAAACTAGTCGAAGCACCTATATTAGCATATCCTGACTTTAATCAAACCTTTCTGTTAACCTGCGATGCATCTAATTACGCTATCCTGTCTCAAGGTCCCATCGGGCGTGATCTTCCAATTGCTTATGCGTCCCTTACCTTAAATAAAGCCGAATGTAATTACAGTGTTACGGAAAAAGAATGTTTAGCGATCGTATTTGGAACTAAAACCTTCCGACCATATTTATATGGTCGCCGATTTACCGTTGTAACAGATCACAAGCCGCTCCAACGGTTATTCAATTGCAAAGATACCGGATCTAGACTTATTCGATGGAGGTTGAAACTTGAAGAATTTGAATATGATATTCAGTATAAAAAGGGTAAAATAAATGCCAACGCAGACGCTTTATCTAGATTCCCTGTTAATCCCGTTCAACCTACTGCTGACGAAATAACAACACCTAATCTTCTAAATTCCGAGGCTAATATTATACCTGAACATGTTGACAGTAATTCAGACAGAGATTTCTTCAACTTCATCACATCACCTACTTCCCCTCAGTCGGATGAACTTAATCCCGACCACCTCTTAGAAATTCCTACCCCAGACCTTATTAATATAGAATCTCCAAATCCTATCTCTACCAGAGTCCCATCAGAAAGCACTATAATTCAAGACGCGC
Organism: Tiliacea aurago; assembly: GCA_948098905.1. Classification (NCBI taxonomy): domain Eukaryota; kingdom Metazoa; phylum Arthropoda; class Insecta; order Lepidoptera; family Noctuidae; genus Tiliacea; species Tiliacea aurago. The sequence continues at coordinate 19,509,308 of OX402578.1, read as the reverse complement.
ACCTCAGTTCCGTCCCTGACTTATCCACAGTCGACTATTCCAACTTCCTGAAACAAATAGCGGATAAAAATAAATCATTCAATAAACACATTATCGAACATAATGACAGTTTACTAAAAGCCACTTCTAAGGTTGTCTTAGTGCCCACATCGATTGATTTGGATGAATCAAATCCGTATATTGAAGAAATATTAAATAATTTAGAAAATCAAGACCAAATCCGCAACCAAGAAAAACAATTACATACCTTCTATAAAGTCCAATCAGGAAATAAAGATTACTACTTCCTGTACGTAAAGGTACATCACTTCGACCAGACGTCATATGACGAAATATTTAAAACTCTCAAATATATTCGTAACGAACTTGTAATAACTGATCAAATTAAAGAAATTAGTATATCCGACTTCCGTGACCCTTTTGAAAAACACAGTTTATTAAAATCTATAATATTATAAACTACCTATTTCATAATACTGGCATACAAATAGATATCTATCATAATAACGTTACTTACCCATCACCGTCTGAAGTTAAGAAAATTCTCTACGACAATCATGACTTACCCATAGCTGGTCACCTTGGTGTCAGTCGTATGTATGATAGATTGAAACAGTTATATTATTGGAAAGGTATGCGCAATGACATAGAGTCGTATGTTAAATGTTGTAAATCGTGTTAAGAAAACAAAGCTTTACGCAAAATAAATCGCGCACCAATGCAAATTACAAGTTCGTCAACCAAACCGTCTGAGCGCGTATCGCTTGATATAGTAGGACCACTTCCAGAATCCGGTCCGGCGAAACTTAAATTCATATTAACACTACAAGATGATTTCACTAAATTCTCGACCGCGTACCCCGTGCGCAGCACGACAGCCGAAGAAACATGCGAATGTTTATTACATTTCATCTGAATATTTGGCCTTCCAAAAATGATTTTGACAGACCAAGGCACTAACTTTACAGCAGACCTAACGTGTGAATTTCTAAAAATTAAACAACTATGGTCAACTCCATACCACCCACAAACACAAGGCGCCCTTGAACGGAGCCACTCAACCTTGAAAGAATATTTAAAATCTTTCGTCAATAAAGAACAAACAAATTGGCCCCGGAGCCTAGATATAGTAATGTTCTAAACTTAACTTCACCTATTAATCTGCCGGATTTCAATTTAATAAATAGTAGTTGTTGTAAAACAAATAGTATAACGAATAATATGTCCCCTACCCACTTAGAACAAATTAACTTAGATGATATTATGAATCATGTTAGACACATTATTCAATAATTATAAGTTTAATTGTGTGTTTTATTTTGTTGTACTTAGTTTATAGAATTGTAGTTTTCTGTAAACCCAATTGCAACCTTCGCAAATATAGTTTCCGCAAATGCGATAAATCTAAATCGGAATCTTTAGAACTGGAGCAAACCATTCAAGAAATTCCAGCTCCAACCCTAAGAACCTCTTTCTAGGGTTAACTTTGGTAATCATCCCCAAAGTTCACTCTGATAGGGGAGGTGTTATAAGTACACACTGAACCCTAAATTGCTTAATCATCATGGCTTTCAGCCATCTCAGTATAATAGTCGTAGTCAGCAATAATCATTGGTACTAAAGCCAGTCTATTTTAAACCTTTACGGTGATCGGTTGCATATGGGTCCCTTTTTCTTAATTGTATTGATTAATCAAATAAATAATAATTATCTTTTTAAATAATTTCTTTTTTTAAAAAGCCTCTTTGAAGGGACCCTATAACAGTGTGTAAAGAGAGCTTATTATTGGAGAGTCTTTTCCGGTCTTTTCACATTTATTTTATCTCTAATGTTGCATCACTGTCAAAATCACAATCACACAGTGATCTTTATTCTCATAACAATAAGGTTGCTGTTGGGTTGCTACTGTCCGAGTTAAAATAATTGTGAAAGGACTGTAAAGAATAGGTTTCTGCTGTCTGTTCAAAAGAGTCACAGTGCGGGATAAACAGTAACAACATCGCTGTTCAAGACGTGGTCAAACTGAAGCCCGTGAAGGACAAGAGCGGCGGCACTGGCGTCTCTCTCGCCCCGGGGGCAGCGGGGTTCAGCTTCATCAGCATTGCCACCACTAAGGCGATAGGTTTGCCCTCTTTCTTAAACCCTGCTACGTCGTCCTTTTAGCGTTCGAATAACGTTGACATGGGGAGCTGTTGGTAAATAATTGTTTTGTAAAATGTCACTTGAAATGTATTCTAAAGACAATATGCGGCATTAGTTCCAATTTTCGCCTCGCACCAAAATAACCTTGTAGAAAATAATACTTAAAACTACAGAGATTCGGGTAGCGTGGCCAGATCTTCAGCATATTATATATACATATCCATAAATGTACATTGAACCCAATGATACCATAAACCTAACCCTTTACCCTGGGTTTTAAAACAAAAACAAATCAGTAAATTGATGATTAAATGATGTAGAAAAGTGCCAATATAAACATCAAAATTTCACAAAAACGCCATGTAAGTCGAAGCTACTTAAGTTGCTGACCTTGAAAAAACTGACACGCACTGAGAGACGGAAAAAGTATAGCTTTGTCCTTTTCCTTTACGTATAATAACTTAATACTATATCGCTTTCTTGTGAGAATGAAACGGAGCTACCCGCCGCGCGCCGTCTATACATTTCTTTGTCTAAGTTCTAAAGTCTGGCCACGCTAACTAACCTCTACGCGCGTTTCAATGTTCCAACATGAAAAACATTGAGAAACTTTACATCTGCAAATGGCAACAAGATAGTTTAGGATTGTCCTCTTGTCCATATGTATTAGCTGTTTTTATATTTTCTCAGTAACTATGCAAAAAGAGGCCCATCAGAGGGTGAAGACCTGCTTTGGATGATGATGATAAGGATATATACAGAGTCAAATTAAATTAGCTAGCGAAACTCCTCAGACGTGATGGCTATCGATATCTAAAAAGGACAAAATAAAATAACAAAAGATTTGATGATTTTTTTTGGGGTCAACGTACCGCTGTTGTTGTTGTTAGAAGTATGAGTTGAGAAAATCTGTTTTCTTTTGTTTTCTTCATGTTGAGATATCGGTACCCATCACGTCAGTGAAGTTTACAAAAAAAAAAACAAAATTCCAAGTGACTACACTAACTGCGGTTACAGAACCAAAAAAAAAGCTCGTCAAATTAATTTCTTTTTTGTGTGATCATGTTTAGATATCGATACCCATCACGTCTGCGGAGTTTCGCTAGCTAATTTAATTTGACCCTGTATATGTGACATATCTCTGGCGATATGTGAACAAAATAATGTTAAATGTTAAAAAGCTCAAGTTCTTCTAAATGAATATCACAATATGACACTGATACGATTTTTGTTCATGTGAAGCCGCAGCGGTAGTCCGCGAAATTAAAATTTTATTGCATGTTTTGCAATTTGCAGGAGTATCTTGATCAAAATATTATTCGCAACTTTATCAGATATTTATTTACAGAATTATAATCATTAGAATCATTAATACATCTCTATAAGTTAGATTTGTTCCCTAATGTCATGATTTCATGAAAAATTAATTCAATATAACAAAATAATCTGCGGATTCACCTTAAGGGTCAGATAATCGCCGTTGACCTTGGCCATACAAATGCGCGCCGCGCAACCATTAACTTTCAAAGGGAATATTTATTTTTAATTACGAAAACATGAATATATGAAAAAAATCACAGATAGAATTATAGATAGTAAAACAGTCTATTCATACTACAAAAAAACGTAAAAATATCTTAAGTAGTTTGAAAGTAATATCGTTTTTTATGGTTTGGGTAGACGTTACTTCCTGAATTTATTTCATAAAGTATTTTACTACAATACTTAAATATTCACATATAGAATTGATGTGTATACGTTCTTGTTTAACATACATTTTTTGCATAACTTACTTGCATTAAATAAAGGCATAATAACAGATTTAAAAGTCACTAAAATCATATATCTACGCCTTAAGTTGAAGTTTTATAACTATTGTTAGCATTCGATTAATTTTATTTCTTAAATCTCTTTCTCAGATCCTTTAATCGGCTTTGAAAAGAGTTTTCATGAAGTTTTATATGGACACAAGGCCGGTACGTTTTCTGTGTAATTTACATGTTACGTTAATATTAGATTATTTCTAATCTGTAGTTAACTAATAAAACGGCTGTCGCTGAAAACCAGGGCTCTGTATCGCATAGGGTCGCAGCATTAATTATTTTAACTTTAATTAACACGGTTAAACCAATTACATTAATTAAAGGCAGAGATACATACACAGAAAAGAAAATATAACATTTTAAAATTTTGGTAATAACGTAAAAACAATAAAAAAATTCTCTCACAGTATTTCAGGCATGCCAATAAAATCTTCGTCAATTCATCCGCAAACAGATCGTTTGTTGGATTAGAATCCAAGAGATCATTAAGTGCGACCAGAGTGCGAGGTACTGGGGACTTAGCACGCGAAACGGTGCGACATGGAGACACAGCAAACAGCCTGTGGTTTCTGCCGCGGCAGTAATTGTCTGGGACAAAGAAACGAGCTAGCCCAGCATGCAGGTCAGGTGCGTCAATAGTGCCACGGAGCGTCTTGCAGGCTATCGTGAGCTGATCTCGTTATAATATGCTGAGCGATGGCCGTTTTCCGTGGATGTGACACATATTTTTCCCCCAGCTTCTTCTTTTTGGTATTTGTGTTCTTTCTTTGCGTCATGTTTACCGCAAATAATCGTATTTGCTTTCTTTCTTTTTTCTTAAAACTACATAATAAGTACACGAAAGTGCGTTAGTCTAGTCCACACAAGATAATTATCTAGAAAGATTGTTGTAAATGAGTAGGCGAAATTAAACTGCAATACATAATTACGCACGTAATGAAAATTCGGAAGAAAAAGCTGACCAAAGTTTTAAAAATTCGTCGTAGTAATTATGTGAATGACACAACGTTTTGTAATATTATGGAACCTGTTGGCGAAAGCTTTCGGCAACCCAGTGAAGGTAGCTATGTAACTTTTATATTCAGGGCAACTGACCAGTATCGCCTGATAGCGAAGCTGAGGTCATAGAACATAACATCACGCCTTGTTTTCCCGAAGGGTTGGGCAGAGGTGTACGTGTAGTGTTGGTCAACAGTTATGTTTAAGTCCCATGTAATAGGATGCGAGCCTATTGTTTGCGTTCCCATTGAGGGACCACCTTCAGCATGCTAGTTTTTTTATTCTGTGAACAGGAAGGGTTGATATTGAATAAATTAGTTTTACAAACCTTTTACTAACAGTAGTAATTTATAGCAGTTGTAAATATTAACTAGATTTTGAGATATGGATGCCTGCCAGTCACGACTGAGGGACCACCTTTAACCGATTGTAAATTTTGAGTGGCTACTTTTACAAACGAGAGGCTGAATTTACAATTGTTTGAGAACTTTTACTAAAGGCTGACAGACTCAAAAGTTCAAAATTCATATGTGGTCCCTCAACGGGAACGCAAACGAGCATATTGCCATCTAAGTACCCAAATATATTTTTTTTAAACGTTGCCCCACACTAGGAATGTCGCCTGTATTGTAGGTGCGTTTACAAACATTTAAACAAACAGCCAGACCAGACCCGGAACAACTACTTGTAGGTCGTACAAATATTTGTTCCGTGCGGGAAACGAACCCGCGACACGCAGTGCAGCAGTCAATCGCTTAACCACTGCGCCAACCGTGCCGTCCGTCTACTTAGAAATTCCGGATAGAAAATCCCAATATCACATTGCCCGACCCGGGAATCGAACCCAGGACCCCAATTGTCAAGCGACCTGATTCAGGTCGCTTTTTGTTTTTTGATTTTGTTTTTTGTATGGGTCCCTTAAATATTTTTTTTTTATTTTAATTTAATTATTTATTTTTAAAGTGAATATACAACTAAATATTCTGTGAATATTTCAAGCATCTACCTGTTGCCATTATCAATATAGAGCAAAAACGAGCAAAAAAAACGCGTTTGTTGTATGGGAACCCACTTACATATTTATTTTATTATATTTTTTTGTATTTGTTGTTATAGCTGCAATAGAAATACATCATCTGTGAAAATTTCAACTGACAGACGGACAGACAGACAGACGGAGGAGCCTAAGTAATAGGGTTCCCGTTTTACCCTTTGGGTACGGAACCCTAATAAAAACCATCCAAGACCTACAAACTGTCTCGATTTGTTTCAGGTAGAAGTGAGAAAGGTAAAGATAAAAGGTTTTGCAGACGGTGAAGACTACTTGGCGCACTGGCCCACTGGACGAGTGATGCGGTAAGTGTCGAGAGTTTGACCGCTGTACCGCGTCTTAGGAATGTGCGGCGAGGCGGGGGGCGGGGGCCGTGAGCGTTGACGAATGAGCGGCCTGCACTGCCCCCCCGTCTCGATTTTCAGCCCACCGTGCACCGAGGCGTATCTGTGCGCCTACTCCTTGAGAAAAGGACTTGAGTTTATGTTAAGGCTTCTACAGACCAGCACGACTCGAACGCGTCACAAAGGCACTGCTCGTCGCGCGACACGCGGGGCCTTTGTGTCGCCTCGCGTGTCAGGCCAGTATGTAGAAGCCTTTATTCCTCAGAGCGGAGACGTTTCAAGACAAGGGTAGCGTCCACCTGCCCTTCTTGGAGTACATGCACCGAGGCCACTCTAGGCTGAAGATCACCAAGGATTACATGCAGACAGCTGTGGATGCCTTCGCCATATTCATCTCTGGGGATCTTGCGGATGTGGAGCGGTTACCAGGGCCCTATGTACTACAGTCTGTAAGTAACTCTGTATATCTCGATAATGATACCTACTATTAATCATGACTAATGAAATCTATTTACGACTTACGGCAATTCATACAAACTTTCAAACCCTTGTTTTTCGAAATGACTGAACCGATTTTAATGAAACTTCATACGGATATGCAGGATAGAAAAGGTCTAAAAAGTTAAGTTTTTCCGATTTTTTCGGTATATACTGCATAGTTGACTATTAATCTCCGTTGATCGTTGAGATTGGCGACCGTAGCCGAAATTCGGTCGGAAGGTTCGGCCTGGTATAACAAATCATATTCTTCCAGGCAAGGACAATCGCCATGATGCGTGTAGCACGCGAGAAGCTTGCAGCGACGTGGACTGTCGTGAAGGGTTCCACACCCACAGGAGAGGTGACATTCGAGACGCTGGAGAAGTACCGCCCTCTGTTCAAGTATATCAACGGCAGGGAGATGGCCAGACTGAACCTGTCTGATAACAAGATACTGTCGTTTATCGGCACACATCCCGATCTTAATAGGCATCAGGTAATTTTGTCGGTAATTTTACTGGCATGTCCGCATATTCCCGCGTTCTCCTCGTATTTTCTTTTGTTTCTTTGTATAGTAATTATATGTATTTTGCACCTACAACGCTGCAACGATCTTTTGGCGCTTGGCCAAAATTGGAACTAATGCCGCCATCTTGTTTTTAGAGTTCTGTACCTCAAAAGGAAAAAATGGAACCTTTATAGGATCACTTGTGTGTCTCTCTGTCTGCCTGGCTGTCTGTCTGTTCATCTGCTGTCTGTCTGTCCGTCTGTCACAGCCGATTTGCTCTGAATCTACTGGACCGATTAAGTTGTTTTATAATTTTAAAATAAATCCCTTTAAAAGTATTTAATAAAATATATGAAAATTGACCATTACCACCCCCTTATCTCTGAAACTACTGAACCTAAAATTTTGAAGAAAATACAGCAAATAGTTCTTTACTTTTAGATTAAGTACAGCAAAACCAATAAGAAGTCTATGATCTTAAAATAACATCGTAAATCACTCAATATTGTGCGTACAAACTTACATTTGCAGTTGGTGTATGGAAGATCATGTTTTTGAACTACAATGTTAAGTTTGTTCTTTGGATAAATTCATCCTAACTCCGGAACCCTTCATTGTGCGTGGTCCGACACGCACTTGGCCGGTATTTCAATACAATTTCAGAGACAATTTCACAAATGTTTATGAACACCGCCCGCCCCCCAGGCGCCAAAAGATTTTTTGTAGCACTCTAAGGCCCACTTGCACGTTTAGTTGGGTTAATTAAATAAATGTAGAGTTTGTAAATTCGGATTTAAGTAATAGATTTAAATCGTTATACCTACTTTTTGTGATATCTATGATCGTGATATAATACAGGTAACACATTATAGCCCTTTTTGGCAAGAAAATAATATTATTTCAACGTTAAAATCCATTTTAAAGTTGCGTCCCGATTCACCCCTGCATCCCTATTCACCCCGTTTTACCCGGTACTCATGCAGAGTAATGTTAAAATCACCAATAAGATACTATACTGTCTAAAATTGTATAGTATAGGTGGGAGTGGTTGCAAGCAAGTATATACAACTGAACCCTCGCTGGACGGACGCTAAGTACCTGAACATTATGAACAACTTGCTGTGCGGGGTACCCATGATCTTCATGAGGAGGATACCGGAGAACACGTACCTGCAGCTGACGCACCAGGTTAGTTGTGACATGAACACTGTTGGACAAGAGCGCCTACAAAAAAGCTATGTTAAACAATCGTTGCTTCTCCTCATATACCGGCACGAACGATGAAATAAGCTGATGAGGTTTCATAATTTCTGACGAGGCAATATTATCGTGGACGTTCACGTCCATAAAATGAATGGAAATACGTGCAGGTTATAAATAACGTTATCGTGGACGGAAATTTAAAAGCGTCTCTATACAGGCTGTCCCAGAAGTCGACGTCAAGCCGGAATCAGGTGATAGGTCAAGTCGTAATATTTAACAACTGTTGCTTGTGTTAAATTTACAGTTAACTGCTCCAGTCCAGCAGGAAATGTAATTTTTTCCCCAACCAAGTATTCAAAATTATTTGTTTGCCCAGTTTTAAATAACTGTACTGAAAAAAGATATACTACACGAGTTTGGCGAGTAACTCTAAAAGTTGGCGCATTAATAATGATTGAAAAATGGTGTAACACTTAAAATCAGCATTACAACTCACTAAGTTAAAAAAATCCTACTGAACGATTATTTCTGAAATATTCATTCAGTAGGATTTTTTGAACTTAGAGAGTTGTAAATTGTAATGCTGTTTCTAATCATTATAATTCTGTAAAGCCGTATTTGTTATGGCCGCGAATCATAATAAGATCAACAACCTGTTACTGACCTGCAAATTGCAAATAACGCAAGAAAATTTGAATTTCACGGGCTACCTTAGCGCATCCCCCTTAAGGGGCCGGCGTAGCATGCGTAGTTCATACAAACGTAATACCAAAATAACTTTCTATAGAAATTTTAAATTCCTCATATCTCATCTTTATATCATTGTCCTTTCAAAATATATATTTGGGAACCTAGATAGTCTGTATTCCAATCGGAATAAAGACACACTACCTTAAGAATATGTTTTATTTACAAATAATTTTGGTATTTCTTTTGTATGAACTACGCCTCCATCGCCGCCGGCCTCTTAAGGGGCCATGAGTAGTTCATACAAACGTAATACCAAAATAATTTGTAAATCAAACATAAATTCTTAAGGTAGTGTGTATTTATTTCGATTGGATTACAGAATATCTATGTTCCCAAATATATATTTTGAAAAGACAATGATTTAAAGACGAGATATGAGGAATTTAAAATTTCTTAAAACTTATTTTTCTCATAACTCTTGTTTAAATCAGTGTCTATTTAAAATATATGTTCGGGAACCTAGATATTCTGTATTCCAATCGGAATAAAGACACGCTACCTTAAGAATATGTTTGATTTACAAATAATTTTGGTATTACGTTTGTATGAACTACGCCTCTTAAGGTGAATGAAAACGCAGCTGTACCCCGCGAACTTAAAATTTTCTTACGTTTTTTGCAATTTGTAGTTCAGTGGTTGTATCTTGATCAAAATAATGATTCGCGACTTTATCAGATAAGTATTTACAGAATTATAATCATTCATACATCTCTCTAAGTTGGATTTGTTCCCCAATGTCATGATTTCATGAAAAAGTAATTCAATGAAACAAATTGAACTTAGAGAGATGTATTAATGATTCTAATGATAATAATTCTGTAAGTATACAGGGTCAAATTTAAATAGCTAGCGAAAGTCCGTGGACGTGTTGGGTATCCATATCTAAATACGATAAAAAGAAAAAAGAAAGATTTGATGTTTTTTTTTCTGGTGTCAATGACCACTGGCAGTGAAGTTACTTGAAGTAGTAAATTTTTTGTTTTATCGTGTTTAGTTATCGATACCCATCACATCTATGAAAGTTTACACAAAAAAAAAAAACAGAAGTATTTCAAGTAACTAGTCGTTGACCCCAAAAAATAACAATGCTTTTTTTTTTTTTTTTTCGTTTTATAGTATTTAGATATCGATACCCAACACGTCTGCGGAGTTTCGCTAGCTAATTTAATTTGACCCTGTACCTGTATATAAGTAGTTGTGTAGTATCTGTTATAGTCGCGAATCATATTTTGATCAAGATCAGAACACTGACCTGCATATTGCAAAAAACAAGAAAATTTGAATTTCGAAGGCTAAAGCTGCGGATTCACCTTACAAAAAATTACATTATTTCCAGTTATTTTACCACATACGAGCGTGTGATCCACTACAGCGCAGGTTTTATTTAGCCATGATGATGAGAACCCAGGTTAGTTCTAAGTGAAATGAATTTACCATTTACAGTCACCAGCATATCAAGTTACCACAAACTGTCAATTTTTCTCGTTCGATTTTGAACTTAACCAGCATGTTCGGTTCATTTATCTGTATTTTTTCAATCGACTGAACTAACATGTCGTCAAGGAAGGCGCGATCCGGCAATCGATTCGTTCTCTTGGTTTTGGAGCAAGCTACGGATCGAACAAACTAGAGTAACTGTCGATAAAAATAATTGTTGTAGCTGGTTGATTGTAGTAGATTGTTGTATTGGTGTACACCACTAAAGGCTTCTACATACTGGCGCGAATTGTCGCGGAATGCGACACCGGTAGAACAATTTCCTTGAATTTTTCATAGAAATTGTTCTACCGGTGTCGCGTCGCGCGACAATTCGCGCCAGTATGTAGAAGCCTTTTACCTAATTAAAGAATATTATTATCTACGCAAGGGGTTTTCTTACAATCAACATGTTAAGGTTTAAAATCATTTGGAGTAATTTGACAGTTTGTTTATTATAAGTTTATAACCTGATGTGCTGGCGACTGCACCTATGCCAAAACGTCCTGTCATCTTGGGGTGGAATTTAATTAACGAAACTTTAGTATAGCAACATTAGCAACTATTAGGTAAGATGGTCCACCACCAGTGCCCGCGATGGTACCTATTTAAAATACCACCAGTTGATTGTTCTTGAATTCTTGAAACCACTTATTTGCTTGAAAGTACGCGTTGCCGTGACATTTTCTCCAGGCGTTAGGCAAGTCATACAGTTGGAGCGCGCGCGAAGTCTCCCGGCTAGGTTTACTTCTAGCTGAGGTCAGTGGCCCCGACCTGAGTGCCATCAACCCTGAAGCAATGTCTGGCATTACAGCCCAAGTAAGACCCGTAATATTACTTCTTAAATAACATTAGCAATATGCTGCACTTATGTGTAAGAAAACTAGATAACTCGCAGAGTTAACGCTGGTAGCACACCTCCGCCGCGAAACCATTGCAGCGAAACCGCAGTAGTTCAATTGTACTGGTTCGCGTCATGTTCCGCTACTCACATCTGATACTGTAGCGGAACATGACGCGAACCAGTACAATTAAACTACTGCGGTTTTGCTGAGGTGTGCTATCAGCATAAAGTGCTGTTATGACCATACATAATTAGCATATAATGTTCCCACTGCTGGGACACAGGTCTTTGTGTGAGAGGTAGTGAGCCGTAATCCACCACGCGGGCCCAGTGCGGATTGGTGGGTGTCACATGTCTTCGAATGTTTAGTTCTAGGACATGCCGGTTTCCTCACGATGTTTTCCTTCACCGTTTTGAGAGCAGTGGTGATGAAATAATCTACACAAAGTAAAGCGCCTGTCTGGGGTTGAATCCACCACCTACTACTCGTAAGTCGAGCCCGTAACCACTGGGTCACCACAGCTCATACCAAAAACCGTAACAATCAAAAAACTTTTTGGCGTATGTTTGGGTCAAGGTTGAAACTAATGAGTTTGTCTTGTTTTTACGTTTGGCCCAGTTAGAAAACTGGGCCAAACGTAGACAAAGTGTGATTGTCCAGTGTGCCATTCGAATGAGGCCATTGATGGGAGCTGATCAGACGGTAAACTATCACTGACATCGCCAACACGGTTAAATTACCAACCAAAGTCACTACGATCAAATAATTGAACATAAGTTAACAGTACCGTGCCGTGTGGTGCCGGACGTAAATAATAGCACCATCCTATTCTTCCCGTGGGTGTCGTAAAGGCGACTAAGGGACTTACTAGAGAATGGGCAGCAGCGTTCTTTATGAATTTTAACACCATATTGCAATCGCCAACCCACCTGCCAAGCGTGGCGATTATGGCAAACCCGCCCTTTGGAGGAGGCCTGTGTCCAGCAGTGGACGTCTTTCGGCTGAAATGATAACAGAAACTATTACAGGTGATGCTAGAAATGCCGATACACAGTCTAAAGTCGATCACAGAGATGCAGCTCCGCTACCTGGACCCGAAGCCGTTCAATATCCTGGCACGTAAACTGATTGCTTACCAAACCAAACAGCTTGCGGCTTCTAGTCCTGCAGCCAGGCTACTAGGATTCTCAGTAGTTTTATTGCATATTTGGTTTGTAATTATATTAGTAACAAAATAAATAATAGTTGTTAGCGCAATTTGACGTTATCTTGAGTGTACATAAGTTAATTTTCAGGGTGTAAATTGCTAGGTTGCCAAACGGTTGACGGTTCCCCAAGACGTGTTGGGAAATTGCTAATTAAAATTAACCAGCACCCTAATAGCGTAACACCGTAACAGTTTGAATCGGAATCGGAATGATTTTGAAGTATATTGCTAATCCATTGCTTCAGAAGTTAGAAAAAATTGTCTGCTCAACAACGTTAATAACGCAATGTATGTTGTTGAATTGTCAAAATGAATCCGATTCTTACTGATAGTGTGTTACGCAATTAGCCCACAGAATGTGTACTCTGGTAAGAGATATCTTACATGTAGTTTTTAAGGGAGATCTTGTAAAACAGGAAAAAGAAACAAAGTAAAAAAGAAACCCTTTACTTGGTATGTTGTATAAATTGTCAAAATGGATAACTATTCAACATATTCAACGGAGGCAGATGGAACGAGTATCGACCGTCAGGGTGAAGACGTGCCTGTAACTAAAAAAATATGTTTAAAAAAATCAAGCTCGTGATGGCATTAATAAAAGATGACGATGAGTCAAATGCTTTTTACTTACTATAACACTGCTCCACTGAGTCTGCGTCTGCGCATCAGAAACTTGTGGTACTTGCGGACACACTTGTGTCTGTACTTGTTTAGGACAGCATGGTGACCATGTCGGTGTTACTGGCATGCGTCCTTGGGACTGAACTTGTAGACTTGTCTGTTGGCACTCTTTTGACTGTACTTGTAGACTTGTCTGTTGGCACTCTTTTGACTGTACTTGTGGACCTGCCTGTGAGCTTACTTGTGAGCATACTGACTGTACTTTTTGACATGACGTTACTGGCGGGGAATACTCTGAGCGCACTTGTAAATCTTCATGTCCGAATTTTTGTGGGCATAATTTTCTGTAGCTGTGCTTTGTCTTAAGGTTATAAACCTGCGTCGTTACAGATATAGAAGAGCTACTCTCTTTTTGAAGGTCGCACCTCGCACCCGTGTCTTCTGAACTGCTGACTTTACGTTTGGTCATGAAAAAATCGTCTTGTGGCTCTTCAGTTTGACATGCCGTGTCTGTTTTCTTCCCCGTTTCCCGCCTCTGTAATGGCACTCCTGATACCGTTACAGTAGTCATATTATCTAAAGTCATCTCTGGCAAAGTCTGTTTTATTGGAACTCCACTGCTTGGGTTTTTTAACTGTGACTGCCTTAGGTCGCATGGACGACATGGTGAATTGAAATTACAACTGGAAATGATTGGTTCATGAAAGACGTGAGTACTATATGAGCATTTTAGTCTTCTAATCTACATATTTATGTAATCAATTCAGTCATGTGAAGGGTCACATAACTGATTAGGAAATGTGTCAATGTTAATAGCAATATTCTAAGTATCTTCACCAGGACAAAACATGTAGCAAGGCTGCCACCTGAAACACGCACTCGGTCAGCCTGGAGATGCTTTACTGTGGGCAAGACTGCTTAACGTTATGTCATAGTTTTGACACGCAAGCCATACCATTATATCACAGGCAGCTGAATGCTGTCTGTCACATGAGCCGTTCAGTTCATTGCTTAAAATTATTTGCATTAATTAACGTTTGACGTTTAACGTTTGTTTTTTTTTAATATTTTTTCTTTCTTTTTTTTTTTTTAAACGTTGCCCCACACTAGGAATTTCTCCTGTATCGTGGGTGCGTTTACAAACATTTAAACTCACATAATAAATATATATATTTTCTTTCTTTTCTAAGTGATAATCTAAAAACTCTTACGGTTAAAAAGCCATATCCCCTATGAAATATTTGTGTAGAATAATAACTTACCAATCATCAATATCTTCATTCACTGAGATTGCCAACAATATGAAATACGTTTTGTTAGTATCACAGCATTGCGGTAGATCACACCGCGGCGGGTAGTTTAGCCTTCCACAACCAGCACACTGGGCGACCATCACTTTTGGAGAACCCTCTAACCCGTAACCACGAAAACAGTGGTTGTTTAACTGCACTGAACTTTTGCGCCGCACAAACATACCATCGTCAATAGATATCTGAGATTCTTTTTCAGATCTTGGAAAGTTCGTTAATGACCGCGACCTCATACAATTCTTCTGACAAGAATAGACTGACCTCACAATGTTCCGAACTTCAATATTCAGTTTTAGGTTGATTACGTCACCTTTATTTTGGATTGATATAATATTTTCGTCAGGATCTACGGTACCGAGGCTATGTTCTCGTTTACAACAGAGAGTGCACGTGCACGTGCACGAGTTGACTTTTGCTTTTCTACTTGCGGACACTTCTTGTTCGTGTTGTTCTTCTGCTTCTGTATTAGTTTGGACTCCTTCATTAACAGTAACAGACGCTTTGCTCTTTTCGACATATATCAGTTCTGTTTGTGTTTCTACCGGGGAATTCTTAAAGTCATCAACTACTATTTTGACTGAATCTAACCCCACAGACCTTATCTCGCTTTCCAGGACCCTGAATGAATGTGTTGATACGACAATTATTTCTTTTTCATCGATAACGTTTTCAAGAGGAACTTTATTTGTTGCTAAATTAACTAGATTTGTTATAGAAATAGTCGGTGGTTGAAGGGAAGGTGGAGTGATGTGTTTATATGGATCCTTGGGCGGTGTTTTTGATTGTCCAGCGTCATTGGAAGCTGGGACAGGAATAGCACTGGCTTTCCCAGTCGTTCTCTTTGGAAGAATCTCTTTGTTGGTTTTTAGAGGTTGTTTATCTTCTGATTTACAAAGTACGGAAGAATTCGGAGTTTGTTTCCTTAGCATTGACGAGTTTTGCCCGATTGACAAACGTGTTTTTTCAGTCAATGCTCTTCCCGCATATAAACTACTCCTTCGTGCATGTTGTTGGGCTGCAGATATGTGCGAAACTCCTGCTGCTCCGGTTCCTCCAACGCTATTTTGTCTAGCCCCAGGATAACCCACTCTGTTTTTAATTTCTATTTCATCTAACTTGGCTGCAGTTTCGTTTACTCTGGTACCAGTTGTTCCCAATTTTGGCTGACCCAAATTTCTTGTTATAGAATTCATCCTATCTCTAGGACTTGCTCTAGATCCAGATACAGCTACTCTGGCACCAGGGTCAGCTACTCTAGAGCCAGGGTTTACTAATCCGGCATCATGATCACTTCTACTTCGGAGTCCTACATCACCACCTCTGGCTTCATGATCACCCACTGTACTTTCGCGATCACCCAACCTAGCTAAATGATTGCTCTGTTTGTTTCTTTGTTCACTCAGTCTAGCTGCGTTCACTCCGGCTTTGGAAGCAGGATGAGTTTCTCTGCTCTTCTTGCTCACTCTACCACCATTTTCATATTCTCTGGTTAGTCCACCAGTTCTGCTCCCCTCAATTTCTGCGCCTGCTTGCCCACTTGGTCTGCGCGTGTGTTCAATTTGTCCACTCTGTGGGCTTGCTCTGCGCTTATTTTCAATTCCTGAGGATCTCAATTCCCTTGTTCTGCGCGCATTTTCATTTTTTATGGTTCTTGGTTCACTTATTCCGTTTACGGTGTCGTTTTCTCTGACACTTTGTTCACCGCCACTTACTCTACGTCCACCACCTCTTCCTCCATTCCCACTCGCTCTGCCTTTTGGATCAATTTGTTTGTCACTTTGATCACCTTCTGTAAATTTATATTCACCCTTCTTTTCAAGCTCGGTTTCACCAATTGGGCTCAATCTGCTGCTATCTTTATCCAGTCTGTCTACATTTTCAGCTAAACATCTTTCATTGTCACGCAATCCAATCTCATATGCTTCTTCTTTGGACTCAATTTCATTCAACCATGGTCCATCATTCCCCGGTCTAGCTTCATGTACCGTCACTCTGACTTCACCTTCATCAGACCAAGCTCCACCTTTGACCGGTTTGGGTCCATATTCATCTGATCGGGTTCTCTGTTCCGCAGATCGACTTGCATATTCACCCGATATAGCTCTATATTCACCTGGCTTAGCTCTATTTACACTCGGTTTAATTTCAAAATCACCTGGTCTAGCTTTGTGTTCACCTAGCATAGCTTCATTTAGAGTTGGTCTAGATTCATATTCGGCTTGTTTCGTTCCATATTCACCTAGCCTAACTCCATTTAAACTCGGTCTGGTTCCATTTTCACCCGGTCTAGCTCCATATTCACTTGGCACAGTTATATTTAAACTCTGCCTAGCTTCATTAACGCTATGCCTAGCTCTATTGACACTCGGTTTAGTTTCATATTCACCCTGTCTAGCTCCATATTCATCTGGCTTAGCTCCATTAATGCTCGATCTAGCTTGAGAATCACCTAACTTACCACCATTTACACTCGGTCTGGTTTTATTTTCCCCCAGTCTAGCTCCATACTCACTTGGTTTGGCTCCATTTATACTCGGTCTAGATTCATATTCACCTGGTTTAACTCTATATTCACCTGGCTTTGCCCTATTTAGACTCGGTCTGGTTTCATTTTCACCCGATTTAGCTCCATAATCACCTGATTTAGCACCATTTACACTCAGTCTGGTTTCATATTCATCTAGTCTAGCCCTGTGTTCATCTGGCATAGCTCCATTTAGAGTCAGTCTAGATTCATATTCATCTTGTTTAACTCCATATTCACCTGGCCCAGCTCCATTTACATTCGGGGTGGTTTCATATTCACCCGGTCTAGCTCCAGTAATGCTCGATCTAGCTTCATAATCACCTGACTTAGCACCATTTACACTCGGTCTTGTTTCATTTTCCGCCGGTCTAGCTCCATACCCACTTGGCTTAACTCCATTTACACTCGGTCTAGTTTCATATTCACCTGGTCTAACCCTGTGTTCATCTGGCATAGCTCCATTAAGAGTCGGTCTATATTGATATTCACCTGGTTTAGATCTATATTCACCTGGCCTAGCTCCATTTACACTAGGTCTGGTTTCATATTCACCTAATCTAGCTCCATAATCATCTGACTTAGCACCATTTACACTCGGTCTGGTTTCATTTGCCCACGGTCTAGCTCCATACTCACTTAGCTTATCTGCATTTACACTCGGTCTGGTTTCATTTTCACCCGGTCTAGCTCTACGTTCACCTGGCAAAGCTCCATTTACCCTCGGTTTGGTTTCATTTTCACTCGGTCTAGCTTTATATAAACTTGTTTCAGCTCCATTAACACCCGTTTGAGTTTCATATTCATCCGGTTTAACTCCATATCCACTCTGATTATCTCCATTAAAAGTCCGTCTAGTTCTATACTCACTCGATCCAGCTCCTTGTTCACTTAGTCTAGCTTCATATTCACGCGGTCTAGCCACATTTACACCCTGGCTAGCTCTAATAATACTCGGTCTTGTTTCATGTTTACCCGGTTTAACTCTATATTCACTTGGCTTAGCTCTATTTACATCGGGTCTAGTTTCATATTCACCCGATATAGCTGCATTTTTACCTGATCTAATTCCGTATTCTTTCAGCCTAGCTCCATCTTTACTCAATCTTGGCCCATTTTCACTCAAGCGTGCTACATAGTCACCCGTTCTCGCTCCATTTTCATTTAATCTAGCTCCATATTCGACCGTTCTAATTCCATTTTTACTCGCTATAGGTACATTTTCATCTGGTTTATGTGGAAATTCACCCGTACTTGCTCCATTTTTACTCAATTTAGCGGCATGTTTGCCCGGGTAAGCTTCATATTCACCCGGTCTCATTGTATTTTCAGTCAGTTTAGCACCAAGTTCATCCGGTCGAGTCCAAAATTCACCCAGTGACGATCCATTTTCTCTCAATCTAAGTGCATGTTGAATCGGTTTTGCTCCATGTTCAGCTAACCTATCTTCATATTCTTCTAATTTAGCTGGATATGCAACGGGTGAATATTCAATTTCACCCTGGCTAACTCCATATTCACCCGGTCTAACTGCATATTCACCCGTCGTAGATGCAATTTTGCCTGATCTGGGTCTGTAATCATCTGCTGCAGCTGGTTTTGAAGGTGCCTGTAAAAAGACAAATCTTAATCAGACATAAACAAGAAAAATATGTGTTTACGTTTTTTTATAAAGTAACAAACACATCATAACTGGCGAAACGCGGGTGTACTATGGTACATCTCTGCCTAACTCTTCGGGGTATACTGGCGTAATTTTATGCTATGTTGTTATTTATTTATTTAATATAAGGTAGCGTTATATTAAGGTATATTGAAATAACACGCACTGAGCTCATGAAGTGTCCACCTGCCGGCCTCAACTCCGGGTGTCCAGTAGCAGATAATAATGACTCCAGGGAATCTTCATCTGAAACAATGTAAGGTACACTTTTAACGCGCTCAGCAACGGGACGGCACGGCATGGCGCGGCAAAGCTTAATTGTAAGCATGCAGTTTGAACTGACTGGTTTGGTAACTAAATACAAATGTGCCTACGCATAATTGTACTAAATAACAATATAGGTACACCATTATTTTTAGTATATGCGAAACCTGAAGTATAGTTTGGTCAGAATAAGGAACTGAATCGATTTCAATAATTATTCGCCATGTTATATTTTGTCCCAAAAATATTTAAGTGTGATGGAAAATGTTGTCACCATTTAGTTACTTACAATACAATCGCCGTCCGGTTAGGTAACTACTGCCAAATTAATATCAATGAGCACAAGACGACCCTGGAGGCGCTACGGACAAACCGGTAACATAACAACCTTATACGAGTAACTTTGTGAGTTTTCATGATACAGTTTTGAAATTGTGTACATAGATTCCATTTATAAAAATACTAGACATGTGTTTCGGGTTTCGCATATACTAAAACTAATATTGTATACAGGGTGACTTTTTATTTGACGTTTTCCTTCCAGCAGGCTTAGCATGACTCATTATTTCTATTCTACTGTAATAGAAATCGTTTGTCTACATCTGTCAACTGTCTACACGGAAACGTAATTTTTGTCTGTTGCGCAACAATTAAGCAACCCATAAAGGCTAGGCAAAAATTCGTGGGATTCGAGAAAACCCAATTTTTATGTATTTTTGAAAATTGCCCAGATTTCGTCCATTAATTTTATTATTTTAAAGAATTCATAATTTTAAGACGCATTCTGGAAAATGTTCTGAAACTAAGGCATGATGCATAACGAAAACTATTTTTTTTAAACCCTCACACTCGACGTATGTCAAACTATGAGTATGTACGTGCGCTGTATGTACACTGTACCCTTTATGCTATGTATATACGCAAACTAAGCGACAAGTGAACCGTGAGTCATGTAAAAACTCAAATACCACTCCTCGACCTGGATCATGACGATTTGGGTGCCTAACGTGTGATGGATTGCTGGGAGGTTAGAGAGTAGTGGAATGGAAATAACCCAGTTAATTCGATTATCTCACAATTTTTTAATATTTCTATTATTTGTAAATTCGTCCTTTGCCAGCATTATCGACTGTTTTATCGGCACCTCTAAATATTTTTTTAGTATTTGTATTTTATTATATAGCTGAATAAATGAGAATGTCTTCCCCGTGATGTGTACTCTTAATTAATAGTAAAATGTTGAGATAACTGGTGTCAAAATTCAAGTACGTTTTGAAAATAGTTAATAAACTTCTTTCTTCTTTCTTTAATTTAGTAACTTTTAATTGTTTGATCTTTTTGAAAAAATGGTTACATCGAAGGGTCTGTTAAAGTTTTAGGTACCCAATGGAATAGCAATAATGAAGGCCACTCAATTTGAGAGTTTAGAGAAAAGTGATATTTAGAGACGAATTCTGGGGAATATTCAAAAAAACATAAAGATTGGGTTTTCTCCAATCCTATGAATACCTAGCCTTCATGGGATGCTTAATTGTTACAAATTGGTCGCAGTATCACGTCTTGTAAGGAATACGTCAAATTAAAAGTCACCCTGTATATCTTGGTTTTGGTTCACTAACCTTCTTTTTCGGGGCATAAGCAACATGTTTGGGGATCACAACACCCTAAAAAGGAAGTATAATATGAATTCTATTACAAAATTAAATTTTGACAAATTAAACATATGCGAGTTTCATTAAACATATATATTTTTTATATTGATATGTCTTAGTATAAAGGCTTCTACGAGTACATAGTTGCGCGACGCGACACCGGTAGAAAATTTTCTATGAAAAATTCAAGGAAATTGATCTGCCGGTGTCGCGCCAGTATGAGAAGCCTTAAAGTTATCGTTAACGAAAGTTGTTTAAATTTTGGAACTGGTTTTATGGGAACGCGCAAAGGTACCTAAACAGCTGTGCGCTCGCTAGATTTGCGATTTGTAGGTTTTTATTTATTAGTAAGTATATCAAGTAGGAAAAAAAAATAACAATCAATAGTTTGTTCTATTACAGATCACAGCCACCAAAAAAAAAAATTGCGCACTTGTTAAAATGTTTCTTGTTCTAAAGGATATAATACAGATAGATTGTAAACTAACAACAATCTTATGGTGACATATAGATGGGATGCCAGCCCATGCTGAGTTGTTCTGTGCAGTTTGGCAGAAGTAAATATTGTCTTTAAAATATATCTCTGAATAAACACTTTTTTTTTTACAATTTCAAGATTTCGTTAGACTTTTAAAAGAACAATCACAAACTGTTATTAAGTAATATTGTCTACAGCAGTTATTTCCCATTTCCCATACGTATTCCCGGGCACAATCACTGTGTCCACTGGTAGGCAAAGGATTTGCCCCACATGGGGCTCAGTACCATTGAAATGCAATATAGGTGGTAAAGCATTATTTAAAGGCCATTCCAAACAAGACGATAGCATTAGGAGTTGCTGACAGATAGACAGGCTTATACATTACGAAGACGCACCATAAGGTTCTATGGAGCCCAAAAACTCGTTTCAGTAGCACGCTCTCAGGAGTTCATCAATATAGAATGGGTCCTTTAAAATTAAATAGGAGACCGAGTTAGACCTCTTGGAGACGTGGACTTCTCTTGACGAAAGAGAATAGTAAAATGGAAGCTATTCTAATACATAACTTACACTGTTTTTCGGGGCATATGCAACATACCTCTTCGGGTACACATTCTACAAAGTAAAAAAAAATACAAGTAAATTAAAAAAATACATTAAAAAAATATACATTAAAAAAATACATGTAAACACATATTTTAACAATTGTGATTGGAGCCTCCTTTTAAGAAAATAAGCCTGGGTTAGGAGACTCCGCTCTTCCAGATCTTAAGGTGGATCAGCAGCAGCTGTAGCCCGCAAAATTAAATTTTTCTTACGTTTTTTGCTATTTGCAGGTCAGTGTCAGGTTGTATCTAGATCAAAATGATTCGCGACTAATAGAATGATTTGAAACTAAACAAGCAACATGCAAATAAGCATGCGAGTGTGTGAGTGCGTGTGAGTGCATCAGCGTGTATGCGTGATGTTAAGAATGGTGCAGGCATTCAGTGAAGGGTTATATTTTATTCCAGCAGCGCCTCCGTGTCGTCAAAGGGTCAAGGGGGTTTATCCAATTATTTACAATATTAAGGCTCGTACAGACTGGTGCGATATCGCGAGCGCGACAGGCACCGACAACTAATTTATTGTGCTACTAGTGTCATGTCGCGTCTCGCCCGCGATATACGATATCTGTACGAGCCTTTATGCTATTATCCTTTGGCTCATATTAATATGCTATGGATCTACGTCATTTCTCTACTTCTAAGAGCGAATTTCACCAATGAAAACTGAACGCGATCAGCACTTAAACTACATTTAAGAACTGTCAGTGTCATTATTTTCTTTGTTAGATTGACACTGACAGCTCTTGAACTCGGTTTTTAGGTGCTGATCGCGTTCAGATTGATTGGTGAATTTCGCACTAAGACAGTTAACGCTATATTAAAAGATATTGGGTAACACTCTAGGCTGGCTAGATGATCAATGGTTTATACAGAATGATTTATTGATAAGGGTAATTCGATTTTTGAAACAGTTTTTTTTTTAAATATTAATTTGGCGACGTGGTTTCTTTGCCTCTATTAATTTAATATTTTTTTATACTGACCCATCTGAATTAATCACGACAGTAAAATAAACCAAGGCGTGGAGACCACGACATTTAGCGCGTAAAACTACGTTCTATTACTAAAATAACACCATGTCAATATTAACCTGGAATTTTCTTTCTTGCTTGTCGCTTTTCCCAGGACCTTCAAACATTATATTTTTTTTTATATCAAATCATGCGTCCTACAGGCTTTTAATTACACAACTTTATTTTTAGTATATGCGAAACCTGATTATATAATAGTTTGTTCAGAATAAGGAACTGAATCGATTTCAATGATTTTTACACCATGTTATATTTTGTCCCAAAAATATTTAAGTGTGATGGAAAATGTTATCACCATTTAGAGTTGTCAAAAAATAATAGGCCCGTTTTGACATTTGACTTGAATCGATTTATCGTGAGTATCGAGTATCGAGTCGTATGGTTACTTCACTAGTTACTTCGCGATGGTCAATCGCGACGTAATTATTTTTTGACAACTATAATACTTACAATACAATCGCCGTACGGTTAGGTACCTACTGTCAAATTAATATCAATGAGCGTAAGACGACCCTGGAGGCGCAGGGGCGCTTTATCACGTTTTTGTACGGACAACCCGGTAACATAACAACCTTATAAATTTGTGATTTTTCATGATACAGTTTTGAAATTTTGTAAGTACCTACATAGATTCTTTTCATAAAATTATTACACACGTGTTTCGGGTTTCGCATTTACTAAAACTGATATTGTATAATAATAATACGTATAATATAGTCAGCCTATAATGTTCCCACTGCTGGGACACAGGCTTCCTCTTTCAGTGAGAGGGTGTGGGCCGTAATCCACCACGCGGGCCCAGTGGGTGTTGGTGGATGTTACATGTCTTTAGGACACGCCGGTTTCCTTACGATGTTTTCCTTCACCGTTTTGAGAGCAGAGGTGATGAAATAATTTACACAAAGTAAAGCGTCTGTCGTGTTCCGTGTGGTGCCGGTCGTAAAGAATAGCACAATCCCATTTGTTCCCGCGGGTGTCGTAAAAGGCGACTAAGGGACTTACTAGAGAATGGGCAGCAGCGTTCTCTACGCATTATAACACCATACTGCGGTCGCCAACCCGCTAGCCAAGCGTGGCGATTATGGCAAGCCCCCCGTCTTTTTGGGGGAGGCCTATGTCCAGCAGTGGACATCTTTCGGCTGAAATGATGATGGATGAAAGCGCGCCTGTTCCGTGTGATGCCGGACGTAAAGAATAGCACCACCCTATTTCTTCCCGTGGGTGTTGTAAAAGGCGACTAAGGGACTTACTAGAGAATGGGCGTTATCTATGCATTTTAACACCTTACTGCGATCGCCAACCCGCCTGCCAAGCGTGGCGATTATGGCAACCGTCCCCCTCCCAAATGTTGGGGGAGGCCTATGTCCAGCAGTAGACGTCTTTCGGCTGAAATGATGAAAGCGCCTGTCTGGGTTCCTACACGCGACGCGAAGCAAAGGCACCGCTCGTCGCGCGACACGCGGGGCCTTTGTGTCGCACCGGTCTGTAGAAGCCTTTACTTACTTAACTCAAAATTTATAAGATTTTGATTTTACTTATCAAAATAAGATTTTGAGTGAGGATGCATATCCGGTATAGGCTCTAATAATCCTTCCATATCCCAAGGGCACATCTTCCCTACCATTATCGCGACCCCCGGTCTACACTTTGATATACAATGGTCTCTATAGTCTCATAAAACATGAGGCTTCAGGGGCTAGTGTGAATCTTTGGGTTCATTCGAGCAATCGAGTCTGGTACAACCACGCTGGAGTCGGTGCATTTCATTCATTCATTCAAAATAAGATTTTGAGCAATTTGTTTTCGAATATAGCAGATAATTTATTCGACTATGATAATAAATAATTGTATAGATGTACTCTGCTTACCTAGCAGCTCTTAGCAAATACTTCTCATAGCCAGCATCAATGAATGTATCTGGTGGGGTAACGGCCACATATGCCAGACCATCTTTAAGTTCCAGTGGCCCTTCCACCAGCTGGCCTTTGGTAGTGTACAGATTGATTAGAGGACTCCTGAAAGTTACAATTTACATTACATTACATAAACTCACGCATTGTTCCCATGTAGGTAGGCAGAAACTATAGAACACACACACATTTTTACATACACCTTTTGCTTCGCCTACGTTCATACATCTGGTCATACACGCACTCTGGTTGCGAGTACTACGCACCTTTTTGAAGAACATCAGCAATTAGGTCACTATAACTATACTATCCTAGGCGTAGTTATTTATGGAAATTGCTGATAAAAAATGCGTTTTTTTAAGACTGTCTAAAAATCAAAGGATAATTTTATTACTTACTGGACTCCATAAAGTGACTGCGTCAATAGGCTTAGTATGTCGTCCCACAAGTTAGGTTCCTCAGCTCGTATATGGTACTTTCTCGGCGGGGAGTACTGCTGACCGTTTGAAAACAAAAATATCTCGATGGATTCCCAGTGACCCTCGACATCAGGGACTTTAGCTTCTTCTGCATTCATGCTGTTACGTTCCACGAGTAATTGGATTCACCGATTCTTCGTAAAATATCAGGAGCCATAGGAATATGTAATTTGTTCCACTGGTTTTTGTAAACAAACTAATGATTTTGTAGACAATTTTATTATCATCCACTCCTGTGAATTAATAAATTTCTTTGAATAAATTTATTAATTCTATAATGTTTTATAAAAATATCGCAAGTCGACTAGGTAATCATTTAATTATAAAACGTTTTCCTTAGTTTGCTACAGTAAAATTTTAATTTATTTTCATAGTAAATATTTTTGAAAACACCGCGACATTTCTCGTATTTCAGATCTGACAGCTGAGAGTTGCCATAATTTATTTTAATATTTCCCGATGTCATTAGAATACTTAATATATCTTAGGGCCTCTACACACCACATTTTTTAAACGCGCCGTTGACGCGCGTTTGTAGCGATATGGACGCGCTTCAGACGCAGCCTGTAGACTTTCTGTAGGATAAAAGCGCGCCGTCGACGCACGTTCCTAAAACGCGCGTCAACGGCGCGTTTAATAAACGTGGTGTGCACAGGCCCTTAATTGGAACAAAAAATACTTAAATCTTATTTTATATAAATTGTTTTTAATTATTTATTAATAATAAGATTGTTTTTGCTACTTGTATAACATTTGAATGTTTGGGATACTGTGATTAAATACATTTCAATTATCCAACTGCAAATGTAAGTTCGTAATAGCAAAAAAAAAAATGTTTTATTAAATGTCATTACACTATAAATTAACAATTTTCGGACTTTTTCCTTTACTTGTGCTGTGAGGCCATACGACTTGCCAAATTTCATGAGGCTAGGTCAACGGGAAGGTAAATACGATAGGTTTTGATTTATTTGCGAGTTGATTTATTTGCGAGTATCAAAATATATTTTGCATTTATATTACCGTATTTTTGTATTGCGGTGACTTAGAAGCTTGATTTTTTTAGAGCTCTAACGGACCTACGTATTGATATTCATTTCAACTTGATACCTCCACGCATTCCTGAGAAAAGGGGTCTTGTCAGACAGACGGACGGACGGACGGACAACGAAGTGATCCTATAAGGGTTTTTCATGTTGAGATACAGAACCCTAAAAATTATAATTAAACTATATAAATGTGTGCGACTTGTAACGTGACTGAATAAATGATGTGTTACGGAAAAGATAAGCTTGTATCTGTCATTCGTTAAAGGGCAGTTTTAGTGGAAATTTACTAACTTTCCAAATTTTCTCCGTGCAGAGCTTTCTCCCATAGTTCTCTTCCAATAAAATACTTTTATAATAAATGGACTCCCGTATATTTTATGCAATTAACAGCTGCGCAATAGGCCGTATTAAATTACTATTCGTAAAAAAGTTGCTTGTTTACAAAAAAATATGGATAGTGACAGGTAGCAGTCAAATTCATGGGGTTGCGATAGTAGCGACTTCTAGAATAATAATAATAAGTTTAATTATTAAATAATATATAATTATTATATATTTAATTATTATATATTATTGCCCCATTTTGCGGCCTCATCTGAAGTGAGCAACTGGCAGTTTTTGATGTGAAACATCTATAGGCGCACGTAAAATCGATTGCTGGCGGGGCGACGCATGCCGTGTGGCGATCGGCCACTATACACTTAGGTATACAGTCTATATGTAGTAGTGTGTAAATGTGTGTGTAGTGCGATGTTTTACATCTACCAGTCGTCCCGTGACGGCTCAATTTTTTTATTCCAATTATTTTACTTTAAACTGCGAACATGTAAAAACCTGGCAATACACACTTTGTTTTTAATAAACTTGGATAGTTTACCTTCAGCATAGTTCATTCTCAGAATTAATTTATAACTTAAAACTTATTTTATCATATTAACAGTTAATAAAAGTTCAGGAGCTCATAACAGATTGCAGGCTAACCCGCTCGGGACTGGGTTTCCCTGTCTCTGGGGAGTGGGTTTCTATAAGAGGTAAGTGATTAGTTTGTCTTGTTAGAATCGATCGTGACTGATACAAAGAAACAATATAATTGTACGGACAATTGGCCACCGATGTTTTGAAGATGTTTTTTTTTGTACAGGTTACACAGGATATTTTAAGTAGGTTATTGAGCATACATTGGAGGGAAAAATAATACTTGAGAACACTGAGTCACTACGGAAAAAAATATGCAGTCATGGGGACTGCCGAAGTGCCTACAGAAGAACATAATATATTCTACGTTTGCGGACTGTCGATGATCGTAATTCTCATGACAAACGTGAACGTTTATCGGCAAATAGAATATATTTTTTTAACGACCACTTTCTTATAATTAGTCAATAAAGTTGTCTAAGATAATCTTATTAACTTATCTTAATAGCACAGAAATACGCGCCTTTCATATTTATATAAATAACGTCTACGTGATATAAGTGTTAATGTAACATGATTTCTATTTTCTGGACGAAAGCAGTATGCAATTAACATGACGCCAATATCAATAGAATAACGGGAATAATTTGAAAAACTGAATTAATCAGGGGAATATTCACGAATTAAGGAATAATATTCTTTCCCCTTTTCCTCGTATTCTATGACCGTGGACTTTATAGCCAAAAATGAAACGTCTCCTTTCTCCAAATGATTTTAAACCTTAAAACGTTGGATGTTAAGTTCAAAATCGAATAAGAAAATTTGTCAGTTTGTGGCAGCTTGATGTGTTGGCGACTGTACATCATTAGGTATTTTTTTTTTCCTACTAAAATAGCTGACGTAGTAGTATAGGGAATAAGAAGTCTGAAATGGAAATGGGCGGGCCACAACCTGTAGAATGGAAAACAAAAGATGGACAAAGAAAATGATAGAATGGGTACCTAGAGGTGGAAAAAAAAAAGGAGGAAGGCTGCGGAAGCGCTGGGAAGATTTATATTCAAAGAAAGATGTGGACCAGACTGGAGGAGACAAGCTAGAGATGGGGAAAAATGGAGAAAGTTGGGGGAAGCCTACGACAGATGTGACTTCAATAAATAAATAATTACACGTGCATCGCTACATTAATAATAATATTTTAATCCTTTGGTATATAGTTTAAACTATATTTTGCTAGCAACATAAGAATAATAAAAAAAAATACAATTATAAAATGAATAAAATAAATATACTTAATAATAATAATAAAATAAAACTAAAATAATAATAATATAATATAATGATCAATATGAATTTTTCTCAAATATCCTCATCATATGCCTGCCTTTTTCCAACTATGTTGGGGTCAGCTTCCAGTCTTACCGGATGCAGTTGAATACCAGTATTTTACATGGAACTACTGCCTATTTGACCTCCACAACCCAGTTACTGAGTAATGCGATACACCTTGGTAAGACTGGTATTTAATTTAACTCAATTTGAGTTGAATTATTTAAATTTTTAAACAATAATTTAAATTAAAATAGAAAGTGTAATACTTATTAACCATTAAGTGGTATGGTATTGTTATATGTAAATTATGGTAAAAGTTTTTGATGTGAAACATCTAATGGCGCACGGAAAACCGATTTCTGGCGGGGCGACGCATGCCGCGGGGCGACGCATGCCGCGTGGCGATCGGCCACTATACACTTATACATTCTATATTATGTAGTAGTGTGTAAATGTGTGTGTAATAGTGCGATGTTTCACATCTGCCTGTCGTCCCGTGACGGCAATTTTTTTAAAATTTTAATTTTTACGTCTCTAGGTGATGTTTTTCCAAACACGAGAGAAGAAGAAGAAATCAAGTGCGTCATTATACCGTGGCCCGTAAACTTACTGAAAATTAAATACCATCAACAATTTTTAAAACCACACTAACTCAACCCCGCCTCACCCGCCTGATTTAGTCAAAGTTACTTTACTTCGTTGAACTTGAGGGTCAACGGTCGCCGCACCCCGCAAGGGTGTTGGTTGGTGGTCGCACCACTTGACATTTCATTAACGTGGTACTATTATTTTACGTTTCCCTCCGTTTTCTGTAGATAAAAGTTGCTTTGTCTTTGCACAGTTAATAATTGGTAGGAACTTTGCGGATTGGCTGTGTGACTAAAACTTACCTACAAATCCTCTTTAAATAATCTTTTAGGGCCTTATTACAAAACAAGGTTTATCTTCAGACCCAAGTTTAAACAATGGAGCCATTATTGAACTTTATTCCGTCTACGGTAAAGTTCCTAATAAAAAACTGACAACTTAGTACCGAACTAAGTATTCAGTTTTGTATAAAGAACGGTATTTCAATCAGAGTTACGTTCTCATTACAAAAACTAGCTCCATGGTTTAAGCCATGTTAAAATATAAATCTTGTTTTGTAATAAGACGGTTAGCGACTGAGTTTGAATGACAGGAAATATTAACGAATTTATTCAGTGAGGAGGTTTTGCTAGCGGTGCGTAACTTTTATTATAGCTAATGAAAACAGTAGGTACTTTAGGAAAATATTACTCTTTTGCTATGATTCGAGGGTCATTAATGTCAACGCCCTCATAAATAGCGTTGCCTTTATTATTAGGGCAAATCGTGCGGGTGACACAATAACAATAGGTCACCACGACATTCTAAACTTAGTTTTAATGGTTCATAGTTGCAATATACACGGTCAAATTTAATTAGCTAGCGAAACTCTGCAGACGTGATGGGTATCGATATCTAAAAACGATAAAATGTTTTTTTTAACACATTTGCTCAAAAAATGCATTTACGAAGCCTGTATACATTGTTCGAAAGTTAAAAATTACGCACCGTACAACGGCACGGGTGATAAAATAGGTACTCTCACCTAAGTACTTTTACCGCCCTCTTCGTTGTATAGCGCCGTGCGTATCCTTTACGGTTTTTTTTTAATTACCATAAGAATTATACAACATTAGTTTTGGTTTATACTAAACCTCTTAAGGGGTCATTGTACTCATCATTATGAACAACTTTTACTATGGGACCAACCTTGAAATCGCGAAAAAAAAATCAGCTGTTCCCTACATTTAAGTTCACTGAACTCGTCAAAATGTAGGGAACAGCTGATATTTTTTTCGCGATTTCAACTTTGGTCCCATAGTAAAAGTTGTTCATAATGATGAATACAATGACCCCTTAAGAGGTTTAGTATAAACAAAAACTAATGTTGTATAAGAATTCCACCAAGGAGTTTAAAATTACGAGAATAAATAAGCTGAATGATCGAACCTCCTTGGAACCGCTTTTGCTCAATACGTTTATCTCACTTTATTATTACAAAAACTAATGTTGTATAAGAATTCCACCAAGGAGTTTAAAATTACGAGAATAAATAAGCTGAATGATCGAACCTCCTTGGAACCGCTTTTGCTCAATACGTTTATCTCACTTTATTATTAAAGTGAAAATGGTATCGTTACCAAAGACTTTTCTTCGGGAAACCTGGAAGGTGGCTTGGGATATCGGAAGCAAATCGAAGGGACGTTATTTTTCACATATTCAACCCGACGTTCCAGAAAAACCGTGGTTTGGCAGGGCCAAGTTTGGCAAGATGGAGACCTCCATTCTAATACGGATGAGACTGGGTCATGTTTGTTCTCCAGCTCATCTTGCCAAACTTCATATCATCGACGATCCCTTATGCTTGTGTGGCACAGATGTAGGCGACTTAGATCACATTTTTTTCTCCTGTCCCTTATATGACCGTTCTTCCTTTCTTAGTAACCTCTTATCCCTCCATACTCCTTTTCCTACCTCAATACTTTCTTTACTTTGTACAAATAGCTCTCTTGTATATAAATGTATAGTCTCATTCATTACTCTAAATAATATTAAGTTGTAATTTTTTTTTTTTTTTTTGTGTAATTTGCTCATTTATCCATAAGATGTCCTTGTTACTTATAATTATACTGATCCTATCCCGTCTATCCTAAATCCCGTCAAAATTTATATTTATATTAATTTTGTTTCCCTACCTTTTTTAATAAAACTAAAACGTGACATTGGCTAAATGCACAAACCGTGCGAAGCCAGAAGAAAAAAAAAAAAAAAAAGTGACAATGAGACGACAGATGTAGTACTAATTTTCACCATGTGCAAGTGGCACC
Organism: Tiliacea aurago; assembly: GCA_948098905.1. Lineage (NCBI taxonomy): Eukaryota > Metazoa > Arthropoda > Insecta > Lepidoptera > Noctuidae > Tiliacea > Tiliacea aurago. Next base: position 19,477,750 of record OX402578.1, on the reverse strand, counting down.
ATTTGCAAATTCGCGCCATTTTCTTATTGGAAATGTCAAAGATTGTTGCGACTTTCCGACTGATATTTACAAAATAATAATATGAGTTCAAGCGAGGAATCCGATATTAATATGGAATCTACTGCACCTGATATCTTGAATGAGCCGCCAAAATCGTGAGTGCTATTTAATGATTTACAATAGTTTTATATCATGGTTCATTGTTGTTTGTAATAAATGATGTAATAAAAATATTTTTTTTTTGTTTTATCGTATTAAGATATCGATACCCATCACATCTGCGAAGTCGTGCTAGCTAATTTAATTTGACCTGTAGGCTAATTGCGTAACACACTATCAGTAGGAATCGGTTTCAATTAGACAGTTGAAGAACATTCATTGCGTTGGTTACGTTGTTGAGCAGACAGAGTTTTCTAATATAATTATGAAGCAATGGATTAGCAATATACTTCAAAATCATTCCGATTCAGATTCAAACTGTGTTACGCAATTAGGGTGCTGGTAGACAAAAAAATATGATGTTCACTTCTCAGGAAGAATATTTATTTTTGCATGGATATTATTGGTTGTCCTAGAACTAAAAAATCGACGACATGTGACATCCACCAACCCGCACTGGGCCCGCGTGGTGGATTACGGCTCACTCCCTCTCACAGAAAGAGGAGGTCTGTGTCCCAACAGTGGGAACATTATCGGCTGATTATGATTATTGGTTTGATATCCATAGAAGAACTTCTTACATTTTTGGTTAGTTTTTAGGGTTCCGAATCCGAAAGGGCCAAACGGACCCTATTACTAAGCCTCCGCTGTCCGTCCGTCCGTCCATCTGTCTGTCAGCGGGCTGTATCTCATGAACAGGAGAATAATATGTAGAAAGTTGATATTTTCACATATTGTTTATTTCTATTGCCGCTTTAACAAAAAATTATAAATATAAAATAAGGTTAAAAATTACAAGAAACGTGTTTTTTTAAACTAAAGTATGAACAATAAAATCTGTAGTGTTAAAATTGTACCGTGAACTCGCACACGAAGGGTTCAGTACCACTACGGTACTGAACCCTTCGTGTGCGAGTTCGACTCGCACTTGGCCGCTTTTTAGGGTTCCGTACCTCAAATGGAAAAAAGGAACCCTTTTATGATCACTCGTGTGTCTGTCTGTCTGTCCGTCTGTCACAGATTATTTTTTCCGAATCTACTGGACCGATTAAGTTGAAATTTGGTACACATATAAAATTATGCGACCCGAACCCGGACGTGTTACGGAAATAAATTAATTTTAAATATGGAGGTGACTTTTGGGGGGCAAATTAGAAAATTAAAAAAAAAGTTTTGCTGACTGTACCGCGTGACATATCAAATTAATGAAAGGGCTTGTTTTAAGGATTCCACATCTATTTTTTTATAATTTTAAAATATACATTTTAGAAATGATCTAAGAAAATTGATGAAAAATGACCATTCCCCCCACTCTTATCTCCGAAACTACTGAGAAGAATTCTGTGGTCTTAAAATAACATGGTAAATCACTCAATATTGTGCGTACAAACTTACATTTGCAGTTGGAATGTATGGGGGATCATGTTTTTCAACCACAATGTTAAGTTTGTTCTTGGGATAAATTCATTCCAACTACGGAACCCTTCATTGTGCGTGGCGGCCACGCAGTTGGCCGGTTTTTTATTTACTTCAAACAATTACTCAAAACTCAAAAAAACTCAAAAAACTCAAAGCATTTATTTCAAATAAACCAATTACAGGCACTTTTGAATTGTCAAGGGGTCGGTCAGTCATAAAGATGAAGCTAGTTGCCCATTCCAAAGCTTAGTAGGTACCTATGGAAAAGAACGGGCAAGAAAGTCCACGGACACTCTTTTAAATTAACATATAGTTACAAAATATTGGTTACATCATTCGTGTTGAAATTAAACATGTGAGAACGATGCAAAACGTCAAAGGCGTCCGTAACAAAAAGATTTAAAAAAACAATTCAGAAATTAAATTAAAATAAGCCAAGGCCGCTAAGAGATGACCAGTCTCTACTGATGGCGCCCGTTCACGAACATGACGCATGGATTAGCACCATTCAACTCAACCATTTTGAGGATATATAGTCATTGGAGCTAAATGATCTAACACACCCGCCACCATCAGCGAGACATTACAGTGAGCATGACATACTCTCAGCCGCCAGGGCCCATTCAAGTCAATGAAAGAAGTACTCAGTAAATGGTAGCTTTATAGTAAGTACATAGTGCTCACACATGTGCTATCTATATATACATATAAAAGAGAAGTCCACTCACTGACCACTCATCACGAAATCTCGGAAACTACTGGGCCGTGAGGTCTAAAATTTGGCACAAGCACTCTCTATGGGGTGCAGGCGCGCACTAAGAAAGGATTTTTATAAATTCGCATCTTAGGCGGTTGAAAAGGGGTGTCAAAGTTTGTATGAAACTCCTATGTTTTTAAAGTTAGAGACATGAATGTTGGCCTGATTGTTCCTTTCGACTTCTAGGTGCTCACTAAGAAAGGATTTTACGAAATTCGGCGCTTAAGGGTGAAAATAAGGGTTTTTAATGTTTGTATGAAAAATGTACCAAATTCAGTTAAGATCCAAATTGAATCTTACGGCAACGAGTTATTGCATACTTTACATTGAAATTAGAATTCGGAGGCCGATAAAGATCTAAATTGAATTTTACGACAACGCGTTAATGCATATTTTACATTGAAATAAGAATTTTTGGAAGTTTTTTGAGGTTTATATTTAGTTTTTTTTCTAGGTGGCCAGTATGTTTCAGTGCAGGCGTGATAACGTTCTAAAGTTTTTATGCCAGTTCTAGGTGACCAGTATTTTTCAGTATGCAGCTAAAAGATATAAAAAGGCATCTGCTAAAAGATAATGAAATGAGATTCTAATTGGTATTCAGGTAATTTGAACGAAAAAAAGTGTCTTTGAATACCTACGTTCGTATTTAAATTTTATTGCTTAGTATCTTTGGTTTAGGCTGGTGTTGTAAGGGGTGGAAAAAGGCGGGAGAACTATTCCCATTTTAAATGGATGTCAGCACCAACTGAAGGGGTCCGAAAGGGCCAATGCCTGCCAGGGTTATGAGCCTGTCCGAAAGGGATATCGTGGCCCTGGCACACACAGGCATTTGAAGGAACACGGGTGGGTTTTAGTCAGTAACAGTCTGACACGCCCTCCCCGCTCCGGCCAGTGCGGGAGAAGTTATTTGATAATTTACCAACCAAAAAAAAAAAATGCCAGCGGCAGAACTATTCTCATTTGAGTTCCAGGTGTTTCAGGATGGTATTTATATTGCTGGTTTTGGGGAAGCACGGCAGGGAGTCAAAATAATCCGATTCTCAGAAAACTTTATTGAAGGTAATTTTGATGTTTTAATTCCGTTGGCTAATTTTTTATTTTTTTTTTCCTTCTGGCTTCGCACGGTTTGTGCATTTAGCCAATGTCATGTTTTAGTTCTTGTATAGTATTGATGAAATGATTTACAAATGCATGATGATGATATCCCCGCCCACTCCCCTTGAGTTTCAGTAAAGATGTGGCACTTTACTGAGACCTCACGCGGACTTCTTGAGAGAACTTGAAGCGAAGTTGCACTGTTTTGTTTCATTTGCCTACACTAATGCACGTTCACAAACACTTAATGGTTAATAATCCACCATTATTACACATTAATATTCGGCTAAACACAAATTTTGGAAAATTAAACAAACTGCTGAACATGACGCTTCTCTTTCCCGCCAAGAAGTCCCGTTGGCTAATTTAAATAATAAAAAAACCGGCCAAGTGCGAGTCGGACTCGCCCACGAAGGGTTCCGTACCATTATCTATAAAAATGGCAAAAAAATCACGTATGTTGTATGGGAGCCCTCCTTAAATATTCGGTTTATTTTAATTTAATTATTTATTTTTAAAGTGAATATATAACTAAATATTGTGTGAATATTTCAAGCGTCTACCTGTTGCCGTTATCAATATCTAGCAAAAACGAGCAAAAAAATCACGTTTGTTGTATGGGGGCTCCCATACAACAAACGTGATTTTTTAAATATTAAATATTTTTTTTATTCTGTTTTTTAGTATTAGTTGTTATACCGGCAACAGAAATCATAATCTGTGAAAATTTCAACTGTCTAACTATCACGGTTCATGAGATACAGCCTGGTGACAGACGGACAAACGGCGGAGCCTTAGTAATAGGGTTCCCGTTTTACCCTTTGGGTACGGAACTCTAAAAATATCTTTTGACCCCTCACACCGGCAAAATTGAAGAATCACCGACCGTCACCGACTCAGCGGTAAATGTGCAGTTGAATTCACAATCCCAGTCCCAATTCACTGCTATTGATTTTGTCGAGAAGTCGCTTGCCTATAGTGAGCAAACGGAATGCGAGTCATTTTTTTTAAGGATATTGCTAAACCGTTGCTTCATCTACTTATATTAATATTTTATAGTTTGTGAGGTTGTAGGGGTAATCTCTGGATCTACTGAACCGATTTTGAAAAATCTTTTACCCATTGAAAGCCAAGTTATTATTTTGTGAGTGTCATAACATAAGGCCATAATTTAATCCGAAAAATGAAAAGACGGTAAAATGTTTACCGCCCAACGAAGTGGGCACGGGTCAGCTAGTGCAATTATATAATACTAAGAGATTGAATTTATACAATGCAAAGATAGTTTTTGAAATCTTCAGCAGCTCCAACAGTATTTTCAAATGTTAATCAATTAGTTGAGGTTGTGGAGCTGGACCAGCATTGAGTCAAGCATTTTTATCAGCGATGTAATCCCCCAAATTATAGTATGCCTGCTTGCATAGTGTGCGTTTTATACAAGATTTGAATTTCGTCTCATTCAGTTGAAGTATGTGGGGAGGAATTTTATTATAACATTTTAAACAGTACCCCATGAAAGATGAGTCTACTTTTGCCAGTCTGAAACCTGGTTGAGCTAATAAATCCCTACTTCTAGTACTATCATTATGTCTTTCGCCTCATTTACTAAAAAGATGTAAATTTTTTCATACGTACATGATGTTTTCATAGATATATTGACAAGGCACCGTCATGATGTTAATATCCTTAAACATTTCCCTAAGAGAATCGCGCCTGCGGAGATTATACAATGGCTCTGATGGCTCTTTTCTGCAGAATAAAAATAGACTCGATGTCTGCAGCCCGTCCCCATAGTAAAATACTTACATAACTATTTAATTGTAGCAAACTATGAAACTTAAAATTAACAATTAGGTATGTAATCAACACCGTTATTTACAGCATACTTACAGGCTACAGGCTAGTTTTGAAAATTAAACCTTTTAAAACTAGTTTGTATGATTTGGAGCGTAACGGGTCGTGCAGACTGGCGCTACGGGATTCTAGTAGCACAATTTCTATGTCGCTGCTTGTCGCGCCCGCGATATCGCGCGAGTCTGTACGAGCCTTAATGCTTCTGAAAGCAGTGATTTCTTCTGTGATTTCAGCAACTTCCTGCACAGCATTCATCATTTCAGCCGCAAGACGTCCACTGCTGGACATAGGCCTCCCCTAAAGGGGATGTTTGCCATAATCGCCACGCTTGACAGGCGGGTTGGCGATTGCAGTACGGTGTTAAAATGCATAGAGAACGCTGCTGCCCATTCTCTAGTAAGTCCCTTAGTCGCCTTTTACGATACCCACGGGAAGAAGTGGTATGGTGCTATTGTTTACGTCCAGCACCAAACAGACAGGCACAGCATTATCAGCCTATAATGTTCCCATTCCCACTGCTGGGACACAGGCCTCCTATGAGAGGGAGTGGTAATCCACCACGCGGGCCCAGTGCGGGTTGGTGGATGTCACATGTCTAAGAGTTTTTTGGTTCTAGGACATGCCGTTTCTTCACAATGTTTTCGTTCACCGTTTTGAGAGCAGTGGTGATGAAATAATGTAGCGCCTGTGGTATTGTTCCTGCAATTATTCCATGTTATTTGGGGTCGACGTATCTTTTTCTTCAAAACAGCAGGAGAAGCACACGGCCGCCGCGCCGGGACTACGTTGACAGCCATGCCACGAGCCTGCCTGTCCTAACGATTGATGTCGCTACTAAAGTTGTCAAAAAATAATAGGCACGTTTTGACATTTAACGTAACTAGTGAAGTAACCATACGACTCGGTACTCGGTACTCGAGACGATAAATCGATTCAAGTTAAACATACATCACAACATCACTCATACGATTTTCAGGTAAAATTTTAACTACAACAAATAGTGCTTCCTACTGTTTTGTCCATGTGGACAAAACAGCAGAAGAACCCTTATGGGATCGCGACCCAAAACTTGGTACACATTTTTATTTCTGTGACCCAAACACTGTTCCGTTCGGTGCCGGATGTAAAGAATAGCACCATTCCATTTCTTCCCGTGGGTGTCGTAAAAAGCGACTAAGGGACTTACTAGAGGATGGGCAGCAGCGTTCTCTATGCATTTTTAAAACCATACTGCGATCGCCAACCCGCCTGCCAAGCGTGGCGATTATGGCACATCCCTCCCCTTTTTTTGGGGGAGACCTATGTCCAGCAGTGGACGTCTTTCGATGAATCGAAATGACGATGATGATGATGATGACTGTTTTGTCCAAGTTGGTAGAATACAATATTCTATTAAAAATATCTGTGTCTGCATTCAGTTGCGCCTGCGCGTGTCACTCTCGCGCCGCTCATTTGCATTCGGTTTCACTTTTCTCTCGCCATATTAGTTATGGCAGAGTCATCTGTACAATATTAGAGTAGGTACCTTGTTTTTAGAAATCTGTCCGTTCACCTCGACGACATATTGCGAAGAAAAATAGAACCATATATACACACATGTCACGTAGTAAAAGTCGCAGTTTTAGATAAAATCTAAAACTGCTTTAATTAAGAAGGAATAAATGTTATTTTTCTACACATGAGGTCAAAGGGGCTGCTTTGTTGCTTATAAGCACTTTTCATTGAAAGTCAGGCTCATCACTATCATCATTTCAGCCCGGAATCACCCACTGCTGGGATAGGCCTCCCCTTTTTTTTCTGTTATACTTGTCGGTTCCGCGCGTGCCTTATCCAGGGAGTTCCCGCGACTTGGACGATATCAATAACTCAACGCGCTTCTGGACGGCCCTGGTTTCTATGGCCTTACCTTGGCCACCATTCAGTCACAGCTTTACTCCATCGGCCATCTCCGCGTCTAACTGACGTCTAACCGACGTCGTAGACTTTCCACCGACGACAGATTTCTTACGTACTCAGTCTAGTAGGGATATGCCCCGCATGGCTCGCTCCATGGACCTTTCTGCTACTCGTATGCGGTGGACAGTCTCCTTTGTAAGCGTCCATGTCTCGGCACTGTAGGTCATTGTTGGCAGGACACGTTGGTAGAAAAGGCGGGTTTTTAGGCACTGGCGGATCTTTTTGGAGCTAAAAATATGTTCCAGCTTACCAAAAGCCCACCGAAGCTGTATTCTCCTCGAAATCTCTTTGTTGGAATGCTCCTTGTCTAATGATAGAACATGTTCCAAATAAACGTAATGGTCAACCATCTCCAGATGCTCGTTTCCAATTATAACAGCGGAAACTGAGTCATCCGGAACACCTAAGACCACCTTTTGTCTTGGACATGTTCAATCTCAAGCCAACTTGTAAGGAAGTATCATAAAAATTAGCGAGAAGTAGACACTATTGATGTCCCATTCCAGTGTTTTCATCAAGTCGCTCGTCCAGAGTGGTAGTGAAAATGTTAGGCGAAGTTTTGTCTCCCCTTTTAATCGGTATTGGGACCGTAAGTTCATGCAATCTGACCTGTAATGTCAGGCTATTGGTAAAAATTGGATATCGAATCGAATAATATATAAATCTATCTCCTAGGCAGTAGCAGCCGTGGTAGCAGCAACCTAATGGCGAAATACGCTCGCAATCGTTTGCTTTTATTTCATGAACTAACTATTAATTTATGACCAATATTGAAAAGCTAGATATGTATATTCCGAATAGCCTAGATTTTAGGTACCTACCTAAAATAATCAAGAACCAGCACTTTAAAGACCCTTGAAACGGTTGCCTCATTGTTGTTGAAGCCTACAGGCTATGTAACGTAAAGCTGGCTTCTCACAGTGCGTGACATTGCGGACGGACGCGGATCAGCCCACACCGACGCACCATGGGAAGAGTATCGTCCGTGGTAGCGCAGACACGTCCGTCGCGGTGCGTCCGAGCTGCGGCGAGTCGGTAACTTCAAAGGTGCGGTGCAAGCTCTCTTTACGAGTTCTCTTTCACTTTTCATCTTAGGATGAAAATGGCTTCGAATCTCAAGACCAACAAAGACGTCCACCGTTGGAAAAGCCTTGGTGTGCGGTGTGTGGCTGTCCGTGGTCGGGTTGGTCCGCGTCCGTCCGTAATATCACGCACCGTGGGAAGTCGCCTTTAGGAGAACGTATAGAAATGTTTTGTCTTCGTCAAATGGCCCTCGGCCCACATATTTCACCCACTCTGGCTATATGCTTGTGTCGGTATAATCGAGTGTTATTTTATGCCTCGTCGGCGATACCTTACGCTACCTTATTCGGCGGTAATGTGTATAGAAATGTTGTATATTCATACTTACATAATGTACAAAAAGTTATGGTTTTGTAATTGGGTTTGTTTGTTTTATATGTATAAAGCTGTTCTATTCTAATAAAGAAAATTCAATACTTCTAACATTATTCTTTTAACAAGAAATAGTGAAATTTTCTACATTGTTTGTTTTTTCGCCTTATTTTAAGTGCTTTATAGCTGAGCGATAACATCACCCTGTAACATCAGCACAATCAACTTAACCTAAAAGCACTTTATCATTCTAACATTAATAGATACTTTAAAACAAAAAATGCCAGTTTGTACAGTATCCTAGCTTTTTCCGATAAAGGACAAGCCAGGATAGCATTACACTCCCAATATCGCACTTATTTGTTGGACCAAGTAAATTGATGACGACACGATTGGCGCAGTGGTTAAGCGATTGACTGCTGCACTGCGTGTCGCGGGTTCGATTCCCGCACGGAACAAATATTTGTATGACCTACAAGTAGTTGTTCCGGGTCTGGCTGTTTGTGTATGTTTGTAAACGCACCCGCAATACAGGATAAATTCCTAGTGTGAGGCGACGTTTAAAAAAAAAAGAAGCTTAATTCCGCACACACTCCATCAAAACATTTTGCACATCTTCGACCACTCCACATTCTTCACAGTTAGGTGATGCAACTTTTACACCAGATACATATGGGTACACCCCTGCCTAACCCTTCGGGGAATACACGTCATGTTGTGTGTCTGTAATCGTCAACCATCTTGAGCAAGCGTGCTGACCAATGTGCGTGCCTTCTCTGTATGAGACTGGTATTATTGTTCTTGTTGTTCATCATCATCATTTCAGCCGAAAGATGTCCACCGCTGGACATAGGCCTCCACCAACATTTGGGGGGGATTGCCATAATCGCCACGCTTGGCAGGCGGGTTGGCGATCGCAGTATGGTGTTAAAATGCATATAACGCTGCTGCCCATTCTCTAGTAAGTCCCTTAGGAGGCCAGCGATGGCTGCGTAGTTCATACAAACGTAATACCAAAATAATTTGTAAATCAAACATATTCTTAAGGTAGTTAGTTTTTATTCCGATTGGTATACAGAATATCTAGGTTCCCAAATATATATTTTGAATGGACACTGATTTAAACAAGAGATATGAGAAAAATAAGTTTTCTATAGAAAATTTAAATTCCTCATATCTCGTATTTATATCATTGTCCTTTCAAAATATATATTATATTTGGGAACCTAAATATTCTGTATTCCAATCGGAATAAAGACACACTACCTTAAGAATATGTTTGATTTACAAATTATTTTGGTATTACGTTTGTATCAACTACGCATGCTACGCCGCCGGCCCCTTAGTCGCGTTTTACGACACCCAGGCCACGGGAAGAAATAGGATGGTGCTATTTTTTACGTCCGGCAGCACACGGTGTTCTTGTTGTTATGTTCTACTTATCACGTTACCATAATTAATTATGTTTAAACTAGAATAGATTTGCCTCCACCTCCAAGTGTTGTTAATATGTTTGCAGCATTAGTAAAGCTTTGGTAGACCTCGTAAAGTTTATTGTGACTGTGACAGAGGCGGCCGGGTCTACTACTGTCTTATTACAAAACAAGATTTATATTTAGACATGTCTTAAACCATAGGGCCAGTTTTTGTAATAGGGACGTAACTGTCATTGAAATACCGTTCTTTATACGAAACTGAAAACTTAGTTCGGTATTAAGTTGTCAGTTTTGTATTAGGAACTTTACCACAAACGGAATAAAGTTCGTAATTCAATAATTGCTCCATGGTTTAAACCTGGGTCTGAAGATAAACTTTGTTTTGTAATAAGACGGCTAGAGTTTGGCCAGCGAGTCGTGGGCTCGTGGCACAACGAAATGGCGGCAAATCAAAAAAATCAGCTGGCAACAAAATATATTCTGAAAAAATTTGATACTTTTGTGTTTTTAAGTTAATTAGTTTGTTGATATGAATGGAATGTAGGTTTATGATAACATTTCAGACTATATTTCATGTGGCCAGCTGAAGATTTTTTTAATTTATCGCCATTTCTTTGTGCCACGATACGCTGGCCAAACTCTGCCACCATTTCCACTGCTACACCTCCAGTAGCATTAGATAAGTTCTGGAACTGACCTACTGGAGGTACCTGAAGGTTACTGAGCTACTGGAGGTGGATGGAGGATAGAAGAGTGGATGGGTGCTGATGAAATAACAGGAATTTAAAATTATCTAAGTCGTTTGTATTTATTTTGTTTCTTATTTATAATCTCACTGTATGCTGCACCGGTCGACGTCATCACGTCAACGCCGGCTGTCGCTGAAAACAGCGCTGGGGCTCTGTCTCGCATAGGGTCGTAGCATTATGCTGAGCGGTGGCCGTTTTGCGTGGATGTGACGCATATTTTCTTTCTTTCTTTCTTTCATTTCTAACACGTTTGTGAGGTTGACAATGCATCACAGGCAGTTAATAGGTAACTTGTCATATAAAATAAAGGTTTATTACTGTAACTTCTGAGAGCCGAGAGCCGAGCACGGGCGTGCCGAGACGTTTGTGACAAGACATGATAAAAAGAAAACAAGAGGCTAAAGAAAAAAAAAACCGGTCAAGAGCGAGTTGGACTCGCGCACCGAGGGTTTCGTACATATATATGATGTTGATGATTTCTGAAAAACTGTGCTATTTAGAGACATCGTTTTATTTTTCCTGTAATCTTTACATAAACTTCTATCACATAGAATAATTTCAGATTTTTATCTGGGAATGGTATTTTTTTTTACATTTTTATCAAAAATCGGAAACTGTGCAAATAACGCTCTTCCATATGATAACCCACATGCCCTAGTAGCCCCACTTCAAATTTTTAAGACCCCTTTCAGTCCCTTTTGCAAAAAGGAAATATATTTTTTTAAATTTATTTCTTGTTTGCAAAATAATTGGGCAAACGTCATCTTAAACTACTCTAAATTTCAAGTTGATAGCATTAGTAGTTCTTGAGATATCCAGGTGTGACACACAGACAGACAGACTTAGTCTAAGTCTCACCATAAGGGTTCCTTTTTACCATTTTGGAACGGAACCCTAAAAACGACAGTCAAAGAGATAAGCCAAAGTCAGAAACGTAACTTGAAGTCGGGTAAGGACTCAAAGTCAAAAAAGGACTTTGAAAGTTATAAAACGGCCGAACATTCGGTCGATACTTCGGATTATTGCTTCGGAGTACCCCCCTGGAATTAATTTTTATTATCTATAGTTCATCTCATGAGCGTGAATATTCGTGTTACTAATAGCGTTTTAGCGTGTTTTTTTTACTATATTTAGATGCCGAGAGCAGCCAAGTATAGCACGGACTTGTTACAGCTTACATAATACAAGTTGTGGTTACATTGAGTTAATCTTATTAAGAGCCGTATCAAATGGCCACTGTACTCAGAACCGTGATGTTTTGGTAAATTCTCGTTTAAATTTAAAATGTTTGCGAACCGATTTGTAATATTATATCCTCCATAAAGTTCGAATGTTACGTGTATTAATCAAATAGTTTTCAATTATGATCTTAATTTTAAGGATTCTACAGATCGGCGCGACTCGCGACGCGACACAAAGGCACCGCCCATCGCGCGACTCGCGGGGCCTTTGTGTCGCGTCGCGTGTCGCGCCAGTATGTAAGAAGCCTTTAGGTTTCTGAAAAAAATATTTAAGTTCTTCTTTTGCTGCCTCAGGACTATAACAATAATAACTGATAAGATGTCCAACATTTGCTGGTGGAATCTGCAAAGAACAGGAGAGAGAGAATATAGTGATGCGGGAGTTAAAAGATAATAATATGTTTGATGTTGGGGCTTTCAGTAGAATATTATCTACACCTAATTCGGGAGAAGCGAAACTGATTTATGAAATGGTTACTGCATCACTATCTCCCACACTTACGCAATAATATATCTGTATTCATAAATTATAATTTACATGTAATAATAATTAGATTAGGGTATGATGAGGCTGACGTACCTTTGTAAGGTAAAAACGTCTAAATAAATAAAGATAAAAAAAAAAACAATTATAACTTATTTATCTAATCAATTAAATAACAAAGTTATCATTAAATACGTAGGTACACTTGACTTTAAATGTTAGTTCACAAAACAGGTAGTTGTGCAACCAGCACCCTTAATAAGTTACGAAATAACTTGTATGAAGGGCAGTGGTACACACGGCTACACATCAAGCTACACATTTCCAGTTTACGCTGATCTCGCACTGAACGGAAATCATATACAATGCGAGATCAGCTTAAACTGGAAATATATAGCTTGATGTGTAGTCATGTGTACAAGCCCATTTAAACTTCAGTTTCACAAAAGAATACTGCATCTTGAACGCTATCAACAATTACTGTAATCAACAAAGTTTGCCAAAAGTGGGGATAACAGACGTTTCTTTTGCGTTGTTAATCGCCATAGTTTTCCGACGATATATGATCAACTTTGTAACTAAGACCGAAAAAAATTATATTGAGGTCCATGGCCGCAAAATAGAAAACTTTCTACCAGCTCTGAAAATTTTAATACGAATGACTTTAGAAATACTAACAAAAGCTTAGCTGAAGTATGCGCAACTTCTAATTAGCCAAGTTCAAGTAAATACGACTTTCGGGTGTTCTAAACGAGAGATGATACAAAATAAGCGAGGCTACGCTGAAACATTCTCTCTTTTATCGTCGTCCAGTGACATATTATCAAAGGATTTCAGACGCCAACAGAAAAAACTTGATGCAGACGACGTCTTTGTATCTTCATGTTCTTTTTATTAAATGAACATTTTATGCCTAAATTCGTACACATTAGTTTGCCTGGATTTTATTCAATGTATGAATCATGTGTGTGTGGCAAAAGGAGTATGTAAGGAGCGTAGCAAGTGGCGTTCTATAGTTTCTGCCTACCCCCATGGGAAGAAGGCGTGAGTTTATGTATGAATCATGTTCTAGGAGAATGTACGGTTGAGTTTTTGTTGTTAGTCAGTACCCCAAGTGTAAGTTTGCAAGAGAGTAAACGTAACTATTTCGTTTGCGTTAAAATTTGACCGATAGATCATAACGCTAAGTGTATAAGAGTGAGAATAAAAATCTTAACGCAGACGCGCTAGTAACGTTTACTAACTTACAAACTTACACTCGGGGTACTGAAGTCTACATGAAATATCTAATTCATGTTATCAGTTCCATCCAATTTTAGAATTCAATATATAGTCTGAATGTGATCTTACTTTAACTTAGTTTTCTATAAAATGTAAATTAGATATTCTATTTATTGATACTTATCATAAAACGCTCGTGAAAGTATCGCGAGCGAAAGCTTTTACTGCTTCAATTAAGATATCAAATATTTTTATTTCCAATTGGAAATAGTTCCAGCCGATCGCATTTTTAGAAACAATGATTTCATTGTTTATATTTAAAACGAATGAAATTAGTTTCGTGTTGAATATCCGATCTGTATATCTTCCCGGCAGGCCGGGTGCAGTGTCCTTGCCTTGTAGAATGATACAAAAAATAAAAAAGTAGGGAGTGTGTAAATAAATACAAGGCGCGCGTGCTATTTGTAGCAGCGACGCGCGTGCGCGACGCATCGTCCGACGACGCGGCGACGCCACAGATTCGCTCGTCACAGATAAGACATCACTGGAATTGTGACGCATACCGCACACCACGATGTAGTTCTAAAAAAAAACATGATTAATACAGCGTCCTATAGATTTGACCGAAATAGATTTCGTAAATTCTTAATGGCTGTATAAAAAGCTTAATGCTGTTAAAGCTCTTCTTTGTCACCTAAAATTTGAATACGAGTAGAAGTCGTAGTACGAGCTTTATACATAATATTATGAGCGTCTGCAGGTCGAAAAAAATTGTGATAGGTTTATGATCCATCTAAGATTTTATGATCATACCGTTCTGTCTGGATATTTATAATCTTTGTGATATTGTCCTTGTCATCGCCCTGCAGCTATACGCCCAATTGCATTCTGCCTGATTCCGCCCAACACAACTGAGCCCAAGGCCAGAATTTGTAATAGGCTCAAAATAATAAATCTATCACCGCGATGACAATTTCAGAACGAATTTTACCTATCCAGAGTTATCCCAAGTACCTACCTCAGTTCAAATAAGAATATCAGGAATCATAGAGTTTCAGGAAAGCAGTGTAAGCTGAAAACAGCATACCTAATAATTAGTGTCAGTGAATGACCAAGGAGGCCGTGGGACGGGAACGGGAACCAGGAGGCGGGGAGGCGAGCGGGCGGTGGGCGCGGGGTACCGGCGCCGCGCCGCAGTCCGCGCGCCGTCCCTCCGCCGGCTCGTCGTGTGCCGCCGCCGCACACCCGAAGCACGCGATCGCCGCCTTTGTTTATTGTTGGACGCGCGCTCTTACAGCTGTTCCCAGTGCTGCACCGCGACTTGCCGCAGTGTTGTTATTTTCAGTGATTTCGTTTAATAAGTGCACTTCCTGTGGTGTTTCTGTGACCTGTGAGTGTAGATGGGGCTAACGGAGCGGCCCTAGAGCTGCCGGTGCGGTGCGTGCCAACACCTCTGCCTAGCTCGCAGGCTGTGAGCGGCGCGGTCATGGCGGCCACGGCTCGCCGCGAGATAGACACGGGCGAGGAGGACATAGCCGCCATCGCTAAACAGATTTCAGACCATGCCGAAGCCATATATCAGACTTGGAAGGCGCGTGGCCTTGCGCCCACGGAAATATTATCGTGCAGGCCCACGCCTGGACTCAAATTAGCAGAGAGTCTGAGGACTAAACCTAGACCGGAACCTAAACCCGAAATAAAACAGAGACCCGATATTAGACAGGTTCATCGCCCGGACGCGGCTAGAGAACAAAGACCAGACGTCCGTAGAGAACAGAGACCCGACACACGCCGCGAAAGTTTCGAGCCCGAAGGAGAGACCATAGAGGTTATGCTCCCTCCGGACTTGTTACCGGAGCGGAATGGTACAGGTGGCGCAGGCGCAGGCGCGAGGCGGGCCGACCCCGCTGCTATGCGGCTCGAGGTCGCCCGCGAGGAGGAGCGCCTGCTGCGGGCGCTACGCACCGGTGGTGTGGTGGCCGAGCGCACTGCAGAGCGGCCGGACGTGGTCCCACCGCTGTCACTGGTTGACTACGCCAAGAGTAGATACCAAGACAGGCTGGAGACAGGAGCGAGGAAGCCGGCCGCTGGCGCCAGCGGCGAGCGCCGGGCGTCCTTGGGCTCTCATGTCACGGAGGCGCGCTCTAAGTTCGAGGCGCGAGCTCGGCGCGCGTCCAGCGCCGGCGCCGGTGAGCCCGCCAACGCAGCGGGAGGAGTGACGCCCGTGCGACCGTTCCTCACAAGGGGCTCAGTCGCAGAACGTGTTCTTATGTTTGAACGATGTCCAAGTGAAGCTACACTTGAGCTAGCCAAAAGGAAATCTCCAGCAGCCACCACTTGGCGGGGACCACACGATGTCATCAATAGAGCACAGGTGAGTTAAGCCAATGTCCTATAGATGATATTTGTATGTTTTTATTTAGCACGCCGTCGACTCTCCTTGGTAAACATAATAAAACGTCAAGAGGGTAAAAACCAGCCAAGCAAGAACTTACACCAGGGACAGGAGCAAAGCAAACAGTAATTATTTGTGCACTGCTTGACGTTTGTTGTCGCGTCACAGACGCAGCGGACGCGGCTGTCTGTGAGCGCGAGGTTAGTTAGCTATACGTGCGCAGGTTAGCCGGTGTTATTTGTGTACATATCGCGATTATTTTGTCATTCAAGTACACAGTGACATCAGCTGCTCTGTTCCATGAAGGCACTTGTTATGTTGACGATGTATTTTTTGGTGCAAACATCTAAGCAAAATGTTTAACACGGTTTGCACAAAAACGTGTGTTGTGAAGTGTAAATGAGGTAGACTGTATTACGAGTCCATAATGAGCATCAACAGAAGGTCACAAGCATATACCACTCAAAACTGCCCACTTCTAATATTCGTTCTAAGTTTTATTTGTAGAGTTCAAACGGTTGCTTCATACGCCTTCGCAGTTTCAGTAGCTTCTGTTTTATGTTAAGAGATGACAACATTTAGAGTTGATAATTGAATGCCATGTGTCGGTTGCACAGATAGCGCTCTATCGATTGATGTAATGACAAATCCGAAGAGCTTGTCGAATAGAATGAGTCCAATGAACCAGTCCAGTTTGATGTTATTCAATCATCGAGCGCAGCGTGCGCTCCGATTTACTAGCTGTACATATGTGAGTGTGTACATTGTACGAGTCGGTTCGTTGCATTTTTGTCAAATTGCCAATTTGTTCCTCGTTGAACAGTGTCCCCGCATGCTCGATGCTGTATAACGTGCTCCATAGATAGGGTCAGCTTTTAGAACAATATTGTGTATTTACCAAATGAACACAGTGGCCAGTCATCTTATGTGTAATTGAGATTCATCACAGTTATTTATTTTCCTTTAGTTTGTGTCATCGAGGCTACACGTGTGGCTTTTCTAGAGATTGCATTATAATAACAGTAATTGAATTGATGTTATTTTTAATGCTTACTTTTTAACTATACCACTTTTATGGAACCTAATGCAGTAGCTGGCTGTCCACCTCTATGACTTTTCATCATAGAACCCGAACAAATATATTTTATGTCCTCGGTGGGTATGTAAACAAAACAATATTTATAGCTGGAATATTCTATTTTCCTCAATAAGAAATCATTTGAAGATAGAATATTGAAGTTACAGGAAAACCGAGCAAAAGTACTGGTCGAAGAGTTTAGTTATCCTTATATAGCTATATATTAACCCCATAGAAGCAGGTCAATAAAGAAATGCGCGAAACAGTACCTACGCTGAAAATTTATAATTCTTTATGTGTTGCCTAAACACGCGTTTTCGTATAACCGTTACATTTACGCACGTAGAATCATAAACAAAGACAAGCAGGATACGAATTCGAGGTATTCGTGTCATAGAGTAAGGTGCAGCACCCAGTACCTACATTTGTGTTAATATAAGTACAGAAATTAGGACATCTCTTTCCTACAACCATTTAGTGTCCATAACATAATTATGTTATTTGTATATTTTTACTAAACAGAAAGAGATTGTTCACCTCGTCCAACTACTACGGCCACAGAAAAAAATTATGTTCCAAATTTAAATCCGTCGAAACGGCGGGAATGGCTTGGCTAACGCCCAGCAGCGTTAGCCGATTAGAGCCGACCGACATCCGAATGCATCCGAATGATGCCGGGCCAGTGGGGATATAGATTCATCAGTATAAATCTTTACAGCTCCAACGGATTTGGTTTGTACACGCTTGTCTATTGTATGTAGGTTATGAGAATTGCGTGAATAAAAACACAGGAAACCAAAACTGCAGTATCATCTACATATAATCGGTCGGAAGTGGCCGACAAATTGGGCGGAAGTGATTGTTCACAATCATGGCAGTTGCGTATGACATAGGTGTCGTGCGAGACTGTTCGTGCAATCGTCGGTAATTGGGACGTCGTGTTATGCAACATGTTGCGAGAATGAGAGCAGTTCCAAATGTCATGAATCCAGAACAATTGCGTTTTATCTCACACGTGTCATGTCGAGCACGTCGATAAATTGTCTCCCACTGACGCTTTCTTTGAAGAATACTGAAAATATTGGTCGATAGACTAGAAGAGATTTCTGAATCAAGTTTACAGTTTAAAAAATATAAACATAAACCATCAGCTGCTGCACTATAGGGACATATTCGATACTATCTCTCTTCATTACCATTCATGTAAATAATAACCGCAAAATTGTAGCTCTGCCAACTCCGTATGTTACATCCATTCTGAGAAGTCAATGCCTCTTTTAAATAAAAGAGTTGGTCCTTCCGCATTCATCTCGTCTTTCCATCAGTTGGCAACTGTCTAGAGAGAGGGTTATAAATAAACATAAAGCGAGTAAGTCCCTATATAGTGGGCATGGTGCATAAACTTGTCCGGAGCGATAGTATTAGTAATAAAAGTTGATTTGAAGTAGTTAGGCTAGGCAGCGAAGGACTCAAGGCCGGTGGCCGGTGGTCGCATGTTCTCACGCGATGCTGGGCCAGCGGAAACAGTAATAGTGCGATATGTTCGGACAATTCTAGGTAGTGTCGTTAACTTTCATTATTTGTTCCTTTCTGAGGCATGTGTCTAGTTCAGGAATCAGATAGTCGGTATGAGGATAGGTTGATATATTCATTTTGGCATATATTTAGTACAAAATCTTGCTAACACTGTTCTACCAAAAGAAGGATACTTCTTTTGAGTAAAGAAGTATCCTTCTTTTGAGTAAAGCCCTAAAGGCCTAAACCACGCTTGTTACTATGATAACCACGCTTGATTGCTACGAGTTGGCGGTTTTAGACCATCACACCCAGCGGGCTAATTCCGTAACACACTATCAGTAGGAATCGATTTCAATTTGACAGTTCAACGACATTCATTGCGTTATTTAAGTTGTTGAGCAGACATTTTTTTTAACACGTGAAGCAATGGATTAGCAATATACTTCAAAATCATTCCGATTCCGATTCAAACTGTGTTACGAAATTAGGGTCCTGGTTTTCTCAAGATATTTTCATTCACCAAAGTCAACACTTTCTAAGATTACTACTATAGAGCTTGATGGCGTTTCTAAACGAATATCGTTAAAATGTCACTATACGAATTTGAAGAGAAAGTGTTTTGTGTAGCGATAATGATCTTATAGCAGCGATTATGTAGTGATAATATTATGTTAATTAGTATTACATAGAACGTTACCGACATTACCATAAGTAATTTAATCGTTATCTTGGACGGTAACGTTGAAGGTAACGTTCTACTTGGCTATGCTATGTTATGAATCTCATGGTCTTGTGGGCTCAAAAACGTCTTATTGAAGTTACTTTATCGCCTATTAATTTTATTGCAGTTGCTTTAACAATAGTTTCATGCTTGAGTTTTTTATCAATATTGTTCATTATAATAATGTGTGTTTTGCATGGAAGCGTTTAGTTTTAGAAAAATATTGTTGCCTTTATATATCGCTACATGCACACACTTTTGTATAAAATTCTAATTGTCTTGTTCGTTAGCCTAAGTTAATTCAGGGTAGAAACATACGGCCTTTAAAACTTACATAGCTGTTTTACCACTTTTGAAGCTCTCAGGGACCTTTCATTGCCGTGCCATGAAATCAAGCTAAACTATGTAAGTGCACAAGTTTCACTATTCACGATTGTGTGGCGATTAACAACTCGGCGTCACGTAACATTTTGTTAACTTTGTCTCTAAGTCGACAGTCCGACATTTGTCGACGAAAGTCGAAACGAAAGTCTCATGCAGAAACTAACCTCTTTCAAATCTTAGATAAGGTCTGGCTGGTTAGAAAGATTTTTACTATTCCTCATAATTTTAAGTAACCCGTTGCAAAGTTACTACCGGTCAGTCCCGTATTAATGCTCACCCTTAACGGAAAGCGCCGTTGACAGCTGTCAGTTGACGAAACTGACAGTTGGCAGTTGACTTGACGTAACTAAATGCTGTCCACTCGTATCGATAAATGTTATCGATTATGTGTTTATGATAAAAAAAAATATGAAATAGGTTTTTCAGGTTTGCGAACCTCTCGATCGATGTGTCTTGATTAGTGAAACCCCTTTATGACTCCCCCAAAAAGTGTTATTTTTGCTCTATCTCGCTTCCTTCACAAGATATAGCGGTGTTTGTGTTTTTTTTTTGAGGAATCTTGGTACAAATTTTTTATTTTTAAATTGAAACATCGTTTTATCGATAACATTATTTTATTGATACGACAGGACAGCATATATAAATGTCAAGTCAACTGTCACCTGTCAATGGGGTTAACGTTAAGGGGGAGCACTCTATCAGACTATATCCGGTTTATTAGCCAGGGGCCTGAGAGGTTAAAAACTTAAAAGTGATACAACTTTTACTTCTTCACCATCTCTACTCCCGTTTACCGGTCGCTTCTGTTTTCGTCGCCATTACAAAAACATCCCATATTTATACAGTATGTAACAAAAACCCTGTTGTTCCTTTTAGGGACGTATACATTTACCTACAAGCACAACATTGGTGGAATTATAATTGAAAAAAATTAAGCATTGGCTAGTCGAGAAGTCAAAATCAAAGAATTAAAGAGGTTAGAAATCAGTTAAACATTACAAATATTATTAATTAAATATTTATTTTAATTATTTTTGATGAACAGTTTTTATAAATGACTTGCTTTATTTCGTATGTATACCTATTCTTAAAACGTAGGTAGAAGGAACAACAGGGTTTTTGTTACATATTGTATATATATTACCAAATCATGGTACTTGGTTAGTATCATCATTCTCCATCCCTTATCCCAATTTATTTGTGGTCGGCGCAACATGTCCCTTTCTTCCACACTTCTCTAGTAGTCGTCATCTCGATAGTCACTCCCTTTTTAGCTATATCATCGTTCACACAGTCCATCCATCGTTTCTTTGGTCGTCCCCTACTTTTATAGCCATCGACATCCATACTCATAACTTTCCTCACGACATTTTCCTCATTCCTCCGCATCACATGCCCATACCATGACAACCGATTTCCGCACAACTTTTCAGTTATCGGTGCCACTTTCAGACTTCCTCTTCGGTACTAATTTCTTATTCTATCCATTCGTGTCACACACTCTTAGCATTCTCATCTCAGCTACATGCAATTGCCTTTCATTCATCACTTTTGTCGCCCAACATTCTGCTCCATACAAGACTGCAGGTCTAACCATTGTTCTATATATCTTCTTGAAATTATTCAAAAGGAAAGGATATCATTTAACTCCTACAGTGGCTAAATCACTGGTTGAACTAGTTGATGATTGCACCTATGACCTAGTATAGCAATTCAATCCTATAATGCTGTATAAAAGTGCAAAAGTGATTTATGAAATGGTTTTTAGTGTGGGGTGTGAAGGAGAGATGAAACTAACGACCGTAACTTCATAAAACCTTACAGCTGCAACTTTTTTTTTTGTTATTTGCCGTTTTAGGGTTACGTTGTATCTTGATCAAAATTTATTTTTATTTATTTATCACAAACACTGCTATCATTACAGGAAAAAATCCTAATGCGGTAGCGTGGTCCTTAATTAAACTATCTTAGATATCTATCATAAATAACTATCTTAAATAACATAACACACAATATTATTTTTGTGAATTCATTCAGAGAGCAGGAAAATAAATCGATTCTGTCAGCCGTGTCATTCAGTGCGTGCAAGGCGCGGGTCAGTGGCGCTTTGCTGAGCAAGTTGGTGCGTGCGTGAGGCACTGCTAGTAACCGTGGCTTTCGGCGCCGCGATACGTAATTGTCAGGCACATTCAGACAAATCTCCTTCAAAACACCGGAATTATAGGTCTTACCACGTAATAGTTTCAATACATATGTAGTTATAGCTAAGTCCCTCCTTGAACTCCTTGTCTAAAATATGATTCGCGACTATAACATGTAAGTATGTATTTACAGAATTTTAAAGGCTTCTACAGACCCCAAGCTTAAGTATCGCGTCGCGAGTCGCGCCGGTTTGTAGAAGCCTTAAATCGCTAGAAAATTAATGAACATCTTCAATGTCTTTTGGCTTTTTTTTTCCGCAATTTTCTTGAAGAACCTGCGTTTATTGAGTTCGCAAAGGCAAATGTTATTATTTATTTCACACAACTAGTCATTATTAAAGAAAAAATAATTTTGTTTCAGCATAATTATGATAGGGTTGAGTCACGCAATTCCGACTTATAATAACTAAAGCTTTCATATAATTTAAATTTATAGGTTGTTACACTGTTGGAAGGTGGAATAATAATTAATGATAACAGTCAACAAATATTATATTATATGAATAATAAATTCGACTGTATTTCGGCACTTAAATATAAGTAGTTATATTATAATAATATATGATGTTTAATTAACCTTACCAGATAATTATTATGATCTCAATATAAATTAAATGTTAGAATAATTTATTTAATCATCTTACTAGAGAATGAGCAGCAGCGTTCTCTATGCATTTTAACACCATACTGCGATCGCCAACCCGCCTGCCAAGCGTGGCGATTATAGAAGCCTCTCCCCAATGGGGGCCTTTCTCCAGCAGTGGACGTCTTTCGGCTGAAATGATGAATATGATGTTAATAATTATTATTATCTAAAAATGTTAATTAAATCTTAATTTTATTTTAATTTTAGAATGTTACTTTTTGCTGTGCCTTCAGGGTCCGTTATTGTACCTAAACGGCCTTGTAACATCTTATTAGCAATATAGAATGCAATAAAGATATGAATATGAGGTAGAAAAGCACTTGTGCTGAATGTAATAATGCCATTGCCAGCATGAATTTTATATGATAATAATTCAGCCTATTAGAGATTAGATAGTGTTATCAGTAACCTATATTTCGATAGCATATTACAAGACACATGTTTCACTAATATGCGTCAATGACCGATATCGTCTGACAACCACGTAATTGACGCTAGGCGGTTCTCTTGATGTTCTTACTTATGTGTAATGACTTCAAACTGCTTAAATATTAAGGCGACGGACGATAACCGACTTTTAATGATTTTATACTGAAAATGACGTCTAAACGAGTAGTGTTAATGATTTGAACAAAATATATGATAAATTAGAGCATTTTCTCAACAACTTAATATGTGAATATTTTAGATTATGTTTATATTACATAGTGAAATTAATTTGTAAAGTTATGTCTAACGCGGATAAAAACGCGTATTTTTCTGAAACCTTCACCAATTTAAAGACAATTTAATTATTGATCTTTTTTTATACGCGTTTTATTAAAATACCTTTTGTTTTGTGTTTAATAAATTAATAATGCGTCAAATTGGGGACAGCGCTCCTTGATGGGCGAGTCCTATTACTGGCTGAACGTATGACGCGTTGCGTAAGCTCAGTACAGAACACGCAAGCTAACCACTCAAGGTCACTGGCATATATCTCCGTCTTAAAAAATAAAGTGTTTGATACTTTGTAGTTTAAAAGAAGATGTAGTGATGAAAAGAGTAGGCTTAGATGGTTTGGTCATGTGGAGAGGATGAATGAAAGGCGACTAACAAAAGGTATTTACGAGGCAGATGTGGATGGAGGCGCCCTTTACGGACATATAGTGACCTTATTGGTGATGTTCTTCAGAAAGGTCAGGTGCGTAGTACTCGCCACCGGCGTGTGTGTCTGGCCAGATGTATGAACGTACGTGGATTTTTTAGGGCCAATACAGGGTCACAAATATTTAATAATGGTTGATGCTACGTCGAAATGGATAGAAGCGTGTCCGGTCGTTTCGACTACGTCACAAGCAATCATACGATAAACAAAGCAAAAGGTATACATATATATGTAAGTATCGTGCAGGTGGCATTCTGTGGTTTCTGCCTACCCTCATGGAAAGAAGGCGTGAGTTTATGTATGTGTAAAGTGCTTGATTTTATTGCAACATTTTCGTGTTATTTTAATTTGATTGTGCATTGCATGACGTTAGGAATTATGTCATCGACGTCTTTAAGCGTTATAGCTGCATTGGAATATTTATATATTTTTTATTTGACTTTTCCTTATACTTTGTAAAGAATCGTCTAAGTTAGTAGGTATCTAACACATCAATGTGCATACTTCTAATCACACTATGACAATATCACACAAATATTATAAATGCGAAAGTTTGTGAGTGTGTGTATGTTTTTTACTTCTTCACGCTCAAACGGCTGGACCAATTTTGATAAAATTCTGTATGGAGGTAACTGACACTACAAAATACAAAATGTTTATTTCAATAACTTAAAAATACGTTTACATTAGGTCTTTAGGGAATTTCCATTTAAGTAAGAAATATACTTGTGTTAGGAAATTCCGCCCTTCCACTAGTAACAACTTTTAGTATAAGCTATTGAATAGACATTACATTTAATTAGGTATTAAGAAAAGAGTGATATACACTCTGGATTAAGACATAGGCTACTTTTTATCCCGATATTCCCACGGGATCGAGACTTACGCGGGTGAAACCGAGGGGGCGCAGCTAGTTAACTATATATTTTTAGGAACGATTTATATATCGTAGTTTGTCCACATATACCGGAACCTCATCATCTGCCAGCCTTTTTCCATCTAAGTTGGAGTCAGCTTTCAGACTAACCAGAAGCTGCTGAATACCAGTATTTTACATGGAGCGATTGCCTATGTGACCTCCATAACCCCCACTACCCCTTGGTAAGACTGGTTGTCAGACTTTTCGGCTTCTGACGACCTCGTAACGACTGTCAAAGATCTACGAATGACAGCCGGAACCAACGGCTTAATGTGCTTTCCGAGGGACGGAGGAGTCTCGGTATGTACCTAAATATGATCATATTTATTTACTTATTCAAAATAAAAAAAAATCAAAATGTTTTATTTCACATTAAATCTACACCATGGGCACTTATGAAACGTCAGAAGCTAGGTGCACGGTCCCAATTGGTCGTTTCCTATGGAAAAGAACCGGCAAGAAACACCACGGTTACTCTTTTAAGAATAATGGGCTTTTACAATGTTTTCAAGTTACAGTGTTAATAGGTATGAGAGGACAGTGTAGGCCCGTCAACAAGTAGTTAACAAAATAGAAAATGGTTTCCAAAGCTACAGTCTATTAAGCCTACAACGTTCTCACATTCATAAATTACAAAATAATTGTATATACAATACTACTAAAAAAATAAAAGTAAAACCTATTTAAACCAAAAGACAAGATTGTCATTACAACTGTAACAAATCTGAATTAATATTCTGTCCACAAGTCACTAATATATAATAAGGCACCAAGTCCCAATATACCAATCACAATACATATTATAATTACAACAAAAATCATTTTGTACAAAATTAAATACAATAACAATAAAAATTATATTAAAATTAAAATTAATTATACATATAATTAAAATACATGATAATATATCGAGCCTGATAAGGAAGAACATCGTAACCGACATAAATAAAAATTTAAAGGAGAGGTATTTTATTGATTATTTTATTTTATTTTATTATTTTTTGAAAAAGTGAAATACCTACATTATGTTGCTTATGATGTTCTTCGATGACAGGCTCGGTATTATAAAATTGAATAACATTTAAAAAAAAACTTTATTGTCGGTTGGCACCCCGTGGTCTACTGGTCATATTGTTTTTATGTACTTGAAACTATGTTACTGAAAATTCTGAAAACAAATGAAACGTCAGACTGTGTAAATTGGAAAGACACAAACAATAGTCATATGATATTGTTTGTAAAACATTTTCCTGTTCCATTTAATAGTTATAATGTTTATGTGAAGTAGAGGTAGACTGTTTGCATTCTAATTAACTCGACACAATATAATCACGAAATACGCTCTGGTACAAAAGCGCTAAATTCGAAGCTAGGAACGTATAATTATTTCTTTAAGGCTCGTACAGACTGGCGCGAAATCACGGGCGTGACAATGGTCGCGCTGCCTGTCGCCCGCGATATCGCACCAGTCTGCACGAGCTTTTATTTATATGTTTAAAAGACCGAATAACTTTAATTCAATCGAACAGTCGAACCGCACTACCGTACGAGGTGAAACTACAGGGTCAGCACCAACTGAGGGGGTCCGATAGGGCCATTGCCTGCCAGGGTTGCGAGTTTTTCCGAAATATCGTGGCCCTGGCAGGCTGACACAGGCATCTGAAGGAACATCGGTGGGTTTTTAAGCCACGTATTCATTAGGGGACATTTGTCCCGCGACCTTGTCGCCCGACACGATTTCTACGTGTCGGGCGACGTCACGGGAAACATCGCAGGCGATATCTACGTGTCGCGGGACATGTCGCGTGTCGACGCTCGGAAAGCGTCGACCTTGCGCGACTTCGTGTCCCTCGACAGTCGTCTGACGGTATTCGAGTAGTGAGGACGCATGTCGCTCTGTGTTCCTCGACATCCACGACCATGGCAGTAGTGTGGACCAACGACATCGCGACCATGACTTCGGTATGTGGACGAGCAAAATGTCGACCGACATTGTCACACGTAAATGTCCCGCGACTGTTCGCGACATGTCGAGTGACTTTGTCTCGTAGTCAGTAAAAGACTGACACGCCCTCCCGCTCCGCCCAGAACGGGAAAATTTATTTGATAATTTCTCACCCAAATTAGCGAAACTCCGCAGACGTGATGGATCGATACCTTAACACGATAAAATAATAAAACAGATTTTCTCAACTCATACTTCTAGTAACAACATCACCAGCGGTCGTCGACCCCAAAAAAATCATCAAATCTTTTTATTATTTTTTCGTATTTAGATATGCACTCCGTTGGTTTAGGGAGTCAAATAAATGTAAACAAATAAGACCACGTGACGAGAGAGCTGTCAAGTAACCGACTAAACGTAATGCTTGTCACTTCAGTTGTCATGCTACGTCACAGTTGTACTCTTCAATTTAGCAGCGTTATAATTATAATTCGTTGACGTTGTGAACCTGTCTTTTTGGGCTCTTTACAATAGACAGATTACAAAATATTATAGTATTGTTATAAATCTAACAAAAAAATTGTGCTCAAGCAGTTACATCTCCGAAGAGTAGTTAAGAATATATGATAAAGTTTAACATACAGTAATAAAAGAGGAAACTATCGTAAAAATCCAAAATAAATTTAATTCGGTTACAAGTTACAAATTATTTTTAAACAAGAAAGTGTCATCTGGAAAAACTCTTTTTATGATTTGTTAACATTTATTTAACTACGTAAACCAATGGAGTTTATACTCGTATACCCAGATTTTATTTGTACCCTGTTTATGTATCCGATTAGCATGGAAGAGAGATCAATGTGAAAACTTTCATTTGTCTAATCAATATCATAAACGAACACATGTTCTGATTACGTAACAGTAATCTGAACGATTGCCCATCTTATTATGAATGATTAGATACGATATAAGGCTTGTCAAAATAAATTGAACGATGTATGTGACTTTCACCTACATCCTTATTGGTTGGCAGGTAGCTTGGTATGAGATTACTGCCCGATTGTTGATTATGATTTTTTGTCTTTGTAACATTTAGTATCCGGCGACAAAACTACGCTCTTACATCATGATAATTATTTAAAAGTATTTTCATTGCTGTAGCTATAAAAAATAAATCCTTTTATAGTTTAGGGGGTTTTGCAACTCATGCATATACAAGCGCCTTTTACCCATGGGGACTAACAGAACACGACGACGTAATGCGATTTTAACATAGTCTATACTCATTCCCGGCTAAAGCACTAGGAAGTGGGAAGGCTAGGCGTTTTTGGGGGACTGTCTCATTGGACGTTAATTTTGGACGTTCGAAAAGTGCTGATTGTCAGCCTAGTTTGAATAAATGACAATTGATTTTGATTTTTGATTTTCATTTGTTTTGTAAGTAAGATCGCATTCAAAATCTTTTCAAAGGACCTACGGGCTAATTGCGTAACACACTATCAGTAGGAATCGGTTTCAATTTGACAGTTCAACAACATTCATTGCGTTATTTTAAGTTGTTGAGCAGACAATTTTTTCGAACATAAGAAGCAATGGATTAGCAATATACTTCAAAATCATTCCGATTCGGATTCAAACTGTGTTACGCAATTAGGGT
This sequence comes from Tiliacea aurago, assembly GCA_948098905.1. Classification (NCBI taxonomy): domain Eukaryota; kingdom Metazoa; phylum Arthropoda; class Insecta; order Lepidoptera; family Noctuidae; genus Tiliacea; species Tiliacea aurago. Next base: position 19,449,373 of record OX402578.1, on the reverse strand, counting down.
GCAGGTGATTTATTCTGTAAAAATCTTACCATTAAAACTTAGCTTAACTTAAACATAATGTAGGTACTTACATAAACAAAATAATTATTGTAAAACCATTTTAAAAGAGTTACGGTCATTGATATATTTACATCAATGGTAACGGTAGAGTTTCTTACCCATTCTCCTCCATACACGCAACTACCTACCTTTTGGAAGGGGCGATTAGAATCAATTCTATTTTTTGTACATTTTGACGGTCAAAAGTGCCTTGTAGTGCCTACTTATTTGAAATAAATAATTTGACTTTGACTTTAGGTGCAGTGATCTGTCATTCGATGGTCACCTAAGTTTTCACGGCGATATTTTTACCGGTAGATAGCACTTTGAAAATTGCTGTTGGTAAACAGTATCTAAGACGATCTATTACTTGCATAATTAGGGTTGCCAGGTGTCCGGCTTTTTACAATCGTGTCCGGGTTTTGTTAGGCTTTCGGTCAACTTCGCCCCGGCAAAAGATGCTGAACGAAAATACAAATTACTTTAGTAAGAACGAAATGTGATTCATATTAACATAATATAAATTAACAGTAAAGTCTCAAATGATTATCAGTACCTAATAAATACACAAATAAAAGTTTTTTTTTTTAAATCAGTGTGTCAGGCTTTCAGGGGTCTGGCTGAATATGAATCTGTGTCCGGGTTTTCTATATTTGGGCCTGGCAACCCTATGCATAATGCCTCTGTAGTGGCCACGAGCCTGCCTGTCTACGTGATGAATCTCTGAATCTATCTTCCTTTTTTGGAAGGCTCTGTGTCCTGCAGTGGCAATCAATCATGCATCGCAGCGTGTGACGGTTGATTGATTGGGTGTACAAGAGCATAGTTACACCTATGTCTGCTTTGTAGTGTGTAACCCTTTATCTACTCTTGTAACAATATATCCACAAATAGAGGTTGTTAGTAAACAAACATATCTTGGAGTAATTTAAGACGATAAGTTTAATTGGAGTTATCACATAGAACGTGTTTGCGATAAACTTCGGCAATTTCTCGCTATTATTACCATATTAAAAAACCGCCTGCCCTTCAAAGTGAAGATAATGCTTTATTACGCAATGGCTGACTCTTACATCCAGTATGGCCTAAGCAGTTATGGTCGTACCTATAAAACTTACCTTGATAGTATTTCTAAACTTCAACTTAGAATTTTAAAAACAATAGTATCTCCTAAAATTAGAAACGAACTTTACGACAATATAATTGGCCTCTTAAACACTGTAATGTCTTACCAGTTCATATACAATTGAATTTTTTGTTATTGAAAGAACAATTTTTCAATGAATCCTTATGAAATAAAATCGAGCATCCTGTATGCTCACGGGCAGTTTCTGAGAATAGGCTTTCGTACACAGCCCGCCAACAATACGTATGGCGAGCGAACTACCGGTTATATTATACCGAGACTTATAAACAGTCTACCCTCAGAAATAAATAAATGTATTACACCTAAAAATATAAAATGTAAACTTAGGGAATATTACTTAAGTATTTTAAAGGAATGATTGTAACCACTTAATGACCTAAAGATTTTATTAATTGTATAGTTTGATAATGAGATAGACTCACGATAGCATAAGTTTAAACCTTAGTGGTTTTTGATTGATAACTATTATTTAATCCTGTGTTCTTTGTATATATTATTATGATAATTAAATTAAAAAAAAGTTTTTTTCAAGTTTCAATTTGACAAGGCCTCTTGATCATCAATGTCTTTGGACCTAACCAATGTGACATCCTATCAGCGTTATCGAATATGGCTCAAAAATGTATTGTATTGACATAATAATGCTACCGAAAAGCTTAAGTCAAGTGGTTATAAAAATACGAAGTGCTTTGAAATCAATGAGGGTTTTCTGGCAGCACTGAGATGTCAGGTCAAGACCTGTCAAAAGTGTCAAAGCGCCTATATTTTCTTTAGTCGTTCGTAACTGAATGATGAACGAATGAATGAAACGTTTAATGAACGTCGTCATATATTTTAATTTCATTGTCGAAATCGTCTTCACGACTTGTCAAACTGGCGCCAACTGGTGGCGTTAATTTTCATGAAAATTCTCATTGTCACTAGACATGTGGAGCTTTTCATGAGCACTTTATTTTGGGTGCGCCAAAGTTCACCTAAATTTTCAACTCCGATAATTGGAAATCCGAAAATGTTCTTCCTAACATTTTTTATCCTAACAATCACAATTCCTAACTACTCTGTCTCTAATGTTCATAATTCCGAAGCATTTAACTTCATAATGTCAGTAGCAATAAACATCTAATAGACTTTTATTTGTTTTCCTATATTTTCTCAACATAACCATCTTTTACAATATTATTCAAAGTCATATTTTAATTTTATTTATAGCGGTGTGTACCTGCAAAGATATCCATAGGTTAGGTTAGGTTAGAACTGTGACCAACTACGCGCGAGCCGAGCGAGCGTAGCGAGCGGTGCCGCGGCAGCGGCCGGCGAGCGCTACCTCGAAATTGGTCGCGAAATTTTTATAAGTATTTTTTTATAGTGCCCCCAAGACGACATTCTGACCTGAATTTCATTCATTTAAGACAAAAAACAAAAAACGACCTTAAATCATTCTAAACAGTTGGTTTTTTAGACATAATTATCTCATGTATAGTTATAGTTTTAGGGATAAAAGCGTTATGATAAAAAACAGTAGGAGTTTAAATATATTTACATTAATGATATTATTAATTACAATTTTCGGAAACATGAGTGTTATGAACATCGCCGGTAGCACTACAAATAGTATGAATAAAAACTTTAGGATGAAAAATTTTAGGAAGAGTGATCATTCGGATTACAAATCGTTAGGAAGAACAATTTCGGGTAAAGAACTTTAGTTGAGCCAATATGGACCCCTTTATTTTATGTGGTATAACAACAAGGCTACTCTAGCTAAGGAATCTGTTCTGTAAATTGACGTCAACGTAGATTCTTTTGGGCTATTGTGAACGTATGAAAGTTTTTAAATCCCAATATTATGCCATTTTTCTTCACTCGTACCCGGCACTAACACAATAAAAGCTGATGTTTTGATAAAAATAAAAAATACCGATAGCAAGTTAGATAGCTAGGCCACAGAAAAAAAAACGAGCGATCCTTACAGTAGTCGCTTAGGACGTGTAACATCTGCAATCTTTATAGTACTTACTAATTCCATGCTATAATAAAGTATTTACCAATTCCATGCTATAATAAATTACTTACTAATTCCATGCTATAATAAAGTATTTACCAATTCCATGCTATAATAAAGTACTTACTAATTCCAAGCTATAATAAAGTTCTTACTAATTACATGCTATAATAAAGTAATTACTAATTCCATGCTATTAAAAAGCACTTAATTATTCCATGCTCAAGCTGTCACTTCCTGTTACACACTTCCGTCGCTTTTCACGAAATCACTCCCATTGAAAGCGAGAAGAAATAACATACAAATAAAACAGATAATCCCAGGGTGTCAGTCAAGTCAAGAGCCGTAGCGTGCTATCGTCATAGTAGAGGTTTTGAATGCACCCAAAATGCCATTGAAAAGGCAACTTCGATGCAATAGTTTCAATTATTCAATTCGACCAACGTGTTGAGGAGGAAGCGAGTCCGTAACTTCCAATTCGAGCCGCCACGAAGATTAAAATAGTGACGGTTTTATCATGCTTTCACTTTCACACGTCCGTGGGCTCTTGCATAAGTTATTATTTTAATAGCAACTCGTCATACTTGGGTTATGGGATTCTGGTAACGTTAATATAATGGTTCTTACTTAATTTTGATAACTGTGTGGGCAACACGAAGGTTGCATTGTGTGCAGTGTTGTGGTTACAATGAGCATTAAAACTGTTTGTGTACTCGTATAGTAAACATTCGTAGGTACCTAAGATTGTTTTTTTATCTCCATGAATGGAACAATGAATGGATTTTGACTAGAGTTTATACCTGGTACCTCTTTTTTGCAGTGCCTTAACAAGTCTAAAGGGGGCAAGTCATCGCCCCTACAACTTATTAGTGTTCACAACAGCACGTTACCAAAATTTGGCATTACCTTCCCCTAGAGGCTAGATGCCAAATAGTCTCTCTAGGACTTTTTACGCTTTTGCTGTAGCGATACTTCGGCGGCCATATTGATCTTAATTTGTTTTGAAGTTCGAAAATACAATAGCTAGGTAATCTGTCAATGTTCCTTTGGGGTTTGGGGCATTGTTACGTTCCAAAATAAAATCCTGCTATCTATTAAGTTGCCAGTAGCAGATCTTTTATTGGTCCTAAAAATTCTTGCCACGTGCAAAGAGTTTCGAACATTATTTGCTAAGGCACAGGTAAGCAAGCGAGTGCCTCCTTCAATCTCAATCGATCAATATTTTATTAGTGGCTACATTTTCTGTCGTCTTTGTAAACATGTAGAACATGTTAATGTGTCTCTTGAGTACGACTTGACATGAATATGCATACTTGTGGACACGACGATGTATAAACTCGTGTTCTTACTGTTCTAGTGCAACTGAGATTGCAAAATTATTAACTAATGTTTTTAACCTCATCCTCTTAAAAATATTTTTTAGATGAATGAATTATGTGCGTCGTCCTAGCTATATTTATTGTCAATGCAAAATGGCATACATAAAATCATTAGCTACACTATGATTGTAAAATTTTGTAAGCTTGTTTTCTACCAAGAGATTTAAAATTTACCACCACAGAAAACAATAATTACTGAGAATATCCGGATAATTGGTCTTTAATTACTAGTTGATTCATCAAGCAAACAGCCTTGATGCTAATTTTAAATTAGAAAACTAAAAAATACTAGACACCGTAAATAGCGTTTTGATTATGTTAATTACTGTCTAGCTTCCAAAATAATTTAATTATCATTTCCGTAATCACCACTAATTATTAGGCGAATCGTGGATCCTGAATCAATGACTTTGAAATGACTTTTCGTAAGGTTTTGCTGTATCATCGGATCTGGCAATGGCATGTGATGGTACGTGAGTCATGTACATGATGGCTGATGTTGGCAATACTAAGTTAAAGAGCATAAAAATACCTTTGAAAGTAACTAGTAATGCGACGTAAGGCCCGCGCGTTCCGGTTCTTTTTTTATGATAAGATAAGATTTCTTTATTTGTTTAAACATTGTATACATACAAGAGCATGCAAGATATTACAGTCATTATTTGAGTCCAATCATGTTTGGCCGTAAGTATCGGCGTACAAATATTTCCATAACATTTTAAAACACTTTAAAAGGGATCGTACTGATGAGAACTGTTATTCAAGGCTGCAAGGAATAGATGCAATCTGATGATATGCAATGCTAAATGTCGCCATATTCTCGAATCATATTGTCGAAATTTCTTGAAACCATCGTCTGTTTGTAATCAAAATCGGTTCATCCGTTCAGGAGCTATGATGCCGCAGGTCTACACAGATACACACTACACTTTTATAACACCCAACGACCATACAGCCAACACCTCTTTTTCGTAGGGGGTGAAAAAGTAGCCTGTTACAGCCTAATTACCAGCGGCAGAAACTGGCAATTACGGTGTTTGTAGGTAAAACACCATCATTAACCATTCTCTCATTCGATTCCTAAAATAAACGTTCGCTGTACGATAAAAAATGCAGATCATCATTTCTAAACGGAAATTACTGCCGAACCATTACTAGCGAATTATATTTAGATGTCGTAACGAGATGGTAAAACACAGTTCTGCGTGGAACCATGTTTTACTCCGAGGAGCCTCTTTATTTGAACAAGTGATTTGATGTCATTAGGTAGTGTTAATTGCGTATCGAAATAAACGAAAGGCTCCCGCAAACAGGCGCGACGCGACTCTGGTGGAACAATTTCTGTGTAAACTTCATGGAAATTGTTCTACCGAGGTCGCGTCGCGTCTGTCTGCGGGAGCCTTTTTCCGTGGTGTAGTGCTATATATACTTACTTATCTACAAGTCGGTTTATGTATGTACTGACGTTGAGTTTCCCGACATGATTCCAAGGCTACTAAAATAAATCAAATTCATAACACAAAATATCGAATAAATTAACACTTTTGTGAGTCGTGTCACTCAAATGTCAGTTGTTTAGTCAAAAACATCAGTTTGAATGAAGATGTCATAAAAAATTGAAGGCGCAATGAAACATTTTGTGAAAAATAAAATATGGTGGGTGTGGCGTATCTTGATAACGAAATATTGTACTGTTTTTATTTCTTACACAACATCACGCCTGTATTCCCCAAAGGGTTAGGCAGAGGTGTACCTTTAGTACACCCACATTTCGCCAGTTATGTTTTTTAAGTTCCTTGTGATAAAGGGGCGAGCCAATCGCCATCAACCGGGCATAAATCCAGATTTCGGGCTGCTACTGAAAAATTCCTGATGAAAAACCCAATAACACTTTAACACCAACCTGGGATTCGAACCCAGGACATAATGCTCAGCAGTATTTCTTGCAAAAACGACCAACGAGGCTGAGTTTTTATTTATATTGGCCAATATAAGTTTGATAATATGTTTCCGATGACCTTATAGGGGCCAGCACTTTGGCGGTAATCATATTATGCTTTTAACCTTTCTTTAATGGCAAGAGTTCGTGAAAGGTCGTTTGAAAACGCAAAGCGGCAAAAAGAGGTTACGAAAAACCTCCGTGTTCATTTAAAAAAACATTAACACAAACAAATGACCGATAAAAATAAAAAAAGAGAAAATAAAATAGAGAAATAAATCAGCAGCTCACTGCAATCAAATAAGAGCACCATTCAATTACTGGTATTGCCATATCTCATAAAACATATTCAGAGTATAATAAACTTGCAACACTGGCAGCTTACCGCCATACATCGCACGAACTAATATCCATAAACATGAAGTTTACACACGCTTATAATTTCCGCTGGGGTCCTAAACCCTTTCTAACTCGTTTTCCATAACCATCATTTGAAATTACGATTTTATTAGTACCTAAGAGTGTGTTTGGAAGTAATAGCTCTGGGGCTCTGTCTCGAATAGGGTCGCAGCATTATGCTGAGCGGTGGCCGTTTTGCGTGGATGTGACGCATATTTTCCCTCTACTTGTTCTTTTTGTATCTATGTTCTTTCTTTGCGTCATGTTTACCGCAAATAAACGTATTTTCTTTCTTTTCTTAATAACGGCCCCACAGATCGATCCATCAGGTTAAGCTACGCTTACCGGGGTTGGTCCGTAGATGGTTCTTTTCTCAAAAGACCATTTCAGACACCAATCTACATGGTCTTCACATGAAGACCACCAACCACCAAGATTATGTCTGGACTTTAAAAGAGACTGTGACCTCTGAGTTTGTTTCGCTTTTCTTCTCATAGTAGTCAGATAGGAAACGCCGAACCCATCTTTTTTTAGGGTTCTGTACCCAAAGGGTAAAACGGGAACCCTATTACTAAGGCTCCGCCGTCTGTCTGTCTGTCCGTCTGTCACCAGGCTGTATCTCATGAACCGTGATAGTTAGACAGTTGAAATATGCACAGATGATGTATTTCGGTTGCCGATATAACAACAAATACTAAAAAACAGAATAAAATGAATATTAAAGGGGGCTCCCATACAACAAACGTGATTTTTTTGCTCTAAACAATGGAATTGTTAGATGCGCTGATCTCTTCCTTGACTGTTCATTTGTCTACTGTGCTTGGAGCTAGTAGAATCCGTTAAGACGCAGATATATGCCAGTGACCTTGAGTGGTTAGCTTGCGTGTTCTGTACTTTGCTCAACAGGCAGCAGCAATCTCTATGCTTTAAAAATGCATAGAGAACGCTGCTGCCCATTCTCTAGTAAGTCCCTTAGTCGCCTTTTACGACACCCACGGGAAGACATGAGAGGGTGCTATTCTTCACGTCCGGCACCACACGGACATCACAGAATCATTCATACATCTCGCTAAGTTAGCTTTTTGTTCCATTGATTCGGCACGGTTGGCGCAGTTAGTTAAGCGATTGACTGCTGCGCTGCGTGTCGCGGGTTCGATTCCCGCACGGAACAAATATTTGTATGACCTACAAGTAGTTGTTCCGGGTCTGGCTGTTTGTGTATGTGAATATAAATGTTTGTAAACGCACCCACAATACAGGAGAAATTCCTAGTGTGGGGAAAAGTTTATTTTAAGAAAAAAAAAAAAAAAAACTTTTTCATGAAATCATGACGTTGGGGAATAAATCTAACTTAGAGAGCTACAGCTTTATTTTCAGTTGCGTTAAGGCGCTTACAGACTGGTGCGATAGCGCGGGCGTGACTACAGTCGCGCTGCCTGTTGCGTCCGCGATATCGCACCAGTCTGTACGAGCCATTATTGCGTACCTTCTCGTTTCTATAGCCCAGTGGTGTCGCAAACACTAGTGAAAGTCATTAGTGACGTGCTTTCGTACGGAAAACCGTTTTATTATTCATTGCTAATTATGTTTGCTAGTTACGTTGATTTTATCCCTTAATCTGATATCCCGCAGTAGCTGAATGTTTAATGTTTTAGGTTCATTTGCATCGAAATGGCTTCGTTGTGTTGTGCTGTCATATGTCATTGACTCAACCCGATGTTGGTGACGATGAAAATAGCAAATATTATTCAAACATAAATCTGTGCGGAGAAATATTTTGTGTTTCTATTTTATTAAAAGAGACATAAACTTTATGCTTTGGTTTGAAATTTTTTGAATATTTTAGGCATACTTTAGCGGTTCATAAATTATTCATATCAATGCGCCATCATCTCCCATTGTGTACAAGAGAATTGATCCATAAATGGAGCATTTGAATGTCACCATTCGGGAGCCACTTATCATAAACAACCCACAAACTACATTTTAAAAGTAAGCAAGCCCGAAATAAGCGGAAGCCACACAATACAAGCCAAGATGAACGATATAGTGCTCATCTTGTAACAGTTTCGTTTTTAGTCTGTGGTCTGCCTGCCGCAATGCTGAACTCAATGGTGTGGTTAGAAAACTTAGTGGCTTATGTAAAAGATTAATAGTTGGTTAATAAAATGGAAAAGCACGATTTGATTCAACATTAATTAAGCATCTGTCTACTAGAAACGATCCGGAGAATGTATTTAAATTGTAAATTAACGAGCGAAGAGTTTTGTGCCATGTCTCAGAGGATTCTCATTTTAATAACTTGTTTTCTAGTATTTCTTGATCTTGATCTTGATAAATAAAAATAATTCAAAATCGAATTGGGAATCATTTTAAATAAAAAGCAGATGTTTTTGCGTGTTTGCAATTTTATATGAGCGAAATTGATAGAGCTTCAGAGAGATCAGCAAACACTTGATATATTGGAAATGAACACATTCAGCAATAGGAAATCTTTGCCCGCCTTTTTTATACACATGCACATATTATTATTATTTGAAGTCTGTTATATAATGGAAATCTTGTAAAAATTATAGAATTTTTTTAAATTCTTCTTACCCCTTGGGGTATCGTGTTACCCAGTAACTGGGATGTGCAGGTCAGATAGGCAGTCGCTCCATGTAAAGTATTCAGCTACATCCGGTCAGACTGAAAGCCGACCCGAACATAGTTGGGAAACGGCTGGGCAGATGATGATTCAGAATGATTAAAAAACATTTGACAACCGATTCCTTTTTACACGACTGTGTGACGCAAAGGACGGTAATGTGTTTATTGCGGTAAACAATGAACAAGAGTGCTGTGTGCTGGGAGCACGAAATATAGCGGGTGACAAATTACAAAGTCAGTTACTTGAATACTCAACTCAAGAATGATTCTATTCACTTGCAGAAAACAGTCATGTTTTACTTGAAAATTCTTAAAGATTGTACAGTTTATTGTTCTTAAAAATATACTACAGTAGCCCGGCCATATTAGCCGTAGAACCTATGCCCGTTGGAGTAGATGTGTTGTTGAGTATACGTCGCGAATCGGCAAACGTAGGGAGGAGCAAACGCCCTCAGGCTCGGGCGATGGACGATCCTCGCAGAGTAACTGAAAGCAGCAGGATAAGAATAGCCGAAGAATGAGCTAAAGGGCTTGCGATTGGAGGATATAGGTATTCATTAGTGGACTGCATAGAAATATAAAAAAACTCTATGGTGGACTGCTACAGGCTGGTGATGATTAAACCGCCTCTCAATCATATATTTGACGACGCAGCGAGTGGCGTCGTCTATTTGTGTTACAAAGTTACTGGGATTACCGAAAAGGTCGGATAAGAGTGACCCTGTCTGCTGACAGTCACTCTAGCAGAGCGTCGCATCGATGGTTGCGTGGCGGCTGTCTTCAGCACCCCAAGTGTAAGTTTGCAAGAGAGTAAACGTAACTATTTCGTTTGCGTTAAATCCTCACTTGCAAACTTACACTCGGGGTCCTGATAACAGCAGTGCTATTCTGTAACTATCTCGCCGTGAAAACTTAGGTGAAGTGAGCGTGGAGTGAACTGTCAGTGAGGGATTGACACTATTAACAACTACTTCAAGGTCTCTTCACCTACGTTTACACGGTGAGATTTTTTCAGAATAGATCGGCTGAAGAAGATGTAAGGGGGAAGCCGCTGTCGTACCACGTCCACGACGAACTGCTATATTCCGGCACAAACCTGATAATATTGAAGGTGCTGAACCTCTAAATCCTCTAATACGATGACCACTTCTGGTAAAGGCTATCCTGCGCCGTTTTATTCATAAACTTGTGAATACAAAACAGTTTTATCACATCTACAAAATAATTACTAAAATAATGTAGCAAATACGTATGTTTCTGATAAGTACAGCTGTCTAAACAATGGAAGAGACGAAGGTCGCTCTAATAATCGCATTGAGCTTCTTTATCAGCAAAAAAGTGTCGCAAGACGATTGCGGTCCAAATTGCTTTTGCAATGAACGAATGATATTGAAATCCGTCCAGAGATTGGACTTTTTTTAAATGTGATGAAAATCTATTACATAAAGAGTTGAAATTAATGTTTTTCAGCCCCAGAGGTCGATCGATCAGGTCAAGCTACGCTTGCCGGGGTTGGTCCGTGGATGGGTGACCATCGTTACATACAAAGACCTCTTCATAACTCGGAAAGCAGAAGTCCGAAAGTCTAACAACTAGTCTTACCTAGGGGTATCGTCATCATTTCAGCCGAAAGACGTCCACTGCTGGACACAGGCCTCCCTCAAAGGGGGGGTTTGCCATAATCACCACGCTTGGCAGGCGGGTTGGCGATAGCAGTATGGTGTTAAAATGCATAGAAATCGCTGCTGCCCATTCTCTAGTAAGTCCCTTAGTCGCCTTTTACGACACCCGCGGGAAGAAATAGGGAGGTGCTATTCTTTACGTCCGGCACCACACGGACCAAAGGGGTTCCTATACCCAGTAAATGTGTTGTGGAGGTCAGATAGGCAGTCGCTTCATGTAAAATACTGGTATTCAGCTGGATCCGTCAGACTGAAAGCCGACCCCAACATCGTTGGCAAAAGGGTAGGGTGATGTTGATTCTTCGGAGACTAGACAATATTGAGCCTCAGCGGGGCGAGCACGGCCTACTGTGACATGACTTAAGGCACACATTTTATCACAGTTTGAGCGATAAAAATGTTTTGTCATAAAATGCTAGTACAGACGCCAGCAGGTCAAGCTGCCCGAAACTGTCAAATTTTCCCAATCAACCGTAAACCTTATGCTTCAACGATAAAGTTAAAAATCTTTTAAAGAAATTTGACAGATTGTAGTAGCTTGATGTGCTGGCGTCTGTACAAATTGACATGATTTAAATTTACCATGTCTTGTCACAAACGTCTTGACACACCCGTGCTCGGCCAGCTGATCTAGGTTGGCATACCATTACCAAATACATGACGGTGGCTTAGAGTCTCCAAAAGCTAGAAATTGTCGATGGTTCGGTCGCTCGAAAATTAGGTCTTCGGGTCTTTTACATAAGTTGTTGTTTTGTATTACTTTATGTTGAGGTTCTGATAATATCCTACGACTTCATCCAAACTAACTTGCGTTGAAACTTCCACTTTATGTAACTTTGGAAGTTTGTTATCGCAGTCTATATTTTTATAGTTACTTTAATAACTTTGTCGGCTAGACCCGCAATAACATATTATTCCTTTAATCCCTTGAGAAATTGCTCTGTTTTGACACAGAATACTCCGTATGTATTTCTTCGTCCATTTAATTTTCTTATCCATTAAGCGAAGAGGTGCTCTATGTAATTTAATATTTTTATTTGTTGATTCAAAGCTCGGGATAGTAGAATATTTCATTTTTGAAGATAGTAAAGTTATTCTCGTTGTTAAGGTCGAGGGGTTATCGGCATGATAGGTATAATAAATTCAGAGCCTGTGTTCATTTTATTTTTTATTAGTTTTGATTATGTGTTAAGGCTCTTACAGACTGGTGCAATATCGCGGCCGCGACAGGCACCGACAAAAAAAATGTGCTACTTGAGTCACGTCACACCCGCGATATCGCGCCAGTCTGCACGAGCCTTTAATCACTTTGAATAAGTAGTTAATTCTCTTATTATAATATTTACTTACCCGAAATGGGTACCTAATCGATTTGAGATAGATTTTATCGGATTCCCGTGAGGTAAAATGGTATCGAGCAGGGGCGAAAGCACCGTATAACACGATTCCTACCGGCTTCCCTTCGGAAATTCGGAACACAACCACTCTATCGTCATTGAAAAATGGCATAGTTAAAATTTTGATGGTTTAATAATGCCAAATAATATCATCACACTATAGGTATTTAATACACCGTAAAATTAAAATATTACAAAACGAATACATTACATTTTTTGTCTTTATATCTCAACAACAAAACATTTTGCTCTAAAATAACTCGTACGCGTGTCCGGCGTGCCGTAAGTTCAATTTCTTCGACGTCATGATGAGTTTATTTTGTATAGACAGTTTAATTTTTTGCTCCAGCTTACCTTTCTCATAAAATCACCCTTCGCCACTGGTATCGAGCAAAAGTGCCACTCGTATGTTTATCACGATTTCATCACAATCATATCGTATTGTAAAAACCGATTGAATATAAATGTATTGAAAGCTACAAATAACGCGTGTCGACAATGGACATTCCTCTCTGCTGCGTCCATTCATGCAACAAAATTATGAATACTCATGTATAAAGTGGCTATATACTGGTATATTGTATGTAGGTACATCGCTTTCCATGTAAGTAGATATGTAGACCGTGTGAAACTGTGCCGGTAGAGAACAATGCAGGACGACGGGAAATGCCCCGTGATTGTACGCCAAACATAATTTTACGTAAGTCTTAATTGAGAGGTCATAGTTGGCTTGTTAGTGTAATGTAATTAGAGAGATGTGTTCTCATTGGCTTTCTAGATAAATGTTCTTTGGAAATTATTGTCTACTCGTAGAAGAGTTAAATGCATGGAATAAATAGTAGGATCTTTATTTAGCCTTTCATATTAAGTATCCTATTTACTCACTACCACCACTACTAACGGTACCAGTACTTTAGGTACTGTTTGTTAATGAGGATTTTCATAAAATTTCACGCTACTCCGGTTGGGGCCACTTTGACAAGAGGTTCTCATTTCGACAATTAATATAAAATATATGGTGACGTTCTGAATCATTCGTTTCATTCCATTTTTCTGAGGTTCCATTCATTCAGTCCCGACAAAAAAGATATAGCCATTTTGACACTTTTGACAGTTGCCTGGACATGACGTCTCAGTGCTGCCACCTAGTGAACGTCATTTCAGAAAACCCTCAACCTTAGACAAAGAAATTAAGTACTCTAAAGCCCTCAACCTATGGCTCTTTAATACCTAAACAATAATAGCTAAGATAAAACAAAAGAAATGGCCAGTGTTTCACGGAAAACGTTTTTCACTGTCCATCTTCTGCTGTCTCGGAATATACTCTACCCGTGGTCTGCATTCCAAAAACAGTGCTTAGCTCCACGTATCCTTTAAGCCATTACAAATGCTGAATGGTCACATTGGTCACAAAATCAACAACACAAGCTCTTACTATTTTCCGCTCTATTACAGCAGTATGCAAGTGCATAGCAATTAATAGATATTTGCTATCAATATGTAATTACGGACGCTTTCGTGATGGCTGCCTTTTCTTTCGTGGTATTTGTTCAGGTGCAACAATATGAGGCGTCATTACGTGTATTATTTAAATAAGATAAGTGTGTCAAAGTCAGTATGTTAAGTGCAGTGCTATTGTCGAAATGGTGAAGGTTAGGATATTATGATTGCCATTAGTTTATAATCTGGTAGTTTAGGATGGTTTGGGATTTGACTGTCTGTTTTCGGTAAACGGTTTGTGGGCTTGGAATAAATTGTGGTTTGACTTCGTCGTCGTGGAAATATAAATACAACTTCATTTTTATTTATGTTTAGGGTTCCGTACCTCAAAAGAAATAAAACGGAACCCTTATAGGATCACTCGTGTGTCTGTCTATCTGTTTGTCCGACTGTCACAGCCGATTTGTTCCGAATCTACTTGATTGATTAAGTTGAAATTTGGTACACATATGAATTTCTGTGACTCAAACACGGACGTGTACGAGTAACGTAAATAAAGGAATTTTGAATATGAGGGTCACTTTTGGGGGCTACTTAGAAAATGAAGTAATAAAGTTTAGCAAACTGTACCGTGTTACGATTATACTTATCAAATGAAAGGGCATATTGTGAGGGTCACAAGTATATTTTTTTTATAATTATAAAATAAATACTTTTAAAATTATTTAAGAAAATATATCGAAATGTGACCATTCCACCACTTATCTCCGAAACTACTGAGCCTCAAATTTTGAAAAAAAAAATGCAGAAATAGTTGTTTAGTTATAAATTACTTACAGGAAAACCTATAATTCTATAGTGCTAAAATAACATGGTAAATCTTTCAATATTCAATATGATGGGGGAACATGTATACATACGTACATAGCATGTTGTTTTTCAACTAAAATGTTAAGTTAGAACAAACTTCAACCCTTCATTGTTCGTGGTCCGACACGCACTTGGCCTTTTTTAAGTCAGATGTGCATTTTGTGCGAGCTACATCACAAGGTGTACGACTTCGCTGCTTAAATTATTTATATAATTTACTTACTTAATTTATTATTTCACATTTACGTAAATTATTCTCTGAAGTTCACGCAGAAAGGTTATCAGATAAAAGTTGATTCTGCATAATATTTCTTTAGTTTTATTATAATGATTTCTTTTATCTTAATAAGCAAGAAATTTCCAGTATACGCTCCGTGAAATACGAAAAAGATACGTACACGGTACGTTTTATTTAAACGAAAGTACAAAAATATTAAGTATAAGCCACAATAAACCCTGTTTAGTAAAGAACTAAAGAAGTTATTTAATATATTTATTTGGGCAATAATGAAAGCTGTTGCAATGCTATCATACGATCTTGAACCCACGCACTGCGAATGCGGCTCTAACCGCGCAACAACGGAGTCAAGGTGGCTGAAAGATATAAAAAAAAGAAAATGTCTCAATGTTGCAAAACTCCAGGATTCAATCTTCAATCTTGTAAGCTCTTTGATATCGCTAGTCCAGATTGATTTGGTGCCGATAGCTCCGTGATCCGAACTTATTACTTAGAAATAGAAGGCAACATTTGGTATTGCGGCGCGGAGTTGCCAACATAGAAAAATTTAAAAGTGGAAGCGATGTTGCTTGTTATTTATTGAGATGAGAAACGCAATAAATATTGATAAGTATCTACGTTTATTTTTTATGCCAAGTTGTTTTCGCTTTCAATTTAACCTTTCAACCTACTCACTTTTGTGTGGTTGAGGGTAACAATGTCGATTTAGGATATAAAAATAACACGAAACTTATCCAATTCTAGCCTGCAATACATTTAAAGAAAGCATTTCCGATTAGATTTTTGAATAAAGATCTCTTGACTCATCAAGTAAGACAAGTTCTACCTAAGAAGGACTTTTAGCAGGTCCTTTGAACAACTAACTGTAAGTTCCCGCTTTTTTGCATTTAGCATGTATATAATAGAATTATACATTCAAACATAAACTCACGCCTTCTTCGCATGGGGGTAGGCAGAATATACAGAAGGCCACCTGCTACGATCCTTACATACTTACTCCTTTTGCTTCGTTTACGCAACACACACGCCGCCGCTATACGCACGCCGGTTACGACTACTTGCTACGGACCTGACCTTTTCTATTAGAATTATCTCTAATTAACTTTACTTTTTACCACCCAGACTGTAACAATAAAATTAGCAATTACTCACATCATTAACTTTGCTATTCAAATATTTTTACGCAATTTCCTTCACATTCTTACGTAGCCTTAAATGTAGGTACGGACGAGTTCGACAGCATAGATACAACCATAGCGAATATCAAAGCGGTGGGCAGCGTAGATCGGAACGTAAATTGACCGTGACGGTCACGTGACGTGGGCGACTCGATGTCATGGCGCCCAACCATGCGTGGACTTGACTTTTGACGGCGAGTTTAGGTGAAATTGTTGACGATGCTTACCGAGGTACCTAGAGTATTTGAAGACGTGAGAACGACGTGTTGAAACTTTGAAAGTAAAAGTGGAGGTGTTAATGTATTTATGGATTTAATTAATTTGATTCTTTACAGTCTGAATGCGGGATCCTTCTACAAAAGCACCACTTTGATGCTTTTATTTCAGTCTCTAATGTGGTGTTTTGTGTTGCTTACCTTTGTGTGAATCTTCCCCACACTTCCCAGTTTCCGAAAGGCTACTGTGTGATACAACGAAATTAATTGGTCATTATAAGACAAAACGTTTCTTTATTTTGCTTTTACTTATTTCGTCTCTACAGTCTCTACGTAATTTTGGCTAGCAAATCCACACAATACAATACAGAATGCCTTTGTCCCGCACGTAATCAAATGTTACTCAAACCGTGAGCCCACGCTAGCAGAGGACATAAGTATAATTATATTCATTCATGCGATCTACATTATTTTACTCTTACCGTAGGTACAATCGTCTTTAGAGGGAGCTGGCGTTTAGATTACGCCACCGCTTGTTTTAGGAAGTATATGACTGACATTCTTTATTTGAATCATCAATGGAACTTTGTAATAGTTTTGAAAGAATCAGATCTTGTTTTTTTTAGTTTTAAAAGTAGAACAATCTGTGGATGTTTCTTATAAATATGGCATCCTGGCTTTTGATTTAATTTATGGTCTCATTGAATGTTTATATGAGTATGACTCAATGCAATCGCTCTTGAATGTAAAGGCGTGACCGACATTTACTATTCTGTTCAAGAACCGTGATAATATTTATTTAATAACAGGCAGCCAATTTATGAAGGAGTAAGACAAATTTTAATATTTTTTTTAGGTTCAAGAGGCCGTTTCGCAGCAAAATAAGAGCAAACCGCAATTCGTATTTTAGTGGCCTGATTCCAATGATGCGTCAGTAGCTAAAATACAAGTAGCACGTCATGCGATGCTATATAATTAATAGCAATAACGTGTTATGTAAAATGTAAACATTTTGAATAAGCTGTCTAATGTATACCTTTGTGAAATTAATCTGAAGTCGACCTTCCTTTGTTTACCTAGGCCGGAACATAATCACGTAACTTACGTGTACAGCTTCGGAAAAGTAAAAGTTAAGGCAATCATGATGTATGAGGGGTTTTGCGCACATAAATCAATCAAGTAACTGAAATTTCAAGAAAATTGACGTGGTAACTACCTATGTATAAACGAGTAGGTATGTATGTATGTACATCGACCTCCGCTTATTTATTACTTTTATAAATCTAAGTAATTATAATGTATTTTTATAATTGCGTATTAAATGAGTTGAATTCAGGAACTTATTAACATGAGGAAGGTATATAGGTAGGTATACTATACAAGTAAATAGGTACTTGGTTTTCAATATTATTCCGTATTTATAGCTAGGTAGGTTAACATAATAATTATAATATAATGCAGCACATGATTAGTCACACGTAGAACGTACGTCATGAAATTAACCGCTTATCAAAGACTTTTATACGAGTAATACCTATGTTGAACCTTGTACCTCCTATAATATACAACATTACTTTTTGTTTACCCTAAACCCGAAAAGAGGTCATTGTACTCATCATTTTGAACAACTTTTTTTATGGAACCAACCTTGAAATCGCGAAAAAACAATCAGCTGTTCCATACATTTTGTCGATTTAAGTAAACACAAATGTATGGAACAGCTGATTTTTTTTTCGCGATTTCAAGGTTGGCGCCATAGAATTTTTTTTTCAAAATGATGAGTACAATGACACCTTTTCGGGTTTAGGGTAAACAAAACTAATGTTGTATAGAACTAGGTTTTCGTTGAAGGAGCTGAAAATTGCGCACAAACAGCGTCGTCACTTTCACCCAAAATACTAATAGGTATATTCCACCAGGCAAGTGATCGGTGGCGCCTCTTATTTTGATATACCTAATGCTTCTAAATTCTAACTTGAAACAATTGACACTACAACGTTTGTGACACGACATGATAAATTATATCATGTCAATTTGTATTAGCATTTTATGACAAAACAGTTATATCGCCCAAACTGTGATAAATTGTGTGACTCAAGTCAAGTCACAGTAGGCCGTGCTCGCCCCGCTGAACGAAATTAATACAATGCAGACCAATTTTAATTTTACCATACTTGTTATCAATTCCGTGAATAGTGACTAAAGTGATACATAAAATGGAAGACACAGAAATTTTCCAAGGTCAATAGTAGGGAAGGCAACTTGATTGTTAAAGTTCCAGGGTGACAGACTCGTTCAGAAATTATTCAAAGGACTCACTGTGAGGACTTGGTTATTGTTTTGAACGCAGCTGTTAGCTGTTACTGAACTGTCAGTGCCATGAGGTGCCTTGTTTTGTAATTTTCAGGAGACGATCATAGACATAGTACCTATGCAATTGTATAATTTGAGAGGTGGCGAAATATGGAAAATGTGAATTTGTCGTTTTGCTGTAGGTATATCTCTCTGAATGGTGCTGACCCATGCGTCATGTTCGTGAACGGGCGCTGTCAGTTGGGACTGGTCATCTCTTAGCTGCCACGGCTTATTTTTAATTATTTTAGTTTTGCTTTCTTTTATAAAAATCTTTTTATTACGTACGCTTCTGACGTATTGCATCTTTCTCACATGTTTAACTTCACTAAGAATGATGTACTTAACCATTATTTTGTATCAATATTTTAATTTAAAAGAGTGTCCGTGGAGTTTTTTCCCGTTCTTCTCCATAGGAACCTACTATTTGGAATGGGAAACTAGCTTCATATTTGTAACTGACCGACTTCTTGACAATTCAAAAGTGCTTATCAATGGTTTAATTGAAATAAATGCTTCGTGTTTTCATATCCAAGCCTGCATGCATTTATTGAAAAGAGCTAGAATACTCACCTCTAATTGTCAGAATACCTAGCTCTATTTCCTGAATTTCGGTACCTACATAACGTCGTAATGTATAGAAATCAGAATGTGTAGGTATGTTGTATATAAATTGTATGATACAATTCGGGACGTTCCGAATTCAGATAAAAAAAACCCGTTTATGAGTTCAGCATTGAAATAAACAGAGTTCGGCGAGATATTCTCGGTTGATGAGAAATGGAGCATTGTATAACTATGTATATATTATACCTTATACCTACATTGTATTATCTTACTTACAATGTAGGTACTTTTACACCTATTTAATTGTATGCTATCAACGTTGAAACGGTAATCGACAAACCATAGAAGTGCACGAATGGATTTAGAACCATAAAGTCTTTTGTAGCTAATTACACTTTTTATTGAAGTATTACCACAACGCCCTTTAAGCACATGTTAATGACTTAATAATATTGCTGGACTGCTGCTTTGCTTAAAAATAAAACGGATTTCCATATTTATAGTACCTGAGTATGTTGTAATGTAATGTTAATTACTTTGTTCTAATGGTTGAGGTATATGTGGCTTTATATGGTTAAAATGACTACTTACCTTGAAGCAACACGTACGTGAACTAACAATATTTTTGTTTATGTCTTTTTAATATCCAGAATCATAAAAAAAGCTTATTTAAGTGTTTGGAAATGTTATTCCAAAACCGTTAAAAATATTGTAAATTTTCGTTTGCGAGACAAATGAGATCTCCTTTGGATTCACCGTCCATAAGTATATATTTTTGGGAAATGTGAAAGCAGGCCAAACAAAAAACATACTACTATATTCCGAAAGAATATGTTTCTCTCTTAATTTTTTACTGTGTGAATAAATCCTGTAGGGTTATTCTCCATCAAGTTACATGGAGTTCGAAAAATCGCTTTTTAATACTTATGTTATTTCATACGGGCTTTGATTTTTATTCAGAAAAGCTATTGCTATCATAAGCTGTTACTATAATAAGATTAATATTATTCTTTTAACTAAAACATACTGAAAATAATATTTTTTTAAATCGTATAACAGCGCAGGGAATGGCCCTACAGATTTGGTCCCGTAGTGAAAAGTGAAGAAAATAACATGTTCTAACGGAATATAACTTTTTTTTTTGTTTGGCTGGCACTTTCATAATTTAGCCCAAAATGAATTACCCAGACTAGACTATTCACAAAGTTAATTACTAAACAGATTGCATTCGCAACTCAAGTCCCAAGAATAACCTTACACCGCCACGTAAAAAAAGTTCTAAATACAAACACATGCAGCTACAGATAACTAGGAAGTGTTGCAATAAACGAAGGCATTGATCGATGTCCTATCTAAAGAATACCTAGCTGCCTACACACCTCCCACGTTATGCTACGTCGCATATCCTCGTATGGGACAAAGGATCTGCATCTAACACAGAAACCAGTTAGATCAACAATGTTCACCGGTTTTGACCTAAAGAGTTGCGAAATGAGTCTCAGGGCCAGTCAGGTTGGCTGAATAGAATGCAGTACCTGTGCTTTATCTGCATAGAATGTAAAGTAGAAGTTTAGATTCGAATTTCGAACGTATTCAAATAAAGTGATCGTCGCTCGATGAATGGAATAAAAGGAAGAAGGTAAATAAAGTTAGGTTTCCTGATACTTTTTAAAGAAAGTTCTGTGCTTTTTATGTAGGTAAATAAAAAGAGGTCCCTGTTGCTTTACAATTTTGAATTTTAGAAACCTGCATAATTCGTGCTCGACTTTGGTTGCCATTCGTCTTATGGCCGTTGACATAATACTTTTCAACCGAAACCGTACTTTTTAGTAGAAATAAAAAAAAACATACAGATGCTTTATTTTATTTTTTTATTTAGGTTCATCGATTTCTCCGTCAATAGTGTACCGATTTTCAAAATTATTTTTTTAAATATTCGCTTCTGGCCTATCTCGTTTCGTTCTCTCTCTCGTTTACGTAAATATGGAAACGAAAGTAAAAGTTGTGAGTGTATCAGAGTTGGTATTCAATGAGTAATCTCTACGATCGATTTGAAAGCCACATCCAATCTGTAGATGGTTCGTTAGGGGATACAAATTCGATTAATGCGTGCGTGACGTCCTTGCTTCCGATGTCTAGTGACACAGGTATGTGGCCCTCTTCGCATCGTAGCAATTTCTGGTATCTATTCCTGACCTTGTCTAATACGCATGACTTGGGTCACATAATTATGTCACGGCACGGATGTATCAAAATGTTCAGACTCCTCTCACGCAAGACGCGACAAACCCTTTCACTTGTCCACAGACCTACTGAACATCAAAATTAGTACATTTAACGACATTCCATTTACCAAAGCTGAACTACTAAGTACGAAGGACTTAGCGTCAGTGCAGTTGTGCAAGTGGCCTCGCACCCACGCCGCCCCCGTCCTCTCGCTTGCATCATGTGCTGGATACCTGCAGCCAGTCGCTCGGAGCAAAGGTCAGCTGTGCCCAATTGGGGACAGGAATGAGGAAGTTCTAGGAAAATGGGTATAATTCGTTGTGCAAGAGTTAAGTATATGGGTCAGTGGGAATCTTTGGTAGATAAGAGTGGTTACGCAATAAATTTTAAACTAAATAAAAGTAATTTGCTGGGTTTCTTTTAAGACGCAGATATATGCCAGTGACCTTGAGTGGTTAGCTTGCGTGTTCTGTACTGAGCTCACGCAACGCTCAAGGAGCGCTGGCCCCAATTTGACGCATTATTAATTTATTATACACAAAACAAAAGCTATTTTAATAAAACGCGTATACTAAAAGATCATTAATTAAATTATCTTTAAATTGGTGAAGGTTTCGTGAAGATTTTGCGCCATTCTCAGTTTTTTTATCCGCGTTAGACACAACTTTACAAATTAATTTCACTGTGTAATATTAACATAATCTAAAATATACACATATTAAGTTATTAAGAAAATGCTCTAATTTAACATATATTTATTTCAAATCGTTAACACTACTCGTTTAGACATGATCTTCAGTATAAAATCATTAAAAGTCGGTTATCGCCGCCTTAAGCCCGTATTGTAGAAACAAATTTCATAATCTAGTGCCCAATTGGGGACAGGAATGAGGAAGTTGTGGGAAAATTGGTCTATTTCGTTGTGCCAGGTTTAAAGAGATAAGTGTAGGGGTCAGTGGGACTATTTGATTTTATAAGTTTCTTGTGGGTCTGTATTCTAAAAAGGCTAAATCAAAGTTTTGCCTCAGCGTTACTTTTCAGTTTTCAGTCAAGTTTTAGGCCGGTATTCTACAATCACGTGTCACTATGTTCGTACACGCTAATCTCCAAACCGATTACAATTAAATTTTGTGAATATACAGTATGTAACAAAAACCCTGTTGTTCCTTTTAGGGACGTATACATTTACCTACAAGCACAACATTGGTGGAATTATAATTAAAAAAAAAATAAGTTTTGGCTAGTCGAGAAGTCAAAATTAAAGACGTTAGAAATCAGTTAAAAATAACAAATATTAATAATTAAATATTTATTTTAATTATTTTTGTTGGTCAGTTTTAATAAATGACTTGCTTTTTTACGTATAATATGTATATGGATTCTTAAAACGTAGGTAGAAGGAACAACAGGGTTTTTGTTACATAGGTATTGTATATGGTTGGTTCAAGCTTGAAATATAGGATAGTTTTGAACCCGATAGGTGCTAGCCAGGTCGCTAGTTAATTTAAAATTTTCTGATTACAGAGATAGAATAGAATACAATAGAATACTTACTCTTTATTCTATACACCATAAACATTACAGATATATATGGTGAAATTGTGAGATATTGTTTAAAGAAATACAAGTTTGTGTAGTTTTATGATTCAGATTTGAGATTCATGGCGTAACATTGAGCACAGGCGAGAAAATGTTATTTATTTACCTACAGTAATTCAATAAGAAACAATAATATCGTTGTCTAGAATTAGAGAATCAATATTGACTTATTGAAAGAGAAAACCTACAAATGCGGATTATTTGTTGCTCATTAGTCGATCGTCTGGCTGTCTCGTTAGACTACTCAACTGTTACCGTTTCAGTTATCAAAACACAAAAAGGCCTTTAGGATATTATCCAATTATTATATCTGTAGTACTTAAGGCGACATTAACCGACTTCTAATAAAAAAATAAAAAAAAATTGTTTATTTGCACCTTCAAGTAAAAAGAACATGATAATGATTTTATACTGATGATCACGTCTAAACGAGCAGTGTTAATGATTTGAAAAAAATATATGTTAAATTAGAGCATTTTCTGAATAATTTAATATGGGAATATTTTAGATTATGTTTATATTACATAGTGAAATTAATTTGTAAAGTTATGTCTAACGCGGATAAAAAACTGAGAATGGCGCAAAATCAACGAAGCGTATTTTTCTGAAACCTTCACCTATTTAAAGATAATTTAATTATTGATCTTTTAGTATACACTTTTTATTAAAATACCTTTTGGTTTGTGTATAATAAATTAATAATGCGTCAAATTGGGAACAGCGCTCCTTGATGGGCGAGTCCTATTACTGGCTGAACGTACGACGCGTTGCGTGGGCTCAGTACAGAACACGCAAGCTAACCACTCAAGGTCACTGGCATATATCTACGTCTTAAGGCCAATCCGCAGCTGTAGCCCGCAAAATTCAAATTTTAACACGTATTTTGCTATTTGCAGGTCAGTGCATGATTATTTATTGTAAATACATATTTGTTATAGTCGCGAATCACATTTTGCAAAAGATACAACCTGACACTGACCTGCAAATATCAAAAAACGTAAAAATATTTGAATTTCACGGGCTACCACTGCGGAACCACCTTTTTTTTTTTGGGTGGGAAATTATCAAATAACTTCTCCCGCTCTGGGCTGAGCGGGAGGGCGTGTCAGACTTTTACTGACTAAAACCCACCCGTATTCCTTCATTTGCCTGTGTGCCAGGGCCACGATATCCCTTTCGGAGAAACTCGCAACCCTGGCAGGCATTGGCCCTATCGGACCCCGTCAGTTGGTGCTGACAACTCTTTGAGGCGCTCGTGGAATACGACGCACCGTCGACCCGAGCCTGGTCCTTATCGGACGGAGAGCTACCCATCGCTCACCGTCCGCAGGCCCGCGCCTACGGTGGCCGGAAATCGGCTTGCGACTCCCGACGCCCGGGGCGTCTCCTGCGGCGACTAGGGGCTCACGCGTTCCGCCTCCTCCTTCGCAAGCATTACTGCTTCGCAGAAGGAGGTGACGGCCTCCCATGCACTCTCGCTCCGAACCATGGCCTGAACCGGGGCCGGACGCGAGAGATCGCCGCCGCCGATCGCTTCCGTGAGGACACGGTGGTGCTCCGCCCAACCTGGGCAGACCTCCACCGTATGCTCCACCGTCTCCTCCGGGCGATCCACACAGTGGTGACACCCGGGCGTTTCCTCCCGCTTTATCCTGAACAGGAACCTCCCGAAACAACCGTGTCCGGTGAGGACCTGCGTCAGGCGGAAGGTGAGGACGCCGTGGCGCCTCTCTAGCCACTCCTCAAAGAGGGGACTTATCGCCACAGTTGTGGCGTGCCCAGCGCTGGGTTGCGACAATCGCACTCTCCATGCCGCCATAAGATCCCGCCGGAGCTCTGTCCGCTGTGCCGTGATTTCTCGCGGCGGAGTTTCACCCCGGCGTTTCGCCTCCTCGCGCCACTTCCAGACGTGCGCGAGGACTTTTGCCTCCCTTTGATCCCATGGCGGTAGTCCGGCAAGGAGGCTCGCCGCCTCACGGGAGACCGTGCGGTATCCTCGGACCAGTCTGATGGCCATGACCCTTTGGGGCGCGTTCTGGTAGCAGCCTTATAGAAAGCGCCCACACCGGTGCCCCGTAAAGGGCCATGGACCGCACGACCCCCGCGTAGAGCCTCCGGCAGGACTGCGGAACCACCTTATATTAAAATTGTACCAAAATGGGCCATAAATCAAAGTAAGTACTAAATTCAAAGATAAGCGACGCGGTTCAAAAAGATTTAAACGAAAGCATACTTTGTGGGGACAGATAATCAAACTTTTAAAACAAGTTTTAGAACACTGGCCAGCGCGATTTAAAAAGTGAAATTAACTTTATAGTTCGCTTTGCGGTCGAGTAAGCATGCCTACGAGTTCTGACAAGCATCGCACGACTTGATAGTCAGCTGATCGGAGGCGATCACTTGAAATGCCAAGGGTGTTATGAAACTGCAAAAAACGAATTATGTGGGGGCACGAGGTCGAAAAAAGTCTTAAAACTATGAAATAACAGTTGTTTTCTTTAAATTTTAAATTATCTGTACGATCAAAAAAAAAAACGAGTAAGCCTTACAGTAGTAGTAGTAGCTTAAGATGTACGTGTAACACCTGACATCTCACCTTGGTATAGTAGGTACTTAGTAAATCCATGAGTAGATACACTAATTTCATGCTATTATAAAGTACTTACTATTTCCATGTTATTCAAAAGTACCTTATTATTCCATGCTCAAGCTGTCACTTCCCGTTACACACTTCCGTCCCTTTTTACGAAACCACTCCCACAGAAAGCGAGAGGAAAGATGTAACATCAAAAATAAAAATTTCGTTATTTGTAAATTAAAATGATTAAATTGTAAATTAAAATGATTAATTTGTAAATTAAAATGATTAATTTGTAAATTAAAATGATTAATTTGTAAATTAAAATGATTAATTTGTAACTTAAAGTTATTGATTTGTAAATTAAAATTATTAATTAAAATATATGTATAGGTATGCTTTCACTGCTGGCCAAGCGCAACATGTCATACTCATAGCTACATATAATTATATATACTGTGTACGGTAACATTAGCACGTAGTGACTTGAACCTATAAAGATTTTCTCCTACCAAAAATCTCACAACGTGCCTAAATAACATTAATGAAGTTAATTTGAAATGGTTACGACTTCGTAATCGAAGTCAAAATCGTGGGCAGTGGTGGCCCAGTGTTAACACCCACGACTTACGAGTCGTAGGTCGTAGGTTCGAACCCAGACAGGCGCGCTTTACTTTGTGTAAGTTATTTCATCACCACAGCTCTCAAAACAGTGAAGGAAAACATCGTGACGAAATTAAAATAAAATCCGAAAAAAAGAAAATTCGAACATGCATGAACAGACATGTGACATCTACTAACCCGTACTGGGCCCGCGTGGTGGATTACAGCCCACTCCCTCTCACAGAGAGGAAGCCTGTGTCCCAACAGTGGGAACATTATGCAGATGGCCTGATGATGAATCGAATTACCTTTCTGTATTTCACTTGACAACATAGACATTGATAGACCGTTTATTTTGCTGTAAAAATGCATTTCTATCAATGATATTTTAAGCCTTACCAGTTACAACTCAAGCAATATTTCTTTTTAAGTTAGGGTATGTCGTTGACAAGATATTATAACCTCTAAATTCTAGAACTTCAAACTGGAATTTCTGACTTCCTATAAAAGTATAACTGAAGACAAAACTGTTCAGGAATTCAAACTCTGTACTTTTACATATTTTTCATAACATTTTTCATATTTTAATAATGTCAACAAAAATTTGTTTGGGAGTTTGCCATTGTTCTTTATTTATTTTACCTGTAAATAAAAATAATACTACCCAAAGGTTGTTTGCAGGTACCAAATAATTCAACGAATTGGTCTGTTTTTATTACGTACTTACTGGAGTGTTATTGAAACTTTTGACTTTGAACTGAGAACGTCTAGCTGGCTCTTCAAACTTTTATTTTGGGGCCTACAGAAAGTTTAGGGCTAATTTTCTTAATTTCACCTTGTACTTTACCAGATGTCCAGGGTTGGAAAATAAGGTATTAGTTTTTCTCGTTTTTCCTATCAGAGCAGGGCTTTTAGCTAGGGACAAATCTGAGCGATGAATAGCGATGAAACGCGCGTTTTTGCGTTACATTGCAGCAAGTTAAACTAAAGTTTGATTAAAACTTTATATAGCGACTCGGAACATGAGGCGAATCGCTGTGCAGTAACAAATTCATGTCAGTGGGGGTGCACTTTAGAGTCGCCATACAGTTTCATGCGTACCTACTAAAAGTATTCCGAGACTGCCATAACTTAGCGAAAAAAACGCGCTGCCATGAATCTGTTGAATTTTCGCACGAAAATTTTCCGAGTTTTTTTGCCAAGATTTGTCCCTAGCCCTAATGCTAGCCCTAGTCAATTTTAAATGCACTGCACAGTAGTTAAATAAAAAATATTCATAAACTACATTCGAAATGGTTCTTGTTCTTACTGGCACCTAGTACATGTTAGTCCTCAAATAGTCATGTTTATACGTAGTTGCACGGATAATCCACGTTTGAGCTAAATAGCTGTTGTATTAAGATAATTTCTGTTAAGACGTCACAGTTCATAGTTATACAGACATAATTATAGACGTTAATGAATTCTTTGTACCTACCTACCTTCTTGCCTATTTATATGTACAACAACCAAATAGATTGTGCTCTGTCGTTCTATCATAGATCTATTTCAACGATGTGTTTATAATGTTACAGTGAAGTTTCCTTTATCAAAGGAGTTACATTATACCTACATATTTTATGTTCCATTCCAAAATATCTATAATTATTAATTATATAAAGACCTACTAACATAAAATATTATATTTACTTCGCAGTTATTTACAGTCTGTGAATCGACCTTTGTTGTGTGGAGATTGTTGGTTAAGAAACAAGAATAAAAATAAAATGCAATATTCTGTTATTGTAAAAAAGTTGTGCTGTACAAACTGGTAAAGCAGTTTTATTATTTTTGGTGTTGCTATTTTATTTATATTGTAAAGTCATTAAATTCCGTGAAAAAACAAAACACAACCAACAACATTTGAATTTTGAACACACGGTCTATTTTTTTTTAATTTACCGAATGCAGCGCTACGGATCGTGTCGTGCACTGACATGAGGCATTCACACACCACACGCCAGTTTACGACCGCGGTATCACATTTTATGTAGTGCGTGGCATACCTAAGCCCGAATAATACGAGTACTCGAGTGGTCTAGTTATAGCCAATGAACGGAACGACCGATAAATTGGTAGGAGAGTAAAAGGGCCGGTCAGCGGCGTGCCCGATACGGGCACTAATGAAGATTTATACGGCTGAATGTACCTCAGCCGAAGGACGTAGACCGTAGCGAGACGAAAATAATGCTATTCAATTGTTATTTTTTTTTTGTGCGAGATTCAAAGTGATACGCCATGGAGTAGGTAATTTCTGCCGAAAGACGTCCACTGCTGGACATAGGCCTCCCCCAAAAGGACGGGGGGGTTTGCCATAAGCGCCACGCTTGGCAGGCGGGTTGGCGATCGCAATATGGTGGAGAACGCTGCTGCCCATTCTCTAAAAGTAAGTCCCTTAGTCGCCTTTTACAACACCCACAGGAAGAAATGGGTTGGTGCTATTTTTTACGTCCGGCACCACACGGAATAATGCCACATGGAGTAGGTAATGATAGAATAATAAAAATTAATAGAAAATATTATATGGTTGTAAATTGTTTAGTTCTTGTATGTCATACAACGATTAATGCATTCAAAGAATTTGTTTACAGCATTATAAAATAACATGATAAACGGGGCCAAAATAATTAACTAGATGGCGTGAGAACCACATAAAGAAACAACGTGTATCAGCGTAATTTACTATAAAATACTATCTTTATATCTCTACAAGGCGGCTCTAAGAAAAACTATGCGGATAACTACAGAGTGCCATTGTAAACGATTCTATTGTATGGACCATGTGGGCGAGGGAATAATTGGGCGCTTATCTGCCGGCTATTAGACAGACAATGCACAGTAGGACAAACAATGCAGAATGGCGAGGGGTGCAGTAAGAACACCCGCTCCTTAATTCAGTGATTTGCACAAAATTGTGATTTTAGTTTTGGAACAATAAAACTGTGACCGCCAAATTACAAAACAATATTTATATTTTGACATAGCTTAAACCATGTAGCCAGTTTTTGTAATACTCGTAAGAACGTAACAGTGATTGAAATACCGTTCTTTATACAAAACTGAAAACTTCGTTCGGTAGGTACTAAGTTGTCAGTTTTGTGTTTTAGTTGTACTTGGTTTAAGTTGAACTTTACCATAGTCGGAATAAAGTTCGAAATTCAATAATGGCTCCACGTTTTAAACCTGGGTCTCAAGATAAACCTTGTTTTGTAATAAGGGGGGTGAGGGTTTATTGGTAAACATCTGACAAGCTAGATTGGGTTTTGAATATTCTGTGTCCCAAGTTCCAACCCCAGATTGAACGTATTCGAAATTTCGGCATATACAGGATGGCGACATTAATTTAACACACCTATACGGTTTCACCTTTACATTTTATGAAGATATTTTAATTTCATTAAACGTTATTATTTATTGATTTATTTACATTTTTCTAAAATCGCATCTTGGAGCAACCTCATTTGCTGGGGTCACAGGTCATAACATCGCATCAATGAAATTAAAACGTATAACGTGCAAGGAGTATGCGAATTGAAGGAAGGAAAGAGCTTTATTATTTAGTTTGTTTGAAAATTTTAATATTTCAATTTATAATAATTTTATGTTTTTTTATGATTACTGGCCTCTAGCCCTACCCTTGTGTTGAATTAATGTCGCCATTGTAGCAGCACGTTTTATGTGCTTTTCAACAGCATTATCAAGTGCATGGTCATATAACAATCGACTTGCTCTTCCTTATCCTTGTCCAGCATACTATTACATGCTGAGAACACTGGCAGTATTATACGTTACGATTGGGACTGACAATTCGGCTACTGGTTTAGTCTTACCAAGGGTTATCGTATTACCCAGTAACTGGGTTGTGGAGGTCAGATAGGCAGTCCGCAGTATCCGGTTAGACTGGAAGCCGACTCTAACACAGTTGGGAAAAAGCTGGGCAGACGATGATGACTGGCTGCTGCCCGCACATTTGCCCGTGTACACTGAAAAAAAAGATTGTTTGCTAAAGCAAACAATCTTTTTTTAGATGCGTGATTATTTTAATTTAATTTTAGAATTTTTATAATAGGAATTAGATGTTTTTTTCTGTTTTTGTAAAGTTTGTTTATCATAGAAATACGACCTTTTGAACAGATGCTCCTCATATATAAAAAAAGAAGGAAGGGTAGACCTTCTAAAAGATGGAGTGACGACATCATAGAGATAGCCGGAGCATTATGGCCCAGACGGGCAAAGGACAGAACCACCTGGAAAGGTTTGGAGGAGGCTTTCACCGCGAAAGGCGGCCCTTACACCTAACAATACTAACCTTATTTAAGTACAAAACTAACATTACTAACAAATAAATAAATAAGTACACATCAAAAAACCAAATGTAAGGGATAAAATAAAGCTAATAAATAAATAAATAAAATAAGTTACTCCTTAACATCAACTATCTACCAGTGAAAGTCCCGTCAAAATCGGTCCAGCCGTTTTGGAGATTATCCGAAACAGACCTAAGGAACAGCCAGACAAAATTTTTAAAATTGTAGTTTTTATAAGTACCGTATATTACTTTCATATGCATTTAGGAAAAAGCTGTTATCTTGACATTACAAACAAACATCAATTTTATTTATATACTTAAGTATATAGATTTCGGGCAGTTTACCTTTTAAAACTTGACTAAACTTTTTCAACTATTACGAGTATATTGGCTAGAGTTACACCTACTTGCTGAAGATGTCGAAGTTATTACTTAGTTATACAATGTTCCATATTATTCAGTTTACTACTCATAAAGTTCAAAGTTGAGCGGTAATGGCTAATGTGACTTTAGTAGTAGACAAAATAAGGCTTTGCCTTACAAACTAATTTTGATACAAACCCGTTCCATCTACACTCAAAAATGTTCAGCGTTTAGAAATGTCAACAGTATCCTTTTCACTTGCCATGCAGCTACGGGGTGCCCCTTCATGCAATGATAAAGGGCCAATTGTAGTAAAACATATCGCTAAACTAATTGCTGTAAGAAGAGAACATCTCATACTTGGGTCTTCTTCTGAAATCTGAACTTCTATCACAAACCAGCACCTTAATTGCGCAGTTTCAACTCTCAGGGGGCCTAAAATGGACGCTTTGGCAGAATCATAATATGATCTACGTACAATTCATACATCCCGCAATTCATCTGTTTGACAGCTGCTATTTGACATCAGACTTCACCTAAAGCAATTCATAATTTGTGGACCATTTTACGAAACTGGTCCATACTAAACTGTCAAACAGATGAGTTTTGAAGGATATTGCACACAACGGTACACAGGTTTGAAAAATTCGTATGTTTAACAACGTAAATAACGCAATGGACGTGGGTGAACTGTCAAAATAAAAATCATTAATAAAAGAAAGAAAAAATATTTATTGGGACTCAACACAGGAGATCACAAATTAAACTAAAACACACTCTTAAAAAATGAGCCATCACGGGACGACTGGCAGATGTGAAACATCGCACTACTACACACACATTTACACACTACCTACTATATACACCTTGGCATTTTAGTCGTCTTACAACGGCAGCCCACTTCATGTATCCAATGACTGTAATCATTCCTGAAAGTAAAAAAATATTTATTAACATTTGTTTTTTTTTTTATATATTAGTAATTATGAGGCATGATGTAGTTTGAAATAACCTGTTATGAGCGCGGCGCGCAAGGGGTCGCCCCCTTGCGCTCCATTCCGCACCGCCCTTGCAACGCAAGGCTCGCACCGAGCTCGTACAGGCTGTTTCAGACTACGTCATGCGTTATAACGTACTTTTTTTAAAACTAAGTATTCAAATGTTAATTTAAAAAAAAAATCTCTGTTGAATATTAGTAGTCATTGGATACATGAAGTGGGCTGCCGTTGTACGACGATTTAAATGCCACGGTGTATAGACTGTATAAGTGTACAGTTCTAGTGGTCGATCACCACGCGACATGCGTCGCCCCGCCAGCAATCGGTTTTACGTGCGCCTATAGATGTTTCACATCAAAAACAATAAAAAAAAGAAAGTAAAATTAAAATAAAAACAAAAGTCCTGTACGAGGCCAAAAGGCTCTTATCTTGGCATGGTGCTGAACAATTAAAAATAAGTGCCGCAGCGCTGGTATTTGACACTATGATGTCATTGCGATCAATTGTCATTTTATTAGTTACGCAATTAGCCCACAGATTAACAAACCAAAAATATAAAACTGTATGTTTTAAAAACTATTGAAACTACTGTCCATATATCTGTTAGTCAGCTAAATGGTAGGCGCAAACAAACCTTCAAGAATACGCCGTTTCAAAGACGTAATTTGTTTCATTGTTCCTGCTTTGTGACATTCATGATGATGATTTATTACAACTAAGTATATCTTACTATTAAGCTACGTCAATTCGAAAACTACTTACAATGGAAGGTTTATTGTCAACAATCTTCTTTTTTCCTTTACCCATATTGCTCCACTGCAAGGGCAAGCAACCTCCCCTCAAGTCCTTCCAGGAACTCTTATCACGCGTAACCTCGAACCAGCCCTCGCGGTAGTCTAGCACCCTCTGTAACACACTATCAATCACAATCTGAATGATTTTGAAGTATATTGCTAAGACAAATATTTCGAACATATGAATGTTCGAAACATTTGTCTGCTCAACAACGTAAATTAATGGTGTTTAACTGTCAAAATTAAACCCATTCCGCCTTATTACAAAACAAGATTTATATTTTGACATGGCTTAAACCATGGAGCTAGTTTTTGTAATAAGAACGTAACAGTGATTGAAATACCGTTTTTTATACAAAACTGAAAACTTAGTTCGGTACTAAGTTGTCAGTTTTGTGTTTAGGAACTTTAACATAGTCGGAATAAAGTTTGAAATTCAATAATGACTCCATGTTTTAAACCTGGGTCTGAATATAAACCTTGTTTTGTAGTAAGGGGGATTGCGACTGATAGTGTATTACGCAATTACACGCCACCTTTTTTTTTCTATAAAGTCACTAACATCAAATAAAAAAAAAGTATCTATCTAAATATGGTTTAAACTAGCTGGGCCCCGCGGTTTCACCCACGTAAGTCTCGATCCCGTGGGAATATCGGGATAAAAAGTAGCATATATTAATCCTGGATTAATATATGGCAGCTTCCTCTATACAAAATTTTATCAAAATTGGTCCAGCCGTTTGAGCGTGAAGAAGTAACAAATACACACACACTCACAGACTTTTGCCTTTATAATATTAGTGTTATATCACAGGTCGCATCACATATCCCAGTACATTTAGGCAACATTTTCGTAAAGGCTTCTACATACCAGCGCGACTTGTCGCGCGACGCGACACGGCACCAAGGGCTCGCGTGTCGCGGGACGAGCGGTGCCTTTGTGTCGCGTCGCGTCGCGCGACAAGTCGCCCCGGTATGTAGAAGCCTTAATACGTCCCCAACGCCCCAGTGTGTTACAATAATAAGTCTTTGCCTTTCTTTTGACATTTACGTTATTGGATTGTGAAAATACTTTTAAGTACCTACGTAATACTTACTCCGTAACAACCATTGAAAAGGTATTAGCGCAAACATATGACGACAGAGCTCAGAGTAAAAAGGTTACAACCGACATAACAAAAGTATTAATAGATTTAAAAATCGATTAGCATTACACATTCGTTCTATAATCTATGTAAAGTGTTTTACAAGATTTATTAGGTATGTATAGGCAGGCAAAAACCCGCAAAGAGGATACCTTGGGAAATAAAGCTTTTAACACTCACAGATACCGATGACAGTGGTGGAATAGAGATAGATATCTTTTATATCGAGTTATACCCCTCGTCTTCTATTCTCGTGAAATAACGATAGAACCTAACCCTACCAGGGTTACATCGCCAATTTGAGAGGATAGTTTAAGAAGCGGTTAAGACCTACATAACGGGGACATTCCATTTGGTATAGAAATTCGATTACTCTTTGATCGGTCTTCAAATCGTAACCTAGTTTCTAACAAAAAGCGAGCATTTTCGATCTTCAATAATCTTTGATGTCCCAATTTAACAATTGAAAATCGTCAATTCCTGTGTTTCGTTGACCGCTTGCAAGTTAATGATTTAATTGCCAGTTCCACTCAACACAGAAACTAACTAAGCCTTTATTAACGTACAAGATACAAATGATAAATGATAAATAATAAATATGAAATTATTGTTTACACAACAATTCAACTACACAAAGCGAGACACAACATACAACTGTGGTTAGATCATAAATTGAACACCAACAAAGGCATAACATACGAGGAAACTCCGACAGTAAATCCTCCTTGTATAGGTTTTGAGGTTAAAATAATTAAGTATTGTTTACATACAAGCAAAAACAATTTATCTGAGACTGTTTGCTTCAATGCCTGCCTTAATACAGAGTATTGAACAAACAGAGGGAGATCCACAGAGCTACGGGCTTTATGCCAAACCGCATAATCTACTTTGTACAATATATCATTTCTGATAAACATTGTTGTAGCCTCCTACTTTGATTATCTTCTTCTTTTCTGGTGTCGGCAGGGCCGGATTTAGGGCAGGGCAACAGGGGCTCTAGCCCTGGGCCTCCACAAAGAAGGGGCCAATTTGATTTTTTTAGATAAGAAAGAAAATACATCCTTTCGTAGGGATGGGTCTTTGACGGTTTTTCCGTTAACGAAACGTCAACGTTGATTTACATTCGTCCACTAGTCGATCAACTAGTTAAATTCGTCAACGAGTTAACAAGTATCGTAAACAGTTCATTCAATGAATTGTTTTTATTTGACGCTGGGACGTTCATCGAGTCTCCTTGTGTATTCAAGAAAAAAAATCCCAAAAGTCTGACAACCAGTCTTACCAAGGGGTATCGTATTGTGTGGGTCAGATAGGCGGTCGTTCCATGTAAATACTGGTATTGGGCTGCATCCGGTTAAACTGGAAACCGACCCCAACATAGTTGGGGAAAGGGAGACCGATTGATTTTGTATCAAAGAAAAAAATGATCACATTCACAAGGTACCTTTTTAAGTTATTTTTTTCTAAATATATTTTTGGGACCTCCACTTCTTAGTTGCCCCAGGGCCTTCACACCTCTAAATCCGGCCCTGGGTGTCGGCACTAGTTTAATGAGAATATCAGCTCATGCCATGGTCAAAAGATTAACCAGTCTGCGGGCTGGTAGCGCGGTTAACTGTCCAGGATGCGCCTGACAATCATTCGAGGGGGCTCTTCTGTTGCACTATGGTTGCACTACAACTCATCACTAGTATTAATACCTACCATAAACATATGTTTATCACACAAGATATTTCTTGAAAACTTCAAACAATGTTGTAGTTTAATAATATAACGTTAATCATAAATAATTTTAATAGCAATTATTGCTTTATAAGGAACGCGGCTATTTTATCGACATACGCATTTAAATGACGACTGTAGACACCGATGATGATGTTCATTGGAGAATGTTCTTAGTAAGTAAAATACATTGTTTTAGTACAGCTCTACTATAATTTGCATAACAATTAATTTGTAATAAGATTCGTTGCGGTGTCTTGTAGTTTTAGTTACGAAAAGGTCACCGTGCTTTGCATACTATACCTACTATGGAATAAGTGTTCATTTCCTTTTGTTGTGCTTGGTATCCTAATATCAAATCTGTTTCCTCTTCACATTTTTCTTACATTATAAACGGAACCACAAGACGTTCAATCACAACAATTCAGTCACGGTACCAACATGAAAGATGGTGCACACCGTTTACTTTGTCCACAATTCAAAATTAATGTAACGTCGCCCGTTAATCCAGTCATTTATAGAAACAAAGAACAATCGGATGACAATCCGCGATGGAACAAAGGACGGCTCCAATGAAGCAAGCGGGATGCTGTGTCTACCGGGTATACTGAGTACCACGTGAGATAAATGGCTCGATCAATTTAAGTTTATATTTAGAAGCATTGAGATTTATGACTCGAGAGTTACTTTGAAGTACGGCGAATATTATTAATCCTGGATTGGAGATAACGATTCACTTTCGTGTCTTCATTTGTGTGCGGAAAGTGAGAGTAGTAAACAACGATTGGCGTATGTTTTTGGATAAAAAAACAGCGTTGCAACTTCATTTCCTGTGTTTGTCGTTGCAGGCAGCTGTTCATTAAAATCAGCAGCATTTGTTTAATAAACCTGTTGTCTCATTATACTCCTTTTTAATTTTTTGAAGTGAAAACTTCTTTAGGCGCGTTGAGCACTTCTTGGGTGAACAAAAATCATCGAACTCGCGTCATAGAAAGAAAGAAAATACGTTTATTTGCGGTAAACATAACGCAAAGAAAAAAAAAACAAACACGAAAGAACAAGTTGAGGGAAAATATGCGTCACATTCACGCAAAACGGCCATCGCCAGTTCGCCACCGAACGCTTTCCATGAGCTATAAAGTTACTTAGTTTTCACCTCTGCCTCTGCCCGATGATGACGACTGCCCCGCATGATTTTTTTAATAAAGCTCTGTCCTTTATATTTTGACCCAGAGTCAGTCTGATCAGAGTATATCCATATAAAAAAAAATATATATATATATAATTTATCTCTTCACTAGTCAACTTTAATAATTAATTTGCCTTCCAAACGTAG
Source organism: Tiliacea aurago (assembly GCA_948098905.1). Lineage (NCBI taxonomy): Eukaryota > Metazoa > Arthropoda > Insecta > Lepidoptera > Noctuidae > Tiliacea > Tiliacea aurago. Next base: position 19,412,168 of record OX402578.1, on the reverse strand, counting down.
TGATTATGACTTTATGCTCAATTGTTGTGGGAGCGGTCTTTAATGGGTCGTATTTAGTAGTGCTATTCGAAGCAAATATTAAAAAGACTCAAATGTCAAGCCAGGTGATCTACGACGCATTTGCATGTTATTAGCAGATAATCAATCAACAAATAGGGAAGCATTGAAGGCCAGCCATTGACATATTATGATCAACTTGAATGAATGTGAACCGGTTAGTAAAATTGTCTTGCCTAAATATTATAAAAATAAAAGATAACAAGTTGGACGCCATTAAAGCCAAAATCCAGATACAATTATTAATTAAACTAGACTAGACCTGTTCCAAAAAAAAGACAACATCGAATAAAAAATTGAGTATCAGTATATCAAAGATGAAAATAAAATAAATACCATACTCGTATCCGGTCATATCCATCATCATATCATATCGCCGTGCAGTGGAGCATGTCGCACACGCACGCGCAGGCTGCGCAGTAGAGCCGCGCCTGCGCCTGAGCAGACCGGCGGAGCGCGACCGGCGCCGCCGAGCGCGCCTGTCAATATGATGTAATCACACAAGGTCGCCCTCTACCACGATATGCTTCGCTACAGAAGAGCCAAACAATAAAAGAAGACGTTCGTGACCCAAGAAAACAAATGAAGGGCACGCATCTTCCGGTCGGAAAGAAATGGAATTTGTGAATTGTGTAGGCCAATTACTTGTGCCGGAGGGTAACAAGAATTGTCTGCAAAATTAGCGATGTTGTATGGAATTTGTAACAGGGCAATTTTGTTCGGAATTTGTATTTGGAACAAAACAAGTTTGTGGAAATGGGCTAGTGAGAAATACGTGCGATATCTTCATGTCACGATCTATATGTTCTTGCTAAGAGAATTGAGCCCAAAGAACAAGTACCATTATATACCATGAGATACATCGACAACTTAAAAGTGTTGAATTCAATAATACGTCAATGTATCAGCAGAAACACTTCTTGTTTTTTAGTCCACCAGGTTTGTTTGGATGATCTACCTGATTATTATCTATTGCTAAGACTATGTCTTCTGCACTTCTATATTTAGTGGCTTACACTCTCGCGCTGTCACTGAAACCGGTTCATTTGTATACAACCGAGTTTTTTCTACGACTTACCATTCAATCGTGTTTCCCATCATATTATTTAGATCCGGATTCGTCTTCGATATGTATTCTTATTTCGTATATATCTGTGTGGAATTTAAATCCATTATCTGAAATTTAATTCCCTACTGTTTATTGTTTTTTTTAATTTACTATTTAGTGTTGAAAAAGAATATTACTTTAAATCTGTAAACGATTCGTCATAAATGTATTTCGTCAGTAACAAATCAGTTTTCATCTCTAACTTCACTCGTTAAACGATCTACGTCCATCTCGTTTTCTTTTTCGACACCCTTTTCTCTATTATTATGTTCTGCGTATTTGTAGTTATTTGTTTTAAAATCTAAGTCTAGAACATAGAAAGTAGTAGCGGACTTATTTGCTCAACTGCGGAGCTAATGACGCTGTTTAAATGCATTAGCGCTGCTAAGCTGAATGAGTGGAAGTGAATCCTCATAGGTTCTAAGCTACCATAAAAGTGGTGCTAACATAATCTTTAAAAAGTAGGGTTAAGCTAGTTTATTTATACGCTCGATTAAGCGCTATAAGCGTTGTGTGGACAAAATACATATTGCATTAGGTGCATGGATGTTAGATGTTATCTTTTAATATTATGTTTGCACTTGCATAATGCTGTTCGTTATTCTGTGCTACTGTGTTTGCATTATGATTTTATTAAGACGATCTCTTAAATTCATAAGGTTAGATGTACTTTTTGCAAACCTTAGTAATACATGAAATTGTTACGATGAAAATATTATAATAAAGGGAATAAACATAACACATTTATTAACACAAAAATAATTTATTTAATTTACTGCTTTCAATCTTATTATCTATTAATGTTATCTTATAGTTAAAAATAAATTAAATGAAATAAATAACATAGCACATCACTAACAACGTCCCATTAGAAACAAAAATGTTGTCCGCAAACATTGACATGTGCTTTGTAATGTAGGTGTTTAAAGGTTGGACCCCCCCCCCCCATCAGTACTTTTTCTAAAAGTGCCTAAGTTATTGGTATTCTTGAATTCGTGGTTTAGTTCGTGGTAATGGAAGATCACCTGGCACATCGTCAGTTGGATCGTCTGAAAAAAGAGATTCATTCGAGTCTTCAATTTCTATGTCATCGGACAAAATGTCAGATTTGTCTTCCTCTTCATCTTTTACGTAATCAGTCAAAATTTCAGATTCGTCTTCATATTCTACGTCATCGGTCAAATGGTCAGATTTGTTGTTATCTTCTACGTCATCAGTCAAAATATCAGATTTGTCTTGATTTTCATCTTCTGATTTATCGGTCAAATGATCAGATTTGTCTCTATCTTCTCCGTCAACGGTAAAAATGTCAGATTTGTCATCTTGTTCTACGTCATCGTTCAAAATGTCAGAATTGTGGATTTTGTCCATTAGTAACGTATCTGTGGGAATATCTAATATTGGATTGTCTGGAACGTTCTCATTTAGTCCAGATGATGGTAAATTATCAGTCGGGATAACAGAAGTCTTTTCAGTCATATCAGAAACTGGAGACACCAGAAAGTAAAGCGTTTTATCTAATTGTGAGCGTGGTGCTATTGGAAGAGCTTTAGCTTCTGGCAATGAGAAACCAGTTGTATCAATATCTGACAACACATTTTCTAGAAGTGCCTTAGTTATTGGTAGTCTTGAAGATGATAGTGTTTTAATATTTGGTAATGTTAGGTCACTTGGCGTATCTTTAGAAAGAGAAGGAATCCCTTCCATCGGTGATGCTGATGAAAGATCATCAGTAAGGTCTTCGGAAGATTCAATCTTATCTTGTTCTTTGTCATACATTGAAATTATCGGTATATCTGGTTGTATGTTATCTATTGCTGATGACAATTCTGTAGGTATATTTAAGCTTTGTAATTCTGAAAATGTTTTATCTATTGTTGATGGCAACGTATCTTCGGTAGAAATTGATAAATTATCAGTCGGATGGTTAGAAAGTGATGTGTTGGGTAGAAATTTACCTACTGGTTGTGAAGAACTATGTTCAGTGATGTGAGAAATAGGAGATTCTACGTAATACAGTGTCTTGTCTTGCACTGAGGGTGATTTAACTGGAAGAGCTTTAGCTACTGGCAATGAGAAACCCGTTGTATTAATATCTGACAACACATTTTCTAGAAGTTCCCTAGTTATTGGTAGTTTTGAAGATGATGGTGTTTTAATATTTGGTAATGTTAGTTCACTTGGCGTATCTCTAGAAAGAGAAATAATTCCTCCCATCGGCGTTGCTGATGAAAGATGATCGGTAAGTTTTTTGGAAGATGGATTTTCAATCTTATCTTGTTCTTTGTCATACATTAAAATGATCGGTATATCTGATCGTATGTTATCTATTGGTGATGACAATTCTGTAGGTATATTTAAGCTTTGTAATTCTGAAAATGTTTTATCTATTGTTGATGGCAACGTACCTTCGGTAGAAATTGATAAATTATCAGTCGGATGGTTAGAAAGTGATGTGTTGGGTAGAATTTTACCTACTGGTTGTGAAGAACTATGTTCAGTGATATGAGAAATAGGAGATTCTACGTAATACAGTGTCTTGTCTTGCACTGAGGGTGATGTAACTGGAAGAGCTTTAGCTACTGGCAATGAGAAACCCGTTGTATTAATATCTGACAACAAATTTTCTAGAAGTGCCCTAGTTATTGGTAGTTTTGAAGATGATGGTGTTTTAATATTTGGTAATGTTAGGTCACTTGGCGTATCTCTAGAAAGAGAAATTATCCCATCCATCGGCGTTGCTGATGAAAGATCATCAGTAAAGTTTTCGGAAGATGGATTTTCAATCTTATCCTGTTCTTTGTCATGCATTGAAATGATCGGTATATCTGGTCGTATTTTATCTATTGGTGATGACAATTCTGTAGGTATATTTAAGTTTTGTAATTCTGAAAATGTTTTATCTATTGTTAATGGCAAAGTATCTTCGGTAGAAATTAGTAAATTATCAGTCGGATGGTCAGGAAGTGATGTGTTGGGTAGGATTTTACCTACTGGTTGTGAAGAACTATTTTCAGGTATGTGAGAAATAGGAGATTCTTTGTAATAAAGTATCTTGTCTTGCACTGAGGGTGATGTAACTGGAAGAGCTTTAGCTACTGGCAATGAGAAACTCGTTGTATTGATATCTGACAATACATGTTTTAGAATTACCCTAGTTATTGGCAGTTTGGAAGATGATGGTGTTTTAATATTTGGTAATGTTAGGTCACTTGGCGTATCTTTAGAAAGAGAAAGAATCCTTTCCATCGGCGATGCTGATGAAAGATCATTAGTAAGGTTTACGGAAGATATATTTTCAATCTTATCTTGTTCTCTGTCATACATTGAAATGATCGGTATATCTCGTTGTATGTTATCTATTGGTGATGATAATTCTGTAGGGATATTTAAGCTTTGTAATTCTGAAAATGTTTTATCTATTGGTAATCGCAAAGTATCTTTGGTAGAAATTGGTAAATTATCATTCGGATGATCAGAAAGGGATGTGTTGGGTAGGATTTTATCTTCTGGTAGTGAAGGACTATTTTCAGCGATATGAGAAATAGGAAGTTCTACGTAGTAAAGCGTCTCGTCTTGCACTGAGGGTGAAGTAACTGGGAGAGATTGAGCTACTGGAACCGAGAAACCCCTTGTCGTTATACCTGTCCGAATATTTTTTAGAAGTACCTTAGTTATTGGTAATTTCGAAGAGGAGGGTGTTTTGGTGGTATCCTTAGAAGAAGAAACGTTATCTATGGGTACTTGTAGATCATGAGTTGGATTGTCTAAAGATTGAGTCTCGTTCTTGTTATAGTTTTCTACGTCATCAGTCGAAATATAAGGATTGTCTTTGTGCATTTTATCAATTGATAATGGTAATTCAGAAGGAAGGTCTGTGAATGAAGTACCTTCCGGTTTTTTAGAAAATGGTACATCATCAATCAGATTGTCAGTATGTTCTGAATTAGGAAATATTTTTTTTACCGGCTGTAGAGGAATGTCTTTTGTCTCAGAAAGTGAAGATTTTATATCTACGTAGTGGAGCGTTTTATCTAATTGCGAATGTGGTGTAACTGAAAGATCTTTGGATATTAGTGATGACAAACCTCCTTTCGTAATATCAGAATGTACGTTTGCCAAAAATGCCTTAGTTAGTGGTAATTTAGAAGAGGATGGTGTTTTTGTGGTATCCATAGAAAGAGAAACCTTATCTATGGGTACTGGTAGATCATGAGTAGGATTGTCTAAAGATTGAGTTTCACTCTTGTCATGGTTTTCTACGTCATCAGTCGAAATATAAGGTTTGTCTTTGTGCATTTTATCCATTGATAATGGCAACTCAGAAGGAAGGCCTGTGAATGAAGTATCTGCTGGGTTTTTAGAAAATGGTACATCATCAATCAGATTGTCAGTATGTTCTGAATTAGGAAATATTTTTTTTACCGGCTGTAGAGGAATGTCTTTTGTCTCAGAAAGTGAAGATTTTATATCTACGTAGTGGAGCGTTTTATCTAATTGCGAATGTGGTGTAACTGAAAGATCTTTAGCTATTAGTGATGACAAACCTCCTTTCGTAATATCAGAATGTACGTTTGCCAAAAATGCCTTAGTTATTGGTAATTTAGAAGAGGATGGTGTTTTTGTGGTATCCATAGAAAGATAAACCTTATCTATGGGTACTGGTAGATCATGAGTAGGATTGTCTAAAGATTGAGTTTCACTCTTGTCATGGTTTTCTACGTCATCAGTCGAAATATAAGGTTTGTCTTTGTGCATTTTATCCATTGATAATGGCAACTCAGAAGGAAGGCCTGTGTATGAAGTATCTGCTGGGTTTTTAGAATATGGTACATCATTAATCAGATTGTCAGTATGTTCTGAATTAGGAAAGATTTTTTCTACCGGCCGTAGAAGAATTTCTTTTGTCTCAGAAAGTGGATAGTTTACAACTACATAGTGGAGCGTTTTATCTAATTGCGAAAGTGGTGTAATTGGAAGATCTTTAGCTACTAGTGATGACAAACCTCCTTTCGTAAAATCAGAATGTACGTTTTCCAAAAGTGCCTCAGTTATTGGCCACTTCGAAGTTGAAGGTGTTTTATTAATTGGTAATGAGAGAATCTTCGGTATGTTGTCAGTGAAGGATAGCATCTTATCTTCAGATAATGGTAAATCCTCACGGGGTAAGTCAGAAAGTGTAGCCTTTGAGAGCAGCTCGTCACTAGTCTTGTCTAGGTTAGCAGATTGTAGCACCTCTAGATTAGTAGACAATGAAACGGTGCTAGGAATATCAGTAATTGAACTATCCGGAGTTACATCGTTTTCTGGCGATAGTAAATGCTCCAAAACTAGTGGTAGGTCTTTAGTGTCCGCAGTGGAGTATGGAAATTCTATGTTTTTATCAATAACAGGTGAAGGTGAATATCCTTTTAAAGAAGGTTCATTAGTGAGAGCATCAGAAAGGGACAAATCCGGGATGAGTTTTTGGATTAATATCGATAAATGAACTTTTTGAGGTGGGCCTTTAGATGAAATTTCATTACCTGGATCATCTGGGAATGTTTCATGGATTGATAATTTGTATTCATTCAATGGCAGAGTTAGCAAGCCATCAGAAGGAACTTTAGAGGACCGAAAATCTTGCAGTAATCTGTCAATAGAACCGCTTATTATTGTCTTAACACCATCCGTCAGAACTTCAGGTGAGGCACCTTTTAATACTTCATCCTCTGGCAATGAAAACACATCAGTTGGTTTTAGCAGATCTCTAACAGGAACTTTAGAAACAGGAGTTAGGGTTTCAACCACTTCGGATGGTAAATCACTCGTCGAACCTCCGGGATTGGTTTTATATTCTGGATGTACATTTGTTGGTAAATCATCAACTGAAAGTGGTACATCATCACTAGAAACTTCATAGATATCCGGAAACTTTAAATCCATTTTTAATTTTAAATCATCCATTTTATGTGATAAACCATTGTCAGAAGTATCCTTGGTACGCGAAGTGACAGTTTCAGACATCGGTGCAACTAAGTTTTCTAAGAGATATGTTTTATTGTCAGCAAAAGTGTCAGATACTAGTGTGGGTGGGACTGTCTCATCTTTATGCAGTGGTGGACTGTCTGTTTCTAAAAGTTTATTTGGAGTAACTAATTTATTCCCTGGTAAAGGAAGAGCGTCTCTAGAGGTTCCATCGACTGATATAGGTGGAACCGTCTCATACACTTGCCGTAAACTGTCAATTGGACTGTCGGCTGCTGGAAGGGGTAAGAGCGTTTTATCTACTGCAGGTACAGGTAGACTCTCAGTAGGCGTCTCATTAATTGGTAGTAACAGACCGTCAGAGTCTGAAAATGTTAACAGTGTAGTATCTATAGGTGGTGGTTGACTATAAGTAGGAGTCTCAGTGGAAAGCATTTTGTCAAGTATTTGTCTGATCTTATATAGTTCGGTTTTTAGCGTCATATCTGTCATCATTGTAGAACTATACAAGATCGGAGGTGAAGGCGTATTACCTATGTGTTGTGGCGCACTATCCGTAGTGGTATCTGAAACTGATGTAGTAGAGAGTTTCACATCCATTATTTCTGGTAATTTATCAGTAAGAGTCTCAGAGAGTGGAGCGGGTGTAAGTGTCGCGTCCGTTGGTAGTGGTAGTTTGGCAGTAGGTCTCTCAATAAGAGGAGTGGAAAGAAGGATTATATTACTTGATTGTGATGGACTTTCAGTTAGTGTATCCACAGGCTCTTGCAAGTTAAGAATAGACTCAGGAAGGAGTGTGTTTGTCTTTAGTATTTCTATACTGTCTGTAGAAGTTACAGATGAAAAGTTCTTATCCAATGGCGGAACGTCAATTGGAATCTCAGAGAAAGAGTCTTCTAAAACACTGTCCATAGAAGTAGTTTTATGCAAATGTTCTGACGTTACATTTTGTGTTGGAATAAACAAATCTTTAGAAGGAACATTTAAGATTTGCTGGTCTGAATCGATTTCACGTGCTGTTATTGGCAATTCATTATCAAGGATGTTGTTGTATGGTTCATGGCTCAATGAAGTAAAATCACTTCCAGAAAAGTCAAAGAGTGGATGTTCAAAATCTGAAATTGGTGGTAGAGTGTTAGTATTCATGTGTAAATCACCAGTTTCTGTAGGTTGTTCAGACAACTTTTCATCGCAAGTTGTAGTGACAAAAGGTGCATCGTCTGTCAATGATTTATCTATTAAAATGTCTGAAAGTGGTTTCTCTCTCATCGATGACGGACTGCTCTCATTATTGTAACACATTGAATTTGTTGGTAACGTCTCGTGTATTGGCGAAGATGACCCACTGTCTGAATTAATGTCTGATGTACTGTTTAGTAATTCACTAATGAGAGTGGTGGAAAAAGGGTTATCATTCTGAAGTGGAGCCATATTAGAAAGAACATTGTACAGTTGATTATTTGGCATGGTGTTATCGAGAGACGAAGAGACAATTTCATTGGAAGGCAGAGTTTGAGAGGGGATGCCGCTTGATTGAGTGGACGGTAAGTAGACAATAATTGGTGAATCTGATGTGGTCTCGAACATGTGCGATTTTGACTTACCAAAGCCATTATTATTGAAAGGAATAATGATTATGGATGAAGAACCTGTACCTGCATTACTATTAGGTAAGGGTATAATGTTATTCAGGCCTGGTTTTAGGACATTTGTTAGTGCCTCTAATGTTATAGGTTCAGAGAATGGAAGTGGCATTCTGACATTTAAAGGACCTGTAACTGTTGTAGTATTCTTTAGTATTGTCTCCGCTGGAAGTGATGACATTTTGTTTTGTAAAATGTTGGCTGAATCATCACCAGAAACTTCTTGTTTTAATTCATCAGTCGGAGAAGCAGTACAGCTTTTAGAACTATCCATCAGAGTGGTGGATATATCTTCATTTGCTGGGACTACTGTATAGTCAGATTTATTTAAATTTGTTTCTATTTCTTTGCTAAAGTTGCCGGGTTGTTCAGCCGAACTGTTATCATCATCCTTGAATAGTATTTCTTGGATAAGTTTTAATGTTTGAGCAATGTCACTATTATCCACATCCTGCAACTCTTTTGTTTTGTTTGTCGGCACGTGTGCTGGGCAATTTTTTTCAATATTCTCTTCAACTATTTTATATGGGATTGGCATTTGATGATATAGATATTCTGTGATTGGACAGGTATTATCTGAACTTGTTGTTATTTTGGTTGATGATGTTAATGCCTTTTTCAATTCTGTTGAGTTGCTGGGAATATTCGATACTAAACCAGCGGTAATGAAATCGTCAGAAACTCCTTCACAAGTCGCAGTTTTTGTGAAGTTTAATCCTTTCTGACCTACGTTACTACGTTTGGAGTTTTCTGTTGAAGTACGTCTATGTTCTTCTTTTAATTTATCATATGATTGAAGATATTTACTTGCTTTTGCTTTCGTCAGTCTTGTGCAAGGTTCGTTAATATCTTGTTTGGTTTTAGGGTTGAATATTTGTTGTTCAAATTCATAGACTGGTTTTTCTTGCGTAAATGGTAAATAATTCCAATAGTTTGGCCCTAACGCATCTAATGTGTTAAGAGGATATTGAACTTCTGGAAATGTTTCTGAATCGAGCAAGCGTATGGGTTCTGGGTTCGATGCGGATTTTATCGAAGACGTGTCTGTCTTCAACTGGCTGTTTTGATTATTCACTTGTTTATTAGTTAGAAGTTTACGATTCATTTTCATTTCCTTTTTCAAATTGCTTATTGCTGAGCTTTGTAAGTTGTGAGCTGTCTGGAAAGTGTTCACATGATAATTCTCATTAAAGTTCATTCCAATATTAAATGGATCTCTCGGAGAATTGTCTAGGGGATATTCATTTTCTGGAAAGTTATATGTCTTGTACAAAGATTTGTTTGGAGGGTCTTGGCTAATTCTGCCATTTTGAGGTGTCTTTCCAAATGTTTGTTTCGGTAACTTGTTTACTCCTGACGGCGAGTATGGTGTCGGGACGGGGTTATTTTTGACAGGTTTCAAGTCGTTTAAGTAACGTTTGAAAGAAGCCTTTCTTGGTGTTCTTGGCATGCAATGTCTGCACGCTATCTGAAATAGACGTTGTTTTTGTAAGTGCCAAATGTTTCTGACGAGCCAAAAACTAACAAAAATAGAAACCTGTAAATTATACGGAATTTATATTTTTTATTTAATTCTAAAAGACATGCGTTCGATTTCCATTAAAGCTCCCAGCAGACAGGCGCGACGCGACTCTAGTAGAACAATTTTTATGAAAACTTCATCGAAATTATTCTACTAGAATCTCGTCGCACCGTCGCGTCGCGTCGTGCCTTTCGCCGGGAGCCTTTATTGTGTGCTGACACTTGAGTGAGGTGCGAAGTAAACTTTCCAGAACAGCACTAAAGATTCTTTTGAGACAATTTCACTCTATCCTACAATAAGCTACACAATATTTTGAAAATATAAGAACGGCCAATTAGGCAGGAGGAGTCGCGCAGTAAAAATTATACATTAAATTAAGAATAATTTGTTCTTACCTGGATTAGCGCGATTATCACTAAGGTTATAGTCACCTTTTCCCGAAGTCCCATTTCATTGAAATGTTTCGAAGCTAACGCGCTAACGCGTTTTTAATTTATGATGCTTCAATTTATTTATCTTTGTTATGAATCGAAACGTGATCTATTCATATTGCTCTTATAGTATTTTTTTCTATTATGAACACATCTTTGACATCACACTATCATAGATTACCACATAATAACATGTACATAATATATCTGTATTTCCTCATTTTTTTTTGTTTATTTTACAGGTAAATTCTATGAATTAGAATAAGCAATGTGGACTTTAAGTAATTGGTAAGTTTAAAGTTAAAAAAAAATTAAACAGATTTCTGACGAACTGCAATTTATTGTCAATAGTAGTTATTTTACTTAAATATTCTTACACGTTTAATTATTTGCTAAAATATTACTTATTAGTAAAGTAAATAAATAACTTGACCATTTAGCTGCCATTTAGCTGTTTTATACAAAATTGGATTTCATTAAACGCGGACTTATAATTTCGTATTTTATCCTAATACTGAAAAAATTTAACTAGGATTCCGCCATAACATCAAACAAGAACAGAAATGTACAGATTAACTTTCCATACAAGAAGTATTAGTTTCGTTGGCAGTGGGCCCAATGCTGCAAAAATCACTTTACAAATCCTCAACAGAAGTAAAATGTTGTGATTAAATTTAGGTTTAAGCTCGTTAATGCATGTTTTGTATCCGAATCTTCAAATAATGGGCTCCTTATACGTTCAGGATGTTCCCCTTCAGGGAACGAATTTCCATTCAATTCGATAATGGAATCATTGTTAAGGCGTGTAGTCCGAACTTAATTTAAATTCTTTTGCGTATTCACTTTCAAATGCTGCACTTCATTACAATCTTGTGTTTCTGGACTGGTTAAGATTTTCATAGCTTCATCCAAGTTGTTAATAAAACCTACGACGTCATCGATGTCTTTAAATTCAGCAGATTGCTCTGTCGATGTCCAATTTGTGAATAGCTTGGCTATATGATTATCAAAGTTTGGCATCTCCTCATTTTCAATGTCGTCCTTAACATCTGAAATCGAAATATCTTCATGAAGTGTTTCAATTGTTCCCTTATCAATAAAATAGATTTTATTACCTTTTATGTCTGCTATCTCATTTTCACCAACTTTTTGCAACCCTGGCCCCTTTTCTTTACTTTTTTCATTTTGGGTCGAAGAATGATCAGTTTTAGCTTTACTGTTACCGTTAACGGCAAGGGAATTGAATGTTGATTTGACGTCATCAGGGAAAGGGCTTGCACTTAGATAAAAAGGCTTCGATGAATCTATTACACTTTCTGGGTATTCAACATCCGGGAAGTATTCAGCTGGAAAACTTTGAGTGGTAGTTGGATCTCCATAGTTCGTCGTACTTGTAATTTTATATCTGGCAGGAATCATGGGTTCTGTGGTTTTTGATTTCAAGTTATTGAAATTACTCGTTGATGTAGTTCGTGTATACCGATTAAGGTTGTAGCAGTTGATGTTCTGAAAAAAAAAAATTGTAACAAAGAATACAATGATTTATTCGTACTATAACGAAAACCCACCCAATTTTTTTTTATCGAAAGCTTACCTTTAGCGTGATAATTAGAAGAAGAACTCTTAAAATCATTGTGATGCGTCGTATAGATATTTTTGACAAGTTGTTTATTATTTATTTTGTATTATTTATTAAGTACTTACTATGAGCAAGATTATTTATTCAATCTTTACAAAAAAAATATGAAGAAGTGGTTACTTTTATATACAAAATCTGGTTTTATTATGTTTGCAAGTTTTGAACACGTGTTGTGCAAAAATGGAATAATTAAGTTACACACTTTTGGGACGTGCTTTATCGTATAAAAATCCTATCATATTAATCTTATCTCTACTGAAATGTGGCATCATAAGGAAGTAATAGCTTCGTAATGATCATTACATAATTCGTTGATTACTCGAGTTATCAGAGTATGTTGAATTCCATTTGTTTTATTTTGGCTCACGTTGCATATCACAATACTCACAATACAACACTGGATTAAAATAAAACAACAAACATAAATTTCACAGGTTTTATATATTTTTCACAGTAATTTATTTATCGAAATCAAAACAAAACTGTAGGCACTATGTCGTTAACACATTCCAAAATCAAATAGGCTGTTCTTTTTTCTAAATTCAAATATTCCCTCTATCTTCTCTGCGTCTTCAACTTGTGTTTGATCAATGTTATTAACACCTTCCACATCCACATCCACAACCGCCTCCGCACCCCCCGCATCCGCAACCACCACCATAACCACCACCACCACCGCCAAAACCATTGCCATTTCTTCCAAGCAGGGCCAGTATCAGAATCGGGAGAATGGCGTCCAGGTCATTATTGTCGTTCTTCCCGTATATCTGTGGATAGTAGCTGGGGTACCCAGGGTACTGGCACTGGGCCCAGTGCATCTGTAACAGAACAAGACGGGACGTTATTAATCATATACGACTGATTTATCATTACAATAATGTTGACAATAGGCCAGGAGCTGAGTGGTACAAGCTAACACTAATCATATTTTGTTTGATCTGCTGTGAATTTAGCAGAAACTTGTTATATTTAGCTACGAGTGATCGAGGATATTGTGTGTAGATGTGAAGTATACTCAGAATCGATTGGGGAGTGTATTATTAACTGTGGAAATACTCGAAGATCGATGCTCTTTTAAATTAAGCTACTGTTTGAAGTAAGAATTCTTTGTTTCCTCTGCGTTTTTCAAAAGATATTGATTCCTACTTATACAGAAAAAAAGTTTACCTACAGCGGTATTTTATCATTATAGCCCTTAATTTAATTATGATTCTGTCTCTACAGACATTGTAGAACTATTATTTTCTTCTGAATTATCGTAATCTTTAAACTTGTGCTGACACCCACAGCGACACGTGTTTAGAAATATGTAGGTTGCCTTTGATGTTCTATTTACGTCAGCTGGGCTTAGAATTCGGTGTTTCTAAGGAAACGTAATTTTAGCTCCCGGCTGAGGCATGAAAAGCAAGTCCCACTATAAAAAAAGGTTATATTTTGTCGTATGGTCTTTGGCAAATGACAGATAACCCCGTGGTGGGTGGAATGCTTTAGTTATTATTCTAAGGTGGAGTGGGTGGCAGAAAAAAACAAAAAGCGAGTGATAGATTGACACTCAGAGAAGCCAAAAATCAAATAACATTAAAAAGGGCGTAACCGGTGTTTACCGCTTTATTGCCCGGAGCCAGCGATTTATTCATTGATAAATAAATTACGTATTTATAAACGGTTTTTATTGTTTTATAAAGATTCCTCCAGTGAGATTTAATGTTGTCATCATCATATTCCAGCCTTTTCCCAATTATGTTGGGATCGGCTTCCAGTCTAACCGGATGCGGTTGAATACAATTATTTTACATGGAGCGCCTGCCTATCTGACCTCCACAACCCAGTTACTGGGTAACACGATAGGGGTAAGGCAATGTTTTCCCCCCCTAGTCCACTCCTGAATGTACCGGGCATCGAACACTTTTTAGAGCAGAAAAAAAAATTAAAAGTCAAAGACCAAGTAGCGGTGCGCGCGCGCGCTGCGCCTCTTATGTCAAAGTTGTCATTCCTTTCAGAGCACAATTTTCGTAAAGGTAAAAAAGAACACATAGTTCAACGGGTAAGTTTAAGCAGAAACTTATGGGAGGGGGGGGACTGTCAGACTTTTGGGCTTCTGACCCGTAGCGACTATCAAGGATCTACGAATGACTGCCGGGACCAATGGCTTAACGTGCTCAGATTTCATGTTGTCAATTGGCAACTCTTGTTGCCAATTGACAACTCTTGTTGCCAATGGCTTAACGTGCTCAGATTTCATGTTGTCAATTGGCAACTCTTGTTGCTAACGTTTCTCGCTGTGATCTACATTTATATGATTTTCAATGACTAAAATTGAATGTAATTTATTTATAATATTAATAAAACAATATACTTACATTCAGGACGAGCAGTAGAGCTGCAAATGCGACAAACTTTACGGAAGCCATGTTGAGACTTTTCACGTAAACAAATTAAACCTACTTTTATACATTTGCATAGTCCAATATCAAAGTAGAAATTAGGCAATTACCTTCTAGGATTTCGTAAATATACATATACAAGCACGTAGGTGGCTGATTAAAAACTATTTCACAATTTTAATTCATAAACAATTTTAATAAAAAATGTTTTTGAGCAATTCTATAAATAACATTGAAAGAATTCGTTAGACCAGTTTAATTGTTTTTTTTTCTGATTTTAGGACAAAGTCACGGCAATCCCAGCCTTTTTAGGGTTCCGTACCAAAATGGTAAAAAGGAACCCTTATGGTGAGACTAATTCTGTCTGTCTGTCTGTTACAACTGGATATCTCAAGAACAACTAATGCTATCAACTTGAAATTTAGAATAGTTTTAGATGACGTTTGCCCAACTATTTTGCAAACAAGAAAGAAATAAAAAAAAAAACATATTTTTTTGCAAAAGGGACTGAAAGGGACAGTCTTAAAAATTTGAAGTGGGGCTACTAGGGCATGTGAGGTATCATATGAAAGAACGCTGTTTGCACATTCTCAAACGTTTTTTTTTTGGCAGCATAATTTATGACTTTTGATGAAAAATGTAAACAAAAATACCGTTCCCCCCCCCTTATCTCCGAAGTTTGCATAGATAAAAATCTGAAATTATTCTATGTGATAGAAGTGTATGTAAAGATTACAGGAAAAATAAAACGATGTCTCTAAATTGCACAGTTTTTTGGAAATCATCAACATCATATATACGTACGGAACGATTTACGATACGTACGGTGCGGAGTCCGACTCGCTCTTGACAGGTTTTTATTAATTGTCTCTGGTCTGTCCTGTCTTTTTGCGGTCTGTGTTTAATCACAGATTTTATTAATCAGACTGTGTCTCAGTTGGTTGAGCGTCAGGAATGCCAGCTGGTCCTTTAATAAAAGGCTATTTAGTTGTATATTGTTATTTGTCATTGTGTGATTTATAAAAGACATGTATTTAATCGAACCTCAAAGATATTCCATTTGGCTTTCCTTAAAATATTTGTTTCGATGTTTGTTACTCAATCACGCAAAAGCGGCTGAATGGATTTGGATGTTTATCTCGGTATAACGTTCCCATGGGATTCATGCCTCCGAAAGCACGTTAACCCGTTGGTCCCGGATGTCATCCGTGGTTCTTTAACAGTCCGTACGGGTCGTCAGAAGCCCGAATGTCTGACAATCAGTATTACCCAGTAACTGGGTTGTGGAGGTCGGATTGGCAGTCCCTCCATGTAAAATATTGGTTTTCAACTGCATCTGGTCAGACCGGAAGCCAACTAATCCAGAATCCAGCAAGTAATCCTTAGTGGATTACTTGCTGGATAAACGTGTGCTATTTATATCGACACGAATCTACCGTGTTACAGCGATTATATCAGAAACGTTACACATTTGTTGAGCTGTAGTTTATATTTGTTGAGCTGTTGTTTATTGAAACAAGCCACGGACAGAGATAATCGCAACGCATTTTAAATTACATTATAGAATATGGTGTCAATGATCTTGCGTGGCGATTCTTAAATTCTTTTGACTATAAATATTTTACAACAATTACAGATTTTATTTTGCATAGCTTTATTAGTTGCTAAGCTAGCTGTATCATAGCTGACAAACCTTCCAATTTAATTATTTAATCAACTATTATTTGAATTACTTTATTAAATTGTTGAGTAAATGAACCTCATTTTCATATGACTAATCATCTTTATTGTGATTTAAAATTAGAATTCCAGGTTTAGGTATTCAAATAATCACTCAATTTGTAAGTAGCGCTACAAATTGGCATCCACGGTCATCCAGGTTTTTTGGAACTTTGGATCAACCAGGTTAAGCTACGCTTGCCGCGGTTGGTCCGTGGATGGGTGACGATCTTAACATACCAAAACCCCTCCATGTTTTGAAAAGCACGTTAAGCTGTTGTTGGTCCCGGCTGTCATTTGTAGATCTTTGACAGTTGTTACGGCTCGTCAGAATCCCGAAAGTCTGACAATCAGTCTTACCAAGGGGTATCGTGTTACCCAGTAACTGGGTTGTGGAGGTCAGATATGCAGTCACTCCATGTAAAACACTGGTATTCAGCTGCGTCCGGTTAGTCTGGAAGCCGAACCCAACACTGTTGGGAAAAGGCGAGGCAGATGATGATACTTTTGGAACAGAATATTTTATTCATGTAGGTCTGTTACATATTAAGGCTTCTACAGACCGGCGCGACTCGCGACGCGACACAAAGGCACCGCTCGTCGCGCGACACGCGGGGCCTTTGTGTAGCGTCGCGCTTCGCGCCGGTCTGTAGAAGCCTTTACGCTTAGAAACAACCGAGGGAAGTAAAACCAATAAACGTGTCGAATCTCGATTTATTGATAAGGACAATGACAAACATTCCTTTATAGAAATAGTATTGCACGACAGAGCTGTAAAGTAGGTACTGACTGAATATGATGAAATCACAGCTGTCAGCCGCTGAATACCTAGAACAAACTATTTAATACGATAAGATAGCTAGATAAATAATAACATATTATAATATAGCCATAAAAAAGCACACATACATACTTTTATTATTATTATGTTAAAATTATTATGCTATAATAATTGCAATAATTATTATAATATATACTTATAATAATTATTATTGTTATTTTTATTATTAATATGTTGCCGTGCCCTAACCGGGTTTCATGTTGGAACTTCCTTAAATTGTAACAACTAAATATACACATGAATGCAATAAAGAATTTGAATTTGAATTTTTGATTTTTTTTTTCAGTTTTTTTCTCATGATACTGTGACACATGGTTTTGCAGTATTCTTATCAGCCTTCGGTAAAACAATCGTAACATGCAACGTAGGACTTGAATTGCCATTATTATTGCATTTATTACAATTGTTGCAGTTATTGTTGTCATTGCAATTATTACGTCTGTTGCCACAAGGGCAACCGCAGTTGCAATTATTGTTACAGTTGCAATTATTGTTACAGTTGCAATTATTGTTACAGTTGCAATTATTGTTACAGTTGCAATTATTGTTACAGTTGCAATTATTACGTCTGTTGCCACAAGGGCAACCGCAGTTGCAATTATTGTTACAGTTGCAATTATTGTTATTACCATAACAGCAACTGTTGCAATAGCCGAAGAGATTAAACGGGGTGGGGATATTATTAAAAGCTGATGCTAATAATAAAGTAAAAAGCTCCTCATTGCGGAAATCTCTAGAACCTCCGTCATCATCGTCATTTATTATGATGACTGGTGGTTGATTGCTCGCTGCTTGGGGGTAGACAGCTTGGGGATAGACAGCTTCAGGTTGACAGCAAGGTTGGTTGTATGGAATGATGTTTGGTTGAGCAATAGCATCGTAACCGTATATGCCGTACGGGTTACTGAACGCGTTGCAGCTCGGGTTGCCGCATACCTCGCCGTATAGGTTGCAGTTTGGATTGTCACATCCAATGCTGTATGGATTGCATGACGGGCTGCCACACCCGTTGCCGTATAGGTTGCTGAGCGGGTTGTCACATCCATTGCTGCAAGTGTTGCAGCTCGGGATCTCACATGTGTTGCAGGTTGGATTGCCACATCCGTTGCCATATAGATGGATGTTTGGGTTAACACCTAGACCATTGTTGCAATTGTTACAGTTCGAAATGACACATGCCTCGCCGCACAGGTTACTATTTAGGAAGCCACATGAGTTGCAACTACTGCAACTCGGGGTGTCACATGTGTTTCCGTACAAATTGCCATATGGATTATAGTTCTGGTTGCCACATAGTTCGCCGTTTCGGTTGCCATACAATCCATAGTAGTATGGATTGTGTGGATCTTGGGGCAACCATTGGCACAGTACAAGATTAAGCTGAAACAAAAACCATACCATAGATTAATCCACAGAAATTATAATAAATTACGTTGTTTTAAGTTAGACTCTCTACTCGTATATATAGAAAATCGAACTCGAAAATCGTAGTAACGTATATTGTACTTAACGTTTCAATGAAAGTTGAACTATATAGGCCAAGACAGGCTACCATAGAAAAGGTAGGGGCCACGAAACTATCATACACATTCATTTTTATCGTGACAGCTTCATTTAGAAAGAAAACAAGACTTTTCCAGTTACCGGTGGCTCCTATTTCACCCGAACCTTTTCGCGATAAAAACTTCAACGAACTTGCGATATTTTCGAGAAGAAATTGCTACATTTCTTGAATTTTCGAGAACCCACTTCAATATTAATATTACCTCTGCATAATGCCATAACAACATTAATCCTAACTGTATTATTATTAATATTATAAATGCGTGAGTTTGTTTCTTTGTTACGCTAAAACGGCTGAACGGATTTTGATGAATTTTTGCACATGGGTAGACCATGATCTGGATTGGGACATAGAATACTTTTTATCCCGATATTCTTACGGGATCGAGACTTATAGATAGAGATACAGAAACCCGCAGAGCGGCATGTGGCGAGCTGTTGGGCAGTAGCGCCCCACGGATACTATCTCTCGGGAGAAGTCTTGTTCTTATCTCTAGCTTGCCTTTATTGGCCGGCTGGAGTGAACACAGACGAGGAAAAGAGCTCCCATCTCATTCTTGCCTTAATCGCCGGCTTGAGTGGAGATTCGCAAGATTATACGTGCTCGGAGGAAGGAAGTATTCCAGTAAGTACTGGTAGGGATCTTGACCATCTTCCTAGCTCCGGGATTGTTCTGATAGCCGTGGAATACCGCTCCACTCCTCATGCAGCTCAGGAAGTATTGCCTTCTTGTCGCTACGTCACTGTGTGCTAGCGACCGTTTTCGGGGACCCATTATTGAGTGTGCAAGTTATCCCCTGCAATTTTATCCGTGTAAATTACATAACATTGATCAGGCAGGGGACATAGTCCTTTCATAGTTCTAGGTAACCAACCACCCAAACACATAGCCCAATATGTTTTCTTTCCATATCCTGCAATCAACACCACCCGGGGGTTGTCCTTGAGTTCACTTGCATAGTGCAAACAGGGATAATTATCGGTTGGTGCCTCATTTAATAACAAAAAGGGTAACGGGCCTCTGCTAGTTGGCTTTGGCTATCGTACGCCTTCCAAATGTCCGGAACTCCAGTAATATTATCATCATAATCAGCCTTAAATGTTCCGACTGCTTACTGCTTACCCACGGGCCCGAGCCAAGTTATTATTATTTTATTATTATTAAATAAATAAATAATAAATGTGTGGGCACGTTCCTTAAAATATGGTTTTGACTAATACAAACTAGGACGCATCTTATTAAATTTAAAGTAACTGTATTCTCTCAGCCACAATTTTGAGCAGTCTTTGCGCGATGCGACTCTAGTAGAACAATTCCTATGAAAACTTATTTTCAATTTGCTCTACCAGAATCGCGTCGCACCCGTCTCCGCGTCGCGCCACTCTGCGCCTTGATACGGTATATTTTTATAAGAAGCGATGTTAATGGATTGTGTAAAGCTCAACTGTGAGTGATTGCTATCAGTGGAGCTCTAGTACATAATCCACGAGTGCTTACATTATTTTTTATTTAAATTAAGTATTTATTTTATTAACTATTTATATATTATGAGCTCACTAACCTGTATTATTAACAGCAATATATTGAGAATTATTTTCTTTGGGCGAGTCATCTCGCCGTTAGACGCGTTCACACTATTCCATATGCCAGTGGACTCATAGGATTCCCATTTATATTTAATTTCGTAGTACCGATATAATATGGGTCATACGATATTTCATAATAATTGGGACACATAATAATAATTACAAGAAATTTTATCAAGGACGTGGTCAAGTTGCTCAATCTAGAAGTAGAACTTTTATTTTATATAATTGTTGCTTTGAAAAAGGTTAATTATGTTTTCCTATATTTCGTAATACGTACACGTCCGTTTTTTTCACCGGTAAATAGACCGTTGTTTTCACCGGACTTGCGGTGGGGTTAAGGTTACAATGGAAGTGTGTGATAGGATGTATATATGTATGTATGTTCCGATAGAAAAAACGGCCGTCTACATGCGGCCTAAGGTCGCTTGTAGACGCCCGTTTTTTCCCTCGGACCACGGACCGTGTTTTTCATATTTGTATGAGTTGGACACCGGTCCGGCGTCCGGTGCATGTACACACATTCATTATAAGCCATACAACACTGCGGGTCCGGCAAAAAAAACGATCCGTTGTCCGGTGAAAACAACGGACGTCTATAAGCGGGCTTAGTCCTCATATTGACTGAAGTGTACATCGAAAATTATTGTATATCGAAAGTATATTTCTAATTTAGACTGCCTTGTTGGTCTAGTGGTCACAAGCGCGACTACTGAGCATGAGGTCCTGGGATCGATTCCCAGGTCGGGCATTTGATATTGGGATTTTCCATTAGGAAATTCTCAGTAGCAGCCCGGAGTCTGGATTTGTGCTCAGTTGATGACAATAGGCTCGCCCGCTATTACATGGAACTTAAACGTAACTGGTGAAACGTGGGTGTAATATAGGTACACCTCTGCCTAACCCTTTGGGGATTACAGGCGTGTAATTATGATGTTATATTATATTTCCAGTTAATCATCATCGTCATCACGATTTCAGGCAAAAGACATCCTTTGACTTATGTCAAAGGGTGTCTTGGATGCCTTGACCAAGCGCCTCCACTTTTTCTTGGACAATTTTGAAAATATCGGGTCCCCACCTATGAAATTTGCGTTTTT
Source organism: Tiliacea aurago (assembly GCA_948098905.1). Lineage (NCBI taxonomy): Eukaryota > Metazoa > Arthropoda > Insecta > Lepidoptera > Noctuidae > Tiliacea > Tiliacea aurago. Next base: position 19,390,607 of record OX402578.1, on the reverse strand, counting down.
TTCTCACAAATGGAGAACCTCGTCACTTCTATGATTTAAAATATTCATCAATTGCTTGATATTATATCGAATAATGACCATCATAGACAACTAACTACCAGCAGTAAAAAAACCTTATTACTTCAAGTTTTCTAAACATAAGAAATACCTTAAAAATTACTCCTCATTTTGTTAGCAGAAATGACCACTATTTGTTTTAATATAGCCAAAAGCGCTTGCGCTAGCGCTTAATCTAAGTGGCATAACGTTATCTTAGTTTTGAAACATTAGTGCATAAAAGTTTTAAAACATTAGTGTTCATGGTTGTTATATAAATTAAGAAAATGTTAGTATGAAAAATGCAAGTTCTTTAAAACTCTCCATACAAAACGCTGATTTCATAGGTCCCCACCTATTATATGACGTATTACGAGGTCTTCTTCATCTATCGGGTCGGCATTAGCCATAAAGAATTTATCTTTGACCGTGGTAAAAAAGCTGGTTTAGTCAGTAGATTGCCGCCGAACCTAGTACATCACATAAGTAGATTTTTGGGAATACAATCAAAACAATTAATATTGACAACACCATTTTATTCCAAACTGAATGCAAATTGAGTTAACAAGAACCGGATGGATCTGATTTGATATAAACGGTAATATCGTGGCCCTGTGCAGGTTGGTAGGTCTCCTCTAAGCAGCCGTAAGAGTTATCAGGATAACCTCCAAAGCCGGGGAAGCTGTAGGGGTAGGGACAGTTCATCGGATAAGGTATAGGGTAGGGAATATAGAAGTAACCAGATCCGAGGTTATTATTGGAGTATCCACCGCAGTTTCCGAAACCACAGAAGCCGCTGCTGTCGTATCCTCCTCCGCAGTTGCCACCATAGTTGCCTCCGCAGCCGCACCCACTATTGTATCCGCTGTTGTAGCCGCCGCAACCACCGTTGCATCCTCCTCTGCAGCCACATCCTCCGTTATAGCCACCGCTGCAACCTCCGAAATTTCCGGAGCCACTGTTTCTCTTGTTTCTCATTGCGAAAAGGAGGAAATAGAGAATCTGTTGCCAGTTGTTATCATTCTCATCCTCAATGATGATCGGAGGCATAGGTTGTGGGTAGCTGGGCGCGTAGTTCGAGTAACCATTGAAACCGTTGTAGCTGGGCACGGTAGGGACGGACTCTTGGATGTAGGAGTCGTACGGTGACATGACTGGTGAATAGATGGCTGGCACGACGAGCTGAGGAGTGGCCTGGACGGTGGTGGCTACTGATGAGGTGCAGGGCTGGTTGATGTATTCAATGCGGGCTGCTTGGCCGTACACCCTGCATACCTAGACAAATATGATAAAATTAATAATATATTCAAGAGAACAAGTCTTAAAACTTCCTTGTTATACCTCTTTCATTTGAAAAAGGCATTGTTGTGTTATTGGGATTTTTTCTAATATTCTTAATTAGTAGCATTGTTTAACTTACCTTCCAAGCCAGCAAGACCGCGGTAAACACGAAAAGGTTCTTAAAACCCATTTCGAAGGTTGACATGTGATCAATAACACATATCGTGTACTCTATATATACTGTGTGTTTCTAAACCGAACTCGGTTACTAAGTTTATGATGTAATTTAGTCCTTTGCAACCAACCAACACGTATTTAAATCATGACATTATATTGGTAATTACAGTTTCACATTCACTGACAATTTCATAGTGCATCAATGCACTTTCTTCATTACTCGTAGGCCTATATAATTTCATTTCAACTCGAAGAGAGCGTGTTTTTTGTGCTTTACTTTCAAGACATTAAAATGTTGTTAAAAATTCCAAGGGTCTGGCTTAAAAATTGAAGAATAAAACAGCAATAAAATTATGTAAGTAATTATATATTTATTTAACAAAAACAAACAGAAATAATATTTACTATAATCATGAAAAAAATCTGTATGGTAGTTACTAAAACCAGCACATGTTAATAAATATTCAAATTGGATTCAACAACATCAACAGTAAGATTTGAATTCACCATCTCACGATCGCGAATCAAACAATCGACTGAACTATTGCTGCAGTAAAAATAATAATCAAACATAACAGTGCATTTGTCCTTACAAGTCTTATGAGTTTAAGCATCGGTTAATTTTAGACATGATATTTTGAATTTTGGAAGTGACACAGTATGAAAGAAGAATCCCCCAGCCCCCACGTAGATGATGGACAAAACAAAAGTTCAGATGTCCAAACATTTTCACATTGGCCCCGAATCGCAAAAACTGGAATTAATGGGGAGAGGCCTTTGCCCAGCAGTTATGATACTGGCTCACTGTAACATATAGTATGAATTATGTCAGAGATTGTTTTGAATTAACCACTTAAATATTAGCTCTATTTGTTTACCAAATAAGACAAGTACAGAATACATTTAAATAGTGGCACTATTTAGTTACACATACTAGGGCAACTGATAGGGACGGGAATGGGGTAAGGTATGGGGATTGCCTGGCCACCGCAGTTGCCGCCGCATCCACCCCCACAGCCACCGCCGCAGCCGCCTCCGTTGCTGCCCCCTCCAAAGCCCCCATTGTCACATAGCATGAGGAGCAGGATCGGCAGGATGCTCTTCATGCCATCGTCATTGTTGCTCGATTTCACTATGATGGGGCACGGGGGAGGAGGCCCGTAGCCAGGGTATCCTTGCGATCCATAGCCTGGCGGCGCATATTGGGCTTGGATCAGGAATACCTGGAAAGATAAAGGAAAATTATATGCTGGGACTAAATTATAAAAAAAATGGCCAAAACAGAGACTATCTTAAGGTACTAGCTCAACTCTGAATGACTTTTTAATGATTTAGTCTTCCTGCAACGGATTAGATTTTTCATAGATTCCGAATAGCTCAACTCTGAATGACTTTTTAATGATTTAGTCTTCCTGCAACGGATTAGATTTTTCATAGATTCCGAAAGAACTAGACGATTCGATTTTACTCTTTTGGAACTCTGGTCTTCCATGAAAAAACTTAAAAGAAATATGAAAATATGATACTCAGACAAAAATTAAATAGTAATTGTTGCTTACGTTGGAAAGTACGACAAAGCAAGCAAGCCACGCGATCGAAGCCATTGTTAACGTTATAATATTTTGCGATACTAATTACAACTTTTATACCACCATCTTGACATAATATCACTGATTTTAGTAATATTAATTTAACAATAACTATTCCCATATCAGAGTCTACCAAAATTACTTAACACCGATTATATTGTCACGTAAAGTTATGTAAAATATGTAATATCGAAGTTAACTCTATTTGTATAAGTCTAGTGATTTCACACTGATGATTTCACTAAATTATTTTACCTCCATCAGTCGGTAATTATAGATATCTTATTATAGTAAAAGGAAGAAATAGAATTAAACAACTTTTATTTCTCACTGTTTATTTTAACAATAAACAAAAAGTATTTAATAGAAAACTTTACGAATATACAACACAGGCATTCAAATCTACCATTCACCCGAACACACACCAGTAAGATCCTACCTAGGACAGATTTAGCTCGTGATAAAGCATCATTGTGTTAGCAGAATGAGCAAAAGAGGCAGAATCTTCTCTATTGCGCTATCGTCCTCCCTTATCACAATAGGCATGCCATAGCCTGGTGGTGGTGGAAAGAATTGTGGTTGACCATACGGTACTGGGCTGTTGTAGCCCTCTCTGTAACATCCAGGGTAGCCCGGCTCTGGATAGCCGTAGGGATTTGCGTCTGCAATCTGTAAGGAACATTTTAATATAGGTAAATTATTTTTATTTCTGTAAGTAGGTTTGTACAAAAACGTCAATCATATTTAAAAAAAAAAAACGGTCAAGAGCGAGTCGGACTCGCGCACCGAGGGTTCCGTACGTATATATGATGTTGATGATTTCTGAAAAACTGTGCTATTTAGAGACATCGTTTTATTTTTCCTGTTATCTTTACATACACTTCTATCACATAGAATAATTTCAGATTTTTATCTATGAAAACTTCGGAGATAAAGGGGGGGGAACGGTATTTTTTTTTACATTGTTCATCAAAACTCGGAACTTGCGCTGCCTAAAAAAAAAAATGTTTGAGAATGTCCAAACAGCGTTCTTTTATATGATACCCCACATGCCCTAGTAGCCCCACTTCAAATTTTTAAGATCCCTTTTCAGTCCCTTTTGCAAAAAAGATATATTTTTTTAAATTTCTTTCTTATTTGAAAAATAGTTGGGCAAACGTCATCTAAAACTATTCTAAATTTCAAGTTGATATCATAGTAATTCTTGAGATATCCAGGACAGACAGACTTAGTCTCACCATAAGGGTTCCTTTTTACCATTTTGGTACGGAACCCTAAAAACTAGATAAGGTCGGTTTTTCCTATCTGACTACTTTGAAAAGAAAGGCCGAAACCAGCTCAGAGGTCAGTCTCTTTTAAAGTCCAGACATAATCATGGTCAGATCATGTGAAGGCCATATAGATTGGTCTCTGAAATGGTCTTTTGAGGAACGAACCACACAGATTGAGTGAACCTGTCTAGTCAGCACATGCATTTATCCATAAGTTGTCAGTAATCGTACAGCTCAAATCAGAACTTCAGGAGCTCAACGATGCGACGAACAATACCAAAGTAACGACGTTTGGGTAGGCCGCATAAATTACTCCAACTGCCAGACCATGTATAAACTAACTGAGAAAAAAAAAGCGATGATCCACATTTTCACATTCACAATAATTAAAATAATATAACACTTTACAAGTAAACATTCATTGTATATATAAAATTCATCAATGTCAATGTGTATAAATCTGGAAATAATCTTAGTCAGATCATTATTTTGTATCATTTAAATGAAGATTAAACTTATACGAAGAAAGTGTTGTTATGCCAATAGTTAGAGCGTCGCGTCGCGTCGGGCTAATAAGCTAGAGATCGTTGATGATTATCGATTGAAACATTTCTGTCAACTTTATGGATGGAGAAGTGACTTAAGGGGATAAAAAAGCGCAACCAACTGTAGTTTTTGGACTTGTAACTACTGTAAAGTCATCTTCTTTTGCTATAGGTACGAGTTAACAGAGCCGATGATATAAGATGCACAATCTTATTTCATGAGTTTCATTGTTTCCAAAATCTTTTGATACCCGAGTTCGTTAACAGCAGACCTAACTCTATCTATCTTCGTGAACCCACTGCTGTGATAAGTTACGAAAACGAGACGCGCTTATAATTCAGCTGATCCTGCGCGCGACGACCGTGACTATACAGGGTGTTTGGCAGAACGTTGAACATACGAAAATGGTGGATAGGTGGGGTCATCTGCTATTTACTCAGCCCTAATTTATTTGGCCCTGGCCCCCTAGATATTTAAAAAAAAAATTATTTGCTTTCTTCTAGTTTCACCAATTTCTTAACTTTAAAGTGTATTTTTTATTAAAAATATTGCCTGTTTTACCAACAGGCAATATTTTTTGATCGATAATTTTTATCAACCTTGCAGTATTAAATTTCGCAAAACATTTCACCTTCCGTAAAGGTAGAGTTTCGTCGAAAATTTCCTACTTGATAAAATTATGAAATAACTCTTACAGATTTTTTTTTATAAAATCAAATTACATACCATTAGAAAGGTCACACACTAGGGATGTTTTGCTAGAATTGGAACTCCTCAATCATTTTATGTTTTTTTTTTTAATGGAAGTTGAAATTAATATTTAAGGTTTTTTTTACATCTTTCTGTAATTTTTAGGACACATAACTTTTTTTCTAGCTAACATCTGATTATAGCAATAATTTTATAAGAATCTGCCAACATTAAAGGTTAAAAAAAAAACCAAAAATATTGCCTGTTTTACCCATATTTAATAAAAATTACACTTTAAAGTTAAGAAAGTGGTGAAACTAGAAGAAAGCAAAACATTTTTTTTTTAAATATGCAGGGGTGCAGGGCCAAAAAAATTAGGGCTGAGTAAGTAGCAGATGACCCCACCTATCCACCATTTTCGTATGTTCAACGTTCTGCCAAACACCCCGTATAATATAATGTTCATAATGTATCCTTAACGCTCCGTCTGCCTCTAAAACAATGAGGACTGAGGTCAGAAGCCCAGGGGACACCTCGGTCACTGCGCCCGCTAAGCCGATCTAAGCCGATTTCGACTAATGTCATTAGATGATGCTTGTTACTACATGTTCAAAGCCTTATAGTGCTAAGGAGCTTGAGAATGACCTATTGAGAAGTATGACTTTACTTTTACGCCTGAAAGAATTGCGGACAAACAATTTGTAGTATATCGACCGAAACTTCTGAAACCGGTGAATCAAAGCTGTCCAAAACAACTCCTTACTTTCGAATGTAACACAAGTGGGCCAAAATAGCAGTAACGAAAATAAGGAAAATCTGGTTGTCTAACTAACTTTATAATATTTACGTTAGATTTAGTTACGAAATAGAAGTTAAAAAAGTCTGATTTTAGTTACGAAATTTTCTATAAAAATATAGGAACTTTTGGCTTAGACTTTCTGAGAACATGTCGCGCGGTCTCCCAAAATATTTAAGGATTTGCATTACCTAGAATTAGGCTAGAATCCATTGATCAAAGCCTCGATACACGTGTATAATAATAATGACACAGTCTTATCCCACAAAACATTCCCCTTTCTTTATGGAAAATAATTGTGAAAGCTTGTGTAACAATTACAATTTTAACTCAGGAAGCAATTGATAAAGTCACGTTTTTAATACACTTGTTCTGGCACTCGCGGTTTCTAAATATACACATCTTGTGCTTTATCTTTATGAGTTTATAACTCGTACTCAGAATTTAGTAGAAGTGTGATTAGGAATGACATCATGGAGTACTAATATTACATAGTCAGATTTTTTTTGCCTTGTCAGCTAAATGGCGTCACGGCTCTTTGCAAAACCTGGCGGATACCTACGTGATGAAATGCAATCTCACAATAGATGTCCTCTAAGATGGTCAGAACTTGTTGTTTCGAGTTTATTATAATAAACACTGAGTAATTATGATATTATTTGACATGGTACTTAATTATTCACTAACACGGTTACATGTTAAATAAATGAGTGGTAAAAAGTTATGTCTAATTTCATAAGTTTGTCAACGTTCCAAACTTTATCTTCGGTACCCTAAGTGTAAGTTTGCAAGAGAGGAAACGTAACTAGCGCGTTTGCGTTAAGATTTTTATTCTCACTCTTATACTCTTATCATTATGATCTATCGGTCAAATTTTAAGGCAAACGAAATAGTTACGTTTACTCTCTTGCAAACTTACACTTGGGGTTCTGTAGAACTACATGTAAAATTACATGTATGAAGCATGTCCGTACAACTTGGCCAGTAAATTATCTTTTTCTATATGGTTAGGGTTGAAGGCAGAGCTTCCAAATATTATAAAAGATTTCAAATGAAGGAAGAATATTTAAAGCCTGTTGTGACAGAAGTAGCAAGTATAACAATTATTGAAATCACTATCTTACTGGTAAACCCACATTACCTAACCTTAGCGTCATAAACTATGCAAGAAAATTTGTATAATAAAGTAAGAAACTCACATTAAAAGCCAAGACGACTGTGAGAAGAATAATGAGTCTTGTGGACGACATTGTAGTGATTACGAATGTAATGCAAGTGCACACTGATTTTATACAGAATGATTAAGACGAAATTCCTTTGTATTTTAAAAGGTCTTTGTTCAGCTGGTATTTGAACAGCCGGCAGAGATAGAGAACAGGTGGAGGTGTGACGATACTGAAATTAAATTAAAATGAGTCATCTAGCTGCGTGATGAGTAAACTGTTAATATTCTGCCCAAGTAGCTAGTACTATCTAATAGTTTTAGTGAGATAGTTCGCTCTTAACGGGTCGTACGGTTTACATACAGCACTCCGAAAACCTAAAGTACTTAGTGGTTTAGGCCCAATTTAGGGACAATGGGGTTGGCGTATCTGTTCAGATAAAAACCCCTAAATAAATAAAGAAAAAAAATGCCCAATTTATTTTCATGTACTTAGTTTTTTTTATTTTTTATTGTGCAAGATATTGATAATTCTAATTGTTTAGAAAAACCCTATCAAAAACCCTTTCCTAAGTTATCAGAAAATATTACCAGCTTTTGTGCATAAATTGAGATTTTATAGAAAACTTCCTTTTGCAGCTTCGTTTCAACGTTTAGTCATTACGAAAATGATTATAGATATTGCAGATATAAGTAGATATTGTAATATATTATGGTAATTATTTAGTGAAGCCTAATAAAATATTCATGTATTAGAGGCCCAGTTGGACTCAAATAACTCTATTCCATTAGTATCCATTAGTGCTTACTCTAAATTCTACCACAGAACCCTGATTAACGGCCAGCAAACAGGTTGTGGATGACATTCATAATTTGAACATTGTGGCCGAAACTGGCGACATGTGTATAAATGCCATTTTATATGGCTCCAATACTATGGCTTATGCTAGTGCTTATTCAAGTAAACAATTATTGAATACCAAGTACTTCGTTCGATAGAGGTTTAAATAGAAATCGAACGACGGAATTCAAAATTTAGCAGAAGCAGATGATGTATTCGAAGATTGGATTATTTGGGTAAATGAAGGGAAATGAATGAAAGCCGATTGGAAGTTGAATATTGTTTTATGACCAAACCATTTAGCATTAAAACATCAATTACAATTTTTAAAGAATACCTTATTATTAAGTTCCAATAAATACTTAATTTTAGGATTATTTCATAATGTTTATTAATAATCATCACGTACAAAACATCTTAATTACAATCACCGTCAACATTTTGAATGAACAGTATTCAAAATGTGGATGGTGACAATCCAATACATTTATCTATTTTTCCATCATCGTTATCGCTGCTAGATTGTCACTTTGTCTAGGTCCTCTGGTTTTTGTCAGGACCTACTAATATTTAGTCTTCTTCACTGTAGTCCACATCTTCTGAATCATTTTCTTCTGACCCTTCTGCACTGTCAACGTTAACTACGTTTTTCTTCACATTCTTCTTTTCTTTCTTATTACTTTCACTGTTGGTTTTCTCGATATTACTTGCTTTCGTAGTAGTTTCTCCTGTACCTTGACCATAATTCAACAGACTGGAATACCCACTGAATATTGTAGGATCAGGTACATTGTTGGAGCCACCTCCGTTATTAGGACACCCACAATTCTGGCAACCACAACTACTCTTCTCTTTTAACAAGTTGATTATTAACGGGATCAAAGATTTCAGATTTGATTTCGACTCCTTCTTTTGTACCTGGTAAGGGGGATACATGTTATTCTGAAGATCAGAGCCCAGAAGTTGTAGAATTAGGTTTAATATTGATGGTTCTTCTACCATTTGTTGTGGTTGCTGATTCTGCAGGTAATTGGTGAAAGGTTGAGCTTGCACTGTTATATAAGGTTGTTGGCTGGTTACAGGAGTCACTATGGCTTGGGACTGCTGTGATGACACTGGTGAAGCTTGGATAGTGATAGTTGGCCGGCTATCTGCACTATTTCCTCTAAATTGAGTCTGTGCATAGTTTATGCCAGGTTGGTTTTGTCCAGAAGACTGGGACTGGAGAGCTCGAACCAAAAACTGTTTTTGCTCGTCCGTTAATTGATTCTGCGAGGGATTAAAGTTTGCCATCTGTTGGTTCTGTTGGGGTTGGGCGATATTATTTTGAGATGCAAAAAGGGATAACAACGAAGGTTGACCCTTGACAGACGCTAATTCCGCAAGTGAATTAGAGGAATATGGCGCATTCTGTGTTTGTGCCGGGGACACATTTGAAGACGGACCCATATTGTTTTGCTGCTGATTCATTTGAGCATTTTGTGTACAACCGTTATTCGTCTGAGTGGGGCAACTTTGTGATTTAGATGGATTAATAACTACTCCAGGAGTCACCTGTCCTGATCTTTGTTTAGCGAACTGTATATTACCGAGTGAGATCAATCCACCTTGCGGCTGCAAATTGGCTTGGAGACTCAATGATGGCTGCAAACTCCCTTGAAAATTCCCACTGATAGGTTGTTGCAAATTGCCTTGCTGCAGGAAATTTGGCTGTTGAGGCAAATTCATGTTTAATCCTGCGTTTGGCGCCTGGTTCATATTATTTGGTGTGTTCGTCCGCTGTAACGCTTGTTGTTGAAATCCAATAGCGTGATTTACGCCTACATTTTGATTGTTGTTTAAACCTTGTTGTGCGTAATTTCCCTGGAAACAAATAATAATATTATTAACATATAAACAGTCAATAACTTTAACAAAAAAGATAAACAATTACCTGTAGATATAATAGCAAAACGAACGTACAACAAAGTATGGCTGACGCCATTTTGAAAATCTGCACAATATTCTTTTATTTCTTCTTATATACGATTAATTATATCTCTCTTGTAGATGTGACGTAAGCGCGAGTCAATTATCTCTGTATCTTTTATCTGTGCGTGAGATGTGGGTTGTTTTGTATTATCTCGGCACGTCTCTTCAATGGAAATCAAACGAAATGTCCAATGAAAGATAACGCTAAGATAATGTGCCTTTCATTTTGATGAGCTCAAAAGCCTTTGGTGTGCACAATAACATCTTGTAATTATGATTCGGTCAACATAAAGTCGTAGGTATCGATTTTGAACCAACAACGATATGAAAGCGAGTGTTTTGTTCACGGCTCCTGAGTTTGAACGACATCTTGACTAAGCAGCAAGAATGTTGAGGTTCTTTGGAGCCGAGAACTCAGCACTTATGCTTGAGGATAAAACAATACCCTAGTATTGGAACGTCTAGTACATAAGCTCACGAAAGTTTTGAAGAGTTTTTAAGATGGCTCTTAACCTTGACTGACATTCTAAATGATCATTGAAGTAATGGGTAACATTACTTTTAAATTAATTTTCTTCTCAAGTTTTCATTTCGGTATTTGAGAACAATTGAATCAACAGAATTATTTACTTTAATTTATTGAATTATTCTGTTGATTCAATTTCTCAGTTGTTTTGTAGCCTTAATAAAGATAAATAGTAAATTGTCAGTCAGCAGAAAGTTAAGACCAGCTACTAGGCGCGCAGAAATGAAAAGCAGTGGAGCATTAACAGATAAATGAACAATACATAATGGATACAAGATAGTTCGTGTTCGATCTATCGCTAAGTTATTAACTTGTTCTGTTTTGCTGCAGTAGACACTAATACTTTTACTACTTTTTATTTTAAAGTTGATAGCTACATTTCTTTCTTCCTCACGTAGAATTTCTGTGAATCGATCTCAATGAGTCAGCAGTATCAGCCGGTATTACCTATTGTTGCATTTTCAATATTAAATGAACGCCAAAGCTAATATTATAGATATGCAATGCAACCCTTGGAGTAACTTAACCTCAATCCGCCTACTAGAAACTATTGCTAAAGAGATTAGTGTAATATGAGTCACTACTTAAACAATTATTTTTGAAAATTTGCTTATAGAAATGGTCAGTAGTATATGCCATACTACTGACAATGTCTAAATGCCTATTTCTCCGCTATAAATCACATTTATCCCGGAAACTCACAAAGCTAATCGTCGAATTCTGTCTAATAGTTTTGAAGTGAAACTTGAACATACAAACAGACAAAAATGGCAGATAGTTAAAGAAAATAATTACAAGTATCGCCGCGTGCACTGATAACTTCGGAATACAGATTTTCAATTTAAAAAAGGCACGTTCAGAACCGTACTAAAATAAAAAATAAATATCCTAACCTAACTAAAACTATTAAGAAATTAAAATATGGCGTCGAAAAACTCCGCATCGCTGTTGGTTGGTGATGTACCCAAGAAACTGGCGGCATTGCCACGTTGTAAAGCAATGCTAAGCCTCTGGCCAAGGTAAAAGCTAGTCCTTGTGTCACGGGAGGTTTCAACCAGCCGTTTGGAGATTTCGTGAACTTCTTAAATAAATAAAGAATAAGAAAGATTTAGTGTGAGAGACAGTTAGAGAGAGAGAGTTATATCTTCCTTCTCTCTCATGTAACGAAATGTGCTTAAACGTGACGCGTTGTTGAAATTTCAGACTCAATTCTCGTCCAATCATCGAATCGCCGCCTAAGAAGTTCCACTTCAAAAAGATTCAATACCCAATCAAGATACGGCGCTCACATTTGCAAAGGAGAGTGATTCACAAAGCGTCAAAAACATTATTATACGGTCTAATGACTATGAGACAGATTATATTGCGCTAGACAAATGAAGTGTCAACATGCACTATGATCGATTGTCATCTATTGTGTGATGTTGCATGACAACTGACACAGTGAGCAATTAATACATAGAAACTGTTGAGTGGGACATTTTTTTTTACGGCTTGCGTGAGTCATGTTTGTTATTGTTTACGGTATATGCCAATGATGCGTACCCGCGGTCAATAATGGCAAAGTAAAAGCAAGGCAATTGCCCGACTTGGAATTAGTCGCGCGCCATCCAGTGACGCGGCTATACGTCACAATCACTCGCAATTGTCAGCAATTATTTGTGAAAATGCCTTCCCGTGTCTATTCACGATGTACTAATTACACTACTACTGTGGGAGTACTGAAAAACGTCTCAATTCATGCATAAGTACTTATTGTATTTTTTTATTATAACAAAACGTTTTTTGTTTTGTACTTGTACAGCCATTTTTCCTGACTGCTGCGACGGACGCGTACGCGCCAGTGAACATGCAGCAGATAGTGACGTAATTATTTAAATATGTATGTCCATCTCTTTGTAACAACAGTTATAGGTCTTTCCTTTTCTTCGCGCACTGTATGATTGTACGCAAAGTATGCAGCTACCTACGTTCATGGCTTACGCTGTTTTTGAGTGCACTAATGTTCGTGTATGACGCGTCTATTTATAATACGTCATTGGTATATGCACGTGTCTTTTACACGTTCATCCTCTCGTAACAATCCTGGAGGCCTACTCCGAAGCGATAATCAGAAGTATCGGCCGAATGTTCGGTCGTTTCGTGACTTCTAAAATTTCCTTATTTGACTTTGAATCCTTCAAGTCACGTTTTCGGTGAAACCGCAGGGCGCAGCTGGTTAACTATAAGTCCAGTTTCCTCACGATGTTTTTCTTTCACGGATGTCACTGATGACATCTTAAGAAATGAATTATTAAGAAATCTTAGGAACTAAAATACAAGAGTCTTCTTCTTCTGGAAATAATTTAAAATTAATTCTAGTCTAGTAGGTAATTCAGTAAATTTATTATCTGTTAAAACATTTTCGTCGAAGCAATTTCGCACCCATTTTCCTAAGATCCGAAGATTACGTAGAATCATTGCGATGTTAATAATATGCTCTCCTTTGGGGTCACAACGATCAAATGCTTCTCGTTTCAGACGAAAGGCTTTTCTTTTTTGCACGCAATCATGTGAAATATAACGAACAGTTTTTTTTTTGTTTTCATTTTAGTATTTTAAGTGTTTATATTTTGTTAACCGTCTTCCAAAAAGGAGCAGGTTTTATGTTCGTCTGTACGTTTGCTTGTTTTTTTTACGACTTTCTACTACACAAAATAACAGAAACCTCGGATGGAGACATTGGCGACAGCAACATGAAACACAGCGTAGCGGCGACATAGTGTAATACAGCATGGCAGTGCCACAGAGTCGAGAGGACCGGAGACAGCCTGGCGGCGACGCTATTAAAAGATGCTCCCCTCCCATAGATAAATATCACCCGTCTCTCCACTATTCCAATGCTTGCTCAAGGCTGAACAGTCGGTAGGCTCTAATAATCCATCCTATCCCAAGGGCACGTCTTCCCTACCATTATCGCGCCCCGCGGTCTACCCTTTGATATGCTATGGTCTCTGTGGTCCCATGAAACATGAGGCTCCAGGGGCTAGTGTGAATCTTTGGGTTCATTCGAGCAATCGAGTCTGGTCAAACCACGCTGGGGTCGGTGCATTTCATTCATGCATTCATTCATTCATTCACCCATTTCTCCGTTAAATGTGAACCGATTTTGAAAATTCTTTTTTGTTTGAAAGGGTATGCTCTCGAGGTGGTCCCATTCTCACCAAGTCAGAATCTGATGAGCGGATCCCATGGAAATCTAGGGAAATCCACAAATTTTATAGGCAAATGTATAGCGATTTGGGTATTTTTTATAGTAACTCGTGCATAAGCTCTCGGAAAGCACCATTTCATGAAGTGGAACTGACGAAGAAGACCACGGATGGCCACCGGAACTACTTAATAATAAGTATGTCACGGGTTGCGATTCGATTAATTTAATATGGTTGCTAAGCAATTTATGCTCGTCACATTGCATATGATGAAGTGGAGCTGGTGGATGTTCTTACCAGGAAAACTATTCAACAATTAACGTCCCTGCATCGGGAAAAGCAATATTTGACATTAGGATATTGAAACTTAGATAAATTACAAACTGACCCACAAAAAAAAAAGGTTTATTGCATCTCTTTCTTGTTGTAACTACTCAAACAGCCTGCCTATTTCTTCCCGTAGGTGTCGTAAAAGGCGACTAAGGGACTTAGGTACTAGAGAATGGGCAGCAGTGTTCTCTGTGCATTTTTAAAACCATACTGTGATCGCCAACCCGCCTGCCAAGCGTGGCGATTATGGCAAATCCCCCCCTTTTGGGGGAGGCCTATGTCCAGCAGTGGACGGCATTCGGCTGAAATGATGATGATGATGATGAAACAGCCTGCTATATTCGGTAAAGTTTCCATATCTTAATTTTTTTATAAGGGGGAAGGGTGCCTAAAGTAGCACATTCACAATCAAATTGGAATGACGTAATAGTTATACATGTAACTGTTGTATAATAAGAGATATTATAGATTGTACGAAGAATCCACTGCAATCCGTCGCAGATGGCTAACTATAAATGAATGAATGAATGAAATACACCATGACCTGAACCAGGGCACGAGAGGTCGCCGCCACCGATCGCCTCCACAAGGACACGGTGGTGCTCCGACCAAGCCGGACAGACCTCCACCGTATCCTCCGAGCGATCCACACAATGGTAACACTCGGGCGTTTCCTCCCGCCTTATTCTGAAAAGATACCTCCCGAAACAACCGTGTCCGGTGCGGACCTGTGTCAGGCGACCCCAGCGTGGTTAAAACACACTCAAGTAATACTATAAAAAAAAAAAACTGGTAGGACTTCAGACAGTGGAAATTTAAATAAAACTATGCTTAGCTACTGTCATACTGTTAAAGTCGTTATTAGCATGTCGGGGACGCGAATCCATAAGATTTACCCCTACCAAAACTCGCTCTACGCGCCTAAATAAGTTTTCACTTCAAAAACATAGGAGTAAAATAACACCCCTCTTTCTGCGTCGAGGGTTAAAAAGAGATAAAACAATCGAAGCCGTGTATCACTTTGCAGAACGCTGTCGCCTGTCAGGACAAAATACTGATTGTTTTATAGGCAAAGGAGAAAAGTCGATTGTTAAAAGAAGATGGAACATTACACTCTTAGTAGATGAATTCATAAAAATCCTCTGCATAGACAAGAATAGAATAAGAATAATTTATTTGTGAAACATAGGTAATTAAAGACAAAGAACTTAAAAATTAGGGAGTGTAGCGCACTCCATAATTTTGTGTTTTGCCAATATTGACATGCATACAAATGATTGATGAATAAAAACAATTAAAGTGAGTACTATTCAATGACACTGACAAATGTATTACAAATTACAATACAGTATTTCATTACCTAATTTTATTAACACATGCATGCAAATTAAATTTTATTACAATTTATTCAGAGTCAATTTCATTTCATGTCAAAATTTTAAGTCAATTAAATTCAAAAGATTAGTTTAATACTAATCTTTTGAATTTAATTGACTTAAAATTTGAAAGATGAATTGCGGGATGTATGAATTGTACGCAGATCATATTATGATTCTGCCAAAGGTCCATTTTAGGCCCTGGTTGTGGGTTATATTTATTCATTAATAACTATGATAGGAGAACATTCTTGAGCCTCGACCCTTTAAAAAATAATCTAGGTCGCAGTCTCCCAGTTGTTATGCATACGAGGGTTACGATAAAGTAATAAATTCACTACGACTGTTACTTAAGGCAATAAACAATTAATTTAATTTAACATCGTCTAATGGCTCAATAGGAATGCTAAGTGAGATTTCTGCAAAAACTATTTTCTACAATAAAACAGTCTAACACGATCAACATTATACAAAATTGCTACCATGATAAATAAATTGGTATGCTGGTAAACTGGCTATGAGATTGGTTAGTTAAGTAAACAGATGGTCACGTAGATCGTTTCCCCAGTAAAATTGTACTTGATTGTTTATCCTATTTTTATGGTAGCCTTCGGCCAAAGATTTAAATCATTAGATTCGGCCTACCGCGTCAAAATATAGCCCGCATTTCTGTTCATTTTGACGCGTCTGACAATACGTCATCATGCGTCTGACACATCATTATCATGGCAACGCTATTTAATCATGTTTTAGCTCAATCTTGTCAGTATGAAAAGGGCTTTAAACCTATTGGCCTCGCCTTAGTCCACCATTTGGTAAAAAAAATTCAAAATGGCTTCGTATTTTTTTTTAAACGTTGCCCCACACTAGGAATTTCTCCTGTATTGTGGGTGCGTTTACAAATAATTTAACCCACATACACAAACAGCCAGACCCGGAACAACTACTTATAGGTCATACAAATATTTGTTCCGTGCGGGAATCGAACCCGCGACACGCAGCGCAGCAATCAATTGCTTAACCACTGCGCCAACCGTGCCGTTAAATTGTATTGTCTTGGTAATGTGACAAATTAGGTCATTATATCACATGACATTTTCATTGGAGGTACTAAATAGAACAATTTGGGTACTATCCCCTCGCGAAATTTCAACAAAATCGGACATTTTTGCCGTCTGTGGCGTGTCACGCTTTTTATTTGTCGAAATGCCCTCTATCCATTTAAATAGAGAGAGAGATATCTTGAGAAGCCATTTTGAAAAATAATCAAAATGGCGACCCGGGATAAGGCCAGTCTACATATACTACAAAAAAGGTCGATCCCCTTTATCGCGTAACTATGTACGGTGAGGTCCAATCTAGCGATTTCAATCATCAAAAAAATTTAATGTCCACCAAAATATGATAACCGCTAATATCCGAAATTGTTTTTTCATCAATCTAGTTTTGGCCTTCCATGCTTAAAACAGGGTGTGTGCAAGCCAAGTATTATATTAGGGGAAATTGCCTGTCAATAAAAATTGATGATATAGCTTTCTCATCATGTTTTATTAATCGGTTTTATAGTGATGTCATGTCACATATTAACTTAAAAATAAATATTTATTTTGACTATCTTTCGCTGTCTGCTTCGGAAGCACTATCTGACTCGGAAGCTGCTTCATTGTTATTATTGTTATCGGTTTTATCTGATGCTTTAGATTCGGCTTGAACATTCGATGTATTTTCTGACATAATATTGATTTCTTCTTTGGGTTCTGCAGCGCCTCCACTGCCTTCATCGTCGTATCTAGATATTGTGATGACGGGATTGTTGGTTGGTATCGGTATCGGGTATGGTATCGGTATGTTGTTGCTACCGCAGTTGCAGCAGCCACAGCAACCGCCGTTGCCTCTGTTTCTGGTTGCTAGCAGTAAGACGGTGAGAAGGAGGCCGATGTCATCGTCATCTTGGTTGTCTGAGTATGCTATTGGGCTACCACCATAAAATTGTTGAAGTCCTTGTGCTGATACTTCGGATTCCTGTAAATATAAATATACGTTACCAATCAAATTATTTTGGTAGATCAAGATCTACTAGATCAATCATTTTTCTAAAATGGGCAAAATGTTTTGGTGCATCCTTAAGAAGGAAACTCGTAACCTCTTCAAGTGATAGCCGTAAAACATGTCAATAAACTTAAAAGAAATGCTGTTCTCCTATTTGGAAAGTTAAAGAGGTTCCAGAACTCTTTGTGTTTGCTTGCCAACTTAGATTCCGTGCGCAGTTATTTGTTTCTTCGGAAAACTCACGTATTTTTCGTAGTTTTAAAGACATGTTACCGCAATAAAGCCTGATTTGCTTTTCAGTGACAGATCATAATTTGTTTGTACACCAAAAACACTTTTATTTAAAGATTTACAGTTTCTTGCTTTAATGTGTTGAAATTAAATTAAAAAAAACTAAGTTACAAAATAATCATTTAGTCTGATAAAAGGGTATTATGTAACTTATTTATTTGACTCACCTTATAACTAAACAAAATAACTGAAAAAATGGCACTAAAATATATTATAAATTTCATATTTAATTATAATAATAAATAGTGACTCATTGATGCGTCTACACTGGCTACCGATAAGACATCTAATAAACTTTCTCAATGAAAACAATCTTATATTTATAAAGATTACATCAATGAATTTATTCTCTTATCTTATCTAAAGATTATAAAATAGTGAACGTAAATTATCTCACGTGTTATAGAAGATAGTATTGGTATTTTATCGCTCTTCCTTTGTTTTTTTTACTATTGGAAATCGATCTTCTCTCATTACAAAATAAAGTTGGAGTCGATTAAAATAAAATTGATTTCTATTCTATTTTAATCGAATAATAATAATACCAGCCTAATTATTGACCCACTGGCAAAGTTCTCTTCTTATACAGAGACGAGCACGAGCATTAATAACCATGTTTGCTCAAGACTGAACTTTATACACGTGCCGCTACAATGGTGACATTAATTTAAAATATATTTTGATAAAATAATTTATAAATTGAAAATTTTCAAACAGCTAAATAATAAAGCTCTCTCCTTCCTTCAATTCGCCAACTCCTTGCACGTTATGCGCTATAATTTCATTGATGCGAGGTTTAAATCCGTGACCGGCAAATGACCTCTACGCTACAGTTCTTTTAAGTACAGGTTGATGAAAATAATAACGTTAAGTAAAATTAAAATATCTTCATAAAACGTAAAGGCCGGAAAAAGAAACGGTATACGTGTGTTAAATTAATGTCGCCATTCAAGCGCACGATGTTTAATCAAGAAAAAAATCTAGGATTTATCACGATGTTTTCTTTCATCGATGTCAGTAATTTTAATCAAATGCTGAAATTCTATATGAAATTTACTTTCTTGTTGAACAATTTGAAAATGTTTGCCCATAAAACATCTCAGGTTTGTTGTTTTCTGAATTTTAGAACCAATTAGAAGGAAAACCGTGAAAACCTTTCTATGTTTCTCATCACGCACTAGAAAGAATAACGGTGTAGGATAGCCTTTACCAGAAGTGATCATCGTATTAGTGGTTCAGCAGCTTCAATATCATCAGGATTGTGCCGGAATATAGCAGTTCGTCGTGGACGTGGTACGACAGCGGCTCCCCTGACATCTTCTTCTGTCATCAGAAGACAGGCGCCACGCAACCATTGATGTGACGCTCTGCTAGAGTGACTGTCAGCAGCCAGTGCCACTCTTATCCGACCTTTTCGGTGATTCCAATAAATTCGAAACAAAAATAGACGGCGCCACTTGCTGCGCCGTCAAAGATATTTTTGTCTGGTCTGGAAATTTGTGGCCATTGTAATGGAAGGTGAGAATCGATTAATTTCGCCATTTATAGGTATGACCAAATGTTTGATTGAACATTGGAATGGAACATCTATTAATTCTACACTCTGTTCCAATATTCAGGAAATGAAATGGAATCGAACTGGGATTTAATTAACCAAGTTCTATTACAAATTTTAGTGCTAGTATAATAGTTGAAATGGCTTTGACAATTTCACCCAATTGCAAATTTTAGTTACCTAGACTATTGTGGGGATCGTGGATAAGTAGAGCTAAACTACGATAACATGGCACGCCCCTCCAAATTACTGTTTCAATGTGAGTAGTCACTATAAATAGATAAATAAATCCTTGGTCATTTTTTTTGGTCGACGGCCGTCTCAGGTCACACAACGTGCGTTGTGAGTCTTGGTGGCGCTTCGTAAATACTTTCGAACGTTTTGAATTTTGGAGGGGCGGGCCATGTTCTCGTAGTTAATCTCTAATAACAGCCGCACGGCTCGATCAAACAGGTTAAGCGACGCTTGCCGGGGTTTGTCCGTGGATGGGATCTTTACATACTCCTTCGTGCTTCAGAAAACACGTTGAGCCGTTGGTCCCGGCTGTCATTCGCAGATCTTTGACAGTGGTTACGGGTAGTCAAAAAGCCCAGAAGTCTGATAACCAGCCGCACCAATGGGTATCGTGTTACCCAGTAACTGGGTCAGATAGGCAGTAGCACCAAGCTGGTATTCACCATAGAGCTGCGTCTGGTTAGACCGGAAGCTGGACATTATTATACCTACAATTTAAATTTCAACAAGGTTCTAACTTTTATTATTTTAATCATATTTTATTTTGTTTTTTTGTCAATGTGAGGACGTTGTAGGCTTAAGGCGACGATAACCGATAACCGTTAATGATTTGAAAAAAATATATGTTAAATTAGAAATGTGAATATTTTAGATTATGTTAATATTACATAGTGAAATTAATTTGTAAAGTTATGTCTAACGCGGATAAAAAACTGAGAATGGCGCAAAATCTACCAAGGGTATTTTTCTGAAACTTTCACCAATTTAAAGATAATTTAATTATTGATCTTATAGTATACGCGTTTTATTAAAATACCTTTTGTTTTGTGTATAATAAATAATTACTGCGTCAAATTGGGGACAGCGCTCCTTGATGGGCGAGTCCTATTACTGGGTGAACGTACGAAGCGTTGCGTGAGCTCAGTACAGAACACGCAACCTCACTACTCAGGTCACTGGCATATATCTCCGTCTTAATAGACTGTAGATCTGTACGAGTAGACCATTTTCTATTTTGTTAAGTACCTGGTAATTTTGACGGGCCTACGCTGTCGTCTCATACCTATTAACACTGTAATTTGAAAACATTGTAAAATTCATTTTTAGGGTTCCGTACCAAAATGGTAAAAAGGAACCCTTATGGTGAGACTAAGTCTGTCTGTCTGTCTGTCACACCTGGATATCTCAAGAACTACTAATGTTATCAACTTGAAATTTAGAATAGTTTTAGATGAAATTTGCCCAACTACTTTGCAAGCAAGAAAGAAATTTAAGAAAATATTTCTTTTTTTGCAAAAGGGACTGAAAGGAGGTCTGAAAAATTTGAAGTAGAGCTACTAGGGCATGTGGGGTATCATATGAAAGAACGCTAATAGTTTCCGACTTGTGATGAAAAAAAAAAAAAAATACCGTCCCCCCCCCCTTATCTCCGAAGTTTGCAGAGATAAAAATCTGAAATTATTATATGATAGAAGCTTAAGTTAAGATTAAAGGCAAAATAAAACGATGTCTCTAAGTAGCACAGTTTTTCAGAAATCATCAATATCATATATTCGTACGGAACCCTCGGTGCGCGAGTCCGACTCGCTCTTGACCGGTTTTTTTTTTAAAGACCTTCTTGACGGCTCTTCTCCATACGAAACGACCAATTGGAACCGTGCACCTAGCTTCTGACGTTTCATAAGTGCCCATGTAGGCTTATGTGAAATAAAAATATATTTTTTAGATTAGATTTGATTTGATTGACCCCAACATCGTAGTTGTAACATTTTGAAAAAAAAGTGTAATTAGGACTTGGGAACTTTTTTTTACAAATGTTTGTTTCAATCAATTAGCTAATAATTATCAAAAAGAGCTCACTAACCGACAAAATATATCACATGAAATGTCCGAGAGACAAAATAACATGACATGCCATCTTTTTCTTTTATCTTTTGGTAAGAAAAATAAAGGTTTTATCGTAATAGATTGCGGTTCCCATTTCTCATGCGCGGCGATTTACTGTGGAATGTTACTGAGGACAGCATCCTTTGGGACAGATTCTAACGTGTGAGACAAAATGTACCCGTACTATTACTGTAAGAATGTAGTTATCCTGTTGTATTGTGGTATAGTAATTTTATTCTAGGTGCATCGTCGTCACATATAACTATATACTTAATGTACCTACCTATACAAAATATTGTAATACATTGTAAAAGAGGAAAGGCTCACACAGACTGGTGCGATATCGCGGCACCGACAAAGAAATCGTGCTACTAGAGAAAAAAAATCAGCTGTTCCCTACATTTTGACGAGTTATTCGAACATAAATGTAGGGAACAGCTGATTTTTTTTTTCGCGATTTCAAGTTTGGTCCCATAGTAAACGTTGGTCATAATGATGAGTACAATGACCCCTTAAGCGGTTGTGCGTTAATTCTGGGACATGTTATATAAGTAGGAATCGTAGGAAGCAAAAAATACTCATATATGAATAAACATACACATACAGTAACAGTTCTCGGTTACGTACGTTACTCTCGTGCAAAAACAGAGACATGTGCGTGCAAATCGTTTTTATCTGACAATAATTGCTGCTAACGGTATCCCTCGGCTCGTCCATCCAGTGTAATTACAGTCAAAGTAAACAGACATATAAATAGATATCCTTGCTAGCTTTTTTATAGAAAGTAAAACAGACTGACAATAATAAAAACGTGTCTGAGATCCAAGTATGAAGGTCTTGGGTATCGCCGAATAAAAGGTGACACGCTTCGCTCACTAGAGAAAACTTTTTCGCAGAAATAAAAACAATCGACTTGAAAAATAACTTTAATTTGTAAAATACTTTTTATTTTGTACTTTTTAGTTGTGGTACTTAACCCACACAAATTCGAATACCTCTACCACGACTTGTTTATAACATCATCCACATAGAGTAAGTAAAAATACGTAATCTTGAAGCCAACTCAAAAACTTCACAAGCGAAGCATTTTTATGAGACGACCGCGCAATCTTCTTCTACCAAATAAAAAAAGAACTTCCAAAATCGGTTTACACCAATGTAAATAAAAAAGCGTCATCTGTGTTTATATATTTTTTTTGATGTTATTTTTTTTAAAGCGCTGATTCAGTAGTCGCTTAGTTTATAAGTTTTATGCCATGACTAAACGCATTAATTTATTAAAGCATTAACAAGATAGCCTGGTTAATCAGCCGACAACCTCCTAGGTTGAACTGCGAGATGCACATGATCAGCCTATAATGTTACCACTGCTTTTTTTGTTTCGGTAGGAAATTATCAAATAACTTCTCCCGCCCTGGGCGGAGCGTGAGGGCGTGTCAGACTTTTACTGACTAAAACCCACCCGTGTTCCTTTAAATGGCAGTGTGCCAGGGTCACAATATCCCTTTCGGACAGGCTCGTAACCCTGGCAGGAATGTTCCCACAGCTGAGACACTCTTCGAGAGGAAGTGGGCTGTAGTCCACCACGCGGGCCCAGTGCGGGTTGGTAGATGTTACATGTCTTCGAACTTTTTCTTTGTTCTACTAGGACATACCGGTTTCCTCACGATGTTTTCCTTCACCGTTTTGAGAGCAGTAGTATAACATTATTTACACAAAGTAAAATTATTTAAACTCGTAAGTCGGGGCCATTACCACCGAACCATCTTTGTTCTGCTGCGAGATGCCGTACCCAAACAAAAATGATATTACGGTAAGCGTCCGTAATAAATTCCTCAAGAATATAAGATTCAGTAATCGCCAAACCCTTGTCCATTTTGTCTCTTTAGATCTCCACGATATCTCGCCACAGACAGTTCTATTCATCAGGGCCTAGTTGTCCCTGACGACCGTGCACATAATGTAAGGAATACATTACCAGCATAAGAGACCCCAGCTACTTCGAAGTTCGAACATAGTTTTATAGCGTCATCCATCATTCTAACATTCAGTTAGGCGCAGCCGTAACAAAATGTACAGACATTTTGAAAATGGCGAATATTAAACCGATTAACTGAAGGTATAGCTTCCATTAATTTAAGTTGAGCAAGGATTTCTAACGAATACCAATTAACACTACCGATAATTTGATAACTTTACTTAAGACTCAGATATATGCCAGTGACCTTGAGTGGTTAGCTTGCGTGTTCTGTACTGAGCTCACGCAACGCGTCGTACGTTCAGCCAGTAACAGTAATAGGACTCACCCATCAAGGAGCGCTGTTCCCAATTTGACGCATTATTAATTTATAATACACAAAACAAAAGGTGTTTTAATAAAACGGGTATACTAAAAGATCAAAAATTAAATTATCTTTAAATTGGTGAAAATTTCAGAAAAATACGCTTGGATCTACCAAGCGTATTTTTCTGAAATTTTCACCAATTTCAGTTTCAGCGCCATTCTCAGTTTTTTATCCGCGTTAGACATAACTTTACAAATTATTTTCACTATGTAATATAAACATAATCTAAAATATTCACATATTATGTTATTGAGAAAATGCTCTAATTACATATATTTTTTTCAAATCATTAACACTACTTGTTTAGACGTGGTCTTCAGTATAAAATCATTAAAAGTCGGTTATCGTCGCCTTAATACA
Source organism: Tiliacea aurago (assembly GCA_948098905.1). Classification (NCBI taxonomy): domain Eukaryota; kingdom Metazoa; phylum Arthropoda; class Insecta; order Lepidoptera; family Noctuidae; genus Tiliacea; species Tiliacea aurago. The sequence continues at coordinate 19,366,103 of OX402578.1, read as the reverse complement.
GAGCCTTTGTTCCAATTTTCGAGATGCTGAAAGTAATATTGCTTAGAGATTATTTTCTAAAGATTTAGAAGATATTTAACCTTGCTTCTGAGGGGTAAAGGGGTTATTGTAGCTAAGTAAATAAACAGCCACACGGGTCGATCGATCACGTCAAGCTACGCTTGCCGCGGTTAGTCCGTGGATGGGTGGCCATCTTTACATACCAAGACCCCTCCGTGCCTCGGAAAGCACGTTAAGCCGTTGATCTCAGCTGTTATTTGTAGATCTTTGACAGTTGTTACGGGTCGCCAGAAGCCCGAAAGTCTGACAGCCAGTCTTACCAAGGGGTATCGTATTACCCAGTAACTGGGTTGTGGAGGTCAGATAGGCAGTCGCTCCATGTAAAATACTGGTATTCAGCTGTATCTGGTTAGACTGGAAGCTGACCCCGATATAGTTGGGAAAAGGCAGGCAGATGATGATTTTATCTTGCTTCTGTGTAGTCTAATTTTCATTCTGTTGGAATGTATCAAAAGAATCTAGTATATTGTTTGCTGTGTGTAGATTGTTGACTGTTTATCTCTACACGATGCGAATCGTCGTCACTGACTTTATGCAAAGCACTGTGTTTACATTTGATGGAATACCTTCTTTTACATCGTTTACTATAACTTACTTTAACATCGACTTCTTACTTTGCGATTCTATCTTCAGCGTCTCTCTGCGATTGGATATCTTTACTTGCTCTTTGGAAGAATTCCAGAGGGTGACATTTAACATATTATCTTCTGGGTGACTTGCGCCGGTACTCAGAGTCGTTAATTGGGACTTGTTAGTTAACCATCCACGATACTCGGCAGGTATAAATTTGGACCCTGTCAGTCAAAATAGGACAGTTTAAAAAGTGGTGTCTAATTGGTTTTTTGGGTGACGGCTCTGAGTGTGCAGATTATGAGTACATTGTTGTATTGGGTTCCTATCTGTAAAAACAAATGTAGGTGGTAATACTATAATAATAAATAAATAAATAATAATAATAAACATTGTATTTTATATCACACTAGCGACCTGCCTCTGCTCGCACGGGGAAATGTACTGATGTGGCGATATGTCAAGAGCATTGTAGCGATTTTTATAAGTGAGATATCTTGCTTCAATTGTTCGTTATCATCAATTTGTTCGAGTTAATCGATGATCTTCTCTTTTTCTCTAATTTTGGAACTTAAACCAAGCTTCCTTATCATAGCAACCCCTAGACACCTAGCAGTTCTCGTGAACCACTATGCTTGCCAAAGGATTAGTGATTGCAGTACATAGGTACTACGTTTCAAATAACACACATAGATATCGATATCTGTCTAATGCCCGTTTTCAATAACATTACGATTACGATTTTTAAGTTTCAGCGCTGACACGAGCGTTGTAAATCCAACAGTGAATTTTTGTTAGGCATTCATTTTGGCACCATCTAGTGTGAGTGACAACAGGCATAAGCCGATTCAAGTCGGAAGTGCTCCACAAGTAACAAACTGGGTCGAAAGGACTCTGGACCGACATAAACCAACACGTGTCTCATTTTTAAGGACTGGGAAATAAAAGAACATTGTAATGTACGGAAATTTAAATAAATAACATTTCATTTTCATAGTATTGTTATTTTCGAAAAGTTTTAAAACACAATAGTTGCCAATTGTTACTTTAAAGTTAAACATGCCCATGATGTAACAGTTTATTCGATTTAAAAACAGAAATTGCAATGCTCCCCCCGCATTGAAATTCTCTGTTCACGCCAAGTTACTGATTTGATTATTAAAAAATCATAACAGATCCAATAATGTTGCCCTAATTCCAGAAAATTGCCTATTTTTACACTTTTGCTGTTACATCTTTCAATTCCACAAAAATCAGTCACATTTCGGAATTATTTTCTTCGTAAAAATAAGCCTCATACTTTGATAGTCCGTCTCAACTTTGTGCGTCAGTAGACGCTTTACCCTTCCGTTTATTACGACCCCGTGTAATAACAGAACTGCTAGTAGGAATTACAATGGGAAAAGGAATAGGTGTACTAGCACTACATTGGCAGCAGCAGCAGCTACCACCACCGTTGTTCCCACACCCACCATCCAAGAGGGTCAACATAAGAATTGGAAGGATACTCTTCCACTTAGATTTAGATTTCTCCATTACAATTATTGGAGCCGGAGGCATTGAGAAGTAAGGATCAAAAGATGGAGAAAAGCTAGGAGCAGGCGCAGGTTGCGATATAACAGCGTGTACAGGCACAGGGATCGACGGGGAAGCCACAGTAATTTGTAAAGTAGCAGGTAACTGCTGCCCACTATATACAATGTCGCTAGATGAAGTTACATCTTCAATAATTGTTTGTGGATAGATTTCGGGCATAACGTTTGCCGTATAAATCTCTTGTATTATATTCTGTGATGGCAATTTCCCGGGAAGGGGAGAGGCAATACCAATAAACGGCGACAACTGAGGCATCGAAGGAATTTGTACAGTAATCGGTGTCTGATAGATTTCTGCTACATTTGCGATTGGGGCAAAGCCTTCTACTTGAATAGTTTCCGTTACGGGGGCATAATTTTCTACAATGGTTAAAGATTCAACGTTCGATGGGTAAGGCAATAATTCAGTTATTGGTTCGACTATCGGCAATGAATTTGAAGTTTCAAATGGAGAATATGTAGAATAGGCAGGTTTAGGAACACCATAATTGGTTGTAGCTACAGTGTTAATTGATAAACCTGGAGGATAGGGGCCAAACGGATATATTTCATTGAATCGTTGGGTAGGGAATACGTTTGGTGGGACTTCAGGTAACACTGTATTACCTGATGAGACTGTTAATAAGGAGTTAACTAACTGAGGAGGTGACCCTGGAGATGGATAGTACTCCGTCAAAACTGGTCCCACTGGTAATCCGGCAACGAAGTCATTCTGTGAAAAGAGAAATAAATTATGTTGAAAATCTTGGACAAGTTATCTAGAAAGTAAGACGGTTGAATAATCTTAATGAACTTACGTTGAGCGATAACAATATAAAGACGAAGCAGAGTGTCCGTCCGCGCGGAGACATTTCGAATAATTATTTATACAGGGAATAAGTTTACTTAATATACCGTGTTTTCGTCGTGATATTACACACGATAACATAGCTTAGCTATCTGTTACACAAAATTATTGCAGTCATTGTGTTTTTTTGTACTAACTATTATTTTGTAACCAATTGCTGCAAAACTAGATGTCACTTATGTATTAAATTTAGCAAATTGCATATGTTATCAAAAAAGTTCGGTAAAGTATAATGGTAAATTACAGTATTTTAGTTTATCTACGAAAATATTGTGGTCGCAAATGTCGTTCATTTAATCAAGTCAATTAATCTTTTAACTCCGCTTGTTAAGTCCTTGCGGCCATTTTAAAATTGCTACAATTGCAATGTCTAGTCTGCAATGTTTTCGTCAGATAACTATTGCAATTCTGTATTTTGATGCGACATTTTGTATTTATCAAGATTTTCATTCTTGTTACAGGTGAGCCGAGGGCGCAGCGCGTTTTGACACGTAGCTGGTATGTCCGTCATTCATAACTGTCTTGTTATCATAATCGATGAAACTATTTCAAACAAAGGTGTTCAAGCAATCATCTCCACAACATAACACCGCAAATCTTTTAGAAATTGCTGATTTTTGTACGTTTTAAGAAACCTGCGTATATAATGGAAGATTTATTGGGTGGCTACGCCCAATTTTTCCGAAAACAGAAACCTTCAGTAGACCTGACAATGAGGTTTTACCAAAAACAGTTGTTTATTGCCAAAAAACATTCTCCGTGGGTGGTTAACGAAATCTGTAAAGGGACATAAGGCATAATCGTAAATATCGATTCAATTTCCCATAAAATTGGTCATTTTGTCCAATTTACGTTCGTCCGAAGGAATCGTTAGCGAGACGTACCGAGTGACGAATGTTCCAATTTTACATACAATGAGTTTTTTTATATAAATAATTCTTTTGCGGTCGACCTACGTCATTGTTTATAGTAGAATTTGTGCCGAAGAAATCGGAATGAAGAGGAGAGATTTATTCATCGTCTGGCTTGTGTTCCACCTCAGACTAAGCACTAGTCTTTGGCTTATGTAATACACCATTTCTCAATCTAGACTTTGTTATCAGTTGCGCATGTTTTCTGGAAAAAATCTGAATACAATTATACACATTATGCTTATCTAACATTAATAAAACAGTTTAGTTTGTGAAGTGAAGTGAAAGGTCACCTTTAGAAAGACAAACAACTCCTTAACTTCTTTTTTCTACATTTTCCTAAACTAGCAACTTGTCTATCCACATTTTCTTTGATCATCATCGGGGTGTATTTTGTACGTCATCGTCTATTTGTAGCGGAAATGTATATCCGGCATTTGTAGTTTTTATAGTCCCCAGCGAGCCTTGTACGGTACGGCGAGGATACAGCTCATTTGAAATATGGACTTTGTCGCAGACACTCGTGTCTACTGCTTTTGATAGCTCTGTTACACGTCGAGCTAGGTACTTAACGCCTTTATTCCTTCGTAGCACTTTGGCAATTTGCGTCGTCAACTGTATTTGTGTGGGGGTATCGAATTTTGGCTTTGTAATTTGACACGTATTTTTGGGCCTTATATTAAAAGTGTTGGTTGATATCTCTTATTTTTGGTTCTACAATTTGCTTTAATGGTCTTTGTTATCCTGCCTGTAGTGTCCCACTGCTGACCAAAGACAGCCCTCGATTTAGTCCTCTATCTGTTATGTATATCAGTTTTGTGGCCATAATTGTAAAGCAAAATAAAACTATATAAATATGTAACCAACGTAACGCATCTTTGACTGATAGTTGATAATAATCTAAACTGACAACCCCTTTAAAAGTCCCTTGCTATTTTTCATTAAAACTTTGCCGTTTTGCTAAGTCATCATCAGCGATATAGCTCAAACTCGACAACAATTCGTAAATAACCATTTGTTAGAAAGGAAGTCGTTGTAAGGAAGTTTGTTATTCGTAGAGATACGAGTCTTTAACGACGTCCGTCGGTTATCGGTCGCGGCATGATTGATGTCAGTTTTTGTTCTATATGTGGGTAGTAGTTAGCGTAGAAATTATGCCTTCATTCCAGTAATGAGGTGTGTTGTGCGGAGATTATTATGTTAGTAGGGAAATTGGAAATCAGCCAGTAACAAATAGAAATCTACTTGACATTTGTGTCTATTATTCATTTATTTACCAAAACAAAGGTGGAAGCATAGATGATCTCACTGCCATTTTGTCGCTAGATGGCGACACATCCACAATTTCGAACATTTTCAATTTTTACACTTAACATAGACATTTTTAATAAACAACTTTATTATTAGCGAAACCTAGGGCATTAACTTGATTTTTTTAGATCATCACTGTGTTCTGTGTTACAGATAAACATAAGAGTTGATCCTCAATGGACTTATACAGACTCATGAATATTGATTTAGACTCGCCATGCAATCTAGTTTACTTCAACATGATAATTAAAAGTGTCCAGATGTTTAATTTTAAATAGAGGACTCTACAAGATTTATTTATCATAGTTGGAAATTTAATGTCCAGATGGTGTTAATTTTAAATAAAGAGGACCAAATTATTTATATGATGAATATCCTTACAGTATAGCAAAAACTGAAAACAAATATTAATTTACTAATTAAGCATACTTTAAATTACTAGAGGATTGTTATGTTCCAATCTATTTCTTAATAATATAATTATTGGGTTATGCATACTTTTGTTTCTAGGCTCGGTATCAGATACCTTTTCACCTTATCAAATTATTCAGATAAATTATTTTGGGTAATAAAGGTATATTGTACATAAATAGGTTGTTGTAATGTGACTGAACCTAAATAGTACCTAACGTGTAAATAAATTGTGACCTGTACTAAATAAATAAAAGATTATGTATTCAATTGTAAAGCGTTTTATTGTATCTTACTATAAATTAATAATATTTATCTATGGTTAATATTTTCATACAAATATCGTTTTATTTACTCTCACTGCATTTACCTAAATATTTTCTGGTTGGATTCGAATTTGGATTCGAACCATCGACTCGTACCACCACACAAAGATAAGTATCTTACACAACAACACAAAAGTGGTTGCTAGCTAACCATAACATTTATGTTTCAAGAATACCCACTTATTATACAACTTTGAACAATAAATATTCTTTTACAATTGAATTGTTTGGCTGGTACCTAAATACATGAGTGAAACATATGTACACAGAAAAATCTTATAAACTAACAAATAACATAAACTATACATCGCTACGTACAAAAATAGCATAATAATTAGTCTATAATGTTTTCACTGCTGAGACTCAGGCCTCCTCTGAACAGTGGTGATGAAATAATTTACACAAAGCAAAGTGTCTGCTTGGATTCGAACCATCGACTCGTACCACCATACAAAGATACATAAAAAATACTATAATAAAATATCTTCTCTTCTACACGCTACTTTTTGCTGCGCCGCCCCGTCGCCGCGCAGTATCAATCTTCTGCTTGTCAGTTTTTACTTCCATTTATATCATTTCCGTGCGATCTGAATCAATTGCTGGGAGACACAGTTTTCGCTGCAACAAATGAATTTACACAGTTTTGTTAGACTATTCTTACTGAACCCACACCTCAGAAACCTGAGGATTAAGTTAGGAAATGAGTAAGACTTATATTTTCATACCTTTTAATTCCTTGATGTCTAGACATTTAGCATTTTTCTCAACTCGTCTCAAAATAATTTCCGGCAGTACAGATGTTTTGAAAAATGTTACCAACTTCGGCATCATAGCGTTGATAAATTCCTCATCCCGGTTAACTTCTATGACAGTCAATGGTTGGGTGACAGATATAAAGCAAATGAAGTAACATTTACTCATTTTGGTAATTCGCAATTGACCCTGGACCTAGAATCAAAATAATAATAGCTGAGAAACAATCCAAGAAATACATTATATTTATACATACATGAACCAAGAAATAATGATCTTGGTTACTTACTTGATAATAAAAATTATGCTTTTTGTTCATAACTAAAACATCATTTTCCAAATGAATAGGAAAATTTCTATTTTCTGATGCTTCTCTAATATTTTGAGATTTCCTTTTCAAGGAAGGAAAACATTTTATTTCTACAATAGTATTTTCTGCATCTATAATACCTGTAAAAAAGAACAATTTTTAGGCCTACGCCACTGAACCAAATTAAAAAATCCACGCGACACACAAGATCCATGGGGGTGGAACCACAGGCAAAAGCTAGTTATTTGTATATTTTTATTATTGAATAATCTTACCATCAGGGCTAGCTGCTAAGAATCCAAAGTCTTCATCAATAAATAGACCTGATGGCCTGACAATTTTGCCATATTGTTGCATAAACATACTCTTTGCAACATGTTCATTTTGTTGTCCATACATCATATCTTTAGTACAAATATTATTTTTGTAGAGAATGCATTTCACATGATTGTGACATGGTGTGGCATTACGACGCTTGCAAACCTAAAATGAACAAAGTGACAATCATAATTCTTGTACTGGCTTGAGCTGTGGCTTCTTAGAAAGTAAGAAACAATAAGAGGATGGCTGATATCTTACCATTCCAAACTGACTTGCTGTGAGACGGTCAGATCTGTATGAGAGATACTTTTCATTATCATGTTGACCCACAGTCTGGTTTTCAATTAGTACTATGTTTTGTGTATCTTCTTGGAATTTAAGCAATCTCAATTCACAGAGCCGTTTTAATTCTACCTCATTAATGTCGACAGGGTCACTTGCTTCTGGGCCATAGTCCTTATCAGGTTGAGTTTTAGTCTTTTCAGTAAAAAGCCGTTTTCGAGTCATTTTCTGTTGGCGCAATCTACTTCTCTCTTTTTGATGGACATATTTTTTAAAATATTGTCCAGGGCTCTGTGTTGTCTTCTTTTTCCATGCAGTTTGATGCCATTTATGTCCTACAGAATGAGACAATCCTGAAAAACCAAATCATAGTCACATACATGCCTGTTTGCAACCTAAGCTTTCATTGATGACCATTGAAAGTTCTATAAGTTGAGAAAAACCTCTTATATTATGAAGAGAAGAAGTCATAGATCATGGGGGTTGCTAGAGATGTCATATATTGTTTTAAAATATCTATAAAAAAACTTATTTACCTGCTACATAAACACGCCGCTGATAAGAGCCTCCTTTTCCAAGACTGAGTCGTTTTCCACAGTTAAATTTATTAATGACACTCATAAAATTCTCTGCAACGTTTGTTGTCTCGTTAGACAACCGTCCAGCTTTCAAAGCAATTCTTTCATTTGCAGCATAAATAAAAGCCCAGACCTCTGGTGCTGTATTTCTTAGGATTTCTACTTGGTTGTCTTGCTGTTTATTCTCGTCAGGTGGTAATTGCTTCACTGAACAGTAATATTCCTTACATTTTTCATGCTGTCCAAATACATGAAGTGGACTATTCCTTAAATCATCAGCCATTGAACCTGGCTGACTGCTATTGTGAACAATAATCTTTCGCGCTACTAGTGTCAATTTCATCAATTTAGGCCTCAAAATATTTCGTCCATACAGAGGGAGTTTCGTATTACCTAAAATCTTAAATAAAATATAAATATTAAAACATAGGAAGAGAAAAAATCTTTTTTGAAAAAAATACAACAGACTTCTAAAAACAACAAAAAACATTGAAAATGCCAATAAAATTTGAGGTTTACCCTCAATTTCCCTGGGATCCCATTATCAGGTCCTCATTTGTGACAAAAAACTTTGACAAAGAATTTTGAAAATCGGTCGACAATTGGCTGAGAAATCGGTGGACAAACAGTCGAATTGATAACCTCCTACTTTTTGGAAGTCGGTTGAAAAAGAGAGGAGCATTTATTTTATAGTAGCTAAATCCTACTTTATGTGAAATTTTTGTTTTTTTTATATTAAATGTATACCAAGCACTGAAAAATTACTGAACGGAGATGGATGAAATTAGGCACACAGATATTTTATAACCGCGACATAGGACTTACTATACTTTTTATCCAGGTAAACATTTTAACGCGGGCAGAGCCGCAAGTAAAAGCTAGTGTAAAATAATTATTATAACACTAAGAAGTGGTTGTATACCTTGTAAAGTGCACTCGTGTAGTTTTTTATAACATGATTCTTGCATTCAATTTTCTTTAATTGGTTTCCATAAGACACCTTTTCTTTCAAATTAGCAAACACTGAAGAATCCCCATCTCCTACAAAACTTAGGTACCGAAGATTATGCATATTCTCACTCTGTTGAAATCCTTCAACAATTATATCAGATTCCATCGCAGTAGATGGCCCTGTAAAGTTTTTGCAGCAACCATGACTTTTAGTGTCTGAACCTGTTCGCTCATAATACTGGCATGTATAACAATATTTGTTCCTGACACCAAGAAAAAGACATTTCTTGGTTTCCTTTCCAATAATGCAGGCCTAAAATAAAAGTTCTTAGTTCAAATATTGTAAGAAATCATAAATCAAAACATTGAACATTGTGTAAAATATGTTGACAAGCAAAAGAGTACTAATGAAATGAACACAAAAATATGGTATCAAGTTGGGACTTACCATTCCAGATGAAGAATCAAAGTTGTGACCATATGACCTTTTCAACCATCCGCCATCTACATATACAGTAATGTATGGAATACCATCTATAGAAACATTTCCTTTATCAATAGCAATAGACCTTTCTTGCTCACCAGCTTTCTTTATTTCTTCGGTCAAATGTTCATGCCATACATTGCCCAATTGTTTTTCAATTGAACGGAACGTTTGTCCGGTCATTGTTGGTATATCCATTAGACTAGTGATGTGTGCTGCTTGCGTGTAGTAACTTCCAGCAGTCACAGTTGCCCATACAAATGCAGTGTTAATTTTCTGCTTCTTCTCTGTGCTTTGCTGCCATATTTTATTGCACATGCTACATTTAAATGTTAACAAACTGTGAAATCCTTTCCGGTGTTCACTAATATACTCAATTTGAGATGACTCACAAGACTGACGATGTTTTTCCATTTGAAATGCCCATTGGATCACATGTTTCAAGTCAACAATACGGTATCCTACCAAACCTGATAAGTTGTCACTTGATGTTCTTTCCACAGTTAGTTGATAAGCTTCAGTCTGTGGATCGGGTTGCGGCCAATCAAAATCAACTGTCTCTACTTGCTCTGTAACAGATTCAACTCTATTAGAGCTAGAGCTGCAGGTTATGGCTTCGTAACGAATTTGTGGTATACCACGTGAATACGTTTTGGGCGTATCTTGAGTTGTGGAAGGGTTGGATAGCTGATCATGATCTTGAGTTGTATTTGGACTGAAATAAAAAATAAATAAATGAAATAGGTACAGTTATTAAAAACAATGTTGAGAGACAGAAACATATTGATATGTCTGTACCTACCTAAACACAACAGGGCAGTCCGCGGTTTCTTCCACTACTTTTTTTTTATTGTTACGCCATGCTTCCAGCCGGCTGCAATTTGATAAAACTTGCTCAATACACTACTTGAAACTAACCTTATCGAGCTAGCCGTTTCTTTTTTTCCTACTGTTATCGACGAGACACAATAGATAAACAATTGTCATAAATCTCCTGGAGGTATCGTAACAGACAAGGGTCTACAGAAGAAATGGCGGCAAACCAACGGCAAACGAAGACATTACATCACGGGCCAACGAGTATCAAATACACTCATAGGTACATTCACGTAAATCTGATTCGAATCTTATGGGAATCTGATTTACTCACTAAAAATCATTAGAAGAATTTCCATGATGTCTTTTCAATGTTGCTTGCACTTTTTTCCGTGATTTTCGCGGCCCTGAATACATATGTCGTATATAGGCAAGTTTATTAGTCGGATTCATCTTAGGCAGAGTTGCAATTCAATCTGTAATCAAAAAGAATAATTAAACACAACAGCAAAAGTATCGTAATTATGAAATGCTTCAAGAAATTTGTATTAGTCAGAAATAACACCACCATTTGTCACCATCAATCAAGCTGTCAAGCTGTGTGTGAAAATTTGCAAAACAACTGACAGAACATGAGAACAGACCAATTAGAGATGTCAATCTGAGATCGATTGAGCAAAGAATCGATTTTTTGGAACAAATAAAAACGTTTTTTCAAATCGATATCTAGTACTGAATCGATACAGGGAATCGATATTTCACCCTAGAACATCAGTTTTTTGTTTGTTTGAATTGTTAAGAATTGTGGTGGCGGGAAAATTACGAAGCATATCCAGTGCAAATCCTTTTGCGTAAAAATACGGATTTTTTCCAGATATGAGACTAGTTAAATTCTTTTCGCTCATAGATCGTTTTTTCGCCCTCGTAAACGTGTACGTTACCCTAGCAAGAAAGTGTCTCCTAGAGTTATATGAGTGGAACGTATAGTTGGTGCCCAATCTGCTGTAAATGTGCCCTTACATAAAAAATTGGTGCCCCTTGTCATTTTGGAAAAAAACAGAAAAAACGATTCCTGCTAGGGTAACGTTTTTCCAGCAGGAAAATTCTAAACCAATGATCTGAGAGAGACTTCTTCTGCCAGATAGAAGGATAACGAAAGGGTCACCTACTCAGCATATGCTGGGTGTAAAACACTCAGCGCTGCTTTTCAGTAGGCCCCCCGCAGTGACACACGGATGAGGGTAGTAGATAGTAAATAAATAATGTTATTTTTATAAATGGGCATTTAAAAGTGTGTAATAAAATAAATAATATACAATAAATATTTTTGTCACAGAGGATGACATAATTGTTGTGAAACATAACTCCAACAGGAAACGCGATATCTCGAAAACCTGAAGGGGCACACATTTTCTTTTTAGGTGCACACTTTGGCACTAATACTATAAGCTCTCTGGCCTTGCACAATGTTTCTCTCTCAGATCATTGGTTTAGAATTTTTCTGCTGGAAAAACGTTACCCTAGCAGGAATCGTTTTTTCGGTTTTTTTTTTCAAAACGACAAGGGGCACCAATTTTTTTACTTTTTTAATTTTTTTTATTTTTTTATTTTTTTTTATTTTAACATTTACAGCAGATTAGGCACCAACTATACGTTCCACTCATATAACTATAGGAGACACTTTCTTGCTAGGGTAACGTACACCCCGTAAACCCCTACATTGCGAATTTCATCGAAAACAAATGATTGATTTTTGGAAAATTATTTCTTTTTTGTGAATCGATTTTTCATATTTTCTTTCGAATCAATTCAGTAACGGATCTTTTTCAGAGTTTTTTTTTGGTTCCTTTCTGGGACAGGCAAAGTGAGCTGAGACCATACAGCCATTTTTTAGAGAGAATTGACGTCCCTATTAGGGGGAAATATTTGAAATTTAGAGTAGGTAGGTATGTGATGTGATGACAATCAACGAGTGTTGCTAACGTTTGATTTTGTATTTCCTCTTCTAAATCTTACACTTTTTAAGTTTTAAGGGTAATTACTATTATAATATAACTCTGCATCACCTTCAAGCAGAAAAGCATCCTTTGTACATAAAAATAACACTTACCGTCAATAAAACACAAAAACACTTCACTTTTAAATAAAAACTCTTTCACGGATGGCACTCGTATGAATGGTTCTCAGTAGTAGCCCCAGTCACCAATTCTAAACCTGAATGGTGCTTACTACTTACTTAGCTGTTCAGACGAGCGAAATTGGAACTACAGCCTACCATTTTGCGAACGTAATTTCGCTGACAGTTAAAAACCCCGAAACCATAAATGAATGATGTACAGCAGTGGTGGCTCTGACTTGTAAGTCAGAGCCACCACTGCTGTACCTATATCATTCATCGTTTTAAATATCAGAACATCCTACAACTTACTACTAAAATACTGCCCTATGTTTTATTTCCCCTTTTTCTTGGTAAACTTCTTAGATGGCAAGACCAATTTATCTCGACGCACTTTGACGTGTGCTAATAATAATAAAATGTGCAATTGTTATGAAAAATCAATGTGGTTTGTCTGTGTATTCACTTATCTTGATGGTTTCACATAAATTAAATATGATTCAATCAATAGATGTAAGTAGTACCTACGTGTCACCATTGCGTAGGTAGGTAATTAGAAAAAAAATAGGTAAAATTGCCTACGCTGATCGCCTGATTTAGGTATACCCTAAGTTTACATGAACTTCTATTCTCTGATTTTATTCAACCCAAACCAATGAATTAGTACCTAACCGTGTCAGAAAATGTATTATCAGTACCTACTTACATACAGTAGAAAGATTTTTAAATCTTTAGGTACTTTATATTTAAAGTAGATAATACAATAATTACATTAGTATTGTATCTGTGTGAACCAAATGGAGATCGCAGATATTTTTTTTCACTTTCTAACATTCTTTCTCATTCCCTAATAAAAAACATTTTATCAATCATAAAATGTAAAACCCGCGGGCAAACCCGCGCGCCGGCGCTAACTTTCTAGAAACACAATTTTGGAAACGATTCGCAAGTTGTCAAGACAATCACGCATGGACTGACTGGAGCAATTTGGCAACAACGCGGGGTGCGTCTGAATGGCAACGTCGCATCGCCGGTCACTCGACGTGTAACCTTGGCGCTTGTTCCAATTTTCGAACGAAATTTCGAAGCGCCATCTATTATAAATGTTTACCGAACGTAAACTCGTAACACAACAGCAAATAACTCTTTCTTGGTGGTCCTTCAAATTTCTGTTAGATGGCGCGATTCAGGTCACTCACACATGTAAAGATTTTTCGTTTTTTATTGGGTCTAATTCTCCTAGAAATACTGTTTTTTTTATAAAATTTTGGCGTTACGCGAACATAATACATTATAAAGTCTCATTATACTTGCTTTTATTCTGCAGAAACCGTTTATTTACGGAGATTACAACCCCTGAAAAATGTATGGCGAGGCCTGTCTAGGCATCCGCCTTAAATAAATAAAAATGAAATGGTGTTCGTTGGTAAACGCATTGCTTGAGAACAGTTGGACCGATTTGGCATTGTTTCAAAGCGAATAAGGTTTTTAGGGAAAGAAAAATTGGAAAAGTTGCCCGGTAAATTGTAAATTCAGAAAATTGTATCTGAAAGTGCTTTTTTCTATGGGTTTTTGTATGAGTGATGAAAGGACAGGATAACTTCTATCGGGTCAGCTAGTGACATGACAAAAATTACTGTGCCTTATTCCGAATCTATTCTTGAATACTTAACGTCGTTCATACTTAACGTAAATTGTGTGTTTTAATTCAACAACTCGTGATTTTCTTATCGTGTTGGTTTACCAAATAAGGCATGCAAGTAAAATACACTTAAGTTATAAGCTAGCGGTAAGTGGTTGGTGTCGTGGCTTCGTTCCTAGTTAAATTCCCCAGTCTTCGCGACAAACATTCGAAATTCAAGCTGAAACTGTTGCGAAATGTACCGGCAAACTTTTGGAACTACCTTCAGTATTAATCGGGTAGTTTTAAATAAACGCTATCGGAAACTTTGATTAACATTTAGCTTGATATAGCTTGTTGGTGATATTTAAAATAACAATGGGTTCGTGAACGTATTTTCCGCCGGCTGTCGCTGAAAACCAGAGCTGGGGCTCTGTCTCGCATAGGTTCATTATGCTGAGCGGTGGCCGTTTTGCATGGATGTGACGCATATTTTCCCCCAACTTGTTCTTTTTGTATTTGTGTTCTTTCTTTGCGTCATGTTTACCGCAAAGAAACGTATTTTCTTTCATTCTTTTCTTTTATTTTCCTCTTCTTCCTGTTTACACTCAATGCTGAGTCCTCCATCGCCCATCATCCTTTCCGGAATGTAATTTATTAGTAGAAAAATACAAGCTATATTTACGTTCTCTCATACAAATAGAAAATTCACCATATCTCAAAAACTCTAAAATACTAACAATATCTTATTAAAGTTCTAAAAAAATCACCAAAATAATTTATAGACTCCCGAATTATTTTAACAAGGTATCTTGAAAGTGAAACAAAAAGTAGTATCTTAAACAATAGAGCAGCATGTTCGTATAGAATCTTGTAAAGCTTTTAATATGAGAGGACTTTCGCGTTGGCGGCAAGATCAGGGGCATATGAGGCGACTACTTGGTACCAACTTCACTGTCCACTGTACTGCAGGAAAAGTGCAGCAGACCAACTTTGATTTGGCCAAGTATACTTATAGATAGATAGATAATTCTATATTTTTCACCAAGAGTAAAGATAGTGTGTTTCTCTATAATTTGACCATCGCCTTACGGCCGAACACAATAACATATATATCACCAGTTTCGGCCTACTGGAGATATGAAAATATATCTATCGATGGTTTTAACGTCCCAATAATCTATGAGACATTATGGAATCTTACCGGCCCACACTATCTACTGATGGGTGTATCGCCCACAACAGATATCTATTTGTATGAAAATGCCAAAGTATGCGTCCCAATATACGATTTGTTTGACAGGACAGTACTACAGATGGCAGATTTGGCTATTCCCCGAATTGCAGGGATAAACGTAAAGTAATCAAGCTAAAATGAACTCTTTAGTACTTGCAATAATGATCATAGATGTGTTTTTTTATTTAAAGTAATAAAAAAATTAAATTCAAATATCTCGAAAACGGTGCGCCCTAGGCAAAAAATAACAGGAATTTAATGCCACCCCCCGTGCAAGCACAATGCCAACATGAATTTAAGTTTAAAAAAAAACCAACATTAATGCGCTAAGGTAGCCTTCGAAATTCAAATTTTATTACGTTTTTTGCAATTTGCAGGTCAGTAACAGGTTGTATTTTGATTCGCGGCCATAACAAATATGGCTCTACAGAATTATATCTTAATCCAGTAACTTATTTAGAAGTGAGAAACAAAGAAGTTTTAATATAACCCTAATTTAATTACACATGTTGTTTTTTAAAGTGATGTTGGTTGTAATGGAACGCACGGGAGGGCGAAGTAGAGAAACCTACTTATTGTTTTCGTTAGATAGATAGCCTTTATCAATGACTGTGAGACGCCATACGAGGAGAGATATAATTATACTGTCTATCATCAATAGCGATCTGTCTTTCACTGAAAACAAGGAATTGGGTTCGGCCGTTACAGGCCATACAACTGAAAAATAGGTGTTAAGGGAGTCTACTCCGAAGCGTTAATCCGAAGTATCGGCCGAATGTTCGGCCGTTTTATAACTTCCAAAGTTTCCTTTTTTGACTGTGAATTCTTACCCGACTGAAAGTCACATTTTTGACTTTCTCTTTGACTGTCGTTTTTTTTTTCTTTCGCCGTAGTCAGCCATAGTTAGCCGCAGTCAAGCAACAGCCGAACATTCGGCCGATACTTCGAATTTATGTTCGGAGCAGGGTTGTTGCTGATGCATATTTTTTTCACATCAGCGGATGCTGATGCTGATGCTATTTTTTTATCATTGACACCAGCGGATGCTGATGCTGATTTTAATTATTTTCTTAAAAATGCAGGGAAAAAGTAGTGAACATTATGAATTTATACCTAAAAGTTGCACAGTTTTCCTTGCACAGGTTTCCTCTATATCCGGGCAATGTGATGTTATTGCCGGGAAGTATGAGACAAAGTTAAGTGAATGGAAAATTTCCAAAGAGCAAGTCCATTGCTTGCGTCAAAACTCGCAAACGAAAACAACACGTGCTATAAGCCCCGCTCCCTTTGCAGTCATGTCACGACTCGAACTTCAGCATTAATAATCAGCATCGATCAATGCGGATGGTGATGCTAATGTTGATGTTGAAAATGATGCTGAAGTTCCGCGGATACTGATGCTGATGCTGATGTTCGCAACCACCCCGGTTCGGAGTAGACCCCCAGGTTTTCTTTTGTCCTCAGGTCATCGTTGCGATGCGTTTCTCAAAGTTTTGTGAGCACTTGATCGTCGAAGCTTGTCAGGTTTTATATACTCACATAATATGTAGTTAGAATTCAGTACCTACATAAATATAGTCATGTGGCAACTTGCCAGTCTACACTGGCCTACGGACTACGAGTTAGTAGGTGTCAATCGACACTATAATTACAATACTGCTCCATTTTCGATAAGTTCTCACTTACTCAATAATTCATACTGGAGTTTCTGAGAATGGTTAGCCAGCTTATGTTTTACAAATGTAGGTACTAAATGTAGTTGGTACTACTTACAGTTTAGACCCCTGCGTGCCTCGGAAAGCAAGTTAAGCCGGCAGTCATTTGTGGATCTTTAACCGTCCCATTATGCCAGGCCCATTTATGTCCGATTACTGGGAATATTTCTCCAGGTTTAAGAGTGTGTGTTTCGACAATTGGAAAGAATATTTTAATGAACTATCCAAAGAAAAAGGCATTTGGTATAAAATCATTCAAAACGAGCCACCTCGTGAGCCATGGTTTGATGATGAATAGCAGTTAAGTTAAGTTAGCGATAAGGCTTCGTTCTGGCCATTTTTCATCGGCAAAGTTTGCTTTATTAATGCGAAAGGCTACATCGCCTAATTGTGAGACTAGTAACAAAATTGAAGATGTGCAACATTTGCTGATGGAATGTGCTAAGAACAAGAATGAAAGGGAATCTTTGGCTAGGGAGTTTAAACTGAACATGTGGGATGTTGGACTTATCCAAAATATTTTGGCATACCCTAAATCAGAGAGAACTAAACGCATAATTTGTGGTTTAATGCAGAAGTCTGGGAAGTGATTCTCTTTTCTATTTTCATAGTATTTATGTTTTGTGATGGTGGTTAGTAGTGTAGTAAAATATAGTATCATTACAAGTGTATAGTTGTGTGTAAATAGAGTATAAGGTACAATGGGTTTGACGTATCCGTGTGGATAAACCCCTTATAAATAAAGAATTTAAAAAAATAAGCAGTCGTTACGGGTCTTCAGAAGCCCGACAACCAGTCTTACCAAGAGGTATCGTGTTACCCAGTAACTGGGTTGTGGAGGTCAGATAGGCAGTCGCTCCATGTGAAATACTGTTATTTAGCTGCATCCGGTTAGACTGGAAGCCGACCACCATAAAGTTGGGAAAAGATGATGATTTTATTTTGCTTCTGTGTAGTCTAATTTTCCCCAACATAGTTAGTAAAAGGCTCAGTTCACGTAAAGCCTATAAGCACAAAATTGAGCAACTTAAAATGTTGGACACCTTGAACACCCATTACTAAACAGTTTGTTATATGTTTGTTTATCCATAATTCGTGCTTTATACATAACTTTCAATAATAACTTTCGTGATGTAATTAATGCAACCGTCATCAAATCAGCCAGTCGACTACAGAAATAACAAGTAACCTAGGGGTCTAGTCCGAACATAAATCCGAAGTATTGGCCGAATGTTCAGCCATTGTTTGACTAATGTTGGCGATTGCAGCACTCTCTTTACAAAGTTAAGAATGACATCACCGAAGCGGCATGGTGTCTCATGGCGAGACGAGGTGCGTGCGCTGCTGTTTCCGAGCCAGACGGAAACATGGATAAGATAGAGTCAAAATTCAGCATGGGAACTAAACAAGAGCAGCGACCATTTTTGTATTAAAACGATATGTAGGGACTTTTTTGAGACCTTTGTAAGAAGCAGTCGCTTTTTTTTTTTTTTTTGTTTAAAAAACGTTGCCTCACACTAGGAATTTCTCCTGTATCGTGGGTGCGTTTACAATTGGTTTACGAACCCGCGACACGCAGCGCAGCAGTCAATCGCCAACTGCGCCAACCGTGCCGTCAAATTATATCTTTTGTTCTTATTGTATTGTTTAAAAGTATTCATATTTATTTCATATTGTTATAATATTTGTATAAAGTTGTTTCACTTAATAATCAGTGATCTAAGCACATATTAAGCTCACACTAACGACTGTCAAAGAGATAAGCCAATGTCAAACATGTGACTATAAGTCGGGTAAGGATTCAAAGTCAAAAAAGGAAACTATTAAACTTATAAAACGGCCGAACATTTGGCCGATACTTCGGATTAACGCTTCGGAGTAGACCCCGTACACTTCTGTCGTATTTCGCTGACATTTGCGCTTTGCGCATACGTAGCCCATAATTATACAGAGATACACTGAGTCTGTGAACAGCTGTGCCGCAAAAAATTCGAGTGTCGCAATTTGGTGTGAACGCATAAAATGACGTCACGTGAGGTCTTTTATAAAAGCCGCTTCCATGCAGATTTGTCTTTTTTTCGCGACACGAGTGTCAGTAATTAGTGCGTGCTGATTGATGATTTTTGTATGAAAGGGCTGTGTCTCTTTATAGCCGTTTTTGAGGTTACAGTGAGAGGTAATTGACATGAAAACTCGGGTGCCATTTAGCAACGTAGCCAGCCAGTGCAGCGTATGTTTTGAAGCATGATTTCTCAGAGGGGACTTAGCTTTCGCCTACCACGTTATTTAGAAAAGTAAACGAGACTTAAAGAAAATTCTGCGTGCTTTAAACTGCTAACTGCGTGCTTTTTACAAGAAAAGCTGTAAAGACAAATTAAAAATTTGTGTCGACCTGTCAATCGTCATTATATTTTACATTAATTAATAAAAGCATGACATAAGTTAATTGGACTGCAGTTACTAGTTACGTTAATGTACCTACCGTTCAAAAATAAAACATTCTATTACGCTGATCAGAAAAGCGTTACATTACATAGAGTATTTCAAATAGAATTTTCTTTTTAAAGTTAATCGAATTTATAATTTAATTTTGGTCTTGTTTTTAGGCTTTTATTAAGGGGGATGCGCTAAGGTAGCCCGCGAATACGATAAGCCCAAGTTTCCCCACAATATTTTCCTTCACCGATGACCTTATAATGTTCAAGATAAACTCAGAATTTTGTGTTTAATTGAATAAGAAAATGTTGCCTCTATTTTCAAATTGTTTTACTTTCGTTGCAATAACAAGCTTTCGAATAAAGCTGTATACAATTTAGATGTCTAAGCAACTTTTCTGAGTTGAATAGTGAATGATTAATGTTGTATTTATGTCACCGTATGATTTAGAACATCGTTAGTTTATAATCTGTCTAGCGAGATTATAAACTATCGAAAAATTGTGAACTTCAACTAACTATTTACAATTTAACGCATTATTTTTCGATAGTTTGTAATGTATCCATGCCAAACCGACAAATTGTGAACTAGTATCAAACTTACATATTGTGACGAACGCACCTTGCAATAATACTAAATAGCCAAGTAACGGCGACCAACTTGGAAGAAGCGCTCGCCGCCCGCTTCCGTGGCACCGCTCGCTTGGCTCGCTCGGCTCGCGCGGACTGTCACAGTTTTACTGCGACCATTTCGGCTACCGCCAACACCTACCAATCAGAGACGGTTCTCAGTTTTACAGCTAATAAAATCGGACAGATTATGAACCCGAATTATCGGCCGTTTCTTAACTACGGCTGACTATGGCTGACTACGGCGAAAGAAATAACAAAAAACGACGGTCAAAGAGATAAATCAAAGTCAAAAACGTGACTTGAAGTCGGGTAAGGATTCAAAGTCAAATAAGGAAACTTTGGAAGTCAAGAAACGGCCGAACATTCGGCCGATCCTTCGGATTATCGCTTCGGAGTAGGACCCCAGGTTCGTTCACAATTTGACGATTTGACATTGATAGAATACAAACTACCGAAAATGAATGCGTTCATGCGTTGTATTGTAATAGCTCACAATTTTTCTTCAATAGTTTATAATCTCGCTAGATAGATTATAAACTATCGGTGCTCTTATGGTGACAAAGTGTGCTGTTGTCACATAGTACTAGAGACTCGTGGATGGATAAGTTGAATTGGATTGAAAACAGGCTTAACTTAAACTCTCTTTGCTCTAGTATATTTGAACGTCGAAAGCGAACTTGAGAAATAGCAACGAGATGATATTGGCTAAAGCTTTATAGGTAAGATGTTCAAGAGATTAGTAATACAGTTTTCACAATTTAATATCTTGAACATCTTACCTAATTGGTTTTGAAGGGGACTTTACCCAGCAGTAGGATGTTAATACCCGATTTCACTTACAAAAGGCATCACCTAAATGAAAATAAAATCGGGCTGTTCGATTTTCAACGCTCGGCTTAGCGTGGAAATTTGAAAATGCAACAGCCCGCTTTTATTTAGGCATTTATTTCGGTGTAACTATTATTATATTAAAAAATATTAGGATATTTTTAAACATTTAGGTAGATACATTGTAATACTGAGGTAGATATGTTTTGTATAATATTGTAATTAAAATATTACTTACATTTAGGTAAATACGTTGTAAAACTTTTTTTTTTTTTTTTTTGGGTGGGAAATTATCAAATAACTTCTCCCGCTCTGGGCTGAGCGGGAGGGCGTGTCAGACTTTTACTGACTAAAACCCACCCGTGTTCCTTCCGTTGCCTGTGTGCCGGGGCCACGATATCCCTTTCGGACAAACTCGCAACCCTGGCAGGCATTGGCCCTAACGGACCCCGTCAGTTGGTGCTGACATCTCTTTGAGGCGCGCGTGAAACACAACGCGCCGTCGACCCGGGCCTGGTCCTTATCGGACGGCGAGCTTCCCATCGCTCACCGTCCGCAGGCCCGCGCCTACGGTGGCCGGAAATCAGCTTGTGACTCCCGACGCCCGGGGCGTCTCCTGCGGCGGCTAAGGGCGTGAGGGCGTGAACCCTGCCTCACCCTCACGCGTTCCGCCTCCTCCTTTGCGAGCATTACTGTTTCGCAGAAGGAGGTGACGGCCTCCCATGCACTCTCGCTCTGAACCATGGCCTGAACCAGGGCCGGACGCGAGAGATCGCCGCCGCCGATCGCCTCCGTGAGGACACGGCGGTGCTCCGCCCAAGCCGGGCAGACCTCCACCGTATGCTCCACCGTGTCCTCTGGGCGATCCACACAGTGGTGACACCCGGGCGTTTCCTCCCGCTTTATCCTGAACAGGAACCTCCCGAAACAACCGTGTCCGGTGAGGACCTGTGTCAGGCGTAAGGTGAGGACGCCGTGGCGCCTCTCTAGCCACTCCTCAAAGAGGGGGGACTTATCGCCACAATTGTGGCGTGCCCAGCGCTGGGTTGCGACAATCGCACTCTCCATGCCGCCATGAGATCCCGCCGGAGCTCCGTCCGCTGTGCATACGTTGTAACACTGAGGTAGATATGTTTTGTATAATATTGTAATTAAAATATTACTTATCGTATTTAGGTGTCGCCAGTGTTAGTGAAAACGGGCATAAAAGCCAAAATAGAAATATAATAGTGTTCTTAGCTGTAAATATAATTGAAAGGTTTTTTTAACCAAAATAGTCTGGTAACATGACAAATAAATTCTTTACGTACAACACGGCAGCTGCAAAGGAAAAAAAAATTGGTTGTCATCCGGATTGCCGACATAACTGAAAACTTTGGAATAACATAATTATAATAATTATGCACAGTACATGTACTGTACAGTAAGATTCACGAAAGATGACCACGGCGCAGAAGGCATATTCAGGTCCCTTTGGAGGTGCGAGGTGAGGCGCGGGCGGAATGCGTCAAGACCGGAGCGACGCCATTGGTGCGCAACCAACCTTAAAATATTATGTTGTCTTAAGTCTTTTCTTCATGAGTGTAGCGAGCGCAGACGGCCGCCATTATCAAATAACTTCTCCCGCTCTGGGCTGAGCGGGAGGGCGTGTCAGACTTTTACTGACTAAAACCCACCCGTGTTCCTTCCGTTGCCTGTGTGCCGGGGCCACGATATCCCTTTCGGACAAACTCGCAACCCTGGCAGGCATTGGCCCTAACGGACCCCGTCAGTTGGTGCTGACATCTCTTTGAGGCGCGCGTGAAACACAACGCGCCGTCGACCCGGGCCTGGTCCTTATCGGACGGCGAGCTTCCCATCGCTCACCGTCCGCAGGCCCGCGCCTACGGTGGCCGGAAATCAGCTTGTGACTCCCGACGCCCGGGGCGTCTCCTGCGGCGGCTAAGGGCGTGAGGGCGTGAACCCTGCCTCACCCTCACGCGTTCCGCCTCCTCCTTTGCGAGCATTACTGTTTCGCAGAAGGAGGTGACGGCCTCCCATGCACTCTCGCTCTGAACCATGGCCTGAACCAGGGCCGGACGCGAGAGATCGCCGCCGCCGATCGCCTCCGTGAGGACACGGCGGTGCTCCGCCCAAGCCGGGCAGACCTCCACCGTATGCTCCACCGTGTCCTCTGGGCGATCCACACAGTGGTGACACCCGGGCGTTTCCTCCCGCTTTATCCTGAACAGGAACCTCCCGAAACAACCGTGTCCGGTGAGGACCTGTGTCAGGCGTAAGGTGAGGACGCCGTGGCGCCTCTCTAGCCACTCCTCAAAGAGGGGACTTATCGCCACAATTGTGGCGTGCCCAGCGCTGGGTTGCGGCAATCGCACTCTCCATGCCGCCATGAGATCCCGCCGGAGCTCCGTCCGCTGTGCATACGTTGTAACACTGAGGTAGATATGTTTTGTATAATATTGTAATTAAAATATTACTTATCGTATTTAGGTGTCGCCAGTGTTAGTGAAAACGGGCATAAAAGCCAAAATAGAAATATAATAGTGTTCTTAGCTGTAAATATAATTGAAAGGTTTTTTTAACCAAAATAGTCTGGTAACATGACAAATAAATTCTTTACGAGTACGTAAAGAATTTATTTGTCATGTTACCAGACACGGCAGCTGCAAAGGAAAAAAAAATTGGTTGTCATCCGGATTGCCGACATAACTGAAAACTTTGGAATAACATAATTATAATAATTATGCACAGTACAAGTACTGTACAGTAAGATTCACGAAAGATGACCACGGCGCAGAAGGCATATTTAGGTCCCTTTGGAGGTGCGAGGTGAGGCGCGGGCGGAATGCGTCAAGACCGGAGCGACGCCATTGGTGCGCAACCAACCTTAAAATATTATGTTGTCTTAAGTCTTTTCTTCATGAGTGTAGCGAGCGCAGACAGCCGCCATTTGTGGTCATCTTTCGTGAATCGTACTGTACACAGGCAGCTGCGCGTCGCCAGTCTGGCGCAACACGTCACATTAGCATATCGCGGTTAGCATGTCGGTGACGCGAATCTACCTATAAATTTTTTCCCTACCAAAATTCCTTCAACGCGCCTAAAGAAATTTACTTTATAAAATACCTTGGTTAGATTGATTTGTCTTGTAAAATATTCTGCTTCAAAATATACTTACAAGTTAGCCGCTGTTTTGACAAAACCCTTAAGGGGCCGTAGCGTACGTAGTTCATAGTTCATACAAATGTAATACCAAAATAATTTGTAAATCAACACATTCTTAAGGTAGTGTGTATTTATTTCGATTGGATTATAGAATATCTATGTTCCCAAATATATATTTTGAAAGGACAATGATATAAAGACGAGATAATTATGAGGAATTTAAAATTTCTGTATAAAACTTATTTTTCTCATAACTCTTGTTTAAATCAGTGTCATTCAAAATATATATTTGGGAACCTAGATATTGTGTATTCCAATCGGAATAAAGACACACGTTTGATTTACAAATTATTTTGGTATTACGTTTGTATGAACTACGCATCCATCCTTTTAAGACCTTTAAGATAACCATTTATTTTCCAGTCTGGTAATATTAGTGTTCACTGCTTGTACAAATTGAGATTTACAACCTAATGTGTGGACTTCGAGGTACATTGATTGATGACTCCCTATTCTATTGGACGTATTGTAAAGGATTGCAGCAATGGACGGCTCAATGTGGTTGACGTGTGTCATTAGGTGCAAGATACCGTACTACAGTCATTGCTATGTTACGAAATATATTTACGATTAGCGAGTTCTATTTGCGTAACAGTCGAAGTTTCTAAATTGAAGAAATCAACGAGTATTTAACTCTCTAATTTGTAATTGTTTTACTGTTTAGGGTTCCGTAGTAAACAAGGAACCTTTATAGTTTCGCCTGTCTGTCTGTCTGTCTGTCCGTCTGTCCGTCTGTCCCCGGCTTAGCTCAGAGACGCTTAGTCCTAGAAAGCTGTAATTTGGCATGGGTATACATGTTAATCATGCCGAAAAAGTCGTAAAATAAAACCATGAAAAACATATTTTTTAGGGTACCTCCCTTACACGTGAAATGGGGATGATATTTTTTTTTCTTGTCTATTCCATGGTGTGGGGTATCGTTGGATAGGCCGTTCAAAAATATTGTGGGTTTGTCAGAACCATTTTTCAATTAAGGGATCCGTTTGCGTAATATTCAGCTTTAAAGCGCTATTTTTTGTAAGAGTCAAGTGTCCCCCCCCCTGCCAGCTAAATGGTTGTTGATCGTAACGTATATCGATGTATGGGAGAGCATGTTTTTCAACTACAATGTTAAGTTTTTTTTTGGTATAAATTGATCCCAACTACGGAACCCTTCATTGTGCGTTGTCCGACATGCACTTGGCCGTTTTTTTAAGTTTGATTGTATTGTTTTCACGGTTACAAAAGTGATAGCCTTGACAATAATTGACATTTCGAAAATATTTTCAGAGAACATTATTTTCAAACTTTAGACCCGATGCAAAGCGCGTCTGGAAGGCCCTAATTTACAGTGTTATTTTTAAAACGTCAATAACCTCTTAAGGGGTCATTGTACTCATCATTATGAACAACTTTTACTATGGGATCAAACCTGAAATCGCGATAAAAATATCAGGTGTTCCCTACATTTTAACGAATTATTCGAACATAAATGTAGGGAACATGGCGGGTGCTTATGGTGTACATAATAAAGAGTATTCTATTCTATTCTGTAACCTTTAAATGAATAAAGTATGCAGTTTTTAGCACAGATGGGTACCTACAGCAACAGCGTAAAACAATAAAATAACACCTCTAATTACCTTTGTAACAATGCATCACCACTAAGATAAACTCATACAGCCTCAAACACAACACGGAAACAAGATTACCGCGAAGCGCATAATCTTGTCCAGTTGCCCAACTGTTGCAGCTGATAAGCGCTACGATAGGACGTTGGCCTGCGCGCGAGTGGCGATGCCGCGTACCTGCGCGTGCGACGCTATCGGAGTACGCGCCTTATCTCTCGTTAGGAAACGTTCATGAACAAGGACGTTTATTGTGTTATGTAGTATTAAAACACGTGATTTTGGTGTTGTGTTGTAATTATGGTTTGTATTGCATTGATTGTTAAACATTCATAAACTCTTCCCATGGCTGAACTAACACAGGACGTCACGAACAAAAATGTTTATCTATATTAATTACCTTCTTATTTATTTTTTATCGGCTAGAGTACCTACTAAATTAATTTGTAATCAAAATGTGTTTATGAAACATGATTGTATTTCAATAATTTGACAGACTTTTTATATGTAGGTAGTACATGCATTAGGTGCACTAGCAATTCTATTTTATTTTATTGAAAGGGACAATATCACCCGTCTCTCCACTATTCCAATGCTTGCTCAAGGATGCATATCCGGCAGGCTCTAATAATCCTTCCATATCCCAACGGCACGTCTTCCCTACTATTATCGCGACCCCCGGTCTACTCTTTGATATACAATGGTCTCTATAGTCTCATAAAACATGAGGTTTCAGGGGCTAGTGTGAATCCTTGGGTTCATTCGAGCAATCGAGTCTGGTACAACCACGCTGGGGTCGGTGAATTTCATTCATTCATCCATTCAAGAATTAAAAGTCAGCTATAAGTACTCCTGCCGGGGTTGCGAGTTTGTCCGAAAGGGATATCGTGGCCCCGGCACACAGGCAACGGAAGGAACACGGGTGGGTTTTAGTCAGTAAAACTTCTCCCGCTCAGCCCAGAGCGGGAGAAGTTATTTGATAATTTCCCACTCAAAAAAAAAAAAAAAAAGCTATAAGTACTGCTTGTATTCGTAATTCATCAACCAAAAGCTTTTAATTAAGCCAACAAATTCCCAAAGCTGATTTCAGTAGAAAGTAAGAATCCTTGTTTTTCTCATGCTTAGTTCGTAAGCAGGAAACGTCCTCTCGTCGTGCACCTTGCGTCGTTATCATTAAGTACAATTTGCATATTTTTTTTACAAAGGCCATCGTGATACCATTTAAATCCCTTAGGCAAATTAATTTCACATTGACAGTGGATCCGAATCCGGGTTAAGCTACTGCAAATTCGTCAGGTAGACAGAGATGCTTACAGATTCTGAGCCCGTCTCCCAATTCGTCTAATTGACGAAGTCTCCTTCGACTGCTATTCAGACAAAACCTAGCTCGCATTGTCTTTCAATATTGATTTGGTTTTATTGAACGAGGATTTCAGTAATGTCGAAACAGGCTTTTCTTTTTAACTGACTTCCAAAAAGGAGGAGGTTATAATTATCTTCATCTGTATGGTTTTTTATTTTTTTATTTATGTTCACCGATTTCTCCGTCAATAGTGGACCGATTTAAAAAAAAATCTTTATTTGTTTTAAAGGGTACGCTCTCGAGTTGATCCCATTGTCACCAAGTCAAAATCTGGTGAGGGGATCCCATGGAAATCAAGGGAAAAAAATTTTGCTCCTCAAATTCTAAGGTGCTGCTGACTTCACCTAACTTTTCACGATGACATGTTTACAGACTATTCTGTAAACATGTCGTCGTCTATCTTGTTTATTTTAGTTGCTATGGTAACCGATGAAAAGTCAAGAATATTTGATACTCGACGACGTAAATTGGACCGTCTAGTATTCCCGCCTCGGGAGTATTGGAATTACAAACTGTTGAGACTAGATATTTGTTTGTAATTAGTATCTAACCTCGTTTGCAATAACATCTCAATCTCGCCGTTTGTAATAAAATCATGTTTTTTTACCCTTTTATTGGCTTGAAGAGTTGCAATGGAGTGTCAATTTAATACCTACTGATTATCTGAGGACCTTATCAACAATTTTGGTATGTTGTCTGTATTACTAAGCTTAAGCGAGAGACGGGGTGATCAATTATTTGGAATCGAAAGTAGAGCCACAGCATACTTTCATGCTTAAGATGGGGTCTTCTTGAAGAGAGTTACACCTTAAACAGTAGCTGACAAAACCAATCTTAATACCCATATAACCATTATAAATCACGGTAACAGTAAGTATTTACCAACAATGGTGTCACCTGTAGATTCCGTTGAACTAAGCCGTACGTGGGTGAGAGAGAGGTCACGTGACCGCGGTGCATAATGTCTTGAACAAAGTGCTGTCATTTGTATGCATCGGCTAACTGTCGGGTGGCCCAGGTGTGTGGTCGACTGGTCTGGCTTCTGGGTCTGGCCTAGGAAGTTTTCAAATAGGCTTTTAAATACAGTTAAACAACGAAAGGCATCTAACTGATTGATTCCTTTTTCGGCACATTCCTTTTTGGACATATTCCGTTTTCGGCATATTCTGGTTTCGGCACATTCCGTTTTTGGCATAAATCATTATATTTAAGAAAGCATCATTATTCTGAAATTTTAAAATGTCTAGGGCTATTTTGTAATATACTTACCCACAACAGATACCTAATACAAAGACGACAGTGAAATAGTAAGGTAATTTTTGTAATGAGGATCTTATCAATTGAAGGCAATATTAGGCTTTGCCAACTTTTATATATATAAAAGACGGGTCCATAAGCATAAGCATATATATGAATTTAGATACCTAGTTGGTTATCATCATTAGTTAGTTGCCCAATTATTTTAAGTAAAGTAGTCTTTAATTTTATTGATTAAAATTTAATAATAAATATTATTTTATTTTGTTACGCAAGCAAAGTCACAAGTATTTCATAGTATAATTTATTTACTAAAATGTGCCGAAACAAGAATATGCCGAAAACGGAATATGTCCAAAAAGGAATGTGCCGAAAAAGGAATCAAGGCTTCTACATACCAGTGCGACTTGTCGCGCGACGCGACACGGCACAAAGGCCCGGCGTGTCGCGGGACGGGCGGTGCCTTTGTGTCGTGTCGCGTCGCGCGACAAGTCGCCCCGGTATGTAGAAGCCTTTAATCGTCTAACTGAGTTTTTTTTGTCATAAAAGTTTATTGCAGGTTAATGGGAAGGCCTTTCGTTAATTAACATACTGTATTCACTTTGGTAACGAAGAAATGGGCACATTGTAGCTTATACCTACAAGACAACATACCCATAGGGGGCTTGGGTAACTTAAATTAAAAAATGTGGGTCTACAAACCCTACATAACAGTAGTCGTATATATTATGTATCTATTCAATTAGTAGCCACACTGATAATCAAACATGTTGTATGTTAAAAGAGGTGATTTAGCCTATTTAACATTACTCGGATTATGTCATTGTTAGTTTACATTTAGAATAAGATCTTTTTGTTAACTTATAATAACCTTTATGTTAATATAGACCTTTAAAAATCAATTCAAACAATCAATATACCCATAAGCAAGTCCTCTTTACATTGGTGAGTGAAAAGATAAACGAGTCTAATGACATTAAGTCAGGGGACTATTTGCATTTTGCCATTGTAAGTATCCTTAGTCACTGCAAGTGCAAGGTTCTTTAATATTCACTTGATGCTATAGAAAAAGACATAGGTTTCTGTTCAAAGTGCGAGTAGATAAGAAAGTATTCTTCCTAAACAAATAGGACTCAAGTCTTACAATGTTAGCTGAAAAAACAATAATTTTCCTAAGCTTTGACATGATACAAATTGGGCTTCTGAACTCAGTAAGAGCACCTTCATTATTTTAACGAACGAATTCCATTATCTCGGTTAGGTTTTCAACAAAAAGGGCTAGATTTCCAAAGTGGCAACATTATTTTATTTTTTATGCGCACTGTAGTTTTACAGATTTTAATAAAAGATCTAATTTGAAATTACATTTCTATCTATGTTAATTTGAAATTACATTTCTATCTATGTTAATTTGAAATTACATTTCTATCTATGTTAATTTCAAATTACTTTTATACCTATGTTAATTTAAAATTACATTTATGTGAATAAAACAAAAAAGTGTGTGTGTCATCAATTCACTCTGCGTGGTTTAAAGGTTCGTTCAGACAGGCGTGCAGTGACGGCGCGACGCGACGCGACACCATGCACTGGTAGAACAATTTCCGTGAAATTTTAATAGAAATTGTTCCTCCAGAGTCGCATCGCGCTTGTCTGCGGGAGCCTTAATTTTATTTTGTTACAAAAATAAGATCCACCATAAACTAAAAATGTATTGAATTAACACAATTTTGACATAAGCCGGTACTTAGCTATCTTATTTACTTACGAAGTGTTTCCTGTTTTAGTTCAATTACGGATACTTTGTTCTTTGCAACTTATAATAAGAAGAATCCGATCATCAGTTGATAGAACAGTTGATAGTGTTTTGTACCGACTGTAGATGAGAAGGTTCTCGATATTTGGAAGGTATCTGAGCTTCACTGAATCATAAGTAAGTGCATCAAAGTACCTCTCACAGAGAGGAGACCTGTGTCCCAGCAGTGGGAACATTATAGGCTGATTATGTACATCAAAGTTACATAATATGCCTTAGACCACACAGTTTTCTTGCAATTTTCTTACACTTAACAGAACTGTAATACTCGTATAACCCACCCTAGTCGTAAGTTACAAAAGGCGACTTACTGAAGTTCATCCCAAATGAACTAAGTACATAGCCACCTCCGCTTGCATGAACCTATCCTAACTTTGTAGATAAAGAGTTGGGAAAATTTTGATTAACATTGTTGCATGGAGTTGCCAGTGAAAAAATACAAAAATAACGAAGTTTGCTTTCAACTTCGTCAAGGTAGCAGGAGTTTCGGAACATATCACTTTTTGTTTTCAGATGTTTTTATTGTAATTTTTGGAACATGATTAATGAGAATTTATAGTTGTGCCTAGTGGTATATACTTGCTCAGAATAATATAAAATATATATTATGTATTAATTGTGAAAATTTCTCGCAATATAATTTATTAGTTATGACTACGTGACAATAAATACGGTTATAATATATTATTCAAAGTAGGAAAGTATAATTCGCTTTGTTAGTATTGCATGTAAAAATACTACGTTCATACAACGTACTTCAGTGGCATGAGATACAAAAAACCGGCCAAGTGCGTGTCGGACCACGCACATTGATAAGGGTTCCGTAGTTAGGATAAATTTATCCCAAGAACAAACTTTACATTGTAGTTGAAAAACATGTTCTCCCATATAATCCAACTGCAAATGTAAGTTTGTACGAACAATATTGAGAGATTTACCATGATATTTTAAGACCATAGACTGCTTTTTAGGGTTTTCTGTAATCTATAAGTATAGTACTATTTTATGTATTTTTATTTTTCAAAAATGTAGGCTCAATAGTTTCGGAGATAAGGGAAATAGTCAATTTTCATCTATTTTCTTAAATATTTTTAAAACTATTTATTTTAAAATTATTAATAAAATACACTTGAGACTCTCACAGTGACAGAACCCCTTTCATTTGATAAGTCACTCGGTACAGTGTGCAAAACTTGTTTTAATTTTCTTATTTGTCTCATAAGTGAGTCCTTATTTAAAATTCATTCATTTACGTTACACGTGTCCGTGATATATATAAAAATTAATTTCTGTGAAATTAATATTTATATATATCACGGACACGTGTAACGTAAATGAATGAAAAATTAATTTCTGTGAAATTAATATTTATAACAAATTTCAACTTAATTGGTCCATTAGATTCAAAGCCAATTGGCTGTGACAGACGGATAGACAGACAGACACACGAGTGATCCTATAAGTGTTCCGTTTTTTCATTCGGACGTACGGAACCCTAAAAACGTAACATGAAAGGGAAAATTCTACAAATTGAAAATGAAAAACGTTTTATGAAGCACCAAGAACATTAAACGTGTGATCATTTAAGCTAGTTATTTCCGAGAAAGTTTTCATCCGCAATTTTAACTCCTAAAGTTTCAGTCAAAAGTTTGCCGAGTGGCTTTTGCAGGGAAATGTAAAGCAATTTTACTATAAGGTATTTCGCTCGCTAGCCGTTGGAAAATTAACTCGTAGACGGTACCAATAAGGTTGACACTTGCGTGGGATGGTGCAATACGGCACTGGTGCAACGCCCTTGACCGGTGTGGAGAGCCCGGGGCGCGTTTACTAAAGCCTTCAAATTAAATATTAAACTTTATTACGCGACACTACTAGAATATGAATGTGCTGAATTACTGTGTAATGAGAAAGGTGCATACTTAGGTTTCATTTGGAATTAATTTTAGTGATTATAATATGTTTAAAGTGACAGCTATTTAGCATTTATCTCTCCAATGTTGCCATCTTACATTTAATTTTACAAAAGGTTATTCAACCATAGACATTACAAAATGAAAAACGTTTTTCAAAATTGGAATTTATAGCCAATCCATTGTATTCAAATCGTTCCAAAGGTGTTTATGATAGTTTATGCTAAACTTATTTCCGTCCTGAGAGTACTTGGAACGTTTTACGAGACTAGCTTTAATTAAACCGTTCAAGCTTGAATCTGGCCACTTTCGGTGACAAATTGGGTTATAAACCCTGTAGGTGCGTACGTGCGGATTTTACAGGTAATTTTTCCCCGAAAAACGCTACGTTATAAAGCCGAAATGTGTATCGGAACGGCTGGTATTTCAGAGGTGTTGCCTGAATAAAAAATATTTGCACTTTTATAGAAAGTTGATAAAAACATGGATCATTAACTCGCTCAATGGGTCGCAGTTTCACGAGGAGTCATTCTGCAATTATTTGACGTTACGATAGCCATTTTGCTATAAAAAATACTGGTATGTGCAGTTGATTTTATGCTGTGTTGTATTTTCTACGAGGTAAATAGTCGAGACGGTATCTTAGCGACTAATTACAGCTAATGAAATGTCTGTCCAGAGTGAAGTCGGAGGAGAAACTCTTGTTTTATTGTAAACAAAAACAAAATTAAACGTCCAAGCTGACAGAAATGAAAGCGCCAAGTTTATCTCTCCTATAATGTTGTTGGATAAATTCTTGCAGCTGTTTGCTAAGGACTTTTATGAGAGAATAAAATTAAGTTTAATAAAATGAAGTGAACTAATACAGGGATTATATTATTTACTGTTAAGTAGGCAGTTTAAAAACAATATTTTATTTATTTTCACACATTCACAATACCTTAAAGTTAGTACCTATTGGCATAATTTGAAGAAAGAATGAATGACATTTATTTGGCAGCAGTTCATAAAAAACGAAATATAAAAGTATCCATTACAGCCTCATGTATGCAAAACTTAACATTCATTGCTCCATTCTAATAGGGTTTCATTTAGGTACTTAACTACGTAATGCGTTAACGGACCGTCTTATATTTTCAATAATATTACAACATCCAATTTCACCACGTTTTCTCAAACAGCTGTTTCCAATCACGGCCATTTTCTTCCCAGTCCTATAAAAAAATGTCGAGCGAGACAAAAGCCAGTGGAGCGTAGTGTTGCAATAAAATTTAGATCGGCCGCTGTCCGGGTGCCGTCCGGTCACCGGCTCCCGGTTACGGCCCGTATTGAATGGCTCCGAACCGATCGATAGATACCCCACATTGTTAAGAGTTCTCATGGGAGCGAGAAGCTAATGGGATAGTTATAAAATAGTTTTAAAATTACATAATGGACCAGCATTTTTGGAGATGAGTGTGGGATAAACATCTGAAGGTTGTCTAGGCACATTAGGTACATTTTATCGATGCAGACCACACTTTTAACGAAACAGTTAAAATAGTCTCTGCAAAATTATTGTTAGTTTAAAATGTTTAATACAACAAAGAATAATCCCCAGAAATGGATATTCATCATGCTTGGATAATAAGGTAGATTGCACAAGAATCACCCATTTTACTGTTAGGTATCTATTTACATCTTATTATATGTACTTATACTCCATTTGAAATAGGATTAGACATTTAAATAAACCGTTTTACAGTCCGTTCAACCGATTTTGACTTCTATTGCGTTGGTGTCATGACACATGGCAGCTGTAATAAACAGTTAGTATTGTAACTACGTTTTTGCTTTGAATACCATCCTTCTGCCTACGGAATACAAGTCAAAATCGGTTGAACGGACTGCAAAAAAGTTTATTTTAATTTCTAATCTTATTTCAAATTTTAATGTACTATACAATCTATGCATACAATTTTTACTTTACTTTACTTTGGTATTATTTAACGATTCTTTACTAAAATTGTGTGGAAAAAGAAAAGGACAGTGGTTTAGCCATTAGGGTACCTACCGTACTCCAGAGAGTACGTTGTCACTAATTCAGGAACAGCTGCAAGCTAGACTAGTACTAGTATCTCTTTTACTCCACAAATTGTTTACTGTCTGACCTCGTAACTTCAGTCGCTTGTAAACTATTCAGTCTTCCTGAATGAATGAAGGAAAGAACGTATCCTTCCTTTCCTTCAAGATACCAATGAGGATTTTCTAAAGTGACGTTCACTAGGTGACAGCACTGCCATGAGATATCAGGTCCGGGCACCTGTCAAAAGTGTCAAAGCACCTATTTTTTTTGTGGGCTGAATGTCTGACAATGGTGCCAATGTCGACAATTCTGCCAATGTCAGATGTGTTGAGAGAAAACATGCGGAGAAAAGAAAAAAAACGAAATCCAATTGATTATAACTACTTAATAAAAAAAAATTGAGTCGTCACGGGACGCCTGGCAGATGTGAAACATCGAAATTATTTACACACCACTAATTGACTGTATAGGCGTCGCCACGCGGCATGCGTCGCCCCGCCAGCAATTGGTGTTACGTGCGGCTATCTATGTACCTAGATGTTTCACATCAATAATATTCATTGTCGAAATGGTATATACCTCTTGTCATAGTGGCGCCGACTGGTGGGCAAAATCATCATTTTATGGTTTCTACCAAAAATCATCATTTTAAATTAAGCCAATTTGCCGTTAAATAGTAGCAAATTATGGAGTTGCTTTTGAAATAATAAGTATACCTAACCCTATTTTGAGTTTTTATTACGTTACTACGCATACAGTGGACGGACACCCAATACAAGACACATTGACACGAGCCTTATATTAAAAAAACCGGTCAAAAGCGAGTCGGACTCGCGCACCGAGGGTTCCGTACGTATATATGATGTTGATGATTTTTGAAAAACTGTGCTATTTAGAGACATCGTTTTATTTTTCCTGTAATCTTTACATAAACTTCTATCACATAGAATAATTTCAGATTTTTATCTATGCAAACTTCGGAGATAAGGGGGGGGGGATGGTATTTTTTTTTACATTTTTCATCAAAAGTCGGAAACTATGCTGCCTAAAAAATAAAAAATATTTTTTTTGAGAATTTGCAAATAGCGCTCTTTCATATGATACCCCACATGCCCTAGTAGCCCCACTTCAAATTTTTAAGACCCCCTTTCAGTCCCTTTTGCAAAAAAGATATATTTTTTAAATTACTTTCTTGTTTGCAAAATAGTTGGGCAACCGTCATCTAATACTATTCTAAATTTCAAGTTGATAGCATTAGGAGTTCTTGAGATATCCAGGTGTGACAGACAGACAGACAGACTTAGTCTCACCATAAGGGTTCCTTTTTACCATTTTGCTACGGAACCCTAAAAAACAGTTACACGTTTCCGATTCGTCGGGTCACGTATTATTGATAGCGAGCGGCCGGGATCGGTCGATAAGGAGGATGCGACATCTCTCAGGCGGCCGGGCCCGCAGAATGGGCATGGAAAGCGATCCGCTAACTATCCTACACTATTGTGTCTGGGAACCGATCACATCAGCTGATCTAGGTCGAATCTTTGTCGGGATAAATAGGGTTAAAACTGTTGGTTAATAGAGGGTTGTATGTATTGGTCAAACACCAACACTAATTAGGTACTTACTTTCTTTTAGATACAATATAAAACTCTAGAGAAACAATGAAACTATGAAATAAACTACAGTGCATACCTACTCTCAGGAGGTAAAAAAGTATATGAAAATATTATGCTTCAATTTATTTTTAATTATATAATGATTATTTTCAACAAACTTTAATTTACTTACAATCAAGCTTATTTAAATCACTGTTTGCATACCAAAAAATCACATTTTCCTAACACATAGGATACCTTATCCGTATCCCTCCGTATTTCCATACTTCCCACCACACCTATTTTTAACTCGAGCGCCAAATCCCATTATTGTCTAGAGTACGGGTTTGCAGACGGCTGCATTCAAGATGGCTGCCGATCAATGGTTACCATGGCAACGCGTCGCGCCCGCTCAGCTGGCTGCTGAAACACGCTGAAACCAAAATACGACAGAGATACACATATACTATACGCGTTATGTATGACAGAGAGGCATCGAAGGGAAAATTATGAGGATAATTAAGTTTGTGAATTTTCTTAATAAACAGCGTGGTCTGGATTACTCTGGATAGGTAAAAAATCTATAAAAGGAAAATGATTACATCGGTAAAAACGACTCTAAGTAAGTTATAACATGAAGAGAATGAGGTCATCAATATAGTATACAACTTTTTAAATGAACTTGCTACATGAAAAATTATGACTAGCTATATAGATGATAGCCAACCTTTTTACATAAAAACCTTTTTTATCAGCCTAATGACCAAACATTATAAAAGAGAGAACAAGGCCGAGAAGACGAAATCCATTAAATATAATTATGTTAAATACCTATGTCAACATTTTTATGTCTAAACGTAGTCGCGGTAATGAGAGCACCAGACAGTAATGTAATGGGCACGTGTGTATCTATTATATACACACGTGCCCATTACATTATCTGTGCCCGACTGGGTCCATATTGATCTTATACTTTTTTTTATACCATCTATAAATACATATGGAATGCAATAAAGAATTGAGAATTGAGAATATAAGTAGGTATATATTATATATTATTATGTTATATATTTGTGCTATGTGTGTGTTTCTGGATACTAAAATGAGCACTTTGATCCCCTGTATTTGCTGCTACGTTTTGATAATTGTTTTTAGCACAACTGAGCAATTAGCAATCGGTGTATTGAATTGTGTTAAAAATTAATTGTACAACTCGTTAAGTCCACAAAAGGATAAACCCTAAGATAAACGTTATTTTAGTTGTTTTCTTTCTATGTCAAATACAATGAGCAACTTTGTCTTTGCTGGTTGCAATTATACACACATACATACATAAACTCACGCCTTCCCATGGGGGTAAGCAGAAACTACAGAATGCCGACTGCTGCGATCCCTACATACTCCTCTTGCTTCGTTTACGTTCGCTTGCAATACCTCTATACAATATGTAACAAAAACCCTGTTGTTCCTTCTACCTACGTTTTAAGAATCGGTATACATACGTAATAAAGCAAGTCATTTAGAAACACTGTTTAACAAAAATAATTAAAATAAATATTTAATTATTAATATTTGTAATGTTTAACTGATTTCCTACCTCTGCAATTCTTTGATTCTGACTTCTCGACTAGCCAATGCTTAATTTTTTAAAATTATAATTCCATCAATGTTGTGCTTGTAGGTAATGTATCCTTTCCAATCAGGTTTTCGTCCTGGTCATAGCACCGCTACGGCCCTAGTTAACGTCACTGATGACATACGGCTGGGCATGGAAGGAGGAAATCTAACGGTTCTTTGCTTACTGGATTTTAGTAACGCATTTAACACTGTCGATTTCGATATCCTGCTTGGCATGCTTCGCTTGCTTAACATATCTCCAACGGCGATTGACTGGTTTCGTAGTTACCTGTATGGCCGCCGGCAACGTGTATGCATAGAAGAGTCTCACTCTTCTTGGTGTTATACTTCTGCCGGTGTACCTCAGGGTGGCGTTTTATCTCCTTTACTCTTCGCAATATTTATAAACTGTATTTACAAAAAACTTCTTTCTTCCTACCACCTTTATGCAGACGATTTACAAATATATAAACAAGCTGCCCTTGCGGATTTGGCTGATGCAATAAATACCATAAACAAGGATTTGGGTTCGATCTGCGAGTGGAGTGAGGCACATGGGTTGCAGGTTAATCCATCGAAGACTCAGGTCATTGTTGTTGGCAGCTCAAGGATGACCCCCTAGATAAACTGGTCGCAGCTTCCCCAAGTTCAATTTAACGGAACTCCTATTCCAGTAAGCGAAAAGGTTAAGAACCTTGAAGTTTGGATCGATAAACATCTTTCTTGGGGTCCCCAGCTACAGGACGTAAGTCGCAAAATTTTTGCATCCGGGAAGTCCCTGAGACGATTGCGGAACTTTCTTCCAACTGCCACTAAAACTGCGCATGCACAATCCCTTTTACTACCCATCCTTGACTACGCTGATGTCAGTTATCTCGATCTCACTGAGGCACAACTGGATAAACTTGAGCGACTTCAAAACTTTTGCATAAGATTTATATTTGGCCTGCGCAAATATGATCACATTTCCGAATTCCGTACAAAGCTCAAGTGGTTACCCATACGTCTTCGCCGGAATTCTCATATCTTATTTCAGCTCTACAGTATTCTGTTCAATCCTACAACCCCCTCTTATCTTAAAGAACGTTTCAAGTTCCTTCATGACACACATAATAGATATCTGAGGTCATCGGAAAACTTGAGACTAGAGATGCCGATGCATTCCACTAGCTTTTATGACAAGTCTTTTACAGTTCAAGCAGTGCGGTTATGGAATGCCTTGCCCGTGTCGGTAAGGCGTGCTCAATCTTTGTCCACTTTTAAGATTGAGGTAAAAAAACATTTCCTCTCTCCATAAACATCATCATTACATAATACAGTTCCCTGCACTTGTTTCATGTGTTTTATTGTATATATGTATATATTTATTAGATAAGTGTATGCTTTGTGTATGTGTGTATCTATTGTATATGTTAATGGTACACCACTGACTACCTGCAGTATTGTCACTCCTGCTCCCTTTAATCCATCCAAAGGTTGTCTGTAAAAGATCGCTTTTAGCGATAAGACCGCCCATTGTGTCACCCTATGTAAAATTTAAACATTTATATCTGTAACTTTTATGGTGTACATAATAAAGAGTATTCTATTCTATTCTATTCTATTCTATACGTCCCTAAAAGGAACAACAGGGTTTTTGTTACATACTGTATATATATATGTATATTAAACAGTCAAAAGAATCGAAAATGAAATTGTAATTTAAGCGAGTAATATTTTACCAACAACGAGCCGTAATTTCAACTCCAAAATCCCCAAGAGATTAATAAACTCAACAAATGCTATTTACCTAATCCATTTAACACCAATAGCTTTCATAACTATCAGTAACTAGTAGATAACCTTTCGATATCCAACTTAATACAATTCGATGTTCACCTACACACGAAGTTAAATTCCCTTAGGAAAGATCTAGCGATCCACGAAGAGGTAATAAATATATGAAGTTACATTACACCTAACCGGACTGTTAAAAGTTAATTGGATGTGACTTAACTTCGCTTTAACTTTACCTACTTATTTTTCCCATCCGTTGTTTCAAGGTTAGGTCATAGTGTCATATTGAATTACCCTATTACAAGCTATGGGGCTAGGGGCATATAATTATTGACGTAGATAATTAGACTTCTGTGGCACTATTTGTATATTAAGAAGAAGGTCTTGAAAGTTGCTTTAATTAATTGCCTTAATTAGGTAACAAATGAGAACAGAAATGTAGGTAAGTATTTGTCTGACGTTTTACAAGAAGATGTAAACGCAAGACTTATTCATGATAGGGTTTTCTAGTTTTTGGTGCTTATTTTGTATTCAATATAAACTAGCACAATTTTATCAAAGAAACAATATAACCGTATGCAAAGGCTTTAAAAACATGAAGGGGCCTGAGATTCAACACATTTCGATCGTCAAAATTAAAAAACTCCCGCTTCCTAACTTCGATGTGAGCTGAGAACAATTAACGCACCAAACTCGATAACAAAAAAATTGGATATCTCTACCAGTTCTCCCAACTAACTAGCATAGTACTCATAATTTACAACCCTATCGAGCTGCGATTGTCGTGCAAACTTGCGAAGCGTGCCGACTATTATTGTCGACAGTGCCTAGATACCTATTCATGACCTATTCCCACGCCAGATCTCGTTCGACTGTGGGCTCAATTAAATCGTGCCCTGTTTAGTTATCTGTTGGTAATCGCACTTTAATTGTATGACTTTGGAATGATTAGGGACTACTTTTGAAAAGACGCTATTATTTTGTTATGTTGATTGATTTTCCGATCTCAAATTCTACTTTCTATGACCAGCGGGGTAATTGTGTAACACACTATCAGTAGCAATGGGTTTAATTTTGCCAGTTCAACAACATTCATTGCGTTGTTGAGCAGACACATTTTTCAAACATATGAAGCAATTTATTAGCAATATCCTTTAAAATCATTAAGCAATTAGGGTCTACACCCTAATTGCGTAACACAATATCAATCACAATTTCATTAAAGTTTCGTAAGAGATTATTTGCTGAAGAAAACCAAATTACTCAACCACGCTATGTATCTAAAAGAACATCGTACCACTTAATTCCCTAACTTATTAAGTCAATAAAATAGTATACAAACTTCTTCACAACTTCATAATATTCCCTCAGACTTCGGTAACAGAATATTTATTACAAATTGGCGCGCAAGAGTTCATGAACCTGTGTTTGTAGGCGCTAATCAGTCTGTTTGAGGTGGTGATAATCTAATTACGCCTCGTAATTGGTAAAGTTTACCGACGCACGATATATCTATTGTCTGTGTTCTACAGGGACCGTACAACCCCGGTTAAGAGTTAAGCCTTTCGAAGGGGTCACCTATATCATGATGTAACCCATTGAAAGGGTTTTATACTAGAAACCCATTGAATGGGTTTTATACTTGAAACCCAGCGAAAGGGTTACATGATAACCCATTCAATGGGTTCCATACCTACTTGAAACCCAGTAACATGAAAAAGACATAAAATTATGTTATTGCGATATCCGCTCAGCACGCGTAGCATGACCAATTCTATCTCTATTCTACCCAGGGACCATTTTGGTTACCCATTGAAAGGGTTTTCGATAGGGTTTTTCTAAGCAGTTAATCAAAAACCCTTTTGAACGGCTTAATTTAAGCCATTCAAAGTTACCCACACCGTATGGGCTTTTATTGAAAACCCTTTCAATGGGTTATCAAAATTGAATTTAAGCCGTTCATAAGAGTTACACTTATTGTATGGGTTTTTGTTTAACCGCTTAGAAAAACCCTATCGAAAACCCTTTCAATGGGTAACCAAAATGGTCCCTGGTTCTACCGTCATCTACCTAGCATTTTTGTTGCGGTCGGCTTCCAGTCTAACCAGATGCAGCTAAATACAACCAGTATTTTAAATGGAGCGACTGCATATCTTACCTCCACAACCCAGTAACTGGGTAATACGATACCCCTTGGTAAAACTGATCGTCAGACTTTCGGGCTTCTGACGACCCGTAACGACTGTTAAAGATCTACGAATGGCAGCCGGGACCAACGGACGAGCTTTCCGAGGCACGGAGGGGTCTTGGTATGTAAAGATGGTCACCCATCCACGGACCAACCGCGGCAAGTGCAGCTTAACCTCATCGATCGACCCGTGCGGCAGTTTTTACTGACCTACAAGCCCCTATTGTATGTGTTCTATGTATAATATACTGATAATACATATTTCTTTAGGCGGTATTTGTGACAGATTAAGTATGGCTTGGGTATCGTGCATGGGAACTAAATTGTGTAATTCTTAGTTTAATACTGGAGCGTTGTGGACTTGTGGTGCTGTTACAGGCTTCAAAAGTTCGGAGTAGTTACATATAATTAAGCGCTATCGGGGATATTATTAACTTTATAAATCATAACAACAACCATGCTCATATTCATTAGATTTTGATGAACTTCCGGCCCTTGTCACAAAATCACCCCCACAGAAAGTTACAAGAAAGATATCACACAAACACAATCAACACACACACAACAACGCACACAACAAAAAACACACACACGACGCATCAATAAAAACAAAAAATAAAAAGTTTAATAAGCTGTGTGCAACACACGCGCTACCATCAGCGAGCCATTAGAGTAAGCATGACATAAGTTCCTACTCCCAGCCACCAGCGTTATCGGGGATATTTTAACTTTAATATAAGCATACCAACAACCATGCTCATAATTATGTACTATTTTCATTAGAATCTGATGGACTCTTGCTGCGAAAATCTGCTACAAAATTAGATACCATACTGGTAAATGCTAGCTTAGTTAAAGTAACTTCTTATCAAATATGAAAAGCATTTTTTCCACCGCCAGATACACACACCAAAACACCAAAATGTACACTTAGTTTGCAACTAAATCTTTGACTTTGACTTTCATAATTTAGAGCTTTCCTACAAGAGCGGTGCCGCCACATAACGGCCGCAGTGGTGAAAATGATGTCAGCGGGACTTGACTTTACGGTGTCAAAAACGCTCTTTAAGAAAACGCATTTCATTAATATTGTTTTAGTGACGTCATTTTATCTAAATGGCGAA
This sequence comes from Tiliacea aurago, assembly GCA_948098905.1. Lineage (NCBI taxonomy): Eukaryota > Metazoa > Arthropoda > Insecta > Lepidoptera > Noctuidae > Tiliacea > Tiliacea aurago. Next base: position 19,323,449 of record OX402578.1, on the reverse strand, counting down.
CGCTTTGTAGCGGCCACCGCTCTTATGGGAAACCGTAGATTTAAGTAAATTGTACGTATTTGTTTAAGAGTTCTCATCATCCTCCTGTCCATTTCCTATTTAAGGCTCCCGCAGACAGGCGTGATGCGGCGATTCGACGCGATTCTGATAGAACAATTTCCATTAAGTTTTCATAAAAATTGTTCTACTAGAGTCGCGTCGCGCCTGTCTGCGGGAGCCTTTATCGATCGAGATACCTTTATACTAACATCCCTATTTATTTTAAATTCTGACGTGAATGAATACCATGAATACCTATAACATTCAAAGATTACCTACACATATTGTGATGTAACAAGGCTTATGACCATAAACGCGTAATGTTATAGGAGGTAATTATTTCAGTAATTCAGTTCACGAACGAGGCAAAGGCCAAATGTCATGCAGCCTCTGTGAAGAATTACTACAAGTTAATTATGTGGCACGCAAACTTGTTAAAAAAACTGTGTGAAGCTGAATGATTCGAGAAAACATGTTTTATGTTTTTTAATTAGCATTTCATTCACAGTACCTTGTAAATAATCTTATGCAACATTTTTGTGACATAACTAGCCAAGTAGCCATCTATTTGGATGACCTTTTAGCAGGAGATGAAAAGCGGTCATAAAACGAGCTTGCCTTACAGTTGTCGCATATGATGTGTAACTTCTGACATCTTACCTTGGTAATAAGCAACTGAGCAGCCACAGAAAACAACCTCAAAATTAAAAACGTTCCAGCATCGGGAAAAGCAATATTATGTAAAAGGTGATGAGCAGTTAACATTAGGCTATTGTAACTTAGATAAATTAAAAACTGACCCACTAAAAAGTGAAAAATAAAAAACATTTTGTAAAAAAAAATAACCGACTTCCAAAAAAACACTACAAAGTGAAAAATAACTTTAATTTCGGAAGTCGGTGTCTATGCATCTGTATTTTAGTTTTTTGCCACCGACTTCCGAAATTAAAGTTATTTTTCACTTTAGTTTTTTGTTGTAGTTTAGGTACAATTTTATAGGCAAACCCTATAGGTTTGCCTATAAAATTCGAGGGTTTCCCTCGATTTCCATGAGATCCCTTCATCAGATTCTAATTTGCTGGCAATGGGACCACCTCGGGAGTATACCCTTTCAAACAAAAAATTATATTTTCAAAATCGGTCTATAACTGACGGAGATATCGGTGAACAAACATAAAAAAAAAGCATATATACGGTCGAATTAAGTAACCTCCTTTTTTAGAAGTCGGTTAAAAAAGCTAAATACTAAAATATTTATTCGAATAATTTATTCATTACTAGTGGTTGCCCACTGGTCGAAATTCGACCCCCTCTAATTAAAAACTATATTAAAGTACTTAATAATTCCATGAGAACACTAATTCCATGCTGAAAATGTTCTTAACTAACTTTTTAGACCTTTGTATTCTGCAAGCGTATGAAGTTTCATTAAAATCGGTTCAGTCATTTCGAAAAACATGAGCTTGAAAGTTTGTATGAAATGCTGTAAGGCCGAAGTGAAGCCGAGGCACTCATACGTGAGTCCATCAATGCCCCTTTTACAGGCCGCTGCAGTAATGTACTATATTCCGGAAGGGTATTACATTATTAAGCTCACTTATTTATAATAAAGACATCTCATTTTTTTTTTCGTGTCGTGTAAATCGTGCGAAGCAGGTGCAGGTCACTAGTACAATATAATGGGTTGATTGATGGAAGTGGCGAGTGTCCCCGATACTCGCAAGGTTGCCGTGCATGTGCGGCGTGGGCGCAATGGACTCGGCGCACGCGCACGTTAGCGCAACAGGGCTGTGAGCACATATTGTTTGTCCTGGTTTCATTGTCTAAATTAATCGCTACTACCAATTACTATAGACCTCTGCTGAACCAGTTATAATGCTCCCTTTTATACAGGGTGTTAAAGAAATTGCGTGCCATAGCTTAGGTTCAGTATCGATAAAGGAACCCTGGAAAAAAAAAACAAAAATAAAAACATATAAAAAAAATATTGCAAGATCAACCTAATTTAGTAAGTACCTACTAACATAAAATAGCAATCGTTTAGAATTAAAATTATTTTATTTGTTTAAATGCTTTAATTACTAAGTTAGTAGTTCTAAATTAGGTTAATCTTGCAATTTTTTTTTTTTTTCGTGGATTCCTTTATCGATACTGAACCTCGCTTAAGCTATGGCCGCATTTTCTTTAACACCCTGTATAATACTGTGATACTATTTCCAGTTATGATGCTTGGCAGAGTTAAACTACGGTTGCCATAACTCTTCAGCTGATTTTGACGTTCAAAAGTGCCTTTTATGACTTTGACTTTTATGCTGCATACCATCTTGCATGTCCTTCGCACTCTAAGCTCTGCTAGACAGCGATGTGTCCTTCTCCCATGTTCGCCGAAATGCGATCTCATTCAAGATCTTTTGTGCGTAGAGAGCCTCCGCCACGAGCGTAACTTTAAGATGAAACGAATGATTCCATTTCCTCAACTAAAAGCTCTTTAGGCTTTTATCCCTTGGGGCCACAACTCACCACCCATGGGGCATCACCCATTTTACTGTTACATCTTATTTTATGCACTTACAATCTATGCAAATAAACTTAAAGATAAAGATCATTTTATTTGTAAAAACATGCGTATACTTGCAAATTCAGCATGCAGGGTGTCACAATATTAATATTTAAGTACGTACATGTTTCACCCGTAAGGCGTACAAAATAAAATTTACAAAAAAACTAAAAAGCTTAATTACAAAATAAAAACTAAATTACTAAAGGCTCTTTTCAATCCAACTACACAATAGTCAGTAATAAATATTAATAAGTCAGTAAAATAAATTAATTATATATATTATATATATATTAACATTATAATTAAAAAGTCACAAAAAATTAAGATTAATAAAATGAAAAAAATATAAATAATGTCAAATAGTGTCATGCAAAAAGTCATTATATTATAATAACACTTGTCTGTTAATAAATCTCGAATCTTTTTTTTAAACAAATTTACCGGCAATGCTTTATAAGACTGTGGTATTTTATTATAAATTTTAGGAGCCATACAGAAAACGCTTTTTCCCATTAATGACGCATGCGAACACAGTTGATTATTGTCACGTCTGTTACGGGGGCAGGTGTCAGCTAGTCGTGGAAATAGAGATTGATTCCTCCTAAAAAATACCGCAATTTCAAAAATATACAGAGATGGTATAGTTAATCATTTGTGTTTTTTAAATAATGGCATACAGCTGTCGGTCGACTTCAAATTGAACATTGCACGAATGCATCTCTTAAATTTACTTTACTTTAAAAAAGGTGAGTTTGGAATCTAGCAGCCCTACACAACTTACGCGAATAAATTAATGATTCTGTAGCCACCTTTTTATCGTACAGATTATAAATATCGTGTCGTCAAAAATATTCCGTGCATCTTATTGTGTGTCATATACTTGATATACTGCATGCATTCATTCTTATGATTAGTTATGATGTGATGACTGTTTTTATAATAGCTGTGTTGATGACTTCTACGAATGCTTGTTGCGGCCAAGTGATGGTAGTTTGCGGGACTATTAAAGTAGACTTACGGGTCACAATGATGATGTGATTTAAATGTACTTAGTGGCTATGTTATAATTAAGTAAATATTATTGTAATATTTTTTACTCAATATTTTACAAACATTTTTTTTTCATAAGCATTATTTTATTTGAAATGTAATATTTACATAATACCTATATAAATTAACAGACTTAAAGTAATAATAATATTATGTACAGACGCCAGCACATCAAGCTACTACAATCTGTCAAATTCCTTTAAAAGATTTTCAACTTTATCGTAAAAGCATAAGATTCAAAGTTGATTGGGAAAATTTGACAGTTTCGGGTAGCTTGACCTGCTGGAGTCTGTACAGGCATATAAAAAAAGGGAAAATAATCATATGGCATCAAAAACTACGTCCGCATTGTCTGTCAACAGGAAAAGTGCCCAAAACGCGGGCAGTATTGCCACGTTGTATGGCGATGCTGATTCTTTGGCCAAAAAATAGGCCAGCCCTCTGGTCACTTGAAGAATCAACCAACCGCTTGGCGATATCTCGAAATGTAAACTAAATTACATTGTGTTTATTGAATGTAATCCAGTCTGGTTATGTTACATACCAACTTCTTACTGTTTCAAAAGTCGGAAAAGTCATGGGACGTAAAAAATCATGAATAAAACACCTAAACCCTTCGAGAAGGCAGGTTTTGCAATTTTATTTCAAATTAATAGGTTCCCATAATGTAGAAACATAACTTGAAATAAAAACTGTCAACAATAAATATAATATCCGACGTACACCACTATTATCTACCTAAAGGCAAACATGGACCCACCCAACTGAATATAATGCCTATAAGCTCCTGTTGTTATCACCTGCGTGGCTAGTGGTTCATAATTCCCGGAGCACACCTATTGTTCTTATATTGTCGATTCCCTTTCACGCGAGAAATAACCCAATTACAATAACACGCGATAACAATATCATCAATATTTATTTCTTTTTGTACAGACGACAGGTGTAACAGTAATGGATACGATCTCAGGTGCGATAGAAATCAATATAACCAATTATAATGGATTGAATTTCGATCAAGTGTTAAGGCTTTTACAAACCGGCGCGACTCGCGACGCGACACAAAGGCACCGCTCGTCGCGCGACACGCGGGGCCTTTGTGTCGCGTCGCGTGTCGCGCCGGTGTGTAGAAGCCTTTAGTAATATTTGGAGGAGCTCGTGGCTAAGTAATAACCAGTGATCGGAATAGGTAGAGCTTATTTACCTCCCCTAAATCTCGGAATAATTATAATGACGTTAAAATCCCGGGATTTAAAAACCACGAATTATTTATCGGACTTTATTTTTATAGTTACAAATTAGTGATTTGAAGAATATAACTATATAAAAAATTTTAGGGTTATGTACTAAAATTTTGTCAAATTCAAGTGTTTTGTTTTATGTAGGTAAAATAAAATGAAGTTGGCTGGTTTATTAAAACTCAATAATTTGTAAGTAACTATAAATAAAGTTCAATAAATAAATCACGGGATTTATTTATTAGACTTTATTTCCAAAAAAACGTAACACAACAAACGTCATTATAATCATTCCGGAATGTTAGAGGAGGTATTATCCACTCTATGTTACTTCCTTCCTCGAAGTTTAGGTAAATAAGCTCTGCCTATTCCGATCACTGGTACTATCAGTCGCACGAGTCGATCCAGTTTAATAATAATGTTCTTAGCAATCTTTCAACAGTTGGTTTTGATTCACAAGACCCGAATATAAACTACAGTACTTACATTATTTTCTACAGTATGCTAAGAATTCAAAGAAAAAAATAAACAGGGGGAAGTACTCATTGGACATAAAAAAATTCGTCCGCATCGCAATGAAAAAATTTGTCAATGGGAAAGGTGCCCAAAAGGCTAGGCGTTGCCACGTTGGATGGCAATACTGATTATTTGGGCTAAAAATAGGCCAGCCCTCTGGTCACGTGAAGAGTAGACCAACCGCTTGGTGATGTCCCGAAATATTCGATGAGCACTCAGACCCCAAGGCCCTATAGTGTTTCAACTCCAAACACATCAAACATATAGCTCCCAATAAGGTTTGCTATATTTGCGCCTTTTGAGGTTTTGGGCTGGTCATGCAAAATGCTATTATTGCAGTTATTTATCTTCATTTAAGACTAATCTATTTGTATCCGTTTAAATAAACGATTACCAAGTACTAACGGCTGTTACGCACCCCTTATTTACTTTAGTTTTATAGATCATTTAATTACTCTTTTTTCCAATGGCCCACATTCAACTGATTCTGACGGACATCGATGGATTACGGACCAATTGACCCATTTATCCCACAAAAAGGTAGCAATGGATGATGAAATCCAACAATGGTAATTGCAACAATACAGTTAAACACTGGGTTTAACTGTATTGTAGTTTAGGGCCCGTATTAATAAACGTTACTAAGCCCAAGAGCCCGCACTTGATAACAGTCTTGAGGTCATGATTGTATTAATAAACATAATAATTGATGTACTCAAGTTAGGGCTTGAGATTACGTTATCAGCCGAGTGATGGACTGATTAATAAAAGAAAATCGACACTTAAGTATACCATAGGTGTGTGTACTCGAGATGCATAAATCTGAGTGTAGGCAGTCCGTGACTTGAGGTCGTGATTAGTGGCGCGAAATATGGAGTTTGAAAATATTTTGGGTGAAATTAATTATAATAATGAAATAGAGTACTATGACGATATTTTATGGCCTTTGCGATATCGTTTACCAAAAATCAATATAGGGGATGCCTCAAATCCTTTTGAATTACCAAGGGAAAATTTTAAATAACGATTCAGATTTGTTCACGAGACAGTTTTGTTGTTTGTTTTGTTTTCAGTCATTGCTGAAATACAGTCCAATTTACCTGGAAATAGCCGTCGTATTAACTTTAAGGTTTTATGCTACATCATCATTTCAGGTGAGTAACCTACCTAGGTAGATACGTCAATATTGTAGGTATAGTACATTATTGCAAAGGCCGTGAAATAGACAATTGCAGGTCGAGTATGAGTTTGAAGGCCGAGCCGTACGCGAGGACTTCACTAATATGAGACAGGCAATTGCCATTTCCGCCGAGGCATAGGTATATAGTGCTTTTCTCAAAATAATGCAGGGAAAGTAAATTATTTATAAATTCCAGATTCAATGACGAACAACGATAATTTTTCACGCGCCAATGTGTTCATTTGTTTTTTTTTTAAATATACAGCTTCCTTTATGCAAGCCAGTTCGAAATTTAAATAAAACTTTGATAAGTTACCTCCTTGGTTGCCATGTTTCGGAGTAAAAGAGTATTTTATTAACCCCAGCACGGCGTTTCATACAACATTGCTGGAGTGTTGTAATGTTCCAAATTCAAAAAACGCTCCTGCAATCTTCTTGATCGAAGCCTGCAATGGATGATTTTCTTTGACCGTAATTCGATACCTCGCGTGTTCGTTTTTCGAAAATAATGACAATATTTCCATGCATGTTTGAGAAAAATACATTTAACAATAATTTATCAATTACTACTTTTATGTATAACGTACATATTATGTACATACTTCTTTAGTTGCATAAAGTTTAATAAATAAACTTTAAAAGTAGGTATCTTATAAATCCAATAAAATTACCTAATCTAATAATAGTGTCTAGTTTTAACAAAATAAAAGTATGTCAATAAATCTTACGACTTATCAAGAACGAAATGTGATGAATGTAATTCTAAACTTCGATCACTGTGGCGTAATCGTTCATCAAGTCCTACAGCTCCTTGAGGAGCTGATCTTGGTAACTGAGATACTGTTTTCATGTGTTTATTAATTAGTAATGATCTTGAGATGCTGATATCGTAATAATGGCGTATCAAATAAATACGCTCTTGAGTTCTTCATTGGGGAACGTTTATTAATACGGGCCTATGGGGTTTAAGTACTTCCCATTTCTTCCCGTGGGTGTCGTAAAAGGCGACTAAGGGACTTACTAGAGAATGGGCAGCAGCGTTCTCTATGCATTTTAACCCCCATACTGAGATCGCCTGCCCGCCTGCCAAGTGTGGCGATTATGGCAAACCCCCACTTATTGCGGGAGGCCTATGTTCAGCAGTGGACGTCTTTCGGCTGAAATGATGATGAATAGGTAAATACGTAATAGGTTATGGTCACAATTTTGTTTAGGCAAGGGTACAACTCGATTCAAACTTGATGGCGGCTCTGAAGTGCGCAACACTCTGCGCAGTACTGCAACCTCACAAGTAAATTTGTTACTGCGCAGCGGCTCGCCTCATGTTCCGAGTCGCCATAAAGTTTGAATCGGGCTGTACTAAGAGACTAGCATATTAAAGGTGGTATTCAAAATACGGTATAATAGGTACAGCCAGCCTCTAAAACATGTAAACATCGACAAGAATTCTTTCTTTGTTCCATAATATTGTATCCATGTGTAAAGTCCGGTCGCGAAGCAGAAAGAATTTCGTACAATGATTTGGGATTTTCGACCTAACACTGTTTGTAATAATGTGTAATGGATATTATGTTTTGTAACTAAGGTCCGGTCGCGAAGCAGAAAGAATTTCGTACAATGACCCCTCATTACTTATCTCTAACGCTCGCGCACAATTGTATTGCCGTCGCACTCGCACATCAGAAGGACCTTAAAATGCGCGAGCGCGATGGCAATACAATTGTGCGCGAGCGATAGAGATAAGTATGAGGGGTCATTGTACGAAATTCTTTCTGCTTCGCGACCGGACCTTAGTTACAAAACATAATATCCATTACACATTATTACAAACAGTGTTAGGTCGAAAATCCCAAATCTGCCTAATTGACACAAAAGCTTGTTACAATATTCGTGGAATTTTGAGCCTGGTCGACCTAGACTTCAGATGAAAGCCTACAACGACCGTCCTTACATAAAATACCATATTAGATTTACTTAGAAATTGAAAACAATTACACATTGGGTACTTCATTCTAGCTACACATAGATACAGATACAGTATTATGGACCACTAATTTTAGACAATCAAATGAATTGTTGACTGGTCGAATTATTTACATCCATTTAAATTTTGAAACCGACTGTACAAATAAAACAAAATAAACGTTGTCCTCAAGATTCATTTACTAACCAAATAAACTGGCACGAAAGAATAAACGGCACAGCGGAAACCATACCCTTTTTTAATAATTAAAATGCTATTTACATAAGCACCCTTCTTACAAATCGGCTTTCCTTTCTCTTTAGTTATTTTATTATTTTTGCTAAGCCAATAGCACCCTTGGTGATGGACAAAATGTAAGCAAATATTAGTATTTTATGTAAGGACGACCGTTGTAGGATTTCAGCTGAAGTCGAGGTAGAAAAAGCTCTACATTCAGACAGATTTGGGATTTTCGGCCTAACACTGTTTGTCCACCGCCACCGTCACCGTTGACAAGACGTCAACCAGAAACGAGTATATTCGAACGAAACGTGACGTCCTGTTGACGGACGTTCGGCGGACAGGCGGCCATAGTTATTTTTATTATTTTAGTAATATTTTATATAGATTATTTTTTAATTTGTGAATGTGAGAAAGTTGTAGGCTTAGAGAACGAGGTAGGTTGTAGACTGTAGCTTTGTAGACCATTTTCTATTTTTTTAAGTATACCTGATACTTGTTGACGGGCCTGCACTGTCCTCCCATACCTATTAACACTGTAATTTTAAAAGATTGTAAAAGCCCATTATTTATAAAAGAGTAACCGTGGATTTTCTTTCCAGCACTTCTCCATAGGAAACGACCAATTGGAACCGTGCACCTAGCTTGTGACGTTTCATAAGTGCCCATGTAGGTATATTGTGAAATAAAATATTTTTATTTGATTAGTAAATGTATCGCTACATCGGCGCCGCCGCGCCGTCATCTCGTTCTCGTTGACGTGGCGGTGGACGAACGGCGTAAGACTAAGTTTAAGACTCGAATTCAGACCACCTAGGGCGAAGTGGTCTGAATTCGACCAAAAGAAAATAAATTGTCTTAGTATTATAACAAATACTAAAAGTTCACGATAGACTCGACAAACGTAGATATTTAAAATGAAAATCTTTTCTAAATAGATCGTTAATAACTTCAACACTTTATTATAAACGTATGTTCTAAATTATTGTGAAAACTGGATTGCCTTTTGTAGTTTGAAACTTTGAACCTATTTTATTATATTAAATGTTACAGTTTCAGTTGGAAACTGTTCACAAAGTCGTACAGGCGTTTATTTATTAAACTGTCTAGTGTTGTTTCAAACGTGGATCGAGTTCCAAACTAAACTCAACTAGATACAGAAAACAACTAGATACTAAAATATTAAACAATTTCAAAATGCCTTATTGTGGGCATCCAAGCAAAAAGAGTCCAGTTGTGGGCTATTGAGTTAAGACTAGATTCGGTATCTAGAATAGTCAATTGATAATAAGGATTTAAAAAATATTCAAAAACGGGCAAGCACCTTTTTTGTATCAGACGTTCGAAGTTGAAACTCTGAAAAAGGTTGATTCGAGAAAATGCATTTTCAAAGTTTGACATGCCATGGATATTCATTTTTACCGCGGGCAGCAGCTAATACTAAATATGGATAGTATGAATGAATACAAATGCGACCTTCAATGTTTTAGATTCCTATACACTAGTTAGGCTAAGATCAGTAGGTAAGGTTCCTATGACGGTAATAAAAATGTTAATAATTCATAACAGTAGTAGGTATACATTGATCAGACTTTCCGAATCCAGCACTTGAGTGATACGCTCTGCTACGTAACTACTACGAAAATTTCTCAACAATTCTTCTGACAGACGTATAATATACATAATTTATCTATGGATTGTTTTAACCGGAACACTCCAAATGGTGACGAGGGACTTCTTGGCGGGAAAGTGAAGCGTCATGTTCAGCAGTTTGTTTAATTTTCCAAAATTAGTGTTTAGCCGAATATTAATGTGTAATAATGGTGGATTATTAACCATTAAGTGTTTGTGAACGTGCATTAGTGTAGGCAAATGAAACAAAACAGTGCAACTTCGCTTCAAGTTCTCTCAAGAAGTCCGCGTGAGGACTCAGTAAAGTGCCACATCTTTACTGAAACTCAAGGGGAGTGGGCGGGGATATCATCATCATGCATTTATAATTCATTTCATCAATATTTTAAACAAGAACTAAAACTTGACATTGGCTAAATGCACAAACCGTGCGAAGAAAGAAGGAAAAGAAAAAAAAAAATAAAAATGGTGACGATCACGCGGGAAGAGAAAGGATGTTACATTCAAACTTCTTCTGTACCCAGACGAAGCCTAAGGCTCTTGTCAATTGTCCTCTTAAAACAACGTTAATAACGCAATGAATGTTGTTAAATTGTCAAAATGAAACCCATTGCTACTGATTGTGTGTAACGCAATTGCCCTCTGGCGTGAATAGTCGCTTGACTTCCTAACAAAACAACAACAAACAAACAAAACAACAACAAAAGACGTGCGGCGTGCGTGGCGTGGCGTGCGTGTTTATTATAACAAAAGACGGTATTCGCCTCAGTTTGAACAGTCCGTCAATGCTAAAAAGGAATCCGCCAGGTAGAAAACAAAAACCGGTCAAGAGCGAGTCGGACTCGCGCACCGAGGATTCCGTACGTAGGTATATATATGATGTTGATGATTTCTGTAAAACTGTGCTAATTAGAGACATCGTTTTATTTTTCCTGTAATCTTTACATAAATTTCTATCACATAGAATAATTTCGATAATTTCATTTTACATTTTTCATCAAAAGTCGGAAAATATGCTACCTAAAAAAAAATTGTATAATAAAGTGCAAACAGCGCTCTTTCATATGGTACCCCACATGCCCTAGTAGCCCCACTTCATATTTTTAAGACCCCCTTTCAGTCCCTTTTGCAAAAAAGATATATTTTTTTAAATTTGTTTCTTATTTGCAAAATAGTTGGGCAAACATCATCTAAAACTATTCTGAATTTCAAGTTGATAGCATTAGTAGTTCTTGAGATATCTAGGTGTGACATACAGACAGACAGACAGACAGACTTAGTCTCACCATAAGGGTTCCTTTTTACCATTTTGGTACGGAACCCTAAAAAGGTAACGCAACTATAAAATAACAGTACACAAATGTTTTCACACGTAGAAATGAAGGCAATAACTCTTTATTTCAGTGGCGCACAAAAACAGTTTACATTACTCTGGGGGCACAGTTAGCCATTTTATCATAACGAGGGGCACGCTACCTGGGTATCAAAGCGAATAACAGGTGGGAGTCAGATTTGCGACAAAGTATCAAAATATTCTTCGATATATTCCATGTGTGGCGCCTCTCATAATAAAATTCTCTATCACGGTTTTTTGGGGTTCTGTTCAAAATCAGAAGGCCTTTTGATACATATTACACTTTTTGGCAAAAAAAAAGGTTAGTGATTTTAAATCATGATTGAATTTAATTTAAAATTCTCAAAAGAAATATATATATTTTTTTTTATGTAATTCGAGTAAGAAATTTTTTCTCCTTTTTTTTATCTATAATAATTGTCATCACGCAATCGGATTTGTATTTGCAGAAAGCTGTTTCCAATGCACTAAGTAAGATAGTGCTGTACCTAGCAGATATAATAAGCCACATAGCCAAGCAAATTTTTAGAAAGACGTTCTATATTATAAGCTATCAGTCTTAAAATAATAATAAACATGTACATTTACCGTTTAAACTAAGTACCCAGCCCAACATTTTCATACAAACGAGGTCATTTCGAAGCCTCGGTTCTCCGTCAGGTAACGATTCGGGTGAGATCTGATACTTCCTGGTACTTCACCATCAGCTCCACTTCACTATAATTATGCATTGTGTCGAGCATAAACTGCTTAGCAACCATATTAAAGTAATCGAATCGCAACCCGTGAAATATTTATTATTGAGTAGTTCCAGTAGCCATCTGTAGTCGTCACCATCAGTTCCACTTCACCAAATGGTGCTTTTCGAGAGCAAATGAACGAGTTACTATAATAAATACCTAAATCGCTATCGGTGTGCCTATAATATTTGAAGAGTTCCCTCGATTTTTCCAGGATCCCATCATCAGATCCTGATCTGATAACAATGGAACCGCCTAGGAAATATACCCTTTCAAACCAAAAAAGAATTTATCAAATTGCGACCAATTTGGTAAATTCTTTTTTAGTGAGTCGTCTTCTAGTCTCTTCTTCGATCAATCAAATCTAAGTTGCTTGAAGTTAATGAAGCCTGGGCTGTGGTTTCCTTAGGTGCTACTTAAGTACCGGCTACCTATCTACAGTGATCCAGAATCAGCAGCCAGATGTCTGTTTCCATAGTAGTGTCTGATAGTTCACTGAACAACTGCTGTCAAACCCCGTATTCTATCAGTGCCAGAACAATTTTTATTTTTTTTTTAATTGACGTCATTCAGGACCGTGTCCGAGGGAAACGTGATCGATACGCAATAAATCACGTTTACATATTTACGTGGCCTGCACGCGTTTTTAACTGTTACCCGTAGGATGACGTAATCATAATTATACTTAATATTATTAGAGGTAAAATTTGTGAGGTTGTATGCAAGGGGTAATCTGCCGAACTACTGATCCGATTTCGAAAATTCTTTCACTAATTGTAAGCTACAGTATTGCTGAGTGTCATAGGATATTATTTAATCTACACATATAATATAATCGTAGCGAAGTCAAACCTGTACATTTTTTTTTCTTGCGCGTTCTGCATGGGAACGATTGTAATTATGTTTTATTTTTTATTTTTGTCTGTTCTTTATGTATGTTCCAGCATCACGCAGATAGATTTTAATCAAAATATGCATAGATATTCCTTATAAGTCTGGTCAGACTGTAGGCTAATTATCATGCTATTTGCTATGGGGGATGAGCATTATTGCAATTTGTTCGTATTCTTCTATAGTTTACCGCAAATTGTAAAAAACAATAGTTACAGATTTAACCTTTTAAATGATTATCATCACGCTATACCTTTATGGAGCTATGCAGTCAATCATGAAAAGAAAGAAATAATAACTGCCATTTATCTGGACACAGTTCGTGAAACACAAAATACAAATCACACTAATAATATAAAGGCGAAAGTTTGTGAGTGTGTGTGTATGTTTGTTACTTCTTCACAATCAAACGGCTAGACCAATTTTGATAAAATTTTGTATGGAGGTAGCTGACACCCTAGATTAAGACATAGGCTACTTTTTATCCCGATATTCTTACGAGATCGAGACTTACGCGGGTGAAACCGCGGGGCGCAGCTAGTAACAAAATAAAAAAGTGAAAATAATGTGACTTATCACACATGGCTTAAATACAGGATGGATTTAGAAGAATAGAAGAGAGATAAGAGAAGAAATAATTAAATTTAAATCAAACAAATATTTAAGGGGCCCTCCCATACAACAAGCATGATTTTTTTGCCATTTTTATAGATAATGGTACGGAACCCTTCGTGCGCGAGTCCGACTCGCACTTGGCCGGTTTTTTTTTTTTTTTTATAATTGAATTATTCCTTCAAAACTCTCGGATTGTGATTGAAAATGTGTTCCGCAATTAGGGTGCTGGACCAATATTTAAAGAAAATCCACGGAATCCGATCCTTTTGCGACAGTCTTTATTGATAAATTTACATCCCCAAGTAGGAGAGTTAACGTGCCAAATATATTCTATGTACGTAAGCTTTTCTAAATGCTAATGAGGTATAACAATTTACATTTTCAGAGGTTTATTTCCATGGTAATAAAACTGTTGTTTATCCCTGAGCCTCAAACGTAAAGGAGCATCTCATTCGATAAATGATACGAGAGTTTATTGTTATATTTTTGTAAAAATATGTATGAAAATACCGAGTAGTAGGTCAGCTGAAAGCGGCCATCTTAACTTTATGTTTAAAAAAACCTATTAAACGAATGACTTTTGAAGAGAATTTTATGAATTTTACTTCTACTAGCCAAATAAATGATGGTGTGAAATTCAAATCAACGTATAATGAGGGCTTACCGACTGTAAAATTCTTTTGTGATTTTTTTGTCGGTACCAAATGGAACTACGTAAATATTCTCCTTGATCAATGGAGTATAGGAAATGACTTTTAAGCTTTAAGGGGATTTGACGGAGAATGTCCCATTCGCACAATGTCCCATTCGCATATTGTCCCATTCGCACCATGATGCTGCTGTTCCATACAAAAAAAACAATTAAAATAAGAAAATGGGGAGCTAGAATAATGTTTCTACCAAAACAGATAAAGAGTCAACGCCACTGCGTGTCGACGACAGTACTTTTTTTTTATTTTTTTTTCCCTTCTGGCTTCGCACGGTTTGTGCATTTAGCCAATGTCAAGTTTTAGTTCTTGTATAATATTGATGAAATGAATTATAAATGCATGATGATGATACGAGTATCCCCGCCCACTCCCCTTGAGTTTCAGTAAAGATGTGGCACTTTACTGAGTCCTCACGCGGACTTATTGAGAGGACTTGAAGCGAAGTTGCACTGTTTTGTTTCATTTGCCTACACTAATGCACGTTCACAAACACTTAATGGTTAATAATCCACCATTATTACACATTAATATTCGGCTAAACACAAATTTTGGAAAATTAAACAAACTGCTGAACATGACGCTTCACTTTCCCGCCAAGAAGTCCCCCAAAACAGTACTTATAACTATAGGAAAGTATTAGGGCCTGTGCACACCACGTTTCTTAAACGCACCGTTGACGCGCGTTTTAGAAACGTGCGTCGACGGCGCGCTTTTTTCCTACAGAACAGACAGACTCGCGTGCGTATCGCGTCTGTATCGCTACAAACGCGAGTCAACAGCGCGTTTAAAAAACGTGGTGTGCACAGGCCCTTAAACTGACGAGGAAGCCTTGAAAAAATGGCGTCCAAAAAAGGCAAGCTTGTGCGAATGCTCCTGTCATAATCGAGGCCAGATAAGTCACAAATCATCGAAATATACATTCGACCACCAAATACAGAAGAACATTAAACATTACGCACTTTATGAAAAGTATTATGTACTTATGTAAAACTTGTAAAAACACGGACTTTTTAATTGTCGTAATAAACCTTCACCTTAAATTTGAGTAAGTTCCATTGCTCTCTTACTTACTATTTTAATAAACGTCTTTTATGTTACTGGAGCAATGTTCACAAATTCTCTAGACATCGCAAAAGTTGAAGGCGTTAAATTCCCGTCACAAAAGTCCAATACTAAAGAGATTAAAACCAGTAATTGCCGTCTGAAGAAAGACCTAATATTAAACTTTTATACGAGTGCCCGAATTGTCTTAGTGTACGTCACAAATCCAGGACTGAATTACTGCGCAGTTTTACGGTTCACCCGAAGACGGGAATAATTTTCTAGTTATCACGTCCTCTGAAGAATATGAGCCGTCTAAAGTCAGCTAGACTTATATATTGGTTTTTGTGTGACTTTTAAGTAGGCGTCCCAATTGATGGCAAGTAACCATCACCGCCGCCTAAGGACTTCTGCAATGTCAGAAGCTTCGCAACTGCCCTTTTTTTTTTTACTAATAACTTCTTCCACTCTGGGCAGAGCGGGAAGGCGTATCAGACTTTTACTGACTAAAACCCACCCGTGTTCCTTCCGTTGCTTGTGTGCCAAGGCCACGATATCATTTTCGGACAAACTCGCAACCCTGGCAGGCATTGGTCCTAACGGACCCCGTCAGTTGGTGCTGACATTTCTATGAGGCGCGCGTGGAAAACAGCGCGCCGTTGACCCGGGCCTGATCCTTGTCGGACGGCGAGCTTACCCATCGCTCACCGTCCGCAAGCCCGTGCCTACGGTGGCCGGAATTCGGCTTACGACTCCCGACGCCCGGGGCTTCTCCTGCGGCGACTAGGGGCGTGTGGGCGCGAGCCTTGCCTCTCCCTCACGCGTTCCGATTCCTCCTTCGCGAGCATTACTGCTTCGCTAAGGAGGTGACGGCCTCCCATGCACTCTCGCTCCAAACCATGGCCTGAACCAGGGCCGGACGCGAGAGATCGCCGCCGCCGATCGCCTCCGTGGGGACACGGCGGTGCTCCGCCCTAGCCGGACAGGCCTCCACCGTGTCCTCCGGGCGATCCACACAGTGGTGACACCCGTGCGTTTCCTCCCGCTTTCTCCTGAACAGGAACCTCCCGAAACAACCGTGTCCGTGGCGCCTCTATAGCCACTCCTCAAAGAGGGGACTGGCCAGTTCGCAGCTGCCCTGCCATCTCAAAGCTGGAATACCTCTTGTGGCTGTAACTTAATGCACCATACCCCAACCTGCACATCCTTCTAATCTGAACACAGCAAGATATTTTTATAATCACCTTGCTTGGTAGACAGGTCGATCACAGTTAACAGACAGGGTGACACTGGTGCCCATTTCCCTCACATCCCTCCCCTCTTCAATGATATTAGGATGGTATTTAAAAGTACTTCAATTTATTCCCATTTCATTTACCTAATTTTGCCTGTGTTCCACCAAATATACTGAATGTGCACCAAAATATGTTAATTAAAATATGTCATAACGAGCATCTATTTAACAACTGTTGCAAATTTGAAAAATAGTAATACACCTAATTTTAAAAACAAGCATTTATTTTTTTAGTTTTACTTCAGATAACATATTTTGGTGCACATTCAGTATATTTGGTGGAACACAGGCAAAATTAGGTAAATGAAATGGGAATAAATTGAAGTACTTTTAAATACCATCCTTAGTCTAATATGATAAACGTGCAAGCAAGCATGCAGCAGGCATGTTTTCTGTCACGGCTCCCGGCGCTGCAGGGCTCCAGCGGTCCCATGCGAGCTTATCGTCACAGATGTGTTTCACGCTCACCACGAAGCGTTGAAACCACCTGCTCCTCAGCTCGCGAGCCGCCTCGCCCCTACGCGCCTACGCGATTTTAAATAACACTCTAGGGGTAGGGCAGACAAGACTACGTGGAGTCGGTTTTGCTGCGATTCGTTTCGGAAGAATAAAATAGTTATTGTTACAATAGAATATTTGCAGCGCACTACAATAAAAAAGTGTTATATCTTGGTGTTAATTTGGAATTTGTTTGATGTAACATATTTTGTTGGCCGAGTAGTTTAATTATAGTAAAACAATTAAACGGGTTTTTTAAAAAATTATATTTAATTTATCAATATTTTAGAAATGCATACATAGATGTACCTTAAGATTTTTGGTGAACACAAAAATATTATCCATGATATTATAAGTAAAAAGACGTAGATTGGTTACCTAATCAACATTCGATCTTTAAAAACGGCACAATCGTTAGATGACACGTGGAAGTAGGACGGCATGTCGTAATTATCAGGAGCGAAAGAGACGAAGAAAATGTGGCTAATTAGCCATATTTCGACGTGCCACTTGCGGAGCGTGTATAACCTTTCTTATCCTTCTCTGACTACCCCACAGGTGAAAAGAGGGTGGCAGACTTTGCAACAACACGTTACAAGTACATTTTCAAGTTACCCGTACATATTAATGCTCGCCAAAGCCTCTGAAAGGCAATGTTTAGCTTGCGTATGGTTTATTTAATCACTTGAAAGCGGTGAAAGGGAGTTGGAAATGTTGGGATGCGGTTTTAAATGGAATTCGTCTTGATATGTTTTTGTGATGACGTCATTGAAGAGTGTGGAAATTGTTTTTTTCTGTAGGTACCTATTTGTTTGTGTTGGGAAATCTTGAGTGGATGAGTAAAATCGATTACTTATTTCTTTTTTACATCTGTGCAATTTGCTAGACTTTTAAGGCGACGATAACCGACTTTTAATGATTTTGTATTGAAGATCACGTCTAAACGAGTAGTGTTAATGATTTGAAAAAAAAATATGTTTAATTAGAGCATTTTTTCAATAAGTTAATATGTGAATATTTTAGATGATGTTTATATTAGTGAAATTAATTTGTAAAGTTATGTCTAACGCGGATAAAAAACTGAGAATGGCGCAAAATCTACCTAGCTTATTTTTCTGAAACCTTCACCAATTTAAAGATAATTTAATTATTGTTATTTTAGTATACGCGTTTTATTAAAATACCTTTTGTTTTGTGTATAGTAAATTAATAATGCGTCAAATTGGGGACAGCGCTCCTTGATGGGCGAGTCCTATTACTGGCTGAACGTACGACGCGTTGTGTGAGCTCAGTACAGAACACGCAAGATAACTACTCAAGGTCACTGACATATATCTGCGTCTTAAGGAGTTGAGCCTATTTGTTTATTACTTACCAGCTATTTATGATCCAAATAGATGAAACTACCTACTGCAAATCTTACTGGCAAATCTGAAGTCACCTTAAAACTTGTAATTCTTTTAATGTTTAATTGTTATAATTTTGAGTAAAATTTCGATACAATGTAAAAATTGTTACAGCAATAAATAAATACAAACAATTTTAACCAATCACATTTTTTCTCTAGAATATTGCTGGAATTTTCTAAGTTGCTATTGCTGGAATTTTCTAATTCAGGGGCTATGGCCCCTGAATTTTAGTCTCCCTCATTTAGTCTTCCTCTCTAATCTCTTTGAAGTCGGCTGTCTATCTTGCTGGAGTTTTCAAGATATACGAACCTGAACACATCTTAAATAATTAGCAAAATAAAAAACCTACCACAAAAAGTAGCCATCATTACAGTTATATCTGAGATAGACAAAAGCCCGTATGTATAATTGCTATCGTATATTGATAGAATATCTGTTCCCCCTATATTAAGGCCGTGACCTCTAAACCGCTAAACTAAACTAAACCCGGGAATGTAGTCACATCACGACCTAATTCCTACCACGACATGACCCCATTACGAAATATCAATAAAGAGTTTTATGTAAAAAGTCTTTCATGCACGTGGTACGCACGTGACTGTGACTTGTGCCCCGGTTTTTGAAATTCTCTGCTGTCAAATCTATTGTCGGATTGTTGTGATTGGTTGATTGATTTAGCGACAGCCAATTCCAGCCAATGCAGTAATTTGACATGAGTTTTCGGTTTGATAGGCTTTCAGAAATGTGGAGACTCTATTAACATTCCAAAGCTTGAAATCTTGTTGTTTGTTTTTGCTGACTTGTTTGCTGCGACTATATTTTCATCATCTGACAATCTACTTTTTTATCATCTTCTACTTATTTCTGGGTTTTGTCGTTGCCATCTGCCTTATTATTTTCTAATATTCTTAAATTATTTATCCACGCTTTGATTTTAAATATCAGACTTATGAAAGCAGTTTGTCAACTTGAAATAGTGTTATTATTTACCATTGAGAGAGCAGACACCGCGAAAAATGTTTGCGCAACGTGTTGTGGGACAGCAAACGTCTCTAATCTACGACGTGAATACGGCATTGTCACATTTGACATCCGCGGGGCACATCTTTAGTCTGTAGTGCTCTAGTTTACAATTAACCTAAACGATATTTACTGAAGGTCCATTCCGATCCACATCTTTTTCATTACCCTATTAACTTAACTTATAAAAAGCATCAGATTTATAGGCGTGGAGATGTGCCCAGACTCCAATTTATTTTCTATTAACAAAATATCTTCACCCATGTTAGTTCTCTATTCCAAAAAATTTTCTATTGGCTATATTGGAATGATATGTGAAAAGGACAATATATTTTGGTGTTTAGTAGGCGTTTTAGTGAGAGTTATTCATAAATTGATAAAAGAAGTCAATGGGTTTTTGGAAAATGGTGAAATTGCAACTCATTCATCATCATGATCATTTCAACCAAAAGACCACTGCTGGACTTAGGCCTCACCCAAAAAGGGTTCGGCATAATTTGGGATTTGCCATAATCGCCACGCTTGGCACGCTTGGAAATTGCAACTATCCAATAGTAATAGATCAATCTGTTTTCAATCAATAGCTCTTCCCCCCTTTTGTTTTGTTTTATTTTAAACTTGTAGATTACATTAGATTACTTGTAGATTATATTTTAATTATGTAAAAAACTACTGGTTAATTAAAAAAATAAAACACAGTAGGTACTGGTTAATTGGAGCAATATTAAATTAACATTGGAAGAGATTAGTGAAAATGAGACCGAAGATGATGTAGACTGGTCAAAGTTCTGCTAAGGTGAACAGTAGCTACAGCCCGGACTAACTAGTGCAGACAAGATATGACTAAGCATACCTCCTCGTCTAGCGCTATTTGCAGCCTGTCTACAAAGTTTCCAGTCTAGCTAATGAGACGAGCACGCTTCACAAACATACATAAAATGCATCAGACTGAGCTAGTAGATTTATATTCTATCTATCATTGAACCCAAACATCGCTGGCTATTCTCGTTTCCCAATTTGGTGTGGAGCGAGTGCGCGGGTGCGCGCTGACATGCGCGTACGACTATTAATACCACGTGCTCGGGCGCGTCGAACCCCTCCCCCCTTCCCGCCCTTCCCCTCGTCTATCCCGCTCTTTATAAATATAGACCGAGGGAATCCATTGCGAATTGTACGTACACCACGATGTTGGACATTATCGATGCTCCGAAGGCTCGCAAACGCGTGAGTCAGACTGTAAAATTGTAAATAGAAGGCGAATCTTACCTCTCGTATGTAATCGTAAGTAGTATTTATGGTTTGAAAGAAACGTGTTTAAAAAATGTGATGTTGAACAGAAGGAATGGCTGGGAAGTTGGACGAAGTAAGTGCTACTGAGAATGCGGAAATTCGTGGAAATTCGTGGAAATTTGCCTTATATCCACACGCAGTCAGTTAATTTAACACTTTATTTTGACGAACATTATTTGGTTTACGTACAGATCTTCTGGAGATTATGAAAGTCTTACAAAAAATCTACATCCTCTTACAGCTGTTTTCATGAATACCACAACTGAATGTAAGAAAATTAACTGAAAGTACTATTTGAGTTAATTTTCTGACTTTAATTTGTTTTCCCATTTTTTACCCCTATTGGTATGAGAACGAAAAAGCTGTGCAAGCGAGTACCTGCCTTCTCATTGTTATTCAATTAAAAAAGTTGATCGCGCATGCGTTATCCGGTTTTTCCGATTCAGAAGTAAATTTTCCGGATGACTTTTAAGGTATTCGCTCGAATTTTTCCATATCACAAAATGGTTTTCCAACAGTATTGTTTTTTTTTATATCATTGAACTTTATTTTAAGTTTATACACGACAGACTGTTGTATAAAAAACAAGCTTTATTAAAATATACTTTAATTATTACAACTGTCGATTCCCAGCAGTATGAGAACCGTAGAAAAGCGTTTTGTTGACGGAAGAGTAGACAAAAATTACGTTATCGTGTAGACCAGGGGCTGGCAACCTGGGGCCGCAAGTGCGTCTGCGTCGGGCAAAGTGTTATTGGGTTTTTTTATTATGAATTTCTCAGTAGCAGCCTGGAGTCTAGATTTGTGCTCGATTGATGGCAAAAGGCTCGCCCCCTATTACATGAGATTAAACATAACCTGCGAAATGTGGGTGTAACATAGCTACACCTCTGCCTAACCCTTTGACGATCACAGACGTGATGTTAAAGTATAGTATATTATTATTACGACTCTTTTTATTACTTGTTCATTGAGTTTATATGTGCACAATATTATGATATCTAAAAATAACTTCTACGAAACCCATATAAATCGATTCCATGAAATCTATTTTATCTATGCAATATACGCACATACCTACATCGTAAATTCTGTAGACATTTTATGCCTTGCTTCCTCGTAACCATTGACGAAGATAAAACTAGTTCTCGTTGTGATGCTAAGAGGTGATGGATGGATGGAGGATGGATGCGTAGTTCATACAAATGTAATACCAAAATAATTTGTAAATCAAATATATTTTTAAGGTATTGTGTCTTTATTCCGATTGGAATACAAAATATCTAGGTTCCTAAATATATATTTTGAATGGACACTGAATTAAACAAGAGCTAAGAGAAAAATAAGTTTTATAAAGAAATTTTCAATTCCTCATAATATCTCGTCTTAATATCATTGTCATTTCAAAATATATATTTGGGAACATAGATATTCTGTAATCCAATCGAAATAAATACACACTACCATAACAATATGTTTGATTTACAAATTATTTTGGTATTACGTTTGTATGAACTATGCATGCTACGCCTTACCTTAACCAAATATTTCAATCGAAGATGGGATCTGCTGCGTCAGAAAATGATCGCTTTTTGTTTCGTTTCGACACCTCAACACACACAATGTCGCAAAGATTTGATTGTAATGGAAACGCCATTATTATTGTATGAGCTCACTCTTCGCAGTACTTACGGACACTTTTTCACGGGACTTACTACGGTGAGAGCAAATCTAAAGACTTCAACGTTAGTCTTTAGTTCGAATCATATCCGATTCCATTCGAATCACGAAGATATCGAAAGTAAGCCAACAGTTTCTTGTTCTAAATCAGAATCCGTAATCCGAGCAATTTCTAAAGATTTACTGGCTTACGAAATTTAATACATCTTCGACCGCATTTCTCCTCGTTTCATAATTTCAGTTAACTTATGATAACAATGTGAATATTCCAACAGTTTATGCAACCTGATTTTGATGCTGTGTTGTGAAGATGAGAGCTTGTGTATTATAATTTTCCTTAACCAAACGTAGGAAAGGTAGCACTTTCAAATTCTATAAAGTACGTAAAAAAGTTATATAGGAATTAGGAATAATCTTGTTACTCCTTTATTTACATTTCTGATAATCAAACAATTTGCATGAAGACTTAAAATCCTACCAATATCTAATAATAATCCTCTCCTCTGTTCCTTAGTTTCCAAAGCCCTAATTTCAAGAAGCTCTATTTTTTTGTGCTCCGTACTCAAAAGGTGCCAACGGCCTATCACTAGGCTCTGCTGTCCGCCCGACCGTATACAATTAAAATTTTCAAACACATTTTGAAAATTTCAATTGTATACGGTTGGGCGATACTTACTATGAATATAGCCGCTATAACAACCAATAATAAAAATAAAATAAAGATTAAAATTTAAGGGAGTCCAAGTCCGCATACAAAAAACGTGTTTTTGTAATAAAGTTTTTTTTTTTTAATGTAATGTTACGAAGCCCTTCCTGTGCAAGTCGGCCGCTTTTATTCTCCACGGTTGGCTATAAAGTTACAAGTTTCACAAGAATTTCAAAGTGAATTATATTACCTTTTCTATAAAATTTAATTTAAACACCGTCCGTGGCTCTTCTTTTTATCCAGTATTTTAAAGCTACCTGAAAATAAAATAGCATTATATGAACCGAGTGTTTTTTTATAACGTTGCTCCACACTAGGAATTTCTCCTGTATTGTGGGTGCGTTTACAAACATTTAAACTCACATACACAAACAGCCAGACCCGGAACAACTACTTGTAGGTCATACAAATATTTTTTCCGTGCGGGAATCGAACCCGCGACACGCAGCGCAGCAGTCAATCTCTAAACCACTTTTTTTTTTTCTTCTTTTTTTTCATGGGGTGGAAAATCCTCATGGATGTCCTCCGCCCTGGGGCGGGCGGAGGGGTCTGTCAGACTCTTACTGACTAAAAACCACCCCAGTGGGGTGGAACATTGGGATCTATTATTACTTCCGCGATCCCCGGCTAGTGCCGCCTCAAGTCTGGGGGGGGGGGGGTGAGGTGTCTGACCCCCCCCACGACGTCTGATAGGGGCGCGCGTGGAACACTACGCGCCGCCACCTCGGGTCCAATGTGATAGGGGGCGGCGGACGTCCCCAAGTCCGCCGTCCCTGGACCCATCTCTTAACCATTGCGCCAACCGTGCCGTCAAAATGGTTAGGAAACTCCTCCGAGGTTTTGAAAATATAGACTATTTAAAAATATGGCTCTGAAATTATATCTATCTGATTATCTTATTTATTTTTTCCCAAATATGTTGGGGTCGGCTTCCAGTCTAACCGGATGCAGATGAACACCAGTATTTTACATGGAGCGACTCAAATCAAATCAAAATATTTTGTTTCACATACGTGGGCACTTATGACACGTCAGAAGCTAAGTGCACGGTCGTTTCCTTTGGTGGTTACTCTTTTAAAAATAATTGGCTTTTACAATGTTTTCAAATTACAGTGTTAATAGGTATGGGTATGGGTATCTGAAAATTAAGTAACTATAAAACTAGTAACACCGAGAGAAGTTGTACGAGAAATAAAACGTAATATAAGTACACGAAAATCACCAGGTTACGATTTAATAACAGGAGAAATACTACATAACCTACCAAGAAAGGGTCTGGTTAAGTTAACAACCCTTATCAATGCTGCACTAAGGCTAAAATTTTTACCAGACGTATGGAAGGTGGCTGAAGTAATAATGATAGCCAAGCCAGGAAAACCGGCTCACGAAACATCATCATATAGGCCCATTTCCTTACTACCAATCATGTCCAAGCTGTTTGAAAAGCTGTTACTCAAACAGCTTAATCCAATAATAGATAATAAAAACATCATACCAAAGCACCAATTTGGTTTTCGAGAAAACACTCTACCATCGATCAAGTGCATACGATCACAAACGTAATAGAAAACGCCCTTGAAGACAAGAAAGTATGTGCTACTGTATTCTTAGACGTGGCACAAGCGTTTGACAAAGTATGGCATGAAGGCCTTATACATAAATTGAAAAGTCTGTTACCAAAGCAGTTTGCAGATATATTAGAATCCTACATTCTGAACAGAGCCTTTAGAATAAGACAAGAAGACGCCTACTCAGAACTGAAACAAATTAATGCTGGCATACCGCAAGGAAGTGTGTTAGGTCCGATCCTGTACCTACTATACACTTGCGATATTCCTGAATTAGAGCAAAACACGATTAGGACCTTTGCTGATGATACAGCAATAATGGCTGTGGGAAACAGCCACGAAGAAGCAGTGGGAAAGGTCCAAATGGCTGTAAATCAAGTTTATAACTGGACCAAAAAATGGAAGATTAAACTAAATGAATCCAAATCTGTTCACATAGACTTTTCCAACAAAAAACATCAGTATTCTCCAGTTTACATTAACAATAAACTAGTCCCATACGAGAATACAGCTAAGTATCTCGGGATGACCCTTGACGCAAAGTTACGCTGGAAAGCACACGTTAAGAAGAAAAAAGATGAACTCGACCACCGATTCAAAAGAATGTATTGGCTGCTTGGAGAAACTCCATGCTGTCCGTGCAAAACAAATTGTTGCTATACAGACAAGTCCTGATGCCAGTTTGGACTTATGGTATCCAGCTGTGGGGCTGCACCAAACAGACCAATATATTAACTATACAACGATTCCAGAACAAAGTACTAAAGGAAATTGTAAATGCACCTTGGTACATACGAAATGATGATCTCCATCGGGATCTAAAAGTTGAGTTCATCGATAAAGTGATCCAGAAATTTGCAGAAGCTCACGAAAAGAGGCTTCATCAGCATGTGAACGTCGAAGCAATCCAGCTTCTCGATCACACAAATATAGTTAGAAGACTAAAAAGAACAAAACCGTTCGAGTTATTGTTTAGTGTTAGTGAATAGTGTAAAGTACAAAAGTGCCAAACAAACACAAGAATGAAGTGTATTCGCCTTAATAGAGACAATAAGAAAAGTGCTATTGGACACATTCTTAGTAAAGACAATTTAGTAGTTTAGGTTATAATTTAATTACTTATTAGTCTATTTAAAAGGCTAGATTGTAATAAGATTAGGGTTCATTCAATTGATGAACCCTAGGAAAAGGGAAAAAAAAAAAAAAATAGGTATGGGAGGACAGTGTAAGCCCGTCAACAAGTACCAGGTATACTTAACAAAATAGAAAATGATCTACAATTGTTCTACATAAAATGTCGGTTACCGGAATCCTGAATTTTCCGTCTTTTCTATCCTTAATGGCCTTAGAGTATGGCACACAAAGTAACTTTTTTAAAGAGATTATGTCAAGAATTTGTGGAGGCCTAAGAATAAGGAATGCATTTCCTTATTCTTAGGTGGAGGCGAGTTATTTTCAGCCAGTGTTTGTAGAAATACAATTAGGACGCTAATTAAAACTTTTTCCTCGGTAATCTCCTGACTTTTAAATATTTCTTCGTACCTACATAATTGTATTTATTTTTACGACTACCCACAAAAACTTTACAGACATCTAAAAGCTAATTTATTTTATTTTAACACAAATTTATGTTGTTTTGGTCTTTATTTGTATCTTCTTAAAAATCGTGGGTGAAGAGGGTACGACGTGTAATTCGGTAGCAGGCGAGAAGCGCGTATTCCGACGAAATTGTAAGACTGAACCATTTTTCACAACGGTATGGAGGACGGATGCGTTTGAAAATTGATTTAGACTGCCTACTCTTCAAGAATAAGGGAAGTAGTAATATGTGGTATTCCGTGTGGTTCCGGACGTAAAGAATAGCACCATCCTACTTCTTCCCGTGGGTGTCGTAAAAGGCGACTAAGGGACTTACTGAGAACGGACAGCACCGTTCACTATGCATTTGAGGGCGACGATAACCGAGTAGTGTTAATGATTTGAAAAAAATATATGTTAATTTAGAGCATTTTCTCAATAACTTAATATGTGAACATTTTAGAATATGTTTATATTACATAGTGAAATTAATTTGTAAAGTTATGTCTAACGTGGATAAAAAACTGAGAATGGCGCAAAATCTACCAAGCGGATTTTTCTGAAACCTTAAACAATTTAAAAATAATTTAATTATTGATATTTTAGTATACGCGTTTTATTAAAATACCTTTTGTTTTGTATATAATAAATTAATAATGCGTCAACACAGGGGACAGCGCTCCTTGATGGGCGAGTCCTATTACTGGCTGCACGTACAACGCATTGCGTTAGTTCAGTACAGAACACGCAAGGTAACCACTCAAGGTCACTGGCGTATATCTGCGTCTTAACACCATACTGAGATCACCAACCCGCCTGCCAAGCGTTGCGATTATGGCAACCCACCCCCTCCTTTTTGGGGAGGCCTATGTCCAGCAGTGGACGTCTTTCGGCTGAAATGATGATGCTTTATTAATATCTGGTAACAATGTGAAAACTCTATTAACTTCAACAACAAGTAGGTATTTTGTTCATTAAGATATTAATGATTAGGCGTTATAAGAGAAACTTCAAATGAAGACCAAGAGACATTAGCTAAGACACCGATTTTATTGCAATCGATGAAACTCGCTGTAAACTGGAATCATAAAAGTAAATTATAATTAAAACATGTAAACCCAGTAATAAATAAAACAATCTTGGCCAGTCGTAAATAAATGAGAGGAAATCGTAACATTGTGGAATAACATTAAAACAACGTGAACCTACTAGAACAGAGAGTTAGCAAATATTTAAACGAGGGATCTTTGGCCAGTTGAATTACAGATACTGAATAAATTGTAGTAAGTAAGGTGGATTTTTTTTTTTTGGGTGGGAAATTATTAAATAACTTCTCCCGCTCTGGGCTGAGCGGGAGAGGGCGTGTCAGACTTTTACTGACTAAAACCCACCCGTGTTCCTTCCGTTGCCTGTGTGCCAGGGCCACGATATTCCTTTCGGACAAACTCGCAACCCTGGCAGGCATTGGTCCTAACGGACCCCGTCAGTTGGTGCTGACATCCCTTTGAGGCGCGCGTGGAACACAACGCGCCGTCGACCCGGGCCTGGTCCTTTTGGATTGAACAAAACGAGCGAGCCGTACAGTAGTCTCATATGATGTGTAACATCTGACAACTCACCTTGGTAATAAGCAACTGAATAGCAACAGAAATTAACCTCAAAATTAAAAAAAAGCTAAATACTGAAATATTTATTCGAATTTTATTCATTACTAGTGGTCGCCTACTGGTCGAAATTCGACCTACTACTTACAATCTATTACATGAGTACACTAATTCCATGCTAGTATAAAGTATTTACTAATTACATGATATTAAAAAACCGGCCATGTGCGAGTCGGACTTGCGAACGAAGGGTTCCGTACCATTATCTTTAAAAATGGCAAAAAAATCATGTGTGTTATAATTATGGTTAACTGTCTAACTATCCGGTTCATGAGATACAGCCTGGTAACAGACGGACAGACAGACAGACAGACGGCGGAGCCTTAGTAATAGGGTTCCCGTTTTACCCTTTGGGTACGGAACCCTAAAAACGAACAACAATCATTTGAAATGTCAAATTCATCATCATCATCATCATCCTTCAGCCGAAAGACGTCTACTGCTGGACATAGGCCTCCCCCAAAGAGGGGGGGGGGGGGTTGCCATAATTGCCATGCTTGGCAGGCGGGTTGGCGATCATGAGTATGGTGTTAAAATGTAGAGATAACACTGCTGCCCATTCTCTAGTAAGTCCCTTAGTCGCCTTTTACGGCACCCACGTGAAGAAATAGGAAATGTCAAATTAGTCTCTGGAATTACAAAAGGAACTTTAGTGTATCTATGTAAAATCTCCATCCGCCGTCTTCCATAACATTTCAGGGACTAGATATTTGAGAGGATCCTTCTACTATTTCCTCTTCTTCACCGTGTTACATCATGCATGCACATAACCTTTAAATTCAATACAACATTAATGAGGTTAAACGTCACTGCACTCACTGCACAACAAGTTTCGTATTGGAATTCTTTACCCAAAGATCACCGTGTCTTTGTGAGTTCATAAGAATCGTCATCTAAAATGAACAGTTAATGCCAATCAAAGTGGAAATTAATGATGAATCGATTGTTTCATTAACATATGCCTTTTATAAATGAGCCCATTTATATTGTCAAATCAATCGGCTATTGGTTTAATTGAATTGTTGCTCCAGGCTAGAAACAGGTGTTATTAATTTATGATAATTATGTGGAACGACAATGTGATTTAAGGTCGCTTCTCACGGTTAAGTTTTTGTTTTATTAGCAAATGCATCATTATCGTCAACATCATCTTCTATAATAAAGCCATCGAGACGATATAATTATTATTGGAATTAAAAACTTTAACTTAATTGCGTATGGTTCAGTTGCCATTGCAACTAAAACTATTGTATTATTAGACGTTTAGCGATAGTTTTTTATATTAAAAAATCAACTTAGATTACTTGAGATTTTATGTATTTATCTCGTATCGTTGGCCTGCGTAAGTTACACCGTATTTTAGTTCATTGTAAGTAATTGTGATCAGTTTTGACAATGGATTAACTATCAACTACGCTTCAAGTAAAATAACGTTCTAAATCATTGTAACTATTGTCACAAAAACCAAAAAGCTATTTAGGAGGGGGGGGGTCTTTTAAATTGTATTCATGTAGATAATTTGGCACACCACACCCACACTACCTAACTCTTCGGGGATTACAGGCGTGTGTGTGTATGTATGCATAAAATGGGGCTTGCATCTGTGCCGAAATATTAGAAGCTAAAATCAAATAAAAACAGTAAATATCCCATTGTATGTCGTTTTTAATAAGTAAACGCCACTTTAACGACACTTTAGTTGTACAGACGGCTACACATCAAGCTATACATTTCCAGTATAAGCTGGTCTCGCATTGTATATGATTTCCGTACAGTGCGAGATCAGCGTAAACTGGAAATGTATAGCTTGATGTGTAGCCGTGTGTACATTTAGAAAAACTTCCGCATTGTTTAAAAAAAATGTATAGTTACGCGAGACTTTACAGCAGCTAAATCTAGCAGTCGTGTGAACTGGTCTTTATTCATTTTGGCACTGCCAACGCAGGCGTGTTGGTCATTTGGTTTATTGTTACGACATAAGTATATCATGTTACGGCATTCTGTTCATTATATGTATATATTGGAAAACAATATCTGAGGTTGTCGAGTTACCTTTTGTGGTTACCAGGAGCTTAGAAGATTAATGAGTTCGTTAACCAGAATTATGTGCTGCGGTTACAATATTTTGTGGCCAGCTTTACTATTCTGGTGGCGGAAATATGTTTCTTTTTTGTTATTTTTTTCGTTTTTGATTAGCCAATACGTCTTATGTCTAGTTTTGGAGTAACCAGTCAAGAATTTGATTAATTTTAGCCACTATTTCAAATGACTAAACCACATTTACTCGTAAACAAGGATGTTTAAGATCCCATATGTAGTAATCCGGAAGAGAACCGAAATTACCGACATAGCCTGCAGAGTAAGCAAGTTGAAGAGGTAGTGGGCTGGCCATGTTTGTCGAACGACCGATGTCCGGTGGAGCAGAAGAGTCCTGGTATGGAGACCGCGTATCGGCAAGCGGAGTGTGGGACGCCCCCCAGTTAGAAGGACCGACGACCTTAAGAAGCCACTTCTTAAGGTCGTCGGTGGAACAGCCTGTCTGGGACAGACTGGATGCGGAAGGTGGAGGACAGGGTGTTGTGACGCAGCCTGGGAGAGGCCTATGTCCAGCAGTGGACTGCTATAGGCTGAGTTGATTGATTGGATTATGTAGTGAACAGAGCCATACAGTAAGTTGATAGATGTTGAGGTAATGTTTGCTTTTTAAAATAAGTCAGGATTTGTTTGGGCTCAAGGCCCAAAACAGTCTGACCCGAATAATCTCTATGAAACAGAAATATTCCTACTGTTTTCGTTACGTAAGTAATGAAAATGATATGTATATCAGCTTCAAAGTAATTAAATTGGGAAGGTCAGATAGCCTTTAAAGAGCAGTCGCGATACATTTATAACCTGTGCGCGGCAGTTTTACCCGCATAAGTCTCAAAACTGGAGAAATATTGGAATAAAACGTATCATATATGCTAACACAAGTCATAGTCTACCCATATGCCAAATTTCATACAAATCCGTTCAGCCGTTTTAGCGTGAAAGCGTAACAAACAAACTCACTTTCGCATTTATAATAATACTAGCTGCGCCCCGCGGTTTCAGCCGCGTAACTCTCGATCCCGTAGGAATATCGGGATTAAAAGGAGCCTATATGTTAATCCAGGATGTTTGCCACCTCCATACAAAATTTTATCTAAATTGGTCCAGCCGTCTGAGCGTGGAAAATTAACAAAGACACACACACTCACTCACAAAGTATCGCCTTTATAATATTAGTGTGATATTAGTTAGAATAAGACCCTTGAGCAACAGCAAAAGACGCCATCATAATTTATTTTCAAAAAAGCGTTCTATTGAAGGTTGACACCTTGAGATACTTTTCCTTCGTCTCCTTAAAAGTGGGAGTGGGGTGTGGGATCTTGGCGTCAGCTGCCAGTTTTATCATCATCGTTGTTAAATCATAAATGATTTTATTTCTGTAAGTAGGTTTGTACAAACACTTTTACACGTCAAAAATATTTTAAAAACTAGATGAGGCTGACGTTTCCTATCTGACTACTCTGAGAAGTAAGGCCGAAACAAACTCAGAGGTCACAGTCTCTTTAAAGTAATCATGTGAAGACTTCATGGTCTTCAGGATGGAGTTTGTTTCGGCCTTACTTCTTAGAGTAGTCAGATAGGAAACGTCAGCCTCATCTAGTTTTTTAGATTAGTGTCTGAAATGGTCTTTTGAGCCGCATAGAACCACATAGATTGAGTGGACCTGTCCTGTACGCATTTAGGAGCTCAATGATTCGACGAACAATACCAAAGAACGGATATTTGGGTAGGCCGCATAAATTACTCAAACTGCCAGGAAACGTTCAGCCGAAAGACGTTCCCTGCTGGACATAGGCATCCCCACACCATCACCACGGCGACACGTGGGTTTTTGCCACACACATCAACACGTGCTATTCATTATTCTAATCAACCAGTTCATCGACTTTACAAAATTGTCAAAAAAAAACCTAATAGGTGTGAAATTTGGCATACTAAGATGGCGCCTTTGCCAGAAACGTCGCCGTTGAAATTTTTAACAATAGCAAGACAAAGGTCGCACTGTATAATGCCAGTTACCAAGAATGAGACAGAATATATAAAATATTCGCAAAAAATATTCCTAAGGTCGTCCGTATAATGGATCTCATTATTACGATCTGTCTTTACAACAAACGGGTCAAGTACGAAGCTATTGTGGAAGTGAAGATTATATTTTTAAATCTTTAGTAGTTTCCTGTTTATAGGCAAAGTTATCAAAGGCCTTTGCGTTGTTATACAACATTATTTTTAGTTTAATATGCGAAACCTGAATATAGTTTATTCAGAATAAGGAACTGAATCGATTTCAATCATTTTTACACCATGTCTTTTTTTTTTCCAAAAATAATTAAGTGTGATGGAAAATGTTATCACCATATAATTACTTACATTACAATCGCCGTACGATTAGGTACCTACTGCCAAATTATTATCAATGAGCGCAAGACGACCCTGGAGGCGCGGGGGCTCCGTTAGCATGTTTTTGTACTGACAACCCGGTAACATAACAACCTTATAACTTTGTGATTTTTCATGATACAGTTTTGAAATTTTGTACATAGATTCTTTACATAAAAATACTAGATACGTATTTCGTCAGCCAGCTCGCTAGCTCTACTGTTGAACATGAGTTCCTAGGTTTGATTCCCGTGTCGAGCAAAGTGTTATTCGATTTGTGCCCGGTATTGGCAATAGGCTTGCCCCCTATTACATGTGAATTAAACATAACTGGCGACATGTGGGTGTAATACGTGTACACTCTGCCGAACCCTTCACAGGCTACAGGGGTGATATTATTTCATGTTATATAATATTTTTTTTATCTTTCTATTCTACATTTAATTCATGATATTTAAATTGTTACTGATACGGGATAAATAAAGTCGTTTTATCATAATATTTTATTTTGTATTTAGAAAATACTCGTATAGCTTCATTTTTATAGTAAAATGAGTTCGTAATCGTCAGGTTTCATTGTTTGTATAAGAAATCCTAAACAAGAGTTTTTTTTTGGAGAACATAATCACTAAAGCGACCACAGGACGGAAAATTATGTAGCAATTACAGAAAATGTCGAGGGCTGAAATTACTTTTGTAAAACATGAATTATTCCAACAAGAATTTCTCCTGGCAAAATGTTGAGAACAGTACAAAACTCATTTTGCTGTGTTATTTTTTATTAGGGCTATTCTCTAGATTTTCGCACGAACTAAAACTCATTCATCAGAGTCGTTGCAAAATTTTGCAAAATAAGCGTAGGTCACCGAAAATTTATTTGGACGTTAATTACGATGTCGGACGGACAAAAAGCGACCGAAAAGTTATTTTTTTGTTTCCGGAAGCAGCATGTGGGTGACAAAGAGGGCCCAATCACCGCCGGGGTCTTTGGGCCTTCCACACTTTTCACGCCATTCCTTGACAAAAATGACGTTTCCGTGTGGACATTTGACAGTTTTCTACCGAGAATTGTAGACAAGCGATGTCTATTCTACAGTAGAGTAGAAATAGAAAGTGTCATGCTAAGCCTGCTGTTTTATACTATTGTGCGGGAAAATTGTGTAAACAGCTAGTTTACGAGATTATTTCTGTCACAATTGTGTTAATATTGCTCGCTGTTGGCCTCGGCTGCAAATAGACGACCCCATCATCTCTTGTGGCAATTTGAATGTTTAAGGCCAGCAATGTTCACTTGTTTACTCACAAATTCATACGGAGATCAACAAACGTCAATCCCTTGAGAAGTTGAAATCGATCATTGACTTTAACCACCTCCGCAGAAGTGTAGATATTACGGAACTAGAAATATTTAATTGAGCGTCTAAAAACTTATTGACCTTCTAATGATGTACGTTTTTAGGATTCCGTATGTCCAAATGAAAAAGCGGAACCCTTATTATGATCACTCATGTCTTTCTGTCTGTCCATCTATCACAGCCAATTTGCTCCGAATATAATGGACCAATTAAGTTGAAATTTGGTACACCTATCAATTGCTGTGACTCAAACACGGGCGTATTACGTCAATAAATGAATTTTGAATATTTGGGAGACAAATAGGGAAATAAAAAAAAGGTTTGGCACACTGTACCGACCCCAACATATCAAATGAAAGGGCTTACTGTGAGGGTCTCAAGCATATATTATGATTTTTTTCTAAATAAATAGTTTTAATGGTCGCAGTTCCTTCACTAACTAAAAGATATATTTGAGGTTCACAAAAAGAGGCCCATTCTTTAGAGTGTTCATTAATATTTTTAAGAAAGCAAAATGGGAATTTTATTTGATACCTTACGGTACCCGTTTATACGATAGTGGGTTGCTTTATAATTAAGGATAACTTACGGCCAGTTACTATGCTACATAGTTCTACAGTTAAAGGGTTCTGTAGTTAAATGGTATCCGTGCCAATGTGGTGGGTTAGGCGCGCGGTCACGTCGGAATGTCATTACAAGCCAATGGAGAGTTTGAATTAGTATCTATCAGTAACTAGCTGATGTTATAGTCGATGTTATTTTAAATTTTAATACTAAATGAACCAGATCTAACAAGCTTATAGGCTCAACCTCAGAAATAAAGCAGTCTATAAGAACAATAATGATGATTTGAACAGTGATTTGCGAATTTAGTTTTAAAAATATATAGGTACTTATATTTAATAAGTAGAATGTATAGAGATTTAATTGTAGACTTAACTATCTCATTAGGGCAACCTGTAATGCTAGATTTAAGGTGTTATAATAAATAAATAAGTAAGGATTTTGATGCAATTTAATCATCTTTACCTAAGATTCAAAAGATTAACAAATATAATAAATAGACTATCTAAAGTGACATCTGTTTTCTCATGCTACGGCCACATTGTCATGATAAAGCAAAAATTTGCGTTGTCACAACAGAATATATTCGTGACATCGCAAATCATTCAGGCGAAACTGCGAACACGAATGCGAAACTGCGAAGTTTTTTTTAACAATTTGGCCAAAATAGTTCGTCGACAACGCGACACGAGTCTTTGAGCGTCAATGTGGCTGTAGCATAGGACACAAGACGGATTGGTAATTAATTAATTCCCTCGTGCTAGTTTTATTTCAGTTGCGTCTACGACACAGTTACGAATATAAGCTGAATCACAAGAAAAACTTAGCTATCACGCTGGTAGCACACCTCCGCCGTAAAACCATAACAGCGAAACCACAGTAGTTCAATTGTACTGGTTCGCGTCATGTTCCGCTACTCACATCCGATTCGAGTAGCGGAACATGACGCGAACCAGTACAACTGAACTACTGCGGTTTCGCTGCTATGGTTTCACGGCGGAGGTGTGCTATCAGTGTCAGTCTTGGTGGTAATTGGTTTGGGTAAATACCCAAACCAATTTATTCCAAAGAGGTTATAACCGCTAAAGTCTTTACCTACTATAAAAGCTACAAAGATGAAAGTTATTAAGCAGTAGACAAAGTACTTTTGCCTCGTATACTTGGTAATATCAAGCATTTGCAAATATTACGACCCCGCTGCGAGTAAATGAAAACATAGGTATATTAATATACATTTATGTACCTACGTGGGGCGTACCTATGTACCTATAAACTAGAATTTACAAAGCCTGTGATACTAGGTAAATGTTTTTATCATAAACACTATATTCATGAAAATACAACAGAATGTTATGACCGAGTTTATAAAAGCGCGGCGTCTGAAACGAAAAGTAATATGCTAGTGTTTTCTGTAGTCTTTGTCTCGAAATATTAAGCAAAATGAT
This sequence comes from Tiliacea aurago, assembly GCA_948098905.1. NCBI lineage: Eukaryota > Metazoa > Arthropoda > Insecta > Lepidoptera > Noctuidae > Tiliacea > Tiliacea aurago. The sequence continues at coordinate 19,287,139 of OX402578.1, read as the reverse complement.
CTCTAATAAAGACAAATTTAACGTTCTTCCAAAGAAACTATAAAATTTACTAGAATACAAGCACAAATGTAAAGACTAACTGCTTGGCTCGGTCTTAAAAACATAAAATTGATATTTTATTCATTCATAATATTAAATCTAAATAACACAAAGTCTGCAGCTAATCCCGCTAAAGCCAAACCAGTTGATTCATCTAAATCAATTTATTTTCGTAACATTACAAATAGAAAAACCTCACTGTCGCTCATCCCGACGGATGTACTCTAAAAGAAACGGCGGTAGACATTTATCAGAATATTTCTATTTCATCGCTGGCTCGGCAGGCGGACTGCGAAAATATCAACAATCCACTACGCAATAAATCAAAACAAGTGCGACTCACTCACCTCGCCAACTACAATATATTCTATTTCTATTAAGTTTGCGCATGGAAGCAGTTTTAGAGATAACGTATGTTAGAGATTCATACAAGTGAGAAATGTGGGAGATCCGTTTTTAGTCGTACCTACCTACCTACTGAAGTGCTTTAGGCTTATGTTCCAAATATGTCCGAAATTGAAGACTTACATATTATGTTACCCAGTATTTGCAATCAAGCACGCCATGAGACGACATTGGAAAAAAGGTTTACCTACTCAAAACACTGTTTCAACATATCTTCGCAATAATACTAATATCATAATTCCTCTTCCACAGAACTATGCCGCCTCAGCACCTCCAAAGCCATCGTCAGCACCTCCACACACAACACTACAGCGGAGCGTGCGTGGTGCTGCCAGCAGTGGTGCGCCCGCGCGGGTCATTCCTCGCTTCCACTTCCCCAAAGGCAGACCACCGCCAGGTCATCAGCAGGATCACGCGCTTCATAAAGTACAATCTGCGTTTGCCACCTTCCCAAATAGTCAGGTAAGTTGATTGTGTTATTATGTCATCTAGATAACGCGCCCGGTTTATCAATATGTTAAATGCCTGTTTAATGTTTCCCGATAACAAACTGTGGCATCCATTGCTCTTAAAACATGTCAAGATGTTAACACAATATCATCAGTGTGTATAGTGTTAATGCGCGATCACAAAGTACAGGTCTAGTTGCTAAACAGCTACCTGGGAATAACCGTACACAGTGGCAAGCCCATAAGCTTGCTTCCTGGCTTGCACCTTTGCTCCCTAATGTCAAAACAAACATCGACTTTAAACCTGGCCACGGATAGCACATCGCAGGTGACCGGAACAAGTTATGATTGAAGGTGGTGTTATTACCATGGTGTGGCAATAAAGCGATAGAAATCATTTTGAATTGTTTGCAATTTGATGTTCTACTTTTATTTACATCCCTCCATTAAAAATGACGGACATCTAAATTCAAATTGAAACAAAATCAAAATATCCAATATTAATAGCGCATACTGAGTACCTACAAGTAAATCAAATTGCCAATAATGCCAAGTAGACCGTTGCTGCTCAATTCTACGCACAACTTTTCTATTCAGCGTTCGCCGATTGATTTATTTGCGACCGACGGCGACGTACGGATTCACGTCAATATTTAATTATGCCCTTTCAATAAAAATAACTTTGCTAATTCGTAAAAGAATTCTGAGAAACCAATTTGGTTGTATCATGCCAAGACGTTGAGGATTCTGTATCATTAAATTACTTTCTCGGCTTAAGAAGGCCTCGAAGTTTCTCTCTAAAACTTCCAGTGACGAGAACTTTTGGACGTAAACATTTCATTTCACATACATCTTATCCAATCTCTTCGTACATTTTGACCTATATGCTTGCTGAATTGGCTCATTAGTCTGAATGTAGCGACTGAGACAGCTAGATAACCGTACTTGAGTGAGTATTTAACTCTTCTTGTGTTTTTCTTTTCGAATTTACCTGGATTAAATTTAACCATTAATTACGTTCATTACCATAAACATACTTTTTGAACACTTAGTTAACTCAAATAATGTAGCGGCAAGACAAACAAAGTTAACGATAAGTTTAAAGTTAAGTTAACAAATAAAGTCAATCCCTTTATTAGTCCAAGTATTATGTCCAAAATCAAAGTAGTTTTCGTCGTTTGCGAAAATGTAACGATGAAAATAAATGACGATGTGCGAAGTTGAAGACATTCTAGAAATTTCGGTATTCAAAGCAATACATGTAAATAAGTTACGTGAGTGAACCGATCTGAGAAGTGTATCGTCTTTATAGGCAAGATTTATAACTATGTTTGTAGAAGAAATCCAAAATCATTTGCTGTATTTACAGAATAGAGAAAAATGTTTACTGAAATCTAAAAGCTTGATCACATAATATCAATGTGGAAATCTAGGCAATTTATTCCTAAGTTTAAAAGTGATGCATCTACCAAATTTCCATTTGAGTGTCTAGCTCTGGCTGCCCTCCGAATACCTACATATAATAACTCGTGTGAGTCCACCCCATTAATCGATTTTGCCATTTTCACCGCTGGAGCAGATGACCGCCGTATTTAATCGTATACATAATTATGTAAACATGCTGTTTATACAGTATATACTCCTGAAACGACTTTGTATTTCATGACAATGATGCGAGACCGCCGAGACGTAATTATCCCGATTTGTGTCTATTCGTAATCGATGCAGTCAAGCGAATCATACATCTACTTACGAGACAATCCATTAATATAATTGGCACAACCGCGAGATTTTGTGTAAATTTAGACGCCATGTCAATCAATTTCGATTTCGGACCAAGCTGACCTTTTGATCGGTTTAAATATAAAGGTGTCTGAGTTTTATCGCATCATTATTCGAAATTAAGCCGTTAAGGGTAATGTCGGATTAAGTATACAAATGTTATCTGCACGCTCAATGGTGCGAGAGTATCGACGAAACCTCAACGGGCTCGTAAAAAAACAATTTTCCTACCAAACAGCCCCAAACCGAATCGATAAATCCAATCTAGTACAAATTCCATTTAAGCTTCGAATTTGCATTTGCTGAATTTACGATGTTAACGCAAAATCTGACGCAAATTACGTTACACGTCGAAATAATAATATGCGTGAACAGAATTGTTTGCTTCGTCAAATGTTATATCTTTTTGAGCGTTTTGTTTGTCTGCAATGTTTTTCTAAATTGCATTTAAACGATGTTTTGTTATTTTAATGCATGCAGGCAATCATATTTAACGTCATCTTTTATCTGTCTTGCACATGGTTCATAGTTTTTACGTAGTGATGCAATATCGCGACATTTTGAACGCAATTTGATATCTAAACTATAAAAAATAACCAGCATAACCCTTGCTAAATTGCCACAAAAACTGCCTTCACATCGCTCAGAAACATCGGAAAAAGGGACATATCGTTCAATAATACGGGGCCGTGACAAATATATGCGACATTTATCATCGACGGACGACAAATCTTTCGTATTTCAATAAGTTTGCCGAAAAAAAACAATCAGAGTTAGGCGACTTCCAAATACAGTGATTTTATCGTGGAGCACAGCACTAGCGGTTAGTTTATGTAATTGGACGAAGAAGGCCGAACCTGGTTAGCCACGTTATTGGATGGGCCCTACCTCAAACCGATTCCGTTCATAGATATCTGATATATGGCCAGATTGGATACATTAGAGATGTTTTCGGACATAAAAAGGCTAATGAAATTCGTTTGGACAACAATGCCGCCGAAGTAGAGAAGGATCTACCTCCTTAATTCATTCTTACATGGAAAAACTATTTAGAGTGTTTTCCCTTATTTTTTTTTTTGGGTGGGAAATTATCTAATAACTTCTCCCGCTCTGGGCTGAGCGGGATGCTTGTCAGACTATTACTGCCTAAAACCCACCCACCCGTGTTCCTTCCGTTGCCTGTGTGCCAGTGCCACGATATCCCTTTCGGACAAACTCGCTACACTGTTTTCCCTAAGTTCTTCATTAATTACGTAATATAAATTGAGAATCATGACATTATATACATTTACATTTCACATTTAGATACATTATTAAAAATACAAAAGTAACATGTTTGTAACTCAATAACGCAGAGAAGGCTGGATGATATAGATAATAATTATATTATAGCGCACATTTATTTATACATAAAATACTTTCCGCCCAGGTAATAATAAAAATCATCATCAGGTAATCAATCATCATCCGCTCAGCCACCAGATGCATCTAGTTACTTATTTATAACTCAATTTGCACAGATTCAAAGCACAGCAAATAAAATATAGAATCATACACATACCTCTAGAAACAGCTTCAATGCTTCGAAACGCAAATACGGCGAGAAATGCTTATCTGTTGAAGGTAAGTTTCCTTACAAGGGTATCGGCACGACTGTCTGCCGCAAATGGCATGCCAATGCCAATAGTCAAATGTTTAGATAGCCTAATAAGTGGAGGTCTGGAGAAAGATCTGCGATGCTCAATGTCGGCTTGTTGAAAGAGCATTGAGATATAATGGGAAGAGTAGACGTTCACAGAGGTCAAACGAGTGGAATTTACTCGTAATTGGCAGAAATGAACTTAGTGATTCGTTTTTTTGTTATTTTAAGAACAAAACCATAGAAACAAGAAATACACAAAACTTATAGACAATATTGCAGCCCACAACGCTGTTCACGGATTAACTATAGGATACAATAAAGTGAAAATAATCGCTGCGGTTACAAATACAAGATTTTGTTAAAGATAAGTTGTTGTTGTTGTTGGTGTTGTTGTTGTTGTGTTGGTAGTGTTGTTTAAGATATACACATACATATATGTATATAATAAACGAGATGATATAACAAGATTGTTATGTTACGATTGTGTAGATTTCTTTTATAAAGGCTCTAAATGCTAAACCATCTCTTAAACGAGATCGTTTATGAGGTGTTTTAGCATTTAGAGCCTTTAGCCTTTGTTTTAGCCACCGATCATCAAATCTTTCAATTAAGTATCATTCATTTGGTAATCGTTGTTTGTTGAAAATATCGCACCGGAGGATTCTGTCAATTTTTACTATATCAAGTGCGGTATAGTTTATTAATAACAGCTATTATATTATGAAACGTCCAAGACTCCATTCGTTGACAAAATAATTATTCGGAAAATCGTTCATCAAAGAACTCGTATGATAAACTGCAGCAAACACTTGTACAGGATCACATAATCCATTCAATTTATGTTCTTGGATATTTTATAACGACGCTACGTGACGATTACTAAAAAAAAAGAAAACTGCCAGAAGATGAAAAATCACGCTGAATAATCAAAATGAATGCGTTGAAATACAACATTCTTTGAATTTTACGACATCTGCTTGTGATACATTGACGCAAATGATCTAGGCAAACCATAACTTTTAGACTGAGTTATTAAAATTTGAAACACTTTCAAATCCCAATAAATCTCTGGTCAAATTAAATGAGGCCCACATTTTTTCTTAGGTCAATGCCACAATTCCTCGAAATTCGTTAAACATTGGAAATCCTGAACAAATTGCTTTCCCAGTAAACCGGATAAAAGAATAAGAGTAATAATAAATCAACAAAGGATCACATTTAGATTATCTCCTGAGATTGTTTGTCTAGGAAAATAGTTTTGCCTGGATTTCGAACCCTGGGCCATAGCGTAGGGTTCGAAATAAGATGATGCTTGTTAGTTAAATTACCGTGACAGGGTGGGTATACAACATAATTTTTAGTATATGCGAAACCCAAAACACGTGTCTAGTATTTTTATGTAAAGAATCTATGTACAAAATTTCAAAACTGTATCATGAAAAATCACAAAGTTATAAGGTCATGTCACCGGGTTGTCCGTAAAAGAACATGCTAACGGCGCGGCGCCCCCGCGCCTCCAGGGTCATCTTGCGCTCATTGATAATTATTTGGCAGTAGGTACCTAATCGTACGGCGATTGTATTATACGTAATTATTTGGTGACAACAATTTCCATCACACTTAAATATTTTTGGGAAAAAAAAACGTGGTGTAAAAATTATTGAAATCGATTCAGTTCCTTATTCTGAACAAACTGTATTCAGGTTTCGCATATACTAAAAATAATGTTGTATAAGTGAATGTTTGGCGCGGAGCACTCCTAGCCTAATGAATCCCGCATTCATAGTATTAGGAACATCACCGAGGGTTTTAGTTAGTAGAAATTCCATATTACCCTCCATTCATTTAAGACAAAGGATAAAGTAGCAATAACATTATCAACTCGTCCAAAAATACGTCTAACTTTGTACAATATGACAAAACAAAGTTCAATAATAGTTTAGTTGTTAGCGTCAAAGTTTAAATTAAATTTTAATGGCGTTAATGTTGACGTGTGTCCGAAATAGCTGGACTTGAGCCAAATAAAGCCGGTGCTAATTACAAATTAGCAACGTGGTGACAGCCTGACACTGATATGACTACAATTATTATAATGTTCACTATATTGTTTCCATTTTGAATTAAAGGGAACAGCTGCCTTAAATACTATGAATGGGTAGATGACGAAGGAATTATCAAATTAATGGGCAGCTTTTTCCGGCTGCATAGATGAGATACTGCTATCACCCCCGATTCTTTTGCTAATATTCCATATCCAAACTCTTATGACTGTTTACGGCGATAAAAAACTATCTTGATCAATCGACAGGATAGACAGTAATGAAATATCGAATTTAGAACTGAATAAGTAGTTATTTCATACAGAATTAGAGGACCTATGACTTCCTAGTAATGAAGATTGGATGTCGAAGTTATGGCCCATTCTATAGACACTATAATATCCGTCGCGGCGAGTCGTGACAGAGATCCGTTAAAGTTTTAAACCCATCAATATGTAGAAGTATTGCCACTACGGCCATACATCTAGCGTGTATGATATTATGTTGTACAATCTTAAGAGCTCCAAAGCTTGCACTAAAATACCGAAATGCTTTTTACAAATACCACGCTATTTTTCTCTAAATACATATTTTGTTAACCAATAACAGTTAGTGCAACAATTCTATAATGAACTCGGTCGGAAGAACCCCGAAAAAACGATGTGTTTTCATGTCACTGCTAAAACGCATATCATATCGCTGCTGGATCGGCGTGCCTCACACAGCTTAGAAATATTTGTACTAACACTAGTTTTATAAGTTTACACTGTTACTAACATACTTATCAGTAGCGAAGCTATAATTTTCATTAGAGGTAAGCCGAAGAAAAAGTTGTTCAGTTCTCATAAACTCTAGATAACGTCAAAATTAATTAACTCAAAAAAATTGTACTTACTTATTTTTTTTAAATTTACGCCAGCTATTGGCAGTTTTTGGAATATTTTCAATCTTAAATGATGTTTTAAACTGGTATTAAGTGTTTGTAATGCGATGTGATACACACAGGTGTAAGAAGAACCCTGCCAGAGTTGCGAGTTTGTCCGAAAGAGATATCATGGCCCACAGGCATCTGAAGGAACACGGGTGGGTTTTAGCCAGTAGAATTCTGACGCTGCCCAGACCGGGAAAAGGTATTTGATAATTTCCCACCCAAAAAAATAAAGTTGTAAGAAGACTGGTTGTTCCGAAGAGAACCCGATAGGAATCGGGTTGTATGGAGGCTGCGCCGGTGATACTTATATGGAGCATGGCTGAAATAAACGATATATTATTATTATTATAAAAGCTAAATATGTAGTTGGTGAACTTAATTGTATACGAGTACATTTGATGCATGACTCTTAAAGGTTCTTAGTGCAGACATTCCAATGTGAAGAGATGGTTTACTACCGCTGAGGATATGGAATTAGGTCGCTGTAGTGTTCATGAATGGCCGTCTGTAATTGCATTATGCACTATTTCAATGATTTAACGATACCTTCTCGTATATAGCTTCAAGTGCTTGCACTCGTGCTGCTCCTAACATAAATTCACCTCCTTATTGGTAAACGTCTTATTTATATCGAAAATGGAGGTAAAATATATTGGCGTTTCATTTATTGATAAGAAAATGACAACAAAAATAAGAGAAGATGATTTAAGAGCGTTTTTGACGTACGGCATTTCATACAAACTTTCAAGCCCTTGTTTTTCGAAATGACGAAACCGATTTTGATTAAACTTCATACGCCTTAGCAGGATACAAAGGTCTACAAAGTTAGTTAAGAACATTTTCGAAAAATAGACTGATTTAAGACTGATTTAAATTTTTCCATAGAAACAGAGATTTCCTGTTCTTAACTAACTTTTTAGACCTTTGTATCCTGCTTATGCTTATGAAGTTTAATTAAAATCGGTTTAGTCATTTCGAAAAAAAGGGCTTGAAAGTTTGTATGAAATGCCGTACGTCGTAAACGCTATTAAGTCAGAAGATAGAAAGCTTTTTCTAGAAAACTATTTGTTTTTTCAATCATTTATCGCAAAAGAACACCAGCAGGCTTAGCGTGACGAATAGAAATCGCTTGTCTACCGAACATGTTCTACTGTCTACACGGAAACGTCATTTTTGTCTACTCTCCCGTCGACAAAACGCTTCTCTACGGTTCTCGTGGTAAGTCTGCACATAGACGTCAATAACAAAGACACAAGATACTCAACAACAAAGAGATTTTGGTAAAGAGATATATCCTTATCCCTAACACCCGTTGTGACGTTAAGCAAGCGGCTTGTTCACAAAGTCATTATTTTCTTACAATTCCTCGAATCCCCGTCAGACAAAACAGCAATACATCAGTGCTCGATGGACCATTACCCGTATAGAGCCGCTCCCAACGTTTTCACTTCGTTTCAGTCAGCCGTGGACGGAACAACAGATTCAGTCACACGGTGTACCTACATCGAGGTACATACAGGCGGACAAGCTATTTGGTATACAGGCAAACTACATGAATGAATGAATAAAATGCACCGACCCCAGCGTGGTTAAACCAGACTCGATCACTCGAATGAACCAAAAGATTCACACTGGCCCCTGGAGTCTCATGTTTCATGGGACCACAGAGACCATTGCATATCAAAGAGTTGACCGGGGACTACCAATATTCGTTTTTTATGTTATGTCATCATCATCATCATACCAGCCGAAAGACGTCCACTGCTGGACATAGGCCTTCCACAAAAGGGGGGTTCGCAATAATCGCCACGCTTGGCAGGCGGGTTGGCGATCGCAGTATGGTGTTAAAATGCATAGAAAACGCTGCTGCCCATTCTCTAGTAAGTCCCTTAGTCGCCTTTTACGACACCCACGGGAAGAAATAGGGAGGTGCTATTCTTTACGTCTGGCACCACACGAGACATGGTATGTGCATAAATAATGTTATTACTTTTAAACCATATGGCATACTGAGCATACCATAATCAGCCTATAATGTACACTGCTGGGGCACAGACCTCCTCTCTGTGAGAAGTAGTGGGCCGTAATTCACCACGCGCGGGCCCAGTACGGGTTGGAGGACAACACAGTTTTGTCTTTGAATTTTCGGTTCTAGGACATGCCGGTTTCCTCACCATGTTTTCCTTTACATTTTACGATACTTATGATTATGAATGTAAAAGAATTAAATAGTGAAAAATAAGTTTTTGCAAATTAGCTGCCTGTATACCAAATTAGTTGTTCGACTGTACTGTACATCGGTCTATCGGCCGAACGATGCTACTGCACTTGGCAACTTGCCAGAACTGGCCCTATGTTATTCTTGCAGCCGTTGTACTCTAGTTATCATCGAATGAGGCAGTAAAAAAAGTTGAAATTAGTTTTCGGTTGAAATATTGAAATTATATTTTTCGTGGAAAAGAAGATCAAATTAGATAAGTTTGAATTGGTTTTTGAACTTCGTTTTTTTCTGTTATTTAAATAATATAATTACAAGTGTCTTGAAAGAATCTTTCTTACAAAATTTTCGTAAGTAGAAAATGTAAAAAGTGGTTAGAAAATACCTTCATAAAAAAGTAAAACACCCAAAATGTGCCGAAACCATCGATTACCCGACTCCCATGACATGGACATTCCACCATTTATCATAAATTCCGTCTACCATTCTACCAATTCTACACAGTCTTCGTCCAAACGGTTGCACAGATTTTCGAAAAAGCCATTAAAAATTCAGGCAATTTAAAAAGAGAACACGCAGTTGGCTTTCGTTCTGGACGGCGTAGTTTGCAGTTCATAAAACGTTGTTTGGCGCCTACAATGTGGCACGGATAACAGACGATTTGCTTTACTAGTCTAGTTTCCTACCAATACTCATCGGCTATTCAACATAGACGCTTTACACTAACTTGAAAACTGGGTTACTTGCCGCTTTGTTCAAAGAAAATAGTATTTAAACTTGCGTATTTGTTGATAAAGTTCCTCACGGATTATATTTAAGCTTAAAAATGTTTCTTTCGAAATATCTAAAAACAATCAGCCATTAAAGACTCCCATGGCATGACAAGGGATATGCATTAATTATTTACGAAATCAAAGTCAAAGTCAAATTGTTTATTTCAAATAGGCACATATAAACACTTTTGAACGTCAATATTTACAAAAAAATAGAATTGATTCTAGTCGCCCCTTCCAAAAGGTAGTTTTTAAGATAGCAATATTATTGGTTGGGAGCCAGAAACTTGCGTCGTATTCCATATCTTATATCCTAATCCGCATCCTTTGAATATTCGCCCGGTAAACCGGTACTGAGACACTTATACAGGGTTACTGGATAAGCAAGTTGTTTTAGTTATTTGTACGATTAATGTCATATAAATTTTTGTGACGAGACAACATTTTTGAAGCGTAAAATGAAAATATTGGTAAGATATTATTCTTATATCGCTCATTATTTTCATTATTTTGTTAAATTAAGTAGTTTTAATTATGTCCATAGCTTAATTGAAGTGCCAGCTACAACATCATTTTGAATGGTACCCATTCAAATATGTAGTTTTTTTTTAATTTGGAATGAAATGTCAAATTTTGGGTAAATATCGAAAAACCCTTAAAATTCTAATATCTCGAAAACTATTGAATTTCGGCCATACATATGGGGGGTTCAATTTGTTGCATTTTGGCCTCCTTATCAGCCCCTGCCGGATATACGTCGAATTACCAGTAACCCTGTATACATCTTCCGTCTTCATGTGTTTCAGACACCTTCTGAAGATCTTAAGTGCACTTAGATGACAAGCTATCTCAACCTCTACAAAATTGTGTCTTTTTGAGAACAGATATTAATTAATTAATCATGAAATCATATAATATTTCCGAACTGTCTATTTATGCTCGTATTTGTGCTCGTTTATTTAACTCAAACTCAAAGCATTTATTTCAATTAAACCATTTACAGGCACTTTTGAACTGTCAAGAAGTCGGTCAGTTACTAATATGAAGCTAGTTGCCCATTCCAAATAGTAGGTTCCTATGGAGAAGAACGGGCAAGAAACTCCACGGACACTCTTTTAAATTAAAATATTGATACAAAGTATTGGTTACATCGTTCATATTGAAATTATACATGTGAGAACGATGCAAAACGTCAGAAGCGTCCGTGATAAACAGATTAAAAACAAAAAAAAAACAATTGAAAACTAAAATAATTAAAAATAAGCTGTGGCAGCTAAGAGATGACCAGTCCCAACTGACAGCGCCCGTTCACGAACATGACGCATGGATCAACACCATTCAGCTCAACCATTTTGAAGGCTTGTTTACTGATTGTTTACTCCTTTTTCTGTGTTGTAATTCATATGTTCTATGTATATTTACCATATTTGCCTTTTTCATATTTACATCTTGCATGGAAAAGCTTCCGTTAATAGCGGAACTGCTTTTAGTTCCCATATAAGTAAAGACTACCGGTACTATTAACTATTATTTACTAACTAAAAAACATAAACATTAACTACCACTTAGTAATAGATATTTTAAGTGTTCTATAATCACTTCACAGCAATTCACTTTCACTGGATCAACTAAATGATAAAGTTTATTCTGTGCTATGAAAAGAATGCACTGACATTTTAATTGTGATAGTATCGCTAGATAAATGAACAATCGCGTTATGAAAACTAATTACACGGGAGTAATAACGATCGAGATCAGCCGTGACAACTTTCCTATAAAAATTAATATATTCTTTTCATATATTCTCCTTTTATTGAAAGAAAGGAGGATTATACAGGGTCAAATTAAATTAGCTAGCTAAACTCCGCAGACGTGATGGGTATCGATATCTAAACTCTAAACACGATAAAATAAAAATATTAAAATTATTAGAGATTTTTTTTGGGTCAGCGAATGCTGTAATTTTGTTACTTACATGAAGTTTGAGTAAAGATTTTTTTTATTTTTTTTTATTTAGGAACAACAAACAGTTACATTATGCAATAATATAAAACAGAAAAACATAAATAACTTAAGTAATAATGTAGCCCACAGCGCTGTTCACAGATTACCATAAATAAATAAAACCTTAAAATCACTAGGTGGTGAACTGTGCATGCATGACAATTACACTAATATCATAAAAACAAAAAAAAACAAAATTGAAATTAAATTTGAAATAAAACAATAACAACTAAGTAGTCCATGAGTTTAAGTGTCTTATACAAAAGGCTGCGAAACCTCTTCAAAGAGCATGTAAATATTTCGATGTGTTCGAATGCTTCATTGTAGGTTGCTGCCATTCGCCGAACTGGTGAACGTAGACCAGTGTTAGATCGGTAGGTACCTACTGCAAAGAGTTTGCCTGCTCGCACCTGCCGTTTATGGACAGTTCTGGGGACTGCATAGCACAATACATTATTTAAATCTATACAGTTAAAATTGCCATTAACAATGTTATACAATGTCATTGCTTCAAATTGTTTACGTCTAGAGCTAAGCGTCAAAAGCTTGTATGTACTGAGCAACTGGTTATACTTTAGATACGTCCTGTGACACCTGTAGTGCATTGCACGAAGAAATATTGTTTTAGAAAATACAGATTTTTTCAACTAATATTTCAAGAGACTACCTACACTAACTGCGGTCGATGACCCCACAAAAACAACCATAAAAAATAATGTATTTTTGTTTTATCATGTTTAGATATCGATACCCATCACGTCTGCGGAGTTTCGCTAGCTAATTTAATTTGACCCTGTATTGCGTATTGTTATCAGCTGTTTGTCGATGTTAGAGAAAGACGTGTACAATGGATTACATGTCTCTGTATCGCTTTTTTAAACCGTACCTAATACAGAATCCATTTATAATAAAGCGTTAGTACACCTTACCAACGCTGTTATTAATGACACAAGCGATCTTTGACTAAAAACAGGACAAACCGATTTTGCGGCACCTCTACTTCTAAATTGGAGTACAACAAAGTACAACATCAGCGTTAGTTAAGTTAAGCAAGTTATCTCAGATCTTAAGGCGACGATAACTGACTTTTAATGATTTTATACTGAAGATCACGTCTAAACGAGTAGGGTTAATGATTTGAAAAAAAAAAATGTTAAATTAGAGCATTTTGTCAATAACTTAATACATGAATATTTTAGATTATGTTTATATTACACAGTAAAATTAATTTGTAAAGTTATTTCTAATGCGGATAAAAAACTGAGAATGGCGCAATATCTACCAAGCGTATTTTCCTGAAACCTTCACCAATTTAAAGATAATTTAATTATTGATCTTTTAGTATACGTGTTTTACTAAAATACCTTTTGTTTTGTTTATAATAAAATAATAATGCGTCAAATTGGGGACAGCGCTCCTTGATGGGCGAGTCCTATTACTGGCTGAACGTACGACGCGTTGAGTGAGCTCAGTACAGAACCCGCAAGCTAACCACTCAAGGTCACTGGCATATATCTGCGTCTTAACTGCCAGTAAATTTTAAAATAACATACTCTAACACTAATTTAACTAACTTCGTTCTAATAACGATTTATGTTATGACTGCGAAGTATTGAATATTTAGCACCAGTGGTCAAGTGTCCCACACTTGACCGTAAATATAACTTATCTGAATATCCATATTCACCCTGTCAGACAGCAAGTTTGGCTCAGCTCGAACACACTCACAAGGGTAGCCCTGGCTTAATAGCCAGTATAGTGCCCAAGTTGAGACAGTTTGCAAATCCAGTAACTACCTAATACAAACGGCTGTGTTATAGGTAGGGCATACTATCCGGATATCCGAATTATCCGAATATCCGCGATATAAAATTATCGGATATCAATTGCATTACTATTCGGATAATACGAATAAAACGGATAATTTTTGGTTTATTATTTCTTACGTATTTGAACAGAAAATACCCGCCGCCACGTTGTGGACGCTTCGTCTGCCATTAGTTGACATTTGTACGGACGTGTTCGATTGTGTAGTGTTGTGGTCTGATGCCGTGTATGTACTGTATTTTGAAAGAGACGCGGTAAGTATCTACTTTTTGCATTAATAACTAGTGTGTAAAGCTCAGAAGTTATTACTTTTACAATTAATAATTTGTTATTTGCTAAGAATACTGAGGACTGAAAATAAAATGTTTAAAATACCTTTTCTAATTAAATATTATATAATAAGGCATACCGGTTTAGTTTTTATGTGCTGTGTTACTTATATACGGCACGTCTGACCGATTTATACACAGTTCTCTGTATGCAGGAGAATATTATAAAAATCTCAGTGCATATTTAAGGTTATGTTACTTTTAACTACTTCTGTATACGCTCAACCATAAAGCTAGTTTAGGTATATTATTAGGTTGCTTCATTAATTCATTTCAATTTAAATAATTATTCTTAAAAAAATTACTAACTTACTTTTTACAGGTAGTCCTACAACATTGCTTAGCAAACAAAGGCCTTGCCAATTGTTAAAATGGCAAAGGCCAATCAAAATAATTTGGTTTTCGAAAAATCAATCGCAGCTGCATTGACACGGCATCTGTATGGCATTCTTTTCGTCGTTTCACTGACGGATTGTATGCTCAATGCCAAAAATGCAATAAAATTCTGAAACACTCTGGTTCTACATCCTCTCTTCATAATGATATTAAATTAGTCCATTCCATAACCTTAAAAACCGTAAAAGGACTTCAACAAACTACAAAAGATAACGAAAATACAGATTTATTGACTCAAAATTCCGAACGTGAATGTGAACCAAAAATGAAAATAAATGATTTATTTAAAGCTGATGATGACGCTGCCGCTAACTGCTGTGTCTAAGATGGCAGCATTGGATGGGCCACCTTTTAGGGTATTTTCTACTTCGCAAACTCTTAGATGGCTACGATTTGCCTCAATCACAAATTATTGTTACAAGATGTTACTTATGTGTGCAATTTTATGACTTGTTTTGTTGCTTACTTAGGTTTGATTATTTTATTTTTACCACGGTTCGTTAGACTGATTACTGAATATAAATGATTGATAATATTGTGGTTAAATTTTATTTTTATCACTCCTATCCAAATTATCCGTATTACCCGGATTTATCCGGATAACGTTATCCAAGTATTCGAATTATCCGAATATTAAAATGAGCGGATAATTGCATGCCCTAGTTATAGGGCTTACGGCTGCTTTATGCAAAGTAAGTAAAACAGGGAAATAAGTTTTCAGGAGTGATTCAATACCCAGATAGCCGATCAGTTTGCTGCATAGTTGCTTTTTATTTAAACACCTCAAATATGATAAAACAAGTTTATGGCAATATTGCTGCAACCTTGTTAATTTAAGGATGATGATTGAAGTTTGTAGCAATCTTGCATTTTTCAAACATGAAAGTATCAAACTTATTACAAGTTTGGTACAAACTTGCGTTTTGCGCTATCGGATCGGGCGCAAAAAATATGATTGGTCGCCGCGCGCACTGTATGAGTGCAGTATGCTATGATTGGGTATATAATGATAACGAAGATGCTAACGTTGCGACGAATAAAAAATTTAAAATAGTGGACTGAGAATCTTCTGCGGTCTTACTTCCTAATCCTTTATTTCGTATTTGATTTGAAATACAATAGGAGTTTCAAGTTTGCAAATTAACGCCAATTCGATTCAAACTTCTTACTTGATTCAAAATCGTATCGTATTCTGTGAAGTTAACACCAGTAGAATTGGAAATTGGAACCGAGTTTAATACAATGTGACTTCACATTTAGAGCGCCTTACCGTCATCTATTCTTTAATTAAATCGGATCTTACAACAATGCACATCCGCCTTTACCATGTAAATGACTGGGGTAGCTCATATTATAAACACCTCACAAATAAATCACCTCACAAAACCACATAATTTGGTCTACCACTCCGGCCATAAAACTGTATCGGTGCGCCGTCCCTTAGCTTTCCACCGTCTTTATTACAAACAGGGTAAGTAGTTCCACTTATTTACACATTATGTTCTAACTAAATAAACCACTAACTGCATAGTAACTAACCACAGACCGCGGTTTATACTTCCACAGCACCTACCTATAACTAAATCTGGAATATAAACTTAGCTAAGTAAGTACTGGGACGTGCGAAAGAATTTCTTTAACACGGTGTGATTTGGCTTACTTTTCTCAGCTTCTCTTTCTAATCGGCCGTTTTGACTTATTAGAAATGTTGAGGCTTATTTCTACAGTAATATTATTATAGATTTATTTTCGTTGGATCCCAGTTTTGAATCCCAGTTTAATATTTTTGGCGTTGGATCCCAAATTAAAAAAATGCAAGAGAATTACTGTGCTGATGACAATTGTCATAACGATGGCAAAAAAAAATCAGCTACGTGAACTCCGCTCACTGACGCAGTCTTCATGTGCTCAGTTGGCAGGGGGCTTTGGAGAGACGCCGCATTCCCACCGGATATCTGAGCCTTCCATGATGAAGCTGATGACATTAATGATTACTTATAATTCATTAGCAGGCTTGTTTTAATAGAATTACCTACTTATGAATGAATCGCTGCTAAGTAATTATTTATTTAAATGTATTCATATGCAAATAGCACATTCACACCTTGCAAGGACAACAAGGAGATTGTTCGTATCTATCTACTTATCTATGGTCGCGCAAGTCCATCCCACACATATGGCCTAGGACCAGCGGTAATTACCATAGACCAGACAGGGATGGCGAACCTGTGGCACGGCTGCTACGGATGGCCCGCTACAGAAAATTCTGGGGAAATGTATGATTTTTGTTTTTCATTTTATTTTCAATTCAGATCTACATAGTATCTTTCAATTCTTTATTTCATGTGTCTTTAGAATCTTCCATGCTAAAGGATTTCAATGTGGGTTCTTTGGTTTTTATTTCGCCTTACTTACTTACTTTTCTTGGGTCGGGCTGCATTAGTGGCACTGTAAAGAAGGAAAACGTTAAATTGACCCGCAGATTAAAAAAGGTTCGTCATCCCTGCCAATTGCCATAGACCATCCTATTAAAGACCTAATACGGTTGGCGGACGAATGTATTAAAATTCAGCAATTGCGAGTCCTCGTTGTTTAATTATGTGCAGTCACAGTGTAGCAAACAAGCGCAGCTGTCGTCTGGGGAAAGCGGAGAAAACAAAGATGCTATCGTTTGCCGGTCTGGTCAATAGTATTAGTATTCTAGTCTTAGGATGTCCTATTACTAAGTTAATATGTCCAATTTGTCTACGTTGAAAGACTTTGTAAACAAAATGCAGAAACGTTGCGTTCCAAACTGTCAAAAGTATTGTTTTTGGTAAGTTAGAAAGGTTTAATTCCAGTCCGTCAGTTTAGTCTGAGTCTAAATCCCGAGACATACTTACAAACCTACCTACAACTTACTTACAAACCTACACAAATTGTAGTCTACAACAGATTTACAAAAATTTTAAAAATCAGTTTTGTAACAGCACTCTCCACTACAGAAACAGCTACCTTGTGTCCATTGAAATCTACAACCATTTATGTATTTTTTTATTTTAGTTTTTTGCTAACGGTAGAGCCGTTAGCCAGGGCTCGGAAACCAGTTAATTTTCTATGTAACCTTAACCGTTACTATAAAGGTTTTCGAACATATTTCATTAATTATTTAATATTTTGTTACAAAATCAATGCTTGAAGCAATGTGATGAAGCAATCTTTGAAACTAATAACAATTGTATCAAAAATAATTTGTATTTTCGGAAATAAAAATTAAACAGTTTCAAGCCCTGTCGTTGTTAGCAAGTAAATAAAATAAAAAATTTAATTAATTTAATTCAGGAAACACCCATAATTTACATTTTTTTTAAATCACATTATGGAATCAGACTAGATTAGAATAAAATTTAATGTCAATGCAATTAAAATAAACGAATTAATCAAGTAACACTTCGTATTTTAAATTATAATTACCAAACATTTATTGAAATAAAATTGAAACCTACGTAAAATTAAAAGAGCCCATTTAATTTATTGACTTAGTACATAATTTTCATATTTCTTCCGATAAATTTTATACAGTGTCTAAACATTAGTTTTTCACTAAGTAATTATCCATTACACAAAAAACTTAGATCATTAATATCATAAAAATAATAAAAAGATTTCAAACTATTCACGATAACAAAAAACCTTGTCGCAAAAATGTCAAGCTAACATTAATTAGGTACACACACGTACAAAAAATGACGAGCCTAAAAACGGTGCCCAAAAAACCGAAGTCCAAAAAACTGTGTAACCTACCACAAATCAAAATCTTAACTGAACAATTTGTCAGTGTGTTAGGTGTCGGAGGACGTGGGATTCTTCTCACGGATATTACGACACGTAACATAATGCAAATGACCTCCTCACATACCCATTGTTCCGTATTTACGACGACGGGAAGTAATTACAAGTAATTGTGGTTTTTATTCAAGTATTTATTGCGATTTCTACACAAATTAACATGTTTTGTGCCTGATGCACGACGAGATTTGGCACATTTATAACATTAATTACCAATTAATTAATTTGGGGTATCGTTTTCACTGCGCCGTTTTATTTAGCGCCAATTTTTTGCTTGTGTTTTCTATGCTAATTCACTTTTTATTTATAAGGTGTCAAGTAAGACAATTGTAAAGGACGTTGTACGACTGACGCCGCGCGCCGGTGTCACCTTATTGAATTAACACACATATTTACAGCGTGGGAGGAGGCCCAAGATGCCATAGGAATCTTTTGTGACCTCTCCAAGGCATTTGACTGCGTAAATCACGATACCTTACTCTTCAAACTTGAGCATTACTGACTAAGACAACAGCAAGTTCACATAAATGGTGTTAATTCACTCGGTTTAAAAGTTTCAACATGAATGATGTTACCAATCATAGAAAACAACATTTTATTTTAAAAGAGTGTCCGTGGAGGTTCTTTCCCGTTCTTCTCCATAGGGACCTACTGAATGAGCAACTAACTTCATCTTTTTGACTGACCGAGCCCTTGACCATTCAAAATTGCCTGTAATTGATTTATGTGTTAATAATGCTTTGAGCTTGATTCATAAATAACCTAATAACTTTGTTAGATTATTATCGTTGGATAAAAATACTAACAGCTAATATCCTAAATAAAAAATTAAATTCAAATTTCATTGATAGCAGCATTCGAACACTTTTTCTTTTCTCTCTTTTTTGCATTTTATGAAGGCGTAATAACAGATTTAAAAGTCACTAAAATCATATATCTGCGGCATAGGACCTAGTATTTCTTCAGGACATTTTTTATTGATGAATGCGTTCTAATTTCGAATTAGCTACGAATCATACATCAACGCGTTCAAAATTACACGTTCTATTAATATAATTAATTTCTAAAAATTGCTCTGCAGTTTGTTTCTAGAACGCATTCCTGAGAATTATGTCATTGTGGCCCGATTCGGTAGCGGAGGGTATCGGAAACGCCGCGCCGTCCCGGGCGAGTCCATCAAAGGGACGGTTGTTCCACAAGCCGAGCCCACTTGGGGGCCGTTTCGCGACCTCTTTCCCCATTCAACACATTTGGGTCAATCGGAGCACGGTGCAGCTAAAGTATAATGCGATATTTAATTTTATAACATTACAGCTTGTGGCCTTTTGTGACTTATGAAACGCAACGTAAAGTATGAATGATGTAGGAGTACTGAAAATTTTTCTTATAGAGCAGCAATGTTGCTGTTATAGATTAAAAAAATTACAAAGGAAAAATTCAGAGGAACTCATTCATTTAAGATCAGCATAGCTACATATTCACAATCATTCGATACACTTCCGTACCGAATCGAACATCAATCAATGGTTTCGAAGGGAGTTTTCTCAACACTGTTGACAAATCAAAAACCCGAAAATTTTGATAGTTTAAATCAAATAGTCGAGTCGTCAAATTCTAAATTAACTCGAACGAAGCCGCGGGCAATAGCTAGTTAAATATACTTAAATAAATTTCAGTCAGAATAATCAAATCACTAACGTCTAGGAAAATACAAATTGGTTTAGGAATCCTAAACCACTTTATCCTAAATTAAGATAAAGTTTTGGCAAGCGTTGGACATCAAAAACAAAAATATTGATTAAGATCTAACCTACATAAGACACCCACCCACGCTAGGCGACCTAATACATGCATATTACGAGGGCGGATTCATAAAATTTAAATCTGTCAAGTGTAGATCGAAGAGAACTTATCTGAAACATCAGTTTTGACACACAAAACATAAAAAACTGGCCAAGTGCGAGTCGGACTCGCGCACGAAGGGTTCCGTACCATTATCTATAAAAATGGCAAAAAAAAACACGTTTTTTGTATGTGAGCCCCCCTTATATATTTGTTTATTTATTTATTTAAAAAACGATGCTGTTTTATTATAATTTAATTAAATATTTTTAAAGTGAATATATAACTAAATATTCTGTGAATATTTCAAGCGTCTACCTGTTGCCATTATCAATATAGAGTAAAAACAAGCAAAAAAATCACGTTTGTTGTATGGGAGCCCCTTTAAATATTTATTTTATTCTTTTTTTTAGTATTTGTTATTATAGCGGCAACAGAAATACATCATCTGTGAAAATTTCAACTGTCTAACTATCACGGTTCATGAGATACAGCCTGGTGACAGACGGACAGACAGACGGACATACAGACAGACCGACAGCGGAGCCTTAGTAATATGGTTCCCGTTTTACCCTTTGGGTACGGAACCCTAAAAATCAGCATCGTAAACAAATATAAGCAGCTAACCATCTAAATACTATTTTAAGACCATTTTTATGAAGAGACCATTTTGATAAATCCGGACTCCCACGAGGCTATATTTAAATGCTCATCCGGAGCACCATACTAACTGGGTAATATTTTTACCACCTACGACATAAGCTATTTTTAAACAGTTCATTCCCATAAGAGACTAGCTTCTGCCTGTGACATCGCGTGAAATTTCTTGTTCCCCCGACCCAGTGCGTCGCATTGCATCGCCCGCCCGCGCTATGACTTCGTTTTCGTTTATCGTTCTTTCTGATATTTTTTTTATTTTTAGCTTGATGTTAAAAACCTATTTACCTAAAATCATCCTCAAAATTTGGGCTATCAAAAGAAAAAATATTTTTTCAAATCCGACTGATATTGGTAGTTCCAGAGAGAGACTACCCCCACTTACAAACAAATGTTACCTCATTATAATATTAGTATAGATTATAGAAAAAGAATAAAGACGAGAGGAGTCATAACAATATCTTCAGCAACTCTCAAAAACACTCGTCGCTCCTGTACGTAATCTATTTAAATTCCGGGTCACTTCCTGCTTGGAGATAAGTGGCTATCATGGTCTCTAGAAAACGGCACTCGTTGGATTATATTATATATAAATAGCTTAGCCCTATGCCAGATGATTGAATAATAATATTGTTTGTTGACTGCACAATACAAGTTAATTCATTAATACATAAAAAATCACCATTGCCATACAACGTGGCAATGATGTTAGCCTTTTCGGCACTTTTCCTGTTGACAGCGATGCAGACGAATTTTTTGATGGCCTATGATTCTTTCCCCCCCTTTTTTTATACAGGGTGCCGTTTAAGATGCAGAATTATATGCCAGTGATCTTGAGTGGTTAGCTTGCGTGTTCTGTACTGAACTCACGCAATTTATTATACAAAAAATAAAAGGTATTTTAATAAAACGCGTATATTAAAAGATCAATAATTAAATTTTCTTTAAATTGGTGAAGGTTTCAGAAAAATACGCTTGGTAGATTTTGCGCCATGCTCAGTTTTTTATCCGCGTTAGACATAACTTTACAAATTATTTTCATTAAGTAATATAAACATAATCTAAAATATTCACATACTCGTATTAAGCTATTGAGAAAATGCTCTAATTTATCATATTTTTTTTTCAAATAATTAACACTACTCGTTTAGACGTGATCTTCAGTATAAAATCATTAAAAGTCGGTTATCGTCCCCTTAATGGCGACATTAATTTAACACACGGGTAGGGCTAGTGGCCAGTAATCTTAAAAAATATAATTAGATAAATTAATTCGAGTCTTTTTTCTTCAGATCCAATTTTATTCTCATTGCATTTTTGCAAGTAGGTACAGCTCATAATTAACTTATAAGTGATAATAGATTGTAGGTAGACCTAGCTTGTACCGATAGAAGAGAAGCAGAAGAACACAAATACACATCATATAGCGATAACGCGACGTTCACACCTCACATAAAAATGTAGCGAAACCACACTGAAGAATAGTGCAGTAAAATAACTTTACAGCGTAATAACAGTACAGCTACTTCACAACGTATAGACTTCGTAAACTTAGGAACCTTTTTCATCACGATCCTGTAATAAAGGATTATGAGCTTCTGACATTGTTTGACCGGCAGGATGCCTATCTTATCTCATGTCTCCCTCTAACTATGATCCAGATTGACGGCTAAGACAAAATGATGAAGCCTTTTGTCGTATGGTCAAATTGGGCCATTTTGTAACAGGAAGTCGGAAGATTGGGTATGGCAAGGGTACACACAAGACATGTAAAGTCTGACTTAGCTTTGCATTTAGGAATGTGGGTGGCGAGATGCAGTCGAGGAGTAGAGGCAGAATATTTTTTTATTAAATCACATCTTTGGCAGGTTTACGGTCAGTCCATGGTGTCTCCTCTGTTTTCATCACGTCTTAGTGCACGTCTTTAGCAGTCTACTCTTGTCGACGGCTGCAATTGCCTCTGCCGTTGACACGTGCCGCTCGTGTGTATGAACACTTATACTCAGTTGGTTTAGGTAGTTAAATGAAAATAAACAAAAAAAAACACGGGACGAGAGACCTGCCAATGTTAACCGACTAAACGTAATACCTGTCACTTTAGTTGTCATGCTATACGTCACAGTTGTACTCTTCAATTTAGCAACGTTTTATTTCGTGGACGTTAAGAGAACCTGTCTTTTTGGGCTCTTTACTCGATAATAGTTACTTAACTTTTTTTTTTAACTAGGGCGTGCGTTGCGAGGTTTTCTTTCCAAAAATTTAATAAAATAAAAATGGCCAAAATTGCATCCCCGAGGTTTTCACTCTAAGGCGACGAAACATACATAATCATAATCAGCCTATAAATGTTCCCACTGCTGCTGGGACTCAGGCCTCCTCTTTGTGAGATGTAGCGGGCCGCAATCCACCACGCGGGACCAGTGCGGGTTGATAGATGGCACATGTTCTCGATTTTTTGTTTCTAGGACATGCCGGTTTCCTCACGATGTTTTCCTTCACCGTTTTGAGAGCAGTGGTGGTCAAATAATATACACAAAGTAAAGCACCTGTCGGGGTTTGAGTAGGCGCTGGCTTGCGGACGGTGAGTGATGGGTAGCTCGCCGTCCGTTAAGGACCAGGCCCGGGTCAACGGCGCGTTATGTTCCACGCGCGCCTCAAAGAGATGCCAGCACCAACTGACGGGGTCCGATAGGGCCAATACATGCCAGGGTTGCGAGTTTGTCCGAAAGGGATATCGTGGCCCTGGCACACAGGTATCTGAAGGAACACGGGTGGGTTTTAGTCAGTAAAAGTCTGACACGCCCTCCCGCCCCGCTCAGAGCGGGAGAAGTTGTTTGATAATTGGCCAAAAAAAAAAAACCAGTCAAGAGCGAGTCGGACTCGCGCACCGAGGGTTCCGTACGAATATATGATGTTGATGATATCTGAAAAACTGTGCTATTTAGAGACATCGTTTTATTTTTCCTGTAATCTTTACATAAGCTTCTATCATATAGAATAATTTCAGATTTTTATCTCTGCAAACTTCGGAGATAAAGGGTGGACCGGTATTTTTTTTTTAATTTTTCATCATAAGTCGGAATCTATGCTGCCTAAAAAAAAGAAAAAAAATGTTTGAGAATATGCAAACAGTGTTCTTTCATATGCCCCAGTTAAAAATTTAAGACCCTATTTCAGTCTCTTTTGCAAAAAAGATATATTTTTTAATTTATTTTTTCTTGCTTGCAAAATAGTTGAGCAAACGTCATCTAAAACTATTCTAAATTTCAAGTTGATAGCATTAGCAGTTCTTGAGATATCCAGGTGTGACAGACAGACAGACAGACAGACTTAGTCTCACCATAAGGGTTCCTTTTTACCATTTTAGTACGGAACCTTAAAAAAAGGGTTCGAACCTACGACCTACAATTAGTAAGTCGCGGTCGTTACCTTTGGGCCACGACGCCCACCACTGCTCAGCATACATTACACTAAATACACCACTCGAACTAAACACTAATCAACGTGTATACGGCCCATTTCATGAACCAGTCATTGCATAGTACCGCACTGCGCTAGCCCAACGATGAACGCCTACAGGCCACCGAGCGCCTCTCCACTGGAAGCGCTCCACGGTTTAAACTAAATTGCTCTAATTTAATACCAGCTTGAGCCGGTATCAACCCAGGCTAAATAAATAGAATAACTTAATCCGTGTTATTTAGCTGAGCGGAAAATAGCTCGGATGTTGAAAGTGAAAATGGGAAATGAGCGCGATACTTTACCGCGGCTGATTATTAAGCGATTAATTTGATACACGTTGAATTAAAACGGTGATTTAATTTTTGCTTTTTTATCATTAAATAAAAGAGTCTGATTCCCCACGTAATTTTATTCGTTTATTTCGTGTCCTTGGGGTCTACTCCGAAGCTTTAATCCGAGGCATCGGCCGAATGTTCGGCCGTTTTATAAATTCCACAGTTTCCTTTTTTACTTTGAATCCTTACCCTACTTAAAGTCACATTTTTGACTTTGGCTTATCTCATCGACTGTAGAATTCAAAATCGGTTGATCGGACTGTTAAAAAAAAAAACGTTTAATTAAATTTCTAATAGAAGTCCAAACTCAAGGTCTGCCAACGACCAATGGAGCGCAGTATACTAGGCATTACATTAAGCGATCGTGTTCGAAACACAATACTGCGCTCCAAAACAAAAATAACTGACGTGGCTCAAAAGGCACAGAATTGGTGCCCTGAAACAGTGCGACGGGGTCGTGCAGACCACGCAGGAGATGGCGGGACGAATTGGATAGGTTCCGGCAAAACTGGAAGGAGGACGCGCGGGCTCGCGAAGGATGGAAGGAGTGGAGGGAGGCCTTTGCCCAGCAGTGAGACAGCGTAGGCTAGAGGAAAAAAAAAATCTTATTTCAAATGTGGTTAGCTAAAAGTAAAGACCATTTTTCTCAAGTATTGTTCTACAAACCTTGGCAGTATTCCATCACGTTATATGTCGTACCGCGCCGTGCTCCCTGCATTCAGGAGACACTTGCTGGGCGGATAAAATGTAAAGGCTCTCACAGACTCACGCAATATCGCGGGCGCGACAGGCACCGACATCGAAATTGTGTCGCGTCGCGCCCGCAATATCGCACCAGTCTGTACGAGCCTTAACACGATATCGATACAATAAAGGAAAAAAACCTACAATTAAAAGACTCTCACCAGTTTCCATTATTACCTAAATCTCTTCATAAATTAATCATTCGCCTCAAGCCATAATTACTTACAGAAATCATCATGCACGCATCACTAGATTTACCAAGTTTAGCATCGATATAGTTCAGGCCTGTCAACGAAGCGACACAATACATCGCAATGTTTGACATCCACTGACGGCTACATACTGGATTGTATACTACAGCTTCTCATATAAGCGAAAAGCTATATCAACACATTGTCATCTAGATTGAGTGGCGTTTAATAGCGAGTGATGGTCGCGCTTCGGTGAAGCATGGCGGTAACTAAATGCTGTGCTATACGTAGACATAATAAAGTTTTTAATACATGGAGTAATTGTTCTTACTCATGCTTTAAGTTTGCTTTAAGTCTTCATGTTTTAAGAGCAAGCATGCGTGTGATTTTCCGGCAAACAAAACGTTACAACATCCTTATCTGGGGGTGTCGCGAAAAACAACTTACAAATATATGAAGTCAAAAGATTATCAGAAAGTTATACTTAATCACAAAAATCTATGAGATAAGATAAGATAAGATAATATTTATTTTGTAAACATGAGTACATTATGAAGGTCTTATAATTAATATGAGGTGGCTACATGTTTTGCCATTTATGGCCTACAAAATTAGATGCAATAGACAAACAAACAAAAAAAAAATACAATGTCAAAATTTAAATCAAATTGAAATTAAAATGTCAAAATTTAGATTTCATTCAAAATTAAAATGTCAAAATTTAAATTAAATTCAAAATAACAGTCAAAATTTAAATTCAGCTTGAGTAAGACTTATTGAAAAAAAAATAACAAATTAACACGCACAAACAGAATTCTATACAAGCAAAATATCATTTAAAAAATCTTGCGCTATTATAGCACTTCTCTTCTTCTTTCTCTTCTCTATGAATAATCCATTTACCAGACGTGGCGATAATCCCTAAATCTCCTTTTATCGTTAATAGTAGCGGTAATTTTGAAGCCCATATTCAGTACTGTGTTAAAGAGTTGATTTGAATAATAAATTAACTTTGTAGCAAAATATTCGTTCGGTAAAACTAAAGCAAAGTAAACTTAGTAATAAATAGTGTGGCACCTGGGGCACAGTGAAACATGTTTAAAATTGTCGGGTAGCGGGCCCAACCCTAATGAGTAAGTATCGGACTGACCCGTAAACCCTAATCGATTGCAACAACTTTCACGAGAATAGAGCAACTCATATCTATGGATACTGATTTGAATTCAAAAATATTCGAATACAAAACTGTTATTTACTATTTTCCAGCCTGTTCTGTCCTACTTTTGGCAGACGTTAGTCCAATTTCCTATTGCGATCCTGTGCAATTTCGTGGCAATTCTCAAGAAAATTAATAAAAAACACATTATTCTGTAAAGCCATTACTTATATCAAAATCAAAAACTTAATTTACTTTTTCTAATAACTTCAAAGTCAAAGTTTCAAAGGACATTCGATCTTGGCATAAAAAGCATTCTTCTTTTAAATCTAATTCCTTTAGAAGTTTGAAAATAAAACTTATACTTTCAAGTTACGGCCTCTTTTTATCTGGTTACAAACATATGGTTTGTTCTATTTTATTTTAGTTTATGTTCTTGATATCACATAAATCCATAAGCGATGTGTGGTGCCCTAAACATTTTATTACTTACATATACTACATGACTTACACGTTTTATCTTAGCACCTACAGAGCTTTAGACTGGCAATGATTCCCAGGGTTTAAGTACGCATACAATTTTATGTAGACCATAAATAATTCACTGGTATTTCAGGCATGTTATGAGAAACAATGGTTCTCAGTTACCTACCTATTTGTTTTATTTAATCGAACATTTACAAACACAAAAGAAAAAAAGAAAAAACTGTAAGTACTTACGAATTTTCCGGGCGAGTGAAGACGTACTTCTAATTCTTGGTAAGTTTGAATTTATTTTAAACTTCAGACTTTAAATGCAACTAATAGGTCAGAGTAGGATAGAAGATAACTACAAAATGGCAGGATTCGTAAGTTTACTTATTTTGATTAAATAGGTAGGTACCGGTCTATATAAAGTTACAAACTAAGGTTCCAAATATAATTATTACATCAATACGAAGTTATAAATTGTACATGATGCAATTGTACATGCGTGCACTAAAATTGACGACGATTTTGATTGTACCTACTCTTAAAGTTTATTTTTGTAAAGTCGCATAATCTGCAGTAAGTACCTACATTAACTGGGCTTCAACTTTATGGGTATGAATATGTTAATAAAATTATTCCAATTATCATATTAAATATAAATAATTCATATTCATAACTGTGGAGGTCCTTTGAGAAATACTGCGTATCAGTTTCATTCAACTTATGCAGAGGCGACAGTGACATACAGAGCCAAGTCAGTTCATGAACCAAATCCGCATTCTGCATATATTAATATTTTTTGCTGCATTGAAACATTATTCTGCTAGTCTCACAGTAAATATTGTTTTAATACTTAAAGCTATTCATTGAAAAACCTAGATCTTGGAAAATGTCCTGTTAGTACTGTTATGACTCGGCAAATAAAATATTACTTAGATATTTTATAAATAAAACCAATGAAAAAAAAAACCCGGGAGGTGTCGTGGTTGCATGCAACGAAGTTCCTTACGCTGTACCTATATTATCATTGTGGACTAATATTATAATATAGGTACAGAAGATTAAATAGATCTAAAAGATTTGATTTTTTATTTATTTGTAATGGATTAACTCAAAAACTCCATAACTGATTTTAAAAATTCTTTCACCTATAGAAAACTACATTATCAGCGAGTAACATGGGCTTCACTTTATTTTCAAAAAAGTTGAGATTTCTACGATAATTACAATAATGTAAACCAAGGTATCAAAAATGTGCCTATAAAAGCATTGATGTATTAAATAGGAAGATAGGCCACTCTCTAACATCACGTAAATATTAAATGGACCCGATGTCGTGCGTCATGTGCTCGACAACCGAAATAGAGAGACATATTAAGCGGGCTATAGCGGGAACGAGATAGCAATAATTGTCACTGTTACGTACCCATAACAACTCGGGAACAAACTACGATTCGGGTATTCCCCGCAAACCGAGAGTAATGTAGGTCGATTGTGTCCTTTCCCCTAATTTATGCGGTCCACGTCGAGGAGCGCGTACTATATCTTCCTATTTAATACATCAATGCTATAAAAGTTATTATTTGGCGTGAGCTGCGAAAGCTATTGATGATAAATAAAATACTGTACTACATTTTATAGTACTCATCATTACCCACAAAAAAAACCGTGAGGCTATAAGTCTTCACTATTATAGGTAGTAAAGTCATGATGACCGTTTTCTGTTCAAATAAGTCAATCAAAACACGGGTACAATCGAAAGATGATGACATTCGTATCATGATAATTATTAATCCTTATCCAAATTTAGTTTCATAATCAAGGTTGATTATGTACAGGCGCCAGCAGGTCAAGCTACCCGAAACTGTCAAATTTTCCCAATCAACCTTGAACGTTATGCTGTAGAGATAAAGTTGAAAATCTATTAAAGAAATTTGACAGATTGTAGTAGCTTGATGTGCTGGCGTCTGTACATGTAAATTCCTGTTTACTATACGAAATCCACGCAGACGAAGCCGCGGGCGAAGTGCTAGTGTATTAATACAGAGCGATCTAGATGGTCTCAATTTTCCAAGTGCCAAAAGTTTTTTATTTTCTTTATTATTACAGAGCCATCTAATAACTTTTTAGCAAGCTTAAAGTTATACTATAACTTATATCTACTAGATAGCTGACACTTGAAATGTGACTTTTTCGGCCATAACGCTTTTCTGTTACGTGACGATTTCTGCCAGTTTACTCTTACCGCAAGCCGCGATATATGCCAGTGACCTTGAGTGGTTAGCTTGCGTGTTTTGTACTGAGCTCACGCAAGGCGTCGTACGTTCAGCCAGTAATAGGACTCGCCCATCAAGGAGCGCTGTCCCCAATTTGACGCTTTATTAATTTATTATACACAAAACAAAAGGTATTTTAATAAAACACGTATACTAAAAGATCAATAATTAAATTATCTTTTAATTGGTGAAGGTTTCAGAAAAATAGGCTTGGTAGATTTTACGCCATTCTCAGTTTTTTATCCGCGTTAGACACAACTTTACAAATTAGTTTCACTATGTATGATAAACATAATCTAAAATATTCACATATTAAGTTATTGAGAAAATGCTCTAATTTAACATATATTTTTTCACTACTCGTTTAGACGTGATCTTCAGTATAAAATCATTAAAAGTCGGTTATCGTCGCCTTAAAGAATTTCATACCAAATAGAGTATCATTATCATCGAAGATATTCGTGTTTACAAAATTTGGCTCTTTATTAAAAGCAATTTAGGAAGACCAAGTTCGGCAGATGCCGAAGGGCTGACACGAAAAGTGCAAAACAGTCTAATGTCTATAACTATTGTATTTGTAAACCTTAAAATTACAAGTTATGCTCAATACAGGTAGGATGCAGGTATCTGTGACTGTGTTGTCGAATGTTTGGCATCAAAAATAGTGTTGCACTAAAGTTCACACCTCCGCCTGTCAGTTGACGCCATACACATGTTGGCGCAATCTGTCACACTTCGACGTTATATATTTAAATTGTCCCTTGATAAATATCCTACCTGTAGGATACCAATAAATCTACTTTATTATTTATCATACACGTGCGACCGTAGCTGCCCCTTTAATACTACACGATGCTAATAAAATTTTCACAAACATCGACATTTTTCCGACACGTTTTTTGTCAAACAGCTGACGGAAAAGACTTTAGAGGCAATAATGGTCCAATATTCTTAATTCAAACGACAGTGAGCTCAGTGCGGGGTCACCGACCGGCCGTAAGTGGGTCAAGCCGACTTGACGTGACTATTTATAGCCGATGGACGACTAGGTTTGACAACACGGCTTGATGCCCCGCGGCCGACACCCTTCCTATGTGAATTTAGAATGAGAACTTGAGTAGGCACACAGGAGTGTTGGCATTGTGGTCTCGGGTTAGCTTTGATTACCTGGGTTAGATCTATCTTGAGTTTTCTTCAGATGTCATAAAGTCTAACTAAAGTAAAGTAAATATACCTACAGTGTTAGACAGAGTTACAAAAGCAACCAATTCTATTTATTGTTAACAAATATTACTCAGCTTCCAGAACCCTCAGAATTACCCTAACCCTAAAAGTTTATAACTACGCGAATACTCGTATCAACCCAATCTGGAATTATTGGAATTATAAACAGACGCGTAGTCATTGTGCTGTGGCATCAAATTCCACTAATAGTTAGTGAGGCGTCTTACTGTCTGTCACAATGTCTGACCAGCCACTGGACCACAGACTAAACGGACAGAGGGTAACCTTCTTACAACCGCGCTATGATAGGTTACACACTACTACAAGCAAGAGGCGCGTGTGCGCGAGCAACTGGCGGCTACGTCGCTTACGAAGAGAAGCCGGGCTCAGGGCTCGCCTGAGCGAGGCAACTGGCTAAGCTAGGCTTGTAGAAAAAATATCGATGTATCGATATAGCGATATTTTTTGTTCGATATATCGATATAAATATCAAGTATCGAAAACGTATCAAATACGATATATTTCCAATAGCAACACCGTTGTCCCCACTAACTAAAACCGCTATAATTCAGAGCCGTAAAAAATTTCAATGTTTTATTATTTTAAGATTTTACATCAGTACCCCGAGTGTAGGTAAGTTTGCAAGTGAGTAAACGTAACTAGCGCGTTTGCGTTAAGGTTTTTATTATCACCCTTATATTCTTAGCATTATGATCTATCGGTCAAATTTTTACGCAAACGAAATAGTTACGTTTACTCTCTTGCAAACTTACACTTGGGGTACAGAAAAGATGTTTCTAGTTTGTAATTTCTATGAATAAAAAACAAACACAATTCAATATCATAATATTTTTAGAAAATTTCACCGATATATCGATTTTTGTTTCGATATATCGATTTTTTTTTATTTTTTTTTTAAATATCGAGACGTTAGATGTATATCGATACTTTTTGACACTTCTTGCATCCCTAGGCTAAGCCGATACGAACCGGCTTCTCTTCGTACGCGATGTAGCCGCCACGCCAGTTGCCCACACACACGCGCCTCTCGTTTTTGGCACTTCTTGCATCCCTAGGCAAGCCGATACGAACCGGCTTCTCTTCGTACGCGATGTAGCCGCCACGCCCGCGCTAGTTGCCCGCACACACGCGCCTCTCGTTTCTAGTAGTGTACCTACCTATCATAGCGCGGATGTATGAAGCTTACCCTCTGTCTGTTTACTCTGTGACTGGACTGAAGTAAACACCACACGGAGTTTGATTGGATTTTTTATTACGACACAACCAGTAACCACTGCTTTAGAGAAAGTATGTTTTTGTCTAAAGTAGTTTATAGAATAACATAATCATCATCATTTCAGCCGAAAGACGTCCACTGCTGGACATAGGCCTCCCCCAAAAAGAGGGGGGGTTTGCCATAATCGCCACGCTTGGCGCCTAGGCGGGTTGGCGATCGCAGTATGGTTTTAAAAATGCATAGAGAACGCTGCTGCCCATTCTCTAGTAAGTCCCTTAGTCGCCTTTTACGACACCCACGGGAAGAAATGGGATGGTGCTATTCTTTACGTCCGGCACCAAACGGAACATATAGAATAACACAAGTTATTATTTTAAAAAAAGTGTTGTCGCAATTTCAATAAAAACCGGCTAAGTGCGTGTCAGACCGGGTTCCGTAGTTATACCAAAACAAAAACAAACTTAATATTGTATAAGGTCGAATAGAAGCATAATGCGATTATATTATGTAGGTATCAATATAGTTATGTGGATGTTTTGATCCTTCCTATTCATTCTGTTTATTCCAGCGGAATATTGCATAAATCCCTCCTCTCTTATTATTGTACCCTTACGTGGAGTAGGGTTGAAAAACAGACATTATGTTATGTATTTTTCTGTTTACATTTCGTACATAGTACCCACATAGACCGTACAGCCGTACATACTCTAATGTAAATATGTAGGTAGGTACCTACCTATTTCAAAAGGATGGGTAATAAATAAGCATAATTTAATAAAAATGCTACCTATTTCCTATGTCCGTGTGGTGCCGGACGTAAAGAATAGCACCGTCCTATTTCTACCCGTGGGTGTCGTAACAGGCGACTAAGGGACTTACCATAGAATGGGCAGCAGCGTTCTCTATGCATTTTAATATTTTTAATACCATACTGCGATCGCCAACCCGCCTACCAAGCGGGGCGATTATGGCAACAACCCCTAGGCTTTATAGGCCTTCGCTTCATGTAAAATACTGGTAGTCAGCTGCATCCCTTTTTTTTGTGTTTTGGCAGGTGAGGGAAATCCTCATGGACGCCCAGACTGTCTCACTGGTAAGCCTGTCTGGGCAGTGCCGGACTCTTACCGGCTAAAACCCACTCCTGCCTTGCCAGTTACCTCTGACATGATCAGAGCATTACCTACATTTAGTTTTTGTTATTCTTGTGTAATTTGTTTGATTTGGTCTTCGTGTTTTTGGGATTAACGAGTTTAGTAGCAGTCTACGCTTTCTGATGTCTAATCATAGATCTGTATAGGTACTTAGTTTATTATGTTATAATAGGTTTTAGGATTATTTGTCTAGGTATATAATTTTTGCAATTTTCTTGTATTTTATATTTTAAGTACTTTTATATCTATTATTTATGAGATCTATCAAAAGTGCTATTATATTTTTTATCTTTAACTTAATCTACACTATGTTTATGCTGGGACTTCTTGGCGGGAAAGTGAAGCGTCATTTTCAGCAGTTTGTTTAATTTTCCAAAATTTGTGTTTAGCTGAATATTAATGTGTAATAATGGTGGATTATTAACCATTTTGTGAACGTGCATTAGTGTAGGCAAATGAAACAAAACAGTGCAACTTCGCTTCTAGTTCTCTCAAGAAGTCCGTGTGAGGTCTCAGTAAAGTGCTCTTTACTGAAACTCAAGGGGAGTAGGCGGGGAAATCATAATCATGCATTTAATATAATTCATTTCATCAATATTATACAAGTTTTGTAACTAAATAAAGACTTGGCTAAAAGGTCCCAGCAACCAGGCCATTAAAATCTTATTAAAAAAAATATGTTTATCTATGACAATGTATCTTAGAGTCACAATTGTATAATCTACTTATTATTTTTAACTATCCTAATAATATTTCCTACTAATTTAATAAATATTTGTCTTTGTTTCCGTTTTTCAAAACTTGGCAGACTGGGACTGGACTTGGCTGCATCCGGTTAAACTGGGAGCCAACCCCAACATATTTGGGAAAAGGCAGGAAGATGATGATTAGTATAAAATTGTAGTTCATACAGACGGCAGAGCTCTCTGCACGTGTCAGGTTCTTGGCTCATATTCCCGAACAGCGGAAACACTCATGGACAATATACAGGCGGTTCCATTCCACCCCATTGACATTCGTTGAAGGTATCAAGGTACCATTCCACCTCTCATGGCCGACATTCGTTGAAGGAAACGGAAGCGCGAAAGATAACCGCAGTCCGAAGGTTTGGGCCGCATAACTGTCAAAAACGTGCACGCTTTGGGACAACAATGGACCATTAGTAACACTTTCTGTACCAAAACTGGTACCATTTTGAGAGCAGAAAAAGTGGTCGCCATTTCTGGAGATACTTAAATAAATTCCATTTCTGAAATGTAACTCATCCTTACATTTTACTGAGATGGATTTATGGGTAGTAAAATCTTTTCAAGACTATCTACTTAAAGTTTTATTAGAGTTTTTAGGGTTCCGTAGTTACACACACAAGGAACCCTTATGGCCATGTCAGTCTGTCCGTCAGTCTGTCTGTCCCCCGGCTTAACTCAGAGACTCTTAGTACTAGAAAGCTGTAATTTGGCGTGGGTATACATATTTTTTTAAAGTAAAGTGGGGATGATAATTGTTTTCTCATCTTTCCCATGGTGTGGGGTATCGTTGGATAGGTCGTTCAATATTGAGGGTCTGTGAAGACTATTTTTCGATTCAGGGATCCGTTTGCGTAATAGTATTAAGATTTAAAGTGCAATTTTTTGTTAGCCAAGTGTTTGTTCCTGCCAGCTAAATGGTTGGTTTTGGATATGTGAAAAAATTCATGGAAGTAGCATGGTAGAATATCGAAATTAAAATGAAAGCTATCACAGCTAAGTAGACTTTAC
The DNA here is from genome assembly GCA_948098905.1 of Tiliacea aurago. Taxonomy (NCBI): domain Eukaryota; kingdom Metazoa; phylum Arthropoda; class Insecta; order Lepidoptera; family Noctuidae; genus Tiliacea; species Tiliacea aurago. The sequence goes on along the minus strand of OX402578.1, from coordinate 19,251,974 downwards.
AAGTTAACAAGTTATAGCCGACCAAATTACATTTTCAGTTGGAAAATGGACCGTGACGTATATCATGTTTTTTCAACTACAATGTTAAGTTTGTTTTTAGGATAAATTCATCCCAACTACGGAACCCTTCATTGTGCATGGATTTTTCATTAAAACGAACCTTTTTATTCCGAAATTGGACATTTTCCTATTCAACATCAAACTCAAACTCAAAACATTTATTTCAATTAAACCTATTACAGGCACTTTTGAACTGTCAAAGAGTCGGTCAGTTAGTCAGAAAGTTGAAGCTATTTGCCCATTCCAAAACGTAGATCTCTATGGAGAAGAATAGGCAAGAAACTCCAAGGACACTCTTTTAAAGCAAGATATTACAAAATCCTGGGTACATTATTCTTGTTGCTTCTATATGTGAGAACAATGTAATTCATGTTCACAAGAAGCTTATAATATATACTTTCATTTAATGTAATTTTTTTGCTAAAATACTAAACACTTTGAAATCCCAATAGAATGATATGTCATAAAACTTTTACTTTAAAAGTTACGAGACATTATTCCTTCACAATTCGAACTACTACGGAGAAGACTACCCCCAATACTAAAGCACGTGTATCTTTATTTGCAGGTCCCCCGCGACAGTTTCAAGCACATAGTGAAGGCATGCGAGTGTCCTCTCTACTGGAAGATGCCGCTGTTCCTCGCCACGCAACAGAACTTGCACGTGCCGGTCGACGGACACAAGTTTATAGACTTTTGGAGAGAGTAAGTAATACAAATTATGCAGTAGATACCTATTACTACATTATCAAGAGTTTGTCTCGTTCACTAGTGAAAGAAAAAAGAAAGAAAGAAAAATATTTTATTCGGGACACGCACAAGAAATACAAATATAGCATTTAAAACTAACAGACAGAGTGTAGACAGATCCCTATGGATAAGAACTCCAGGGGGTCTACTCCGAAGATAAATCCGAATGTTCGGCTGTTTCCTGACTACGGCTAAGAACGGCGAAAAAAAACGTGTCATAGAGATAAGTCAAAGTCAAAAATGTGACGTCGACGTCGGGTAAGGATTCAAGTCAAAAATGTGACGTCGACGTCGGGTAAGGATTCAAGTCAAAAAAGGAAACTATGGGAGTCAAGGTACGGCCGACCATTCGGCCGATACTGCGGATTATCACTTCGGAGTAAACCCCCAGGGCCCCAATTCAAACTTTGTGTTAAGCAACACGCCATTGACACTCTATCGACACACTACAGACATTATTTTGCCACTGTTGCAAATTTGGCATTCTGCAAAAATTTCAATGGCGTTTCACTGGTGTCTCAGTAGTGTGTCGATAGTATGTCGATAGTGTGTCAGTACAATAGTTTTGAGTGTTGCTAACAAAAATCTACCATGAGGTATACCAAACCTACCACTTTTTATATCCAATTTTAATCAATTAAATCTTTATAATATGGGTTTATTTAATAATATAAAAACGTTTTATTATTAAAAACATCAAATTTCACTAAAACCTTAATTAATAACGTTTAATGAGTGTAGGCCTTAGGGACGCTATGGCGCGAGGATTTGAAATTTAAAAAATGTATCGTATTTTTTTTTTTCGATATTCTACCAATTTTATTGCAGTACCGGGTTAAACTTGACTATATAAACCATTTAGACTCTGAGACGCACCGTTTCCGAGATATGGGCCTTCGATTATTATTTTGTTGTTTTTTTTTATTAATAAAAAAAAACCTTAAATTCATGTTGGGATGCTGGTTACACGGGGGGTGTACCTAAGGGAGAGGTCAAATTTTGCATATTTTTTGCCTAGGACGCACCGTTTTCGAAATATTTGAATTTAAATCTTATTAATAAAAAAATATTTGAATACTGAAGAAAAAAAACAATTTTTCGTGGATTTTTTACATAGTCTCATGGTTTTCGGTCGGAGTGTCAAGTTAGGTACCTTCACATACAAACCTTTAATTCAGCAGGGATTCTATTCCGCCGTTGGTGTCTCTGGAGAAAGGAAATGAGCTCGTCAATTAGCTCCCTTGCTTGCTCCCTACCAAGCTGAAACGTTTTGACAAACCACATCTTGGGAAGTTCATGAAAGGCATTCACTTGCAGCTTCATGAGTGCATTTGCGGCGCTGTGCGCTGGCGCAAAAGCAAACCTTGGCGGTCGGCACTATAAGCCAATGACATAATACGCCACCGCAAAGTAGGTACAGAAGGCCTCATTATGGCGAAAAACTACGTCCACTTTATCAATTTCGATACGTAAGACGCACACACACAAGGACATTTTATTTTAAATTTAAAAAATAAACAAATTAATCCAATCAACAGGGAAAATAGGTGTCGTTGTTCGATGGCTTCACAATGGCGGTTTCATGGCCAAAACACTATTCATACACAATAGAAACAACTGTCAAATATACTTAAAATATTTACAGACTACCGTAAGTTTGGCCATCATGATGCCATTGTAACATTATAGTGGACCAGCCTACCAATTATTACAATCGTCTTACTATGGCGTTTCAATGGCACTACAGTGGCAAGTGAATGACCATAAACAGTTTGCAGAATAGCAAATGTCAATGACTATTCTATTGAGACACTACTGACACACTATTGACACGTTGGTTATTTTACAGAATTGAGCCCCTGGTCTTACCACTTTTTTAACCGACAGTTCTAACTTCTTAAGAATATTCCAATAACCTTTATTAAACCATATGAATTATAGGTACAGCAATATTGTGATGAAGAACAAATTTAATTTGTCGAAGTCTTGATTTAAGTAGATTGAGATAAATTAAATAAGAACTTTCGCAGACTTACCCTGATTTCTAAAATCCTATACTTAATTCTGCCGTCAAAACTAATTCCTATGGTTGATTGTTGAACTAACCGACGACTATTAGTCAGAAACTTCAGCTCATTACATTTAAGATACCCCGCGGGATACACTTCATCAGATCACTCTTGCAAATACACAGGGATAAAGCGGTAACAATTTAAAAATATTCAAGCATTTTTAAGGTTCTTTCCCAGCCTACTTACCTCCTATTAAAACAACACGAAAACTCCGCCCGTCACCGTAATTTGAAGCATTTTGAAAAGGCCATAACATCAAGGTTAAATACGTTCTGCAATATCATAAAGAAAATTAATAAATCTCACAAATTCTTCAGACTGAAGAACTTAACGGGCAACTAACGAGCCCGCCGGGCATTGTTACTGTTACTAGTATTAATTACGTTTCCCTTGGAAAATCTTAAGAAAATAAAGCTGTGAAATATAATTAAAGAAATAAAGAAGTTTACCCTTGAAACTAATACTTCTTACTTAAGTATACAGATGGTAGATAATTTTCTTTCATAATTAAACTAAAGCGTTTTGGAATTATATTGAGCAGTGGTAGCCCAGTGATAACGAGTTACGAGTAGTAGGCCGTGGGTACTTTGTGTCAATAATTTCATCACCACTGCTTTCAAAACAGTGAAGGGAACAATCGTGAGGAAACCGGCATGTCCTAGAACCAAAAATTGGAAGACATGTGCCAACTACCAACCCGCACTGGGCCCGCGTGGAAGATCCCATCCACCACCCACTCCCTTTCGAAGAGAGGAGGCCTGTGTTATACTGCGATCGCCAACCCGCCTGCCAAGCGTGACGATTATGGCAAACCCCCCCTTTGGGGGAGGCCTATGTCCAGCAGACCTCTATCGGCTGAAATGATGATGATGAGTAGTTAAACCATTCGATAGTTTGCAAGTCTCAAAATAATAATAAAAATATTTTATTTCACTTATGCCTGACGATTCATACGTCAGAAGCTAGGTGCACGGTTCCAATGGGGCCGACAACTGTCAAAGTGGCGCTAGTAGCACAAAGACCAATAACAAAGCAGTTTTTGTGAGGAATTAGTAGTGAATTCATAATTAGAGACTATTATTGAGGAAATGCCTAGATGTTGTATACCAAATTGTGAAGAAACTGGATGCCACCAGTTTCCTCAAGATGAGAAACTTAAAAATGATTATTTTAAGTTTGAATAGGTCTTCAAAAACTATTTCCTCTCATTTGTATGTAACCTATACTACCTGCATCGGCTGGATCACATATCTTATAATGTAAGAAATTTTATTGAACTTTTTTAATGCAATTTAAAACTATTCTAAATCAGAAAATTGTCAAGAAATCAACGCAAATAAGAAATCCGAAGCATGTAAATGTTTATCTCACTTAATGACAAGGGTTCGTACAGTAGTGGCGCCATCTGAGATCAGCTTTCACTTGCCGGCCCCATTGGTAGTTTCCTATGGAGAAGAGCCGGCAAGAAAATCCACGGTTACTCTTTTAAATATAATTGGCTTTTACAATGTTTTCATAATACAGTAAATAGTAGTCTCGTATGAATAAATTACTTAAATTCGCAAGCGTGATTCATCGCTTTTAAGCAGGTGAAATAATGGTCAAACGCGGACCGATCAAGTGTACAAACAAAATTGTAGTGTCTTGAAAAAACGTCCCCATCTGCATCTTGGACTCTCTCCTCAAGCTTCAGTCACACTGTCGTTTGATTTCTTTTTCAACTGTACAGGTGACAATCAGCAATAGTTTCCCGACTCCATTGTTATTTCGTAATGTGGGCCCGCATAAGGTACTGTCGTTTCTTGTTGGCCTAAATGCTCAGTGACATACAACTCCAAGCGAGCATTGTTGATGGATGCACCCATCTGGAACAGATAAGAGTTGTGCTCGAGAGGAAGATGAATGTCCAAACGTAGAGTTTAATTTAGATGAATGGCCTCAATTTGTGATGAGACACAGTTGTCTTTTACTAAAATAAACGAACATAATAAAGTAATTGAGAGCGAGTTCTGTAACAGTAGCTTTACATTGCACTATGCAGGATTGCAGGAACATCTGGAGACCCTCTATTTGGACAAGACGGACTAGTATAGCGTACTGACTTCACCGTGGTTGTCCTTAGATCATGATGCTCCTTCCCTGGGTAACCCTCATCATCAGCATCTGCCTTGTCTTTTCCCAACTACGTTCAGTAAGTCTCAGCAGATGCAGCTGGGTCACTCCATGGTTCAATATTTTTTCTCGTTGGAGAATCCGTCTGAGGAGAAAAGAGTCATGTCGAACTCCTGCCGAATAAAAGCCTATGGTGTTCTTCCCACTACCAGAAGTGTGGAGTGCGGGATTAAGTTAAGACACTATCCCTAAGAAATTTTAATCCATTAAAAACGAATAATTAGTATTCTCGTTTCCAGAATGTCAACACAGTGCCATGACATGGCGTCCCGCTTCGTGTACATCCTGACGCGAGGGAAGAGCAACACTTTGGCGCCGGAAGACTTTGTGCCTCTCGTGCAGGACGTGGTCGACACACACCCTGGCCTGTCCTTCCTCAAGGAGGCCACCGAGTTCCACTCACGATATGTGCATACTGTGAGTAAATAAAACACTTTTTCTCAAACATGCTTGGAAATTCGAGCATTATTTTAACAACCTTTTTCGAGATAAATCGGAATTGCTGTACTGGCCAAATACATGCGAGCAGCGGCCACCAAAAGTTGTATGGTAATCCATAATTATATTTTATTTTTTTTTTTTTTTTCCTTCTGGCTTCGCACGGTTTGTGCATTTAGCCAATGTCACGTTTTAGTTCTTGTATAGTATTGATGAAATGAATTATAAATGCATGATGATGATATCCCCGCCCACTCCCCTTGAGTTTCAGTACAGATGTGGCACTTTACTGAGACCTCACGCGGACTTCTTGAGAGAACTTGAAGCGAAGTTGCACTGTTTTGTTTCATTTGCCAACACTAATGCACGTTCACAAACACTTAATGGTTAATATTCCACCATTATTACACATTAATATTCGGCTAAACACAAATTTTGGAAAATTAAACAAACTGCTGAACATGACGCTTCACTTTCCCGCCAAGAAGTCCATAATTATATTATCTATCGTGTAATTTAAAAATGGAACGATCCTTTACTCCGAAACATGGCAACCAAGGAGGTAACTTATCAAAGGTTTTATTTAAGTTTCGAACTGGCTTGCAAATAGAAAGCTGAAAGCTGTTTATTGAAAAAAAAAAAACAGTTAAACATATCGGCGCGTGAAAAATTATCGTTGTTCGTCATTGAATCTGTAATTTATAAATAATTTACTTAGTTTGCATTTCCGCGCATTATTTGAGAAAAGCACTATACAAGCCTTCGCCTCAACTAGGCATTGATGCCTCTTTTGCTGGCCGCTGCAGTAATGTACTATTTTTAATTTAAATTTAAAACGTTATAAGGAAATTTTCCGTCTTTTTTATTTTCAAGTTGAGGTTTCCTTGTTGTCGATAGCTGCCGATGTCAAGTTAATGACATTTTTAATGTCAAGTTAATGACATTTTTAAATAAGACTAGATTCGGTTATTAAGGCGCTGACAAGAGGCAAATGACAAAAGTAGGCTTTTCTTAAACAAAAAAATTCTTGAATATATTTCGCAGAACTTGGTTGTTACCAAAACACGTTTAGAAAAAAATCTCGATACAAATGAACGGTAAACTAACCCTTTACTTTGAGTTCCAATCCAAAATATCTGTATTAAATATCAACGTACGGTTGGTATTTAATTAATAACAAGAACGTCTTATTTTATGCAGAACTTGGGTTTATTTTCGATTACTCAACTCATTTTTGAGTAAATAAATAATTGCTTCATTTTTTGCAATAAATTACAAGCGTTGTGTCATCGCGCTTCTCTTTCTTTTGTATGCAGTCTGACAGTGACAGCGGTTTACCTGTTGTCAGCGTCTTAATAAGGATTAAAATCATTTTCAAAAACTGGCACTTTTGTTATCAGACATTTTATGTTGAAACTGAAAAAGTTTTATTTGAGAAAAGGCATTTTCAAAGACATGCATTGACAGACCATTGGTACCTTTTTTTACTAAACTTTTCTCTTATCTGGTACTTAGAAACATCATTATAAAGTCATATAATTTATGAACTTGTAGATAACTGAGCATTAATTAATAATCAATTAAAATCGCGAAACCAATATTTTCAACCAACTTTACAAAACTGCGTATATCTCGGAAACTAACGAACTGGACCCTTTTTTGACCCATCTTTATTGTTAACATAATAAACAGTATTTCTATTCCCTTTTTGCTTGGACGCCCACAAATGTTTATTTGGAAGATGCGACTACCGAGCGCGAGGATCACAATCCCTATAATTGTCGTTGAAAGGGAACGAAATTCTCGAATTTATCTGTGGATTGGAGTGTGGTCAGTAAATGGCGATATATTTATCTACCTACACGGGAATCCGAGACCAGCGTAGCGTAGACAAACTGCAGCATGAAATAAAATACCTGCTATCCGCTTTTAGTGAATAAAGGGGTGACTAGTGTTCGGACGTTTAACTTTTCAGGGTTTTATGTACCTGAAAACAGACAAAACATAACATTTTCATGTTCAATATTATGTCTTTCACAACAATTTTTATCACGACCTACGTTGAGTGCGAACTGGAACCTAAAACTAATATGTAACAATTTTCCAACAATGCCAATTTTTTTTTAGCTATGTTCCGTTTGGTGCCGGACGTAAAGAATAGCACCATCCTATTTCTTCCCGTGGGTGTCGTAAAAGTGACTAAGGGACTTACTAGAGAATGGGCAGCAGCGTTCTCTATGACTATGTCCAGCAGTTGACGTCTTTCAGGTGAAATGATGATGATGATGAACAATTTATGCAGGAAATAATTATGATAAACAATCATTTTATGTTTTATGCTTTGTTTTTGTTAGCTTTATGTAGCCCACTCCTGAGCCAAGGGGGCCATGCATTCCACTTCTCACGTTGTGCTTCTTCGCTTGGATGCTACAAAACTTTTCGACGACACTTTTTTCATTGCGGTTTTTGTTCCACAAGTTGAGAATACCAGGAAGTAACATATTGGAGTGGCCCACATCGGTAACTCAGCCCTTTGGGAAATTTCGCGGTACATACTAAAACATACACACATTACGGGAAGCGGACCGCAAGTATTTATTTTATACTGGCCTTTTACCTGAAAATATTTGCTCTGCCCAGTTTTACCTCCGGTGGCAATTACTGGGCACTTGTTCAGTTGTTTTAATCGATCACTTTCGCTGGTTTTTGGCTGTTTGTTATTGCGGAGAGTGTAATTAGTCTCACGCGACTTAAAGCCTTTCTAGTTATAACAACAAACTGTAGAAAATATATTTTCACTCCTCTTGCTCAAAAACTCCGTCATTGTAGCGTACCAGAGCGGGGGATAAAATAGCATATTTTCCTCTAGGGGATAAAGTTTTTTTTTGGTGTTACCAACGAGCCTACAAAAACGAAACAGTCTTAATAAGTGGAATAATCATGAATAAAGACTCGACTTATTACTGTTTCATAAAAAAAAATATTTTTTTAAATTGAATTTAAAGCGGCGATCTCTCCGGCAGAATGCGTGCATTGCGTTCCGGCTACAGAAGAAACAAAAAAAAGGCATTGGAGCGAAATCTTTAGATTTTTTTTCTAATTACAAATCGAATTGGTTACTAATTTATTTTACAACAGTGAAAATGTCACCATAATCACCCAGAATCTTAATTCTGGATGATTATGGTTAGTTCGGTTAAATATTAAGCTTGGTTAAATATTTTCCACAGTTTCTGCTGAAAAATTAACGGTCCATTAAAAAAGTAAAGGTTTCCGTAGTCTCAGCAAAGGTGGATCTAGCATCTTAGGCTCATGTTAACGTGAGCAAAAATAAAAAAACAATAAACTGCAGTCTCCAATCCGATTACCCACCACGGTGTCTCTGGTAATTTCCTCTTTGCCACAATGACAAGAAACAAAATAACTTAATATTTTTTTAATGTTTCCAGGTGATTGCTAGAATATTTTATTGCGTGAACCGAACGTGGTCCGGCAGAATATCGATCCCCGAACTCAGAAGAGCGAACCTCCTGCAAGTAATACAGTTGTTAGAAGACGAAGAAGACATTAATCAAGTTACACAATATTTTAGGTAATTATTTTGTTCAGAAAATATATTTACTTAGAGCCGTGTAAAGCTTTGCTTTGTTAACTTTAAATCCTCTTATTCAGCCAATTACAAGAAGTCCAAAGAAAACATTTACTTTTAAAATAAATTGTCTCTTTCTTTGTTTAGCTTCTTAGTTGGAAATATTAAAGCCACTAGGAACACAGTTATTCATACCAAGCAGCAACTAGTCTCTTACTCCTTAGAGATAAATCTAAAGCATCCTCTTTAACTTGACCTTACGCAAATAATATGTATAAAGTAGATATATTCTTGTTTCTAACTTATTTACTTTTACTTTTCAGTTATGAGCATTTCTACGTCATCTATTGTAAATTCTGGGAGCTGGACAGAGACCACGACCTATTCATAGACAAGCATGACCTCGCGAGGCACAATGACCATGGTAAGTAATAAATAAATAAATATTTTTTTATTCACAAAACATAAATTTTGACAATATGTATACGGAAGGGTAAACAGACTTACAATGAGAGTTAGAATGAGATAGAGTGACTGCAATGAGGTCGAAAGTCTAATAATAATATGACTGGATGGACTTTAAATGCTTCTATTTTCAAAATAGGTTCGCGTTGTCCAACAATTTGTCAGCTCTTAGGTCAAAAAAGGCGTCTTGGGAGCTATGTGAAAACGATAGGTCCCATGGCAGTGTCTTGGCAGCTAAACAGTGTCAAAATAGCTAGCGAAACTCCGCAGGCCTGATGGGGGCATCTACAACGTGCCGTTATGATGGCGACATTATTTAACACACGGGTAGGACTAGTGGCGAGTAATCATAAAAAATATAATAAGATAGAACAATTCGAAAATTGAAAAATTTAAATTTTCAAACGTTCGCCGACAAAGCGCTGATATACCGAAATACGCGCATAGAATACAGAAACGATTTTATGTTGGACATTTTTGACAAGGCGACATACCGAGAGTAGAGCACTCTCACACGTTGAAGCGTCGTGAGGCTTCCAAATTCAGGCACCGTACAACCTCGGTTAAGAGTTAAGCCTTTCGAAGGGGTAACCCATTCGATGGGTAACCTTTATCATGACGTAACCCATTGAAAGGGTTACATGATAACCCATTGAATGGGTTTTATACTTGAAACCCAGTGAAAGGGTTACATGATAACCCATTCAATGGGTTCTAAGATACCTACTTGAAACCCCGTAACATGAAAAAATCATAATATTATGTTATTTCGATATCCGTCCAGCACGCGTAGCATGACCATTGACCATGAATTCTATCTCTATTCTAACCAGGGACCATTTTGGTTACCATTTTCAAAAACCCTGTTTTTTTTCAGTTAATCAAAAACCCATACGGTGTGGGTAATTTTGAATGGCTTAAATTGCGCTGTTCAAAAGGGTTACCCACACCGTATGGGTTTTTATCGAAAACCCTTTCAATGGGTTACCAAAATTTAATTTAAGCCGTTCATAAGGGTTACCCACATCGTATGGGTTTTTATCGAAAACCCTTTCAATGGGTTACCAAAATTTAATTTATGCCGTTCATAAGGGTCACCCACATCGTATGGGTTTTTGTTTAACCGCTTAGAAAAAACCTATCGAAAATCCTTTCAATGGGTAAACAAAATGGTCCCTGACTTGCAATTCGACAATAGTGTACTCCACCATGAAATACATTACCATCTGCATTAATCCACTGACTTTTTCCATACCAAATAAAAATATGGCGTCAAGTAGACAGTAGTTCATGCAGTAACTTATCAACTTTTGTGTCCTGGAAGACGTAACAAAAACTTCGTGTCATGTCCCATTATAAAGTTATATTTGTTCGAGAAGACTTTGGACGGAAATATGATTTATTTTTGACGAAACAAAAAGTTCTACTCGTATGCTTTTGAGGAACATAAACGATGTGTCTAACTTTTTCCTGTAGTTTTATTTGTTTTTAAACAATGAATTTCTATACCTGCTCAAATTGGTGTACCGGGGTTTTCCCGACTAGTCTAAGAAATAGCAGGAGCTGCGAATTTTAATAGTAGGTAACTCAATCTGTTTCCTTTTCAAAATGCAAGAAAAATTGAAAACTACAGTGATTTATTTAACCGACGCGGCAGTGTATTAAAATAAATTATAACCCAATTACGATTCCACATTCTGTACATCAATAAACATAATCCATGGTCTTTATTTGGCCCAAGTTCACAACATTCCATTACATCCACCAAGAATCGGCAAAAACGTCCTACTGAATTCATCTTCACCTTTTTCAGCATAATCAGCCTATAATGTTCCCACTGCTGGGACACAGGCCTCCTCTCTTCGAGAGGGACTGGGCTGTAATCTACCACGCGGGCCCAGTGCGGGTTGGTAGATGTCACATGTCTTTGAATTGTTGGTTCTAGGACATGCCGGTTTCCTCCCTCCGGTTTGAACCCACGACCTATGACTCGTAAGTCGGGGCCGTTACCACTGGGCCACCACTGCTCTCCACTGGGCCACCACTGCTCCTTTTTCAGTGCCTGGACGATATTTTAAAAGTCAACGCCACTGTCCACTCATTTCGAAAAAACAGAGGTCACTCTAGATCCATTTTCAAAAACAACCCTTTATCAAATCTAACTACCCTCTATTGCAGCCCTATCAAGCCGCATGATCGAGCGAGTCCTGTCCGGCTGCGTGACGCGCGGCAACCAGAACCGTGTCACGCCAGACGGAGAGCCTCGCATGTCCTACACGGAGTTCGTGTGGTTCCTGTTGGCAGAGGAGGACAAGACGCATCCTACGGCTATCGAGTATTGGTTCAGGTATGTTATATGGCTCAAGGTTCTCGAAACTTATGGTCGAGTTCTCGACCACCAACCAACAAGGCATATGGCGTCAGAGGGTTCTAGAATAATATATTAAGCTACTTTAAGAATGAAGTGCACCATAGTCCAAAGGCATGCTTACATTTTTGAGCTCGTTTTCCTGGCTCCTGCTGCCTAGGTTCTACTTATTCATTCTGAAAATTTTCTGCATATTTCTACAAAGTAATTCCTAATTGTTTAGGAATGGTCAAAAAAAATCTAACCTATCTGTGGCAGGATACTCTTTTCGATTATCTGGGTTACAACGTTTTTCAGTAAATTGACTACCAAACCATACCATGTGATAGCACATAGCAACCACGCTAGCGACCAAGAAACGGGTTGCAAACTAAAAAAATTTTTTTTTAACGTAATATAGTCCCGCCGCTGCTACCGTCACCATGCTAGTGTGTGTGCTATGTTATGTTATTCATACGATTCAAGGATGACTCGTCGTAAACTTACTTTTGTTCAGGTTTTTAATCTATAGTTTTAGAAGGCTAGAAGGATAAGTGTTACTTATCATGTCCCAAGAGTTAAAAATCAGTCTCCTTCAAAGCGAGTCGATAACAAGTATAGAGGTATGAGGAACAGAGTGTTAAGTTCACTCATCCTCCATAGAATCGTTGTGTCTGGTGGGCAACTGTCCGACGGTTGATGTCGGGATGTTGTCATCATCATCATCATTTCAGCCGAAAGACGTCCACTGCTGGACATAGGCCTCCCCTAAAGGGGGGGGTTTGCCATAATCACCACGCTTGGGGTTGGCAATCACAGTATGGTGTAAAAAAGGCATAGAGAACGCTGCTGCCCATTCTCTAGTAAGTCCCGTAGTCGCCTTCACGACACCCACGGGAAGAAATAGGGCGGTGCTATTTCTTGCCGTGTCTTTACGTCCGACACCACACAGACAATGTTGGGATTGGAAACGGGATGTTGCATATAAACAACATCCCGACATCAACCGTCAGTCGCGCGGTAAACTCTGTTTGCGCGATGCAAGATTTGTTTTGTGTGACGTCGGGTATTTGCTGCGTAGGTCGCATGTGGCGACGTAGAGCCGCCACACAAGTAATGTTTTTATTAGGCCCGTATTCTGTAACTCGCACAGGCCAATAATTATTCTAAAAATTGTACGAATGAAATCAATAGACTCATTATAAACGCTGTTTTTCCTCAGATGTATGGACGTGGACGGCGACGGCTTCATCTCGATGTACGAGTTGGAGTACTTTTACGAAGAGCAGATGCAGAGGATGGACGCCATCGGCATCGAGACGCTGCCCTTCAACGACTGCTTGTGTCAAGTGAGTTAACACACATCTGCTTAACCCTTCGAGGAATACTAACGTGACATTAACGTAATACAACAATGATTAAAGCCACGTATTCACTAGGGGACAACGTCGCTCGACAGGTCGCGAGCAGTCGCGGGACATTTACGTGCGACTCTGTCGGTCCGGCGACAATGTCGGTCGACATTTTGCTCGTCCACATTCCGAAGTTGTGGTCGTGATGTCACCCGAGGAGGTAGTGTTGTGAACACAGAGAGACACGCGTCCTCACTACTCGATTGCCGTCGGACACCCTTGACAGGTGACACGAAGTCGCGCAAGGTTGACGCTTTCCGAGCGTCGACACGCGACACGTAGATGTCACCTGCGATGTCGGGCGATGTTTCCCGCGACGTCGCCCGACACGTAGAATTCGTGGCGGTTGACAAGGTCGCGCGGGACAAATGTCCCCTAATGAATACGTAGCTTAACAGCCAAACGCATGCAGAAAAATTCATAATAAGTCTACAAGACAAACCATAGTCGCGCATAAGCCTATCGCTCTCAAAATCAATAATTCTAGACAAGACAAGCTTTTTATAGAAATCAACAGGCAGTGAATGCTTGCTCCCGGTCCTCATCAGCACACTTGCTTAAGAAACGCTGACTGACTTAGACGAGCCTCGATGTCCCCACAAAAGACTGCCTCTAAGAGAGATCTGGCTGACTATGAGGCCTTGCCCGAACCAAAGGTTTTAAAAAAATATGGTAGGTATTTATTGCATGGCAAAATTGCTATAAACATGGTTTATTAAAAGCAATGGACAGCAAAAGTTCGTTTGATGAAGTCTACAATTTCCTTCCGCAACCTAATACCATAGCAACTTTACCAGGTAGCACTCCCGATAAAACAAAAACACAAGACATCTTGACACCCATTTTTTCTCCAGATGCTAGACATGGTGCACCCGGCGACAGAAGGCAAGGTGACGCTGTCGGACCTGAAGCGATGCAAGCTCACTCCCATCTTCTTTGACACGTTCTTCAACCTCGAGAAGTACCTCGACCACGAGCAGAGAGATCCTTTCGCCACGCAGCGCGACTCGGATTGTGAGGTGAGGAATAGAGGGTTGCGGTAGTGGATCATGAATTAGGAGTTCTCTCATTTCGACACGGCATGAAGTATATGAGAATAGTTTTGACGAGTTGAAATATTGGCCAGTCACAAAAGTAGTGGAACTATTAAGACTCGTAGAGGCTAGTCTAATGCACCCGAATCCTCAATTAACGTGTAGGTACTATTTGAACCTCCAGAGACTGGGGTCTATTTAATCGGCATTAGGATGGTATTCCCTGACATCATAGCTTAAGGCCCGGTTTCCACCAAAGCGGAGAAGAGCGGAGAGGAGAGGAGATGTTTTGTAAACGACCATTAAGATAATATCTTTATTTACGGATACGGGCATCCAATCAAAAACAAGAGATGAGATATATATTCAATCTGCCCAGCGTTTTCCCAACTATATTGGGGTCAGCTTCCAGTCAACCCGGATCCAGCTGAATACCAGTATTTCACATGGAGCGACTGCCTATCTGACCTCCACAACCCAGTTACTGGGTAACACGATACCCCTTGCTAATACTGGTGGTCAGACTTTTGGGCTTCTACAACCCCTAACGACTGAGAGATGAGATATATTATCTTTTGTTATCTGATGGCAACTTTTTCACTTCTTGTATATTATATTAATTAATGTAAATGTGAAGACTATGTGGGTCATTGTTTATTTTTGTTTTTTCATATTTTTTTCATAGTCTGGTAGTTAGAACATTTTTTGCGGCCTACCCAAATATCTGTTCTTTGAATCGTTGAACTCAATCCCCCTTATTACAAAACAAGGTTTATCTTCAGACCCAGGTTTAAAACATGGAGCCATTATTGAATTTCGAACTTTATTCCGACTATGGTAAAGTTCCTAAACACAAAACTGGCAACTTAGTACCGAACTACGTTTTCAGTTTTGTATAAAGAACGGTATTTCAATCACTGTCACGTTCTTATTACAAAAACTAGCTCCATGGTTTATGACATGTCAAAATATAAATCTAGTTTTTTAATAAGGCGGCTTAAGTTCTGAGTTGAGCTGCACGACTACTGACGAATGCGTGCACTGACTGGACAGGTCCACTCAATCTGTGTGGTAACTTTCATCAAAAGACCATTTCAGACACCAATCTTAATGATCTGACCAAGACTACGTCCGGACTTTAAAAGAGACTGTAAACTCTGAGTTTGTTTCGGCCTTTCTTCTCAGAGTAGATTGTATGGATGTGTATTGAAAATCGACAACTCGACTCGACTTGATCATTTAGCATACCACCTTACATGTTTATATTTCGATGTATTTAAAACATTAACATATTTTTGTATATGTTTCAGATGTCTGAATGGGACAGATTCGCAGCCGAAGAGTATGAACTGCTGGTCGCCGAGGAGGGAGGCAGTGACGCACAAGACCAAATGTAAGCCAACTGTCTCACCACCAACAATCACTGCTTTATATTATACTATATTATTATTTAAAACACATGCAATAATAATGTTTGTTTCTTACCATAAACAGGCAGTTATATAGGATAATGAAAGAGGCAGAGAAAAAGAAGTGTATGAATCGACTCTTAGAGTTGTGCCGAGCTAGTGGACTGAACGGATTCCGATTATACAAATAAATAATTTGTCACTCGGTGGTAAAGTAGAATATAGAATAGATACATGTCTTGGCCCATCTCGCACTAGAACAAATTAGAAACATCAAGCATTTTTGAAGCATTGGGCGGCACTTGATCACGACTGCGTAGGACCCGCACATACCCTCGTCACTTAATACTGGACTCCTTGTAACAATAATATAGACATACTTAGATACCTACTTCTGCGATATGTTCTGAATGCAAACGATTATCTCACCTAGTCAATTAATTTAAGGGATTATTCCTACCTGTTACGCCATCTTAACACACATCACAAAGATATTAGACTCATACAGTACCTACATTAATTTATGTTATTATATTTATATATGTTATATATGTATGTATGTATTCCACTATTTATTTTTCTTTCGTTCATTATATATTGTAATTTCTTTCATCAGGGAGGAAGACAGATCTGGCTATGCTAGGGTAAGACTGTGTTGGTGATTTGCAGTGTATGTATTGTGATACTTTGTGCACCGGCCATGTTGAACCGCTGAGCCCTGAGCCTCACGACGCGCCTCGCAGTGAGCTTGACGTTGTGCGGCCGCACTTGTGCCCTCCGTTTGCATTTTGCTCATTTACAATTTGTCGCTTATAAGAATGAACATTGCACTCAAATGTAATCACATTAAACCAAAGATATCGAAAGAAACTTCTAAATCTCCTTTCCCAGAATTCATTGCTGTTGATTTTGCTTGAAAGTCTTTGTCTGCCTTACTGATGAAATACATATTATTATTCCTGTAAATATGTAAACCCTCCCACTCCGTACACAACTGAACATTTTGAGCTTTTGTTTGTTAATAATACCGAGACTCAGCAACGCATGGAGCGAAACTAACAAGATGAACTTTCTCACTTGCATTCAGTACATACGAGTTCGAATCACATCGAGCGGCGTCGCATATGATTAAAATGTGGTTTCATATTTCAGCTCGTACGATGAGACAGACGAGGACTGTTTATCTCCAAACTTAGACGACATCACCAACACGGAAGTAATCGAAGACTCGAGCGTCGAGGAGTCCACGATCAGCGAGTGCGGCGCTGCGGTGCGCGTGCGGCCCGGGGCCCCCGGCCCAGCGGGCCCCGCTGGCCCCACCGGCCCCAACGGCCCGCCCGGTGCACCCGGCGCTGGCTACGTCAACCTCAGCTCCATCTACTCCATCGGCGGCGACCGCTGGGCCAACACCGCCAAGAACGGACTCTCCGACAAAAAGCTCCCGGAGAAGCCAGTCCCCCCCGAGAAGCCCGTCAGTCTCATGATGGTCAACGGCAAGATGGACAACAGATACGCTGGCTTTGGCAACAACAGCTTCCTGTACTCGCAGCTGCTAGGCTCAAGTGGTGCGCGCGCTAAGGACCCGCCCTCATACACCGCAGCCACCAGCGGCGCACTGTTCGACAAATCTGGCGAGCCCAAAAAGACTGCAACGTCACCTGTTAAGCCTAATTCGCCTGTCACGAGTCCCGTAAATGGAGTCAACAAAATCTCAGACAACTACGAGCGAGCGGTGGCCGAACGACTCAGCCCGCAGAGGGAGATCTCCAGACTGAACCGAAGCAGTCTGTTCAGTAAAGTGAACACGGGAGTGGTCTCCAGCAAAGTGAAGAAGAAATCCGCTCGACAGGACGAGGAGGACGAGGACTACGCGCGCGACAGCGACGAATGTTCCATTTAGGAAACAAGAACCCAGTGATGTTGCCATATGCAATAATTAATCAAACGGTTTTATTTCAGTGAACACCAAAGATTACACGATGAACGTGCAATTCGTGAAAACGTTAGATTACCTACCTTACCTGATATCAAATTAGAATAGTGTGTAATATTGTCTCAGCCGTTAATCGAAACAGAGAAATATTTTTTCAGCGTATCCTAGTGGTCGATACGTGCCTTGTGTCAGTGTAGAGAGTTTAGACGATTCCGCGTTCGAACGTTGTTAGTCGATTAGTGGATTTAGAACAAAAAGTGCATTATCCTTGAATAAAAGAAAACTGTTCTTTGTACGGAACCTTGTGTTAGTATCGCATAGACTAGTTTCAGCATTTTAATAACGTAGTATTTATGTATGTATTATTTTAATTTACGTCTCAAATTAACCATATCAAACAATGGTATTTTTGTTTGCGCAGGAGTTTATAATGTGTATTAATTTTGAATTATATTTATATATTTTACGAAATTCTTGTCATTGTGATCTATAATAGTAGTATTCTTCACCTACAATTAATTACAAAATCATATCATTCCTCCATCCAGGTCGTAATAATTATTTGTATTAATCATACAATTCAAATTGATAACAGAATCACACTGTCATTAGAAATCAGTCGTCCATAGAGCTTTATTTATTTATTTATCATGACGAAAGTCAGTATAATAAACACGCACAGATTAATTTAGAATAGTAGATAGAAATATTTTTGATAAGGGGTTGTCTCCTATCCTGCATCTACCTTCTTTTTTCGAAGTATTTCCTATAGCGTGGTGTGTTGTGTATGTGAATGGTGTGTGCAACACGATTGTATTGTTGTGGGCTCCATATAGGGAGAGCATAATTGACGCTAGTAATATACGTAGGTATTACAATAATTATACAATATTAGTTTTAATATAGGTGAAACCCGAAACACGTGTCTAGTATTTTTATGTAAAGAACCTATGTACAAAATGTCAAAAGGATTTTATGTTACCGGGTGTATGCTAGCGGCGCCCCCGCGCCTCCAGGGTCGTCTTGCGCTCATTGATAATAATTTGGCAGTAGGTACCTAACCGTACAGCGATTGTATTTGTAAGTAATTAAATGGTGATAACATATTCCATCACACTTAAATATCGAGCCGTAAAAGGAAGAACATCGTAAGCGACATAAATTAAAATTTACAGGAGAAGTTTTTTATTGATTACTTTATTGATTTTATTTAATTATTTATTCAAAAAAGTGAAATACCTACATTATGTCGCTTACGATGTTCTTCCTTTTCAGGCTCGATATTTTTGGAACAAAATTTATCATGGTGTAAAAATTATTGAAATCGATTCAGTTCCTTGTTCTGAACAAACTATAGGTATTCAGGTTTCGCATATACTAAAAATAATGTTGTATAATGGAACTGTTGGTAACGTTGGAGAGGCGTCGCTTCCCTCCAAGTTGGAGTCATGTGTGGAGTAAAGGAATTGTTTTATTCGATCAAATTCGAAACTAAAATTAAATTAATCTTGTAATGAATTGTATATTATTATTGAGTGTTTGACAATGCCAGTTGAAGCGATTGTATGGATGTTCGTAAAAAGGAGGAGTTTGTATCGACATAATAAAGAACGTAGTGAAAATAGCGAACGCAGCTGTAAAAAAATTGGCTTCTAGGTAATGCTAGGTAGATTACGTTATGCTCTAGTCTACAGGTGCTGTAACAAGCCAACTGACGGTCTACCACTTCCATGTAATTTGTTCAAGTCTTAAAATCAACCCGCCTTATTACAAAACAAGATTTATATTTTGACATGGCTTAAACCATGGAGCCAGTTTTTGTAATAAGACAAACTCAGAGTTTACAGTCTCTTTTAAAGTCCGGACGTAGTCTTGGTCAGATCATTAAGATTGGTGTCTGAAATGGTCTTTTGATGAAAGTTACCACACAGATTGAGTGGACCTGTCCAGTCAGTGCACGCATTCGTCAGTAGTCGTGCAGCTCAACTCAGAACTTAAGCCGCCTTATTAAAAAACTAGATTTATATTTTGACATGTCATAAACCATGGAGCCAGTTTTTGTAATAAGAACGTAACAGTGATTGAAATACCGTTCTTTATACAAAACTGAAAACTTAGTTCGGTACTAACTTGTCAGTTTTGTGTTTAGGAACTTTACCATAGTCGGAATAAAGTTCTAAATTCAATAAAGGCTCCATGTTTTAAACCTGGATCTGAAGATAAACCTTGTTCTGTAATAAGGGATAAGAAGTTTGTCACAGCCAAAGAATCGGTTGTTAGATTTTATAATCGCCTAAAGTACTGAGTTTTATTATTCATGGATTTTATATTTGAGTTATTATTTAATCATTCTCGGTAAGATAAATTACTAAGTTATATGAGAATATCATAATATTATTCTAATGTTAGTTACGATTTTAAATCCAATTTGTTTTCAAGTGTGTAGTTTCAAAAACATAATGTGTGACCTATTATCATACATGTAAAAAATTGTGCCTCATTTATAACATTTATCACGAATAATAACCGCAACTTAAGCACCCTAATTGCGTAATACACTATCAATCATAATCTGAATGATTTTGAAGGATATTGCTAATCCATTGTTTCCTAAGTTCGAAAAATTTGTCTACTTGTTGAGAAGACAAATTTTTCGAATTTAGAAAACAATGTAATTATCGCAATTAATGTTGTAGAACTGTCAAAATGAAACCCATTGCTACTGTAAGGCCCGAATTACAGAACGTCACTCAATACTAAAGCATTACTTAAAACTAATTTCAACCAATCAAATGGCTTGAATCTAGTTTTAAGTAATGCTTGAGTATTGAGTGTGTTACGGGCCTAAGTGTGTTACGCAATTACCCCAAAGATCAGCGAACTCACCCGTACCTACCTATCCTATAGCTTCATTTAATGTTAAAACTAGTCATTTCCATAAAATGTAAATCATTTCTATTTACAATCTTCAAATGAACTAATTTTACCAAGTATTAACCAAAACGATTGTTCACATTTTTAACAAATTTTATTAATATGTTGTGTACTGTTATAATTATTATTAGAATAATTTTATTGAGGTATGTTTTAAATACCTACCTTTTGAGCTTAGCTGTTTTAAAGTTGGAATAATTTAGTTAATTAATTTAGATTAGGTCTGTATACCTAAGTTACCGGTTTTTTAAGGTAATTTTTTTCAGTAAGAGATTGACTGTCGTAGTGTTCTTTTGTACCTACTCGTAGTTGTTATATGAGTTGAGTAGTCTTGTTATAAATGTTTTAATCATTAATCAGGTAAACATTTTTAATGTTTTACCTATCTCATTACAAAGACGTGAATACTTCTTATCTGAACACCTTCTCTCTCAGCCATGTTTCATAATAGTGCCATTTTGTTTTCAATGTGTAAGTAATCAAAAAAAATAATTTCGAACTTACAATATTTTTAGTTATTGCAACTAATATCATTAACACGCAATATGTTTTGAACAAATAATTTTCCTCCTTCGTATTCATCATTAAAATCATAATTACCTACTTGCATTTGAAAAATGTATCTTTGAACCTTTGTAATGTACAGACGCCAGCAGGTCAAGCTACCCGAAACTGTCAAATTTTCTCAATCAACCTTAAGCCTTATGCTGTAGGGATAAAGTTGAAAATCTATTAAAGAAATTTGACAGATTGTAGTAGCTTGATGTGCTGGCGTCTGTACCTACGCATTTGGTACGCGTGGAATGTAATGGAGACGTTCCTAAGAAGCCTAATAATAATAAAATTGGTTCATCTTTTATTGAATTAAGTAGCAACAAAATTGTAACCATATAGATAAGTTAAGATTTCTTCATTTAAAATAGGTAGGTACGATATTTCTTTTTTATAATTTATCGGTACCGGTCTAAAATATTTAAGTTTGCTTATAAATTTTTTTTAGACGCAAATTATTAATCGTATTTTCACTATTGTCAATATAATGCACAGTTGTAGACTGTCATTAACAAATTAAGTAGTTCAATAACTTAGTGCCGCGAGATTAATCACAATGAATCATTGTTTAAATAAGTATAAGATTTTTTACAGACATTAGTGGTGACAAAGAAAATGGTGTGTTAACATTTAATAAACGATGACATACCTATTGTTAAGTCTCCTAATAAAGTACATAACTGTATTTAATGATGATTTTCTTTGATTTCCTTGTACCTACAAGAATAATTGCTTAGCAAAATGCCAATAAAAAGCTTTTCAGCAACCGATTATCGGGTTCGATCCTGTCAAGATATTTTTATATTATCTGTTTGTAAATAGCTCGCTGTTTGCCTTTATCTTTGGGTCGGAAAACGAAAGAAGAGATGCATCAGTCCTGCAGTGGAATGCTATTTAATAAAATAAAATAAACTAAGGAGGCATGGCGAAAGTAGAAGTTACGACTGTTATAGTACAGACGCCAGCTGGTCAAGCTACCCGAAACTGTAAAATTTTCCCAATCAACCTTGAACCTTGTGCTTTAACGATAAAGTTGAAAATCTTTTAAAGAAATTTGACAGATTGCAGTAGCTTGATGTGCTGGCGTCTGTACAAAACACTAAAGTCAATTTGTCCTGTAACTACACGCGGCAGTCGATTTTGGAATGACTCCGTATACGGTCACGAGTTCACGACCCCATGTGTGCTAATAGAAAGCGCTCGTTGCGCGAATAGGTACACGGTCACCACGCACGACGGTCCAGTGCGGAAAAGGGAGTCCACTTACTACTAGCAGGTAGGTACAAATCGAAGAGGTCGTCGTCGAAGAAGTCGCGATTGTATGTCACGACCTCAGCGATCGCGTATTTGCGCGACAATCGCCTTCTATTACGACAGTGCCTAATACTCACCTGCTGTAAAGAGTCCGCCTGATTTTACTGATGTGGCGACGTCAAAATATTGAGATTTTTGTGCTATTTTATTAATATAATAAACACAAACCTTTCGGAATAAATGCTCTAAATGATGGTAAAAACCACATCAGTTTAGAAGAATTAAGCGGACAAACAGATAGACACGAAATATATTATAATTATGTTTTATAAAGTATTTTCAATTTAAAAAAATTGTGAATAGATATGAAACATCGAGAAAAAAGTCAGGGTCACGTTGCGGGGGGACCACGCGCACGGAGTGAGCTGTGAATCGCCACGCGGCATGCGTCGCCCCGCCAGCAATGGGTTTTCAATCAACTCAGCCTATAGCAGTCCACTGCTGGACATAGGCCTCTCCCAGGCTGCGCCACAGCACCCTGTCCTCCGCCTTCCGCATCCAGTCTATCCCAGCTACCTTTTTAAGGTCGTCGGTCCATCTAGCTGGGGGGCGTCCCACACTAGCAATCGGTTTTACGTACACCTATACACGTTTCACATCAAAAGATTTCGCGCTAGTTGCACGTAAGTCCATTAGATTTAATTCCCCATTAAAAGTAAAACTGTCACATTCTGATACGTTCCGCTAGATAAACATTACTTTTAATTGGGATTAATGAATGATGGTTCACTTCGGCCGGCCATATCCAATAAAAACCACATATACATCAAATGAAAGCTGATACTATAAACATCAATTTTCATTGTGAGCAAAAGGCTGAGAAATACCAGGGTAAAGAGGTATCAGACCTGCAAGTATCATGTAAACGTATGACGCGAATGTTCACTGCAGTTTTCATTAATATTAGTTATTGAATCATAAGATCATAACATTCTAATTCTGATAAATAAAGAATAAAACACATAAAAATAACGAAACAAAGAAATCGGCGATGTGTGTTATGCCCACGATTTGTATACCGAGCTGTACAGCAACATATTTTAGGTGAAACCATTCTCCAACAACCTGAGTTGGCTTGTATATTCTAAGCAACTCCAAAGTATGTGTGTGTATGTGGCTTGATAAATAATTGTAACAATTTAACGCCACACAGTTTACAGATACATGCAACATTTTAATAACTGCCATTAGGTAATTTGAGACATGTTGTATTACTCGTATGATGACTGTTAAGTATAACCTAACATATTAAATGTTTACTTTTTAAGAATATTTTTTTTCCACAATTCATGTCAAAACATTGTCACCTAAGGGTACTTACTAAAGTAATAATTTTAGGCCGAAAAGGGTAGCACATGGGCCCAGCATAAACCTATCAGCTATAGATTTACTTTTCACAAAGGAATCGTCATTAAAAATTATAACAATTTTTGTCCTCGACTGTACAAACCCCGTTGCTTTTGGAGATAAAATGTTTTGTTACAGTAATTGCCGGTTAGAAGCAATAAGTTGACATGCATTAGAACTCTATTGGTCATCAGGCCAGGCTTCATACAAAAAATGCCCATCATTCTTTAATGGATTTACGTGCAACTAGTGGATAGATTTCTGTTTATTTGCGTCATCATTAATCGACTAAATACAATCGTATTTTAGTGTGTCCATCACTTTGACAACCAGTGAACCAGCTGTCAAATAGTGTCAGCCAATGTATAAAGTTCTAAACGTAAACATGTAAACATTCTACAAATGTCATTGTTGCGGGTATTTTCTTTCAACGTTCTTTTGAAAAATATTAAAGTAATCCACAGCGCGCCTTTTCAATTCATTTCCAAAATGCCCTTTTATGCAGTAGCAAAAGGTCGGGCTTCAGGGATATTTATGACGTGGCCTGATTGTGAAGCTCAAGTGAAAGGTTTTCCTGGTGCCAGATATAAGAAATTCGATTCCGTTGTTAGTGCTCAAGATTTTATCAGTGCAGAAGGTGGACCAAGCACTAGTGCCAAATCAATAAAACCTATTATCCAACCAAAACTCGTCGCGGACTCTTCAAGTAACCTAAAAAGGACTATTTCCACTTCTAGTAACTTCAGTAGTAATCAAAATGTTTCAGAAAAACCCAAAAGGAAATCTGAAGTTAGTGTCGGCTATGCCAAGGAGAAAAATGATTCTGATGGGGATTTTTCTGACGATTCCGATGACTTGAACACAATATTATCAAAACAAATGGATGACTTAGAGAAAAGACTGAAAACATTTGAGAAAGGAGTAAATAAAATAATTAAAAAGGGGGCCAAGAAAACTATTCTTATAGAGCCCCCACGGAATAAAAGACGGAAAACAAGTGGTGGAGCGGAATTTGACACAGATAATGATGGTTTTGTGCAAGTGTACACTGATGGAGCTTGCTCAGCAAATGGAAAGAGTGGAGCACGAGCTGGACTGGGAGTGTACTGGGGAGATGGCCACCCCCTCAACATTAGTGAGCCTGTGTCTGGGAGGGCCACTAACAATTGTGGAGAGATCCAAGCTGCTACCAGAGCTATAAAGGTTGCGCTTCAGAATGGGGTCAACAAACTATCAATCAATACAGACTCAAAGTTTGTTATCAATTCTGTAACCAAATGGATGCCTGGTAATACTCTAACTTAAAACTTTATAAAATCAATTGGTTATTAAAGTCATGAATATTGTATAGCTCAGAAATGCAATTTCATGGCCAGATTATAAAAGTTTTATCACAACTTTATAATGTAGGTAGATATATAATTCAAAATTATCAAGTAGTATTTTTAAATGTTTGTTCTAATTCATTTTCAGGTTGGAAACGAAAAGGTTGGAAGCTGGCATCTGGAGAGCCAGTAAAGAACGAAAAAGACTTCAAAGACTTAGATAGTGTACAGCATAAGTTACAGATCAAGTGGAATTACGTGGAAGCACACAAGGGAATACATGGCAATGAGATGGCGGATGAGTTGGCGAAGGCTGGGGCTACGATGTATAATAAATGAGAAAATAACATGCACTATTTTATTCTGCCATTCATTGATTTATTGCTAAAAGCAGAGCTTCTTTGTAAAACATGAAATGACTGGTTTATTTTGTGTGGGGGAAATGAGGATGTTAATCCTAGTTTTACTGCTGCTGCTAACCAATGAGATGTTCCTATTCAATTTTATAAAAATATTTAGGTACTCATGAAACTTAAAACTGTTATTATATTTGAAAATGTAATTTTATGTAAGTATTAATATTGAAATGTTTGTAATATTCTCAGAGTAATGGAATAAGTATAATTATTACAAAATCCAGCGTCCTTTCTTTAAATCTTTAGACTTCATTCACACTGCCCTGTGTGATGTGTTCCGACCACTGCGTTGGCGAGGGCCAGTGTGAACTACCCTTTACTATTTAAATGTGAAAAATTATCTGGGAACCACCAGTGATCTTATAATGTTAAAAGTCAAATTTGAAATACAGTTACTTACTTATTGACATCAGAGCTTAATTATTCATTTCTGCTGTTTCTAAAAACAAAACAATGTAGCTAGCACGCGACTTCGTTTGCGTGTATTTTGTTTTTACACGGCGCTGGGACATCACTTACAGTACGTTCAGTACAGTACCTACAGTTATAAGGATACGGGGATTACGGGGCCGCCACAGAGTACTGGGGCCGAATTCCAGTCCAGCGAGGTGCATTCGCACGGGTGGTATGTTAGTACATAGGTATAGCGCGACAAGGTCAAGGTTTTGGCTCTCGTGGCCAAAATCGGAATGAACAAAGAAAACGCTCCCCAGTCAATGTAATTTTCTCCAGATCTATGAATACGCAAACTTATGTCAAGGACAAGATCCCATTCATCCTATTGCATGGGTACACAAACCAGTTTTCGTAACGCTTCGCCCTATTCCTCCTCTGTAACTAGTTTTTTATTTTTGGGGTCATACTTATTCATTTTCATTCCCTCCCGTGCCTCGGCAAGCACTTCGATCTTTGACAGTCGTTACGGGTTACAGGACTTACAAGTTACAGGTCGTCAGACGCCCGAAAGTCTGACAACGAGTCATAACAATGGGTGTCGTATTACCCAGTAACTGGTGTGTGGAGATCAGAGGCGTAGTTCCCGTATAAAATTATGAAATTTCGCATTCTATGCAATCAGTTTATCTACATTACTCCATGTCATCTTCATCATTTCAGCCGAAAGACGTTCACTGCTGGACATAGGCCTCCCCCAAAGGGGGGGGGGGTGCCATAATCGCCACGCTTGGCAGTCGGGTTGGCGATCGCAGTATGGTGTTCAAATGCTTAGAGAATGCTGCTGCCCATTCTCTAGTAAGTCCCTTAGTCGCCTTTTACGACACCCACGGGAAGAAATAGGATGGTGATGCTATTCTTTACGTCCGGCATCACACGGACAATGCTCCATGTAAAATACTGGTATTCAGCTGCATCCGGTTAATCTGGAACCCGACCCCAACAGAGTGAGAAAAGGCAGGCAGATGATGACATTCATTCCTAATGAAAATTTATAGCAACGAGCCAACGATGACGTATGTAGTTGTACAGACGGCTACACATCAAGCTATACATTTCCAGTATAAGCTGATCTCGCAATGTATAAGATTTCCGTACAGTGCGAGATCAGCGTAAACTGGAATTGTATAGCTTGATGTGTAGCCGTGTGTACAGACGCCAGCACATCACAGACTAGATAGGTTCCTGCACACAGGCAACGGAAGGAACACGGGTGGGTTTTAGTCAGTAAAAGTCTGACACACCCTCCCGCTCCGCCGAGAGCGGGAGAAGTTATTTGATAATTTCCCACCCAAAAAAAAAAAAAAACTACATCAACCTACTACAAACCTGTCAAATTTCTTTAAAAGATTTTCAACTTTATCCCTTGGGTTCAAAGGTTATTGGGAAATTTGACAGTTTCGGGTAGCTTGACCTGCTGGCGTCTGTACAAGGGTAGGTGCGTCCACTGGGCTTCGGAATAAATACAATAACAACAACATAACCCTGTATTTGCTGTCGCGCAGTCAGATAAAGTACCTACTTACATGACGTAATAGCTGTATCCCAGGTCCACTCGCACCCGTGCCTAAGCAAGACAAGTTGACAGGTTGAATATTTTACGAGTATATTATTTAATACAACGTAAAATTTTAGGGTTACCTACGTACCTCAAAAGGTTAAAAACAGCAGTGCTATTCCACCTCACCGTGAAAACTTAGGTGAAGTGAGCGTGGAGTGAACTGTCGGTGAGGGATTGACACTATTAACAACTCACTTCAACTACTTCAAGCTCACTTCACTTATGTTTACACGGTGAGATTTTTTCAGAATAGATCGGCAGAACCCGTATAGGATCAGTTCGATGTCCGTCCGTCCATCCGTCTGTCTGTCAAGACCCTTTTTTTGTCAGGCAGGAACGCGTGGAGGTATGAAATTTAAATTAATATGAAATACGTAGGTCTACTGTCCCTTGAAGTTCTAAAAATCAAGCTTTTATGTCAACACTATAAAAAAATACGGCCAATAAATTTCGATACTCGCCAATAAATCAAAAGCTATAGGGTACTTCCCATTGACCTAGAATCATGAAATTTGGCAAGAAGCCTGATCCCACAGTACAAGTAAAGGAAAAAGTCCTAAAATCTTTAATACCCACATATGTAGGTAGTAATATCACATTTTTTTTTGTTATGATTTCATGCTTTCTTTTGCAGTTGGTGAAATGACCGTGACGTATAACGATGCATGAGAGAAAAAAAAATCAACTAAGTACAAAGTTAAGTTTGTTTTTGGGATAAATTCATCCCAACTACGTATATAGAACCCTTTATTGTGTGTGGTCCGACCAGCTGTGAAGCTTTAGGCCGGGACTCCACCAAAGCGGAGATGTGTGTAAACGACCAATAAGATACCGATAAGATAACGTTACCGTACCATTGCCGATATCTTATTGGTCGTGTACACACATCTCCGCTTTGGTGGAGTCCCGGCCTTAGGGGGGGATGGTGGCCGGGGCGCCGCCGCGCCGCGCCGGAGCATACCGGGCGCTGCACGCGCCACCTAACTTCACCACTTAAGGCGGTACCCCGACCAAGAAACCTTGAGCATTCGTGCCCTCTTTGCCGCACCCCACCTCTACAATACTTCGTAAAACATTGCTAGCGCCACCTGGCGAACAACTAACGAATGTAACAATCACTGACCTTAGAATTCACAGACAGGGCATTCGATATTTTTTTGGAACGAAGTTATAAAGCGCTGTTTGCGGTAGAAGTTAACTAGTAAAAATCGTCACGCGAAAAAGCGTTGATACTTATATGCCCCCTCGATGCGACTTCTTTCGAATTCACACTGAATTTCGTCAAATGAAATCAAAGATGGCGGCTGCAAAAATTTTCCAATGTTTCGTCATGGGTATCGATTTCTTAATATTTGAGTAATAAAGCCGACAGTGAGGTCAAAATGAAAATCCAAGATGGCGGCTGCGAAAATTTTCTAGTTTTCGTCATGGGTGTCGTTTTTAGAGTATTTGAGGGTAATAAAGCCGACAGTGAGGTCAAAATGCAAATCCAAGATGGCGGCTGCGAAAATTTTCTAGTTTTCGTCATGGGTGTCGTTTTTAGAGTATTTGAGGGTAATAAAGCCGACCGTGAGGTCAAAATGTAAATCCAAGATGGCGGCTGCAAAATTTTTCTAGTTTTCGTCATGGGTGTCGTTTTTAGAGTATTTGAGGGTAATAAAGCCGACAGTGAGGTCAAAATGCAAATCCAAGATGGCGGCTGCAAAAATTTTCTAGTTTTCGTCATGGGTGTCGTTTTTAGAGTATTTGAGGGTAATAAAGCCGACCGTGAGGTCAAAATGTAAATCCAAGATGGCGGCTGCAAAAATTTTCTAGTTTTCGTCATGGGTGTCGTTTTTAGAGTATTTGAGGGTAATAAAGCCGACAGTGAAGTCAAAATGCAAATCCAAGATGGCGGCTGCAAAAATTTTCTAGTTTTCGTCATGGGTGTCGTTTTTAGAGTATTTGAGGGAAATAAAGCCAACAGTGAGGTCAAAATGAAAATCTAAGATGGCAGCTGCGAAAATTTAAAAAAATTTCGTCATGTGCCTCATTCCCATGATTTTTGTGGACGCTAAGTGTGCCTCATGGTACTCTATCAGAAACATAATGCGGTGTTTATTTTTTAGATTGAAGGTTAGTTACCTGTTATTCAGACAGTGATAAAAGTATAAAAATAATAAAAAAACAACAAAGTCAATGATATTATCATTTATTTTAGAGTAGGCAGGCATATACAAATTATTATTAAGGTAACTTTTTCTAGTTTACATATCCCTAAAATCTAAATAACGTGTACATGTAGGCATGTTAAGGTCAGAAGGTTCGTCACTTTCAGCAGAAAGTGACTGTGAGTTACGAACTCTCCTATCTAAATCAGGTGAGTTACCTGATTTAGATAGGAGAACTCTATCTAAATCAGGTAACTCAATCTCTTCATTTAATTGAGGATCAATATTTTCTCTACCTTTTTTTTTGCTTGTTATTGCCTCTTCAATGTAGGAAGGATTTCTTATAGTCATACCTCGAGGGTAGCGGGGGTCGACTAATTCTGGCAACAAACAATCTACGTAAAATGATGTAAGCTTTTTTTTCATTTTCTCCTTCCAGAATGTATCATCTTTAACAATGTATTCCGTTTTCAGCGGAGAGTTTTCATTTGACCAAACTGCAAATATGCACTTTGATCGTTTAGTAATGTGTAGTTGACCCTGCACTTGATAATACCATTGGTGGTTTTTATTGATTTCCAGCCCTTTTTTTGTGACTTTCCAAAAGGTCACTTTCCTTTTTTTGATTGCTTCGTCTAAACCTAATTTGAATGCCGTTATCGGGCATTTAATTTCAACGATTGTATCTTTGCTACATAGGCCATCCGGAGTGGCTCCTAAAAATGGCAATTCTTCGTCAATGAATAGACCACAAGGATCAATTTTAATTTTTTCTTGCTTCTCTAATTGCTCGATAGCAATTTTTTCATTGTCCTTGCCATGTTTTATTGACGACACATGGTCAATGTTACTTTTGTACAATACATTTTTTATAAAGTTATGACAACTTGTGTCACTTCTCCGTGTGATAACTTTTCCAAAGTTGGAAGCGGTTAACAGTGACCTACGCAATTCAAGCCATTCGCTGCATTCGCTTTGTAAAACTGTTGTCCGTTCGATCAAATTTCGTTCCTCATTAGTTTTTTTTAAATTTTCAATGAAATTGTCTTTAAGTTTATTAAAAACATCGATAGGCATATCGGGTTTTGTGCAGTCTTGACCATAATTGTGGTCCTGTTTCGACTTTTCTGAGAACATGGCTCGTTTTTTTGGTTTTCTATTTTGTATTCTTTTCGCATTTTTATTTATCCGTTTGTTTTCTAGCCGTTTTATTTTGCCTCGAGGGCTGTGTCCTTTATTCATTGATTTATATAGCCTAGAAATCGTTTTTTTTTCATTAAATGCTACGGCAGCGGCATGACATCTGGTTTGATAGGAATTTTTTAAAGAAAAATTTATTCTCTTGCCACCAACCAACTTAGCTACCACGCTATTAAATCGTTCAACCACGTTGCTATCAACGTCATACATGAGACTGCGAGCATGTCCTGCTACGTTTTGGATGATAAAACATATTTTTTGCCACAAAGGGCTTAAAATAAAATCATTTGGCAAGTCCGTTTTGCCGATATTATCACAGAAGTATGATCGGCACTTAGTGTGGTCACCGAAGCCATGGAGGTGGCTAATTAATAGGTCGTCAAACAGAAGTTGTACATCAGAGTTAAATTTATGTTTTTTAATTAATTTGCAAATTATAAATCTTGTTTTTAGTATAGCTCTTTTTGTAATGAATTTTCGGTATTTTATGTTATATTTAGTATCTGTGGTGAGTGCTTGTAATTTATTGCACAAATTTCTTAAGATGTGGTTCCGGCACTCTATTTTTTCAACAGTGAGGTCAGGATACGGCCTAGCCTGTAATATTTTTGAGTAGGTGCTAGCATCACCATCGGATATGAGTTTTCCGTAAATTAAATTATACATTCTAATGGATTCTTTAAATCCTTCCACAATTATTTCACTCTCCATGTTTGTGGATGGACCACTGTAATTTTTGAAACATTTGTGTTCTGAAGGATCAGCATTGTTGTTTTCTGCACGGGTACAGATGCAACAGTATTTATTTTTAATACCTAAAAATAGAATTTCTCCTGTATGTTTGCCAATAATGGCAGCTGCGCCCGAAAGAGCATTGTAATTCTTTTTATAACTACGTTTGGACCAGCAACCATCAGCAACGACATCTATTATGGGAATTCCATCTTTGTTCACCCTGCCATTAGAAATTGCGAATAGTTTTTCTCTTTCTGCAGCCTGATTCATAGATTCTACTAAAACATCTTCCCATTTCCTACTGACAAGGTCATGGTTCTCTGAATACGTCTTTTCAGATAACAACGGGAGGTTGATTGCAGACATAAGTTCATCCAGCTGTGAATGCCCCCCACCTATTGCAATAGTACCTGCGACAGCGCACGTATTAATACTTAGGTAGTTGTCACTGCAGTTGTCTCCATTAATTACAAACTTTTGATTGCAAAGCCGACATTTAAATGTAAATTTTGACTGTAGACCAATTAGGGTTTCAGCTACGAGGTCAAGTTCTGTGAAGCTACATCCAAGTGGTCCATGGTTTGAAATGCGTTTTAATTCAGAAAGGAAGTGGCTGACATCAATAATTCTTCTGTTTATATTTTTTTCGTAGGTTTCTGGTTCCTTTTCATACGAAACTTGTAACTAAAAAAAAAAACAAGTTTTATTATGTAGTACCCAAAAGTAGAAACTGTTATTTATTTTCAAACATAAATGCCCTTTCAAACTTTTATTTTTATTGAAGTTCAAAACACACGTGGAAGGTATCAGAAATTTACCTCTTCAATGTTTTTATTGGTTTCTTCAGTGTTTTCAGCTTCTGTCAAGTCTCTTGTAAAGTCTTCTCGTAAACTGCAAAAGAAAAATATTTTGCATAATGATGGCAGATTTTTAAGTTTCGGGTGACTATATGTGACAGGGATAAGATATACTTGCAAAATACCAGGGCTTGTAAGTACGGGTACGTATGTAAAAATACCGGGGTGGAAAACCAGGTTTTAAAATACTTGAAAATATTTGGTAGCATTAAGTCTCGTTGGCAGCCGCCATCTTGGATTTTCATTTTGACCTCACTATTGGGTTTAGCTCGCTCAAATACAATGAAAGCGACACCCGTGACGAAAATTTTTAAAATATTCGCAGCCGCCATCTTGGATTTGAATTTGACCTCACTATCGGCTTTACCACACCTTCCTCAAGAATTGGGCTATCTAGCGCTAAAAGAATTTTTAAAATCTGACTGGTAGTTCTGGTGGTTACCCCCCTAACAAACAACCAAATTTTACCTCTTTATAATACAGTATGTTAACTAACAGAGGGCGTTCCCGTTAACCCGCAATAGTAGTGTCCATTCATGCTAGTAAAAATATTGAAAGAGAAAAAAAAAAAAAAAAATTTTTTATTTGTACGTATATGTAACACTCTGTACACGCTCACTTGTCTTTTAGCTTGGAAAGACAAGTGCGACAAGTACGCGTGTACAGAGTGTTAGTTTTACGTATGAAATTAATATTTTTCGTGAATATTTTATGATAAAAAAATAAAAAAAGTTTTTTTTTTTTCGATTTAAATATTTTTTCTGGCATGTATGGACGCTATACTATTGCGGGTTAACGAGAACGCCCTCTGTTAGTTAACATACTGTATATTGGGTGACTGGTAATTAGTGACTTAAACACGTGACTTTACTCATCATTATGAACAACTTTTACTATGGGGACAAACCTGAAATCGCGGAAAAAAGTCAGCTGTTCCCTACATTTATGTTCGCAAAATTCGTCAAAATGTATGGAACAGCAGATTTTTTTTTTTGCGATTTCATGTTTGGTCTCATAGTAAAAGTTGTTCATAATGATGAGTAAAGTCACGTGTTTAAGTATCGGTCACTAATTACCAGTCGCCCTATACGTATAATGTGTCTTATTTGTACAGAAGTGAGGATAATTGGCGCGAACTAATCTAAAAGAAGTTGAGGCGATTAGCTAAAGTTACGAATAAACATAATGTTTACGCAATTAAGTACCTACACAGATTGCGGTTCATTTTCTTGACGCACTCGGGCAGCTTCGGACCGAGCGGGTACTTCGGGCACGGGCACCGAACTCGCAACCAGCGCGGCAGCGCCTGCCCGCGCCGCCGAACGCCGCCGAACGCCGCGAGCCGGCTACCAGAGATACTTGTATAGGAAATCGATCCTTGTTGCTATATAAATAAGGAGCATAATCGCTTTTGCAACATTTTTTTTTTTTTAATCAAAGTATTTTTTTGAATCTAAGTATTTTTTTGAATCAAAGTATTTTTTTGAATCAAAGTTTTTTTTTAATCAAAGTATTTTTATGAATCAAAGTATTTTTTTGAAAATATGATTGTGCT
Organism: Tiliacea aurago; assembly: GCA_948098905.1. Classification (NCBI taxonomy): domain Eukaryota; kingdom Metazoa; phylum Arthropoda; class Insecta; order Lepidoptera; family Noctuidae; genus Tiliacea; species Tiliacea aurago. Next base: position 19,217,894 of record OX402578.1, on the reverse strand, counting down.
CCTTATTTGTATGTAGACATGAATGGATTTCTTATGCGAGTATTCCTGGTGTATTCCAGTTCTCAGCCAGCGCCCGACTAGCAAATAGGTACTTTCACAATTGCTAGTATTTCCCGCCCACACAGAGGGTGTGTAATAGGAATGTGCTACTTTTTATGAAATGAAAGTTCTGTTTTTATCGCCAATTAAAATTAGTACGACATGTAATAAAATTGTACTTTAGCATGCTAAAAAGGAAATTTACCCTGTAAACACTACGTAACCGAGAAAAGGATTATATTATCTAATACTTACTCATTATTGCTTATTTTCATCGGTTGTATATTCGAAATTTCCATTAGAGGTGCATCACTTTGGTTATCTTGTAACCTAAAAAATATTATTTATTTTAAAAACAATAAATCTCAAATAAATAAAATCAATACATAACAAGCACAGAACCACGTAAGTACTGAATCAATGTGAATGTTCATGTCTGTAGTTTCATAACTCTATGGCACACGCATGATAACGAAGATTTGCGCGAAGATTCATTTTTATTTGTTGATAAAATATTATATGTCAATGATGAGATTTGTGATTTTACTCACACCTTAGAACAGTACTTATTAGGTTTATAGTAGGTAGGTACATACCCGCTATCAACGAAATTTTGTTGAGAATGTGTAGATGTTGTTGGTGTTACGTCATAACTATTTTGTCCTTTTCTTTTAGCCCAGCTACAAAAAAAAAAAGATAAATAAATTGCATTGTTTTTAATAAAAATATATTTTATAGTCATTTAAAATATACGATACTTAGATAAATAAATAATTTCACTGTTATTTAGAATAATACTATGAGACAGCTTACCGAACTTCATTTATCTTAGCCATTATTGCACGTCTTTGTCGCACAACATTCTTGCACTTTGGCATTTTGATTGTTTACACAACAGTAGCGTCCTTTCGCAAAATTAAATAGTTCTAAATACACACACAAAGCGTCCTTTCGCAGTAAATAACACAATAAATAACTAACACAAAAATCTATTACCAAAACAAACGTCAATAACAAACTATAAACAGACTATTATCTACTGATAATGTGACGAGTCACGTGATCGACGTGGTGACAAGCGATACGTGTTTCACCCTCGAGCCCTTGCGGCAGACTGAATCCCGATATGGGGCGCATGAGTTACAGTAGTGAATACGCCCAGATTTTGGAATAAAATCTTTATAAAATCTAAATTTGGTATTTTGAAAAAAAAAAAACGTTGTAAATGTTCGTTATTAAATTGCCTATCCATCAGTGTCAGTAGCAAAATTAAATAATGTTTACTTTACGAGTAGATTCATTTTATCAATCATTATTTCACATTTTTAAGGTTTCGTTGGAAGCAGATTAATTAAACGTATACATATGTAAAAAAAAAAAAAAAACGATCCGTTTGGACTCAAGATTATGTAGAAATTTAATGTATTTTTATTAGTTGATATTTCTTTTTAAATAACAAGTAGTTAGCTCCTAAAAACTGTGCAAAAAACGGCTAGCGCGGGGTTTTGGTCAGGGAGCCGCCTTAATTTGAATACCTACTATCTCTATCGATCTAAAGAAAAACTGAATTCAGCGTATTAACTTTTATGAACTTATCGCTGTCGTCGTTGGAGTAGGTATGAGTATTCTGAATTTATCTACCACGACCTGTCTTTATGTTGCTTGTCTTTATCGTATCCTCGTATCCCTCACTAACTTATGTAGGATGATAGAGAGACGCACTGGGCACCAGGCGACATTGATTTTCATTAGAAGTTTCGTGATTATCTGACACACAATATAAATAGGTACGTACCTACCTACTTGTTTAGATCAGGAGTTCCCAAAATGTGGCGTTGTCCCAGGGGCGTCAAGAACCGGTGTGCTCACGTCGCCGGCCCAATGCCGGCGACGTGATGAGTCGTAATGAGTCAGTGCGTGCCAGATTCCAGAGAATCTTGATCAATACAACTGGATCAGAGATCCACTCCACCCCCTTCTGCACTTGCAATAGTTTAGAACTATCTTGTGATACGAGCATTACAACTACGGTTCGATAAAGAACCTGTACATGTGCTTTGAAGATTCTATTACCTTTTGCGACGTCGTACTGGTGCGAAATTGGCTTTTCTGCAGTAAATCGAAATACAGTGATCAATCAATCACAAATCAATTTAGAAAAGAAATTAAGGTAGCTATTTCAAAACTTCAGCCCCGATATGAAAAATTATGCTCATAAAAGCAACCTCATCCGTTAAAGTACTGACAGACGGGCTCAAAAAAAGTATGCTCTTATGCCACTGCAACTGTTCACATTTGCCAGCAATAAGCATTCTTGTTTTAAGCATACTCATAAATAATAACTTAGCTCATGTACGTAGCTGTAGCTGACCTTTGTAGCAATGACAGAGGCCAGAGCACTTGGTAGCAATACAAAAAAATTGGTATAGGTAATGGCAATACATTCATTAAATGTCTAACCGTCTATCTGTCTGTCAAAAATTCCGGTATGCCGACTTTGCCAGTTACAGCTTACCGCCAAAATTTTATTTCCCTAACGAGAACGATCTCACCCACACTTATATTTTTGATTACAGGGGGGGGGAAAAAACTTTTGCCATTGGATAATTGCGATAACACACCATTTAAAACTTACACCTGATTGGTGGCTAGTGTCAACCAAGGTTACTTTAGTCTACTTTAGCAGTGGTACACAAACGGACACACACACGCACAGAATACCTACTATTTTTTTTTTTTTTTTTCCTTCTGGCTTCGCACGGTTTGTGCATTTAGCCAATGTCAAGTTTTAGTTCTTGTTTAAAATATTGATGAAATGAATTATAAATGCATGATGATGATATCCCCGCCCACTCCCTTTGAGTTTCAGTAAAGATGTGGCACTTTACTGAGTCCTCACGCGGACTTCTTGAGAGAACTTGAAGCGAAGTTGCACTGTTTTGTTTCATTTGCCTACACTAATGCACATTCACAAACACTTAATGGTTAATAATCCACCATTATTACACATTAATATTCGGCTAAACACTAATTTTGGAAAATTAAACAAACTGCTGAACATGACGCTTCACTTTCCCGCCAAGAAGTCCCAAATACCTACTATATGAATCATAATATTAGACCAATGGGCGATGAACGAAGTTTCGTCTTTACCAATTACCATAGATTATAGTTATACACATAAATATAGGTCTTTACTCTGTGGTTTCGTATTGTTTTGCCGGCGTTATCCGGTCATCTCATCCACCTTACAAAATTACATTATAATATTTCACGACTCTCACGCACCTCTCACGACACGACTTCGTCGAGGTATGACAGTTCATCGCTATTCGTACTCGTCCCCGATAGTTATCGGCTTTGCCGCTCCAGAAAATACTTCAGAAACAGGAGTGATCTAGGAATATTATTCAAGATGTCGTTAATGACGAGCCAAGGCGGTTATGTGATAGTTTTCACGGATGGAGCCTGTTCATCAAACGGCAGGAGTGGAGCTCAAGCTGGTTTTGGCGTATTCTGGGGTGATGATCATCCCTGGAACGTGAGTTCGCCGGTCTCTGGAGGCCGGGCCACGAACAACAGTGGCGAGATCCAGGCCGCTACGTGCGCTATGAAGCAGGCACACGAGAATGGCATCCGCAAACTAGAGATTAACACAGACTCACGTTTCCTCATCGAAGCTGTTACTAAATGGATGCCAGGTAACTAATAATCTTGTTATAATTCTAAGCATTTACAATCTGAACAACTGATAAAAATGTTAGTTGGGGTAGGTACCCACTTAACATACCTACCCTACAAAGTAAAAATTCTTTTTATTTAGGTTGGACCTACATAAATTGATTAAGTATAATCCTCTGACCGAGCAAGGGCCCTTTTCCCATTATCTCATCAGTATCTTATCAAGTAATCTAATAAATGTATTTTCTTTGTATTTCAGGTTGGAAACAAAATGGCTGGAGGCTAGCATCAGGACAACCAGTGAAGAATGAGAGAGACTTCAAACAGCTTGACTATGCCATGCGCTTTGTTCAAGTGAGGTGGCAGTTTGTGCCGGCACATCAGGGAATATATGGTAATGAAATGGCAGACCAACTGGCCAGAGAGGGGGCCATGATGTATTGTGGTTAAAAAATAACTTGCCCAATACTGCTTTTCAACCTCCCAATATAATATTCATATTATAAATGCTAAGAGAGGTGTATAGCATGTGGGCTACTTAAATGTTTTAATTTTTTTCTGCTATTTTTGTGTTGTTACTAGTATTTCTTTTGACTTATTATTACGTTATGGATTTGTTCTTCATCATTAATTTTGTTTAACCAAATACACCACCTAGGTATAAGGGTATATTGTGTGCCTTTTTACATAACTATTGATTAATCAATAGAAGTAGTTACTAAATAGAAATAAGATTTATTAATTCTTTAAATAGGAATCTGGCTTTATCTTTTTTTTAACCAGTATTAGTTTAAGTTTAATATGTATACAAAATGTTGTTTTGATGATACATAGAAGTTGTTTTTTTTTTTACTTGATTGTGTCTTACAAATGATGGTGATTGTGAGGCCAGTTTGTTAAAATATTAACAAAGATATTAAACCTGTTTTGTATGAATTGCTTTGTTTTGTTTTTTGATAAACTCACTCAAACCACAGGCAAAATACACAAAAATTTTAAATGCCATGCCACTTAAGTTTGTCGACTTTGCATTTAGGGCTAACATTGTGGGCTTATGTAGGTACTTTTACACACTTGAAACTTTTAAAAAGTACCTACTAAGAGGCAGTTGTTAACAATATAATCATTATTGGGATGAAATTACATGACTAGCTCTAACCATTTCAAATCAAATACTGAACAGATTATTGGACTTTGTTCACCCTGGGTGAACTGCTTTATACCTATAAAGTAAATTTATTCCTCCATCAGTTCAATTATAAAGGATGTCCGTCTTCTTTGTCTCAATTTTTTGTTAAACTTCGTGCCTTTATTTATTTCTACATCAATCATTCACAATCCATAACAGTCGAGACTCGAGCGGAGCTAATCGTCTCCGATGTGCCGTACGGTATTATATTTCTGATGAGTTAGCCTCAGATTATAGAAAAGAAGCAGATAGACCGCGCGGAACAATAAAGTGAGGCCCGTTTGTAGACATGTGTGCGTTACAGCCACGTGACAGCACTATAAGAACAGGTGCCTCTATGTGTGTGTACGGTTGCCAGGAGAATGAAAAAATTAGCCATAATATTTCATTACTTTTTTTTGTAAAATGTTTTCCTAAATCTGGATGGTGTAATAGGAGAGAGGGAGAAACGGTCCCTATCAAAAATACATGAGCTTAATATCGGGCCTTAAATATGGTGTAAGTACTGTATTACGGGGTTTTAAGGTTAAATGTCACTACGTCATAAAACGACAAGGTCTGGTATGATAAAATGTGGAATTGTTGTCAAAAGAGGTAAATGAATTATGAGGTCGACTATGACGACTATACATGGTTGCTGAAAGCAAGCGTTCCGGTATAATGTAAGTAAATACGGAACGTAGGTACACACGGCTACACATCAAGCTAAACAAATCCAGTTTACGCTGATCTTGCACTGTACGGACATCATATACAATGCGAGACCAGCTTATACTGGAAATGTATAGCTTGATGTGTAGCCGGTGGTTGGTTTATTATAGTTTAACGACGGACCATCATCAAAGTAGGTAAAATATCGACATCTGTGTCATTACAACAGCATGTTTACCTAGATTAATTTCTAAGATTAAAAAAAAAACTAATGATGTATGGTCCCTGGGCGCACGGTCTCTCCGATGCGCACGGCATGCAGCAGCATGGAGCTCCGCTGTTTTCGTACAGATTTGACTATTTTGTCAATTAAAACAGGTTTTTATTCCGCCTCAGTAGCGTATTTTGAAATCAGCACTGATTGTTATTGGAACAGCTCACTTTAAACCAGTGTGAATTCAGACTCAAAAAGGGGTTTCCAAGTTAATTTCAAATAAGTATCTCAAATCTAGACGTCCAAAAATAATGAATTTTTGAACTCCCCCTTGTGACCTTTGCCAAAAATTGTTGGATTTACAGTTACGTACGTTACAAGCAGTACGCGTCACACGAGTTTGCCGCTCTGAAACCTTTGCGTAACACTGTTTGAATCAGAATGATTTTGAAGTATATTGCTAATCCAGTGCTTCATATGTTAGAACAAATTGCTCAACAACGTATCTAAATAACGCAATGAATGTTGTTGAACTGTCAACTTGAAACCGATTCCTACTGATAGTGTGTTACGCAATTAGCCCGCAGGCTTTCCGACGCGCTGCTGTTCTATACCCGAATCGCATTAGCGTGGCAATAGCGGTAATTGCCCTTTCCCTAAGAACCAAAAACAATAAACTATGTATGGTTTTTCGTGATTGGAACATGTTGAAGATTACGGTAGATATTGATTAAGAACGTTAAGGCTCAGCACAGACAGAACGGAGCGAAGAGATTTTATTTACGCACTTGAAAATAAACTTTAAAATTATTAAAATAAAGTGCATAAATACTTGAACCTGACAAAAAATGCTCGCGCGTCCTCGAACATACGCGGGAGCATACGCGATCCGTAAAGAAAATACCCGAAACCGCGCGGGGATTATTCCTCTCTGTCTGCGCTGAGCCAAAGGGGGATGCGCTAAGGTGGTAGCCCGCGAAATTAAAAAAAAAAAAAAAAAATGCAATTGGCAGAGCTGTCAGGTTGTATGTTGATCTAAATGTGATTAGCGGACGTAACAAATATGGCTTTACAGAATTGTTATCATTAGAACCAGCAATACAACTCTCTAAATTCGTTGAATCCTATTGAATGACTATTTCATGAAATAAGATTCTACGAAGAGATTAAGTTGTATTGCTGATTCTAAGTTCACACACAAACATTTAGGTACTTTAACTATAAAGGAAATGCTCAGTCCAATAACACGAGGAAATATTCATACAAATAAAAGAATGAAATCGGTTTCATCACATATTTATTTAATGAAACAGTTTCGTACGTAGGTACAATTATGTACTAAAAGCTCTTAATAATAGCGTAACCTTACTATTTACAAACAGAGACAACACTTGACAATCGTCTACTTCCGTTCTCAGAAAAGAGGTTTATGCTAATGTAATATGATCTTTAAAATTGTATTGAGTTGCATGTTTGTGTCTTCTAAGAGACACTTTACTAAGTGTCCTGTTATACAAGATACGAATCGTATCATAAATGAATATTGCAATGCAAATGTTCTTCCTGACTTCTCACATCAACATGTTTGGCATTACTTTTCATTATTGATCAATGATTAATAAAATCTTAGCACTAATCATCCTGTGTTTGGATTGTCTCATTTTATTCAGAAACATAATATATACAAACACGATTAAATAAATGAAACCGTCGCCTCTAACCGACTCGTTTCAACGAATGTCGGTACTGAATAACAAATAAAATGCACATTACAAGTGAACTTAACATTAACAGTCTTAAAATTATTGTAAACAATACGTTGTAGTCATAATGATAGATTTACGAGTTAAAAACTTGAGTAACAAGAAACTCCGTTAAAAGGAGTACTGGCCAGAACAGTATACACAGAAAGATAAAATTAATAAAGTTAGACTTATTTTCCAACAAAAAGTCCTGACACTAATATTAAAAAAAAAAAACATTTAAGGTGTGAACAGACATCGCGTGGAACTCTATGGAATGCCAAGCTGTGTACCTACTTGTATGACAAATACTCAAATTACTTGCGCTTACATTACGATAACATTCGCTCGTCAGCTTAATTCGATCAGAGCGTTTCTTAGAAAGAGTTGCATGTGTGGTTTGGCCGCTTTCTATCTCGTCATTGTTCTCATTAAAAGGCATAAACAGTGAGAGCCTGGCTATATCAGTTCGCGCCTTTATGTTGACGGATTTTAAAATAGATCTTTACGTCTTCGTAAATTACTTAAGTAAAACTATAGTCATCAGATTCACCTGCTTTGTGACAACGATGAACGAATTCTACAGCCAGATTGAATAATAGTATTGTTATATTAATACAAAGTATCATAACAAACTTATTATTCGAATCATAATTAATGAATCAACAATATTATATCGATCGATCAATTTACAATATTTACACAAACTAGCTGAAAGGTTTTAGGATTGAATTAAAATTATTAAAATCCTTTTTGAGCTTAAATAATAGGCTCAACATTTTAATAAAGAATAAAACCTAAAATTATGTAGTATAAAACGTGCCTATTACAAAAAGCTTCTGTCATTATTGGGCGCGCTTTGCAAACTTTTTCAAAGAATACAAGATAGACTGCAGTATTTTTATTAAATTAAAAAGTCGTTCCTTCATTTACCTTCTCTAATACAGTACGCTATTGCTTTTAGTTGACAAACTATTGTAGTGTCTGTCTACACAATTAATACTTTATTAAAACGGGACTCAAAGGAGACTAGTTCAATAAAAATAACAAAATACGTATGCAAAAACGAATGTTTACCACATTTTCGTCAAATCACATAATTATTTACATTTTTATATTTAAAATTGTATCATTTACTGAAATGAAACATCTAGCCAAAGACTAATTTAAAACGGCAGCTGAGCGCATACATTGAAATATTTCTGCTTTAAAGAAAATACTGTTTACGTTATACCTATGTATGTATCGCTTCCCACACTTGTAGTTGTACAGTCGCCAGCACATCAAATTACCACAAACTGAAAAAAATTCTCAAATTTTGTACTTAACCATCAACATTTTAAGCTTTAAGGGCCCCTTTTCCGAAATTTACGTTTCTAGATCGAGTTGTTTTCAGAGAAATCACCATATTTAAATTCATAAAAAAAAATATAGTACAGATACATGTTTGATCTAGTGACTTTTTTGGATAAAAACACGATATTTAACATTTTGCTTGATAAAAAAAAAATCAGAAGTAAAGTCGATTTTGAAAGTATTTTAAGTTGTATGAGACTTGGGGGAACGTAATTTGTATGAAAATTTAACATTTCAGTTACTAATCGGGTTTGACAGGGATATTATTGGATAGATTTATAATATCGCACTTATTTTTTTGTTATAATATAAATACGTGAAAAACGGCTCGCGCGCACCGCGCCTGTACTATAGTGCTATCGCGATTGCTCCTATGCAACGCGGGCGCAAGCTGTCTCATGCCTAAACTTTCGGGAAAAGGGGCCCTTAAAATCATTTGGAGAAATTTGACAGTTTGTTACACACGGCTACACATTTCCAGTATAAGCTGATCGAGCATTGTATAGGATTTCTGTACAATGAGAGGTCAGCGTATACTGGAAATGTATAGCTTGATGTGTAGCCGTGTGTACACAACAATGTAAAAGTAATTAATAGCAAAAGCGTGATTTTTCACCCACTATAATATTTAGCTTCATAAATATTCGATATTTCACAACAAAAACACAGCACAAAAAACCACCGCGAAACTTCCCGGTCGACCACTTTGCAACCTTATTACTATGGGCATAAGGGCGAAAAGTGGTCTACCGGTAACGTTCGCGGTAGTACATTGCACGGAAAAACGAATTGTACGATGTATGCGCTTAGCTTATACCACTGAAATAATCTGAAAAGTATTTACACTATACTGCTAAATATAGAAGGGCAACAGCTAAAAGTTACCTCAGTATCAAAGTCACGATCAATAACTACCTACTAAACTTAGCCACAAAACATTGACTAACGGTATTAATTTAATTAGAACTATAGGCAGTTGATTATTTTACATATAAGTTTGTAACCAAAATAATAACATTGCAATATTCATGGGCGTCCATTATTTTGTCTAAACTCCTTATGAACGGAGCGAAGATGGAAATTGCCAATTGTAACATTATCAAAAGCGACTAATAGGTCACAGCAAAATTATTACTAGCGGTCAAAGAGGCTACTACTTCCACATGACTTGACGTAAAACGACAAAATAACCCACATTACTGACTATCGACACAAACCCCCTTATTACAAAACAAGGTTTATCTTCAGACCCAGGTTTAAAACACGGAGCCATTATTGAATTTCGAACTTTATTCCGACTATGGTAAAGTTCCTAAACACAAAACTGACAACTTAGGCCTGAAACTGCGTTAAGCGGGCATCCGCGCGGTTTCATACAAAAGTGCTCCGTCGCGGGGACCCGCGCGGGCGTCCGTCACGGGGAGGCGCGCCCCGCACCCACGCAACAGGGCCCGCCTCCGTGTGACGGAACCCGTCGCGGGGGCACGCGCGGTGCCCGCCAGAGGACCGGTAACATGATTCATGTAAAAGAGGCATTCTGAGAATACATTTTTATCGTAGGTGATTATGTACTTAGATTGAGAGTTCAATATGGAAAAACCGGCTAAGTGCGTGTCGTACTCGCGCACGAAGAGTTCCGTACCATTATCTATAAAAATGGCAAAAAAAAATCACCTTTGTTGTATGGGTGCCCCCTTAATTATATGTTTTATTTTAATTTAATAATTTATTTTTAAAGTGAATATTATATGTGATTATGTACTTAGATTGAGAGTTCAATATGGAAAAACCGGCTAAGTGCGTGTCGTACTCGCGCACGAAGAGTTCCGTACCATTATCTATAAAAACGGCAAAAAAAAAATCACCTTTTTTGTATGGGTGCCCCCTTAATTATATGTTTTATTTTAATTTAATAATTTATTTTTAAAGTGAATATTATATAACTAAATATTCTGTGAATATTTCAAGCGTCTACCTGTTGCCGTTATCAATATTATATGTAGAGCAAAAACGAGCAAAAAATCACGTTTGTTGTATGGGAGCCCCCTTAAATATTTATTTTATTCTGTTTTTAAGTATTTGTTGCTATAGCGGCAACAGAAATACATCATGTGTGAAAATTTCAACAGTCTAACTATCACGGTTCATGAGATACAGCCTGGTGACAGGGGGACCGACAGACTGAAGGTAAATTGAACTAGCGACACAGCGTAAATAAAATAATCTGGTCTCCGCGACGGGGACCGTTGCGTTCCCACGGAGCCCACCCGCGTGTCCACGCGCGTAGACACGCGACGGTTGCCCGTCGCGGGCGCCCGCTTAACGCAGTTTCAGGCCTTAGTACCGAACTAAGTTTTCAGTGTTGTATAAAGAACGGTATTTCAATCACTGTTACGTTCTTATACAGTACAGAAGAATATCCACCTTACTGTATTAAAAATAAGTATTATTATTACTGAATCGCTCAGAATGCGGCAAAAACTGGCTCCATGGTTTAAGCCATGTCAAAATTTAAATCTTGTTTTGTAATAAGGCGGATAAAGTTTGAACTTTCGTTTTACCTATGTATTTAACCTCATTAACAGTACTTATTGCTGTTTATTAGACATGGGCGAAATAGCTCACTGAAAAGAAAAAGAGCGATTAGCTTTAGCACTAGCTCTTCTATAGCTAAGTGACGCCGACTGTTAGCTCATTTGACTCACGCCGCACGAGCGTCGGAAGAAACGGGTTCGGGTCGCTCTATATCAGTGGCGAAAGCACCATATAAGACGATTCCTACCGGCTTCCCTTCGGAAATTGGCATAAACAATTCTACCGCTATTGAAAAATGGCACAGTCAATAGGGGTATTTAATTCACCATAACATTCAAACATCAAAAAGGCTGCTGAAAAAGCTTTGATTTGAAATAACAAACAAGAAAGTTTTGTCTGTGTAGTGATGCGTCTTTTTGGTCCTGCTACTTGGCGATAGATGATGTTAAATTCAGTAAAGGAAAGACTTACTTTTAAGTAAATAAATAAATTTTTACTTTACTGATAAGAAAGTAAGTTAAAATCGGCTTTGCTTCGGCTTCACTCATACAAGAATTGACACCTCGCCGCTGATCTATATTGTCAAATTCTGACTCAGCTAGTGAGCTATTTAGCGAGCGAGTGAGTGAGCGAGAGCTCTTTCCTATTACTCGCTCACGAGGTACCCATGTCTACTGTTTATAATAACCTACCTGCAATATACTTGAAACGACACATTACATATTCGTAAACGACTTATAGCCCTGAAATATAGAACTTTCGTTCCTATTTGTACGTGATATCAATATGTTGACCGCGATCACTGAGTATATTTTAAAGTTATACACCAATTAATTATAACACTAGACAAGTAAGACTTAGTTTGGCATGGAGACTGCTAGTTTGCTCCCAGCAGGGATTCAACATGAGATGACCCGAAACTCTTCAAGATATTTGTGTCTTGATGGTCACTTCTGTCTAATGTTATGACAAATGGAGTATGGTTGCATGAAATTATGTCTATTTCTCCTGCTGTAACGGCACTACTTACTCATACGTAAGCTGGTAGTCGAGATGCATGGCAGTGTAAGCAGGGGCTGCTGGGACTCTAAAGTCTACTCTCATGTGTAGTACTGGATGGTGTGCGTCCTTCTAGCGGGCGTCACCACGCTGGAATTATTCGGCGCGCCCACTATGAGGAACCCGCCTGAAGATGACACCACCTTCTTGTTCGAGTTTTCTTCGTTGTTCATTATCTGTTGGATGATAGGCAATTATTAAACAAAGTTAATATATTGTATAGTAGTTTTGTTATGGGGGCGTACAATGGTACACTAGCGCTACTCCTTTAAAAAGTATTATCTCGTTATTGAGAAGGAATTACGAATAACGGCTAGTAGGGACCCTCGGTAAGTGTGTCTAGAATCTTCATATTGAGACACGAAGCAACAAAATACGATCTAGAAGGAAAGTGGCCGCTTTACTTTAGATCGTATTTTGTTGCTTCGCTAATTCCGGGACATGTATATACGATATATTATCTGGAATAAAATTACTTTATTACAATAGGTACAAAGAATTAAAAACCGGCCAACTGCGAGTCGGAACCACCCACGCAGGGTTCCGTACCACCGTACAATATTTAGCAAAAAAAAACGCCATTTCTTGTATGGTAACCCCTTTTAATGTTATTTTATTTTTATTATTTGTTGTTCTAGCGGTACCAAAAAATAGTCAAAAAAATCACGTTTGTTGTATGGGAGCCCCCTTAAATATTTATTTTATTGTTTTAGTAAGTAATTGTTGTTATAGCGGCGACAGAAATACACCATCTGTGAAAATTTCAACTGTATATCTATTACGGTTCATGAGATACATCCCGCGGACAGACAGCGGAGGCTTACTAGGCTTAGTAATAGGGTTCCGTTTGGCACACTGCGGGTGAAAGGCGAACCCCAAAAATGAGCAATGACGGATAAATTAACTAACTTAGTGTAAATCTGCTAATATAGCGACATGTCAAAATATCGAGATAATGTGCTATAGAGAAGTTAAAAATTAATGTATTATACACATAAAGCTTGCAGATTTTTGTTAATGATGCATGATGGTGAAAACCGCATCAAAATTAATTGTTATTATTATTATTTGTTATTGTTGTAGTTTCATCATCATCATCATTTCAGTCGAAAGACGTCCACTGCTGGAGATAGGCCTCCCCTAACCCCCCCTGGGTTTGCCATAATTGCCACGCTCGGCATGCGGGTTGGCGATCGCAGTATGGTGTTAAAATGCATAGAGAACGCTGCTGCCCATTCTCTTGTAAGTGTGTAGTTGTGGATTTTGTAGTTTAGAAGAACACAATACAGAAGATACGTACGATGTGACGACGTATACGTTTAGATATAGATACGTACTTGTTTGTTGATGATAATGGGCTGCATCTGGTTGGGCGTAGACGGCTTGTAAGTGCCGACGCATTTCATTGTCTGGTTGCCGCTCGTGTCTTCTACCATACTTACTGAAATGCACACGAAAATTCATATGAGATAAGAGATAATCAATATTCGGAGTTGGAGAAGAATCCATCATCAAGTATTTTTAAGTATATTGTATTACAAACATGTGACTGTTCCTAAATTACCCTAGGCTGTTAAAAAAATCGTTTTTCCTAATTAATGTTAATACTAGTGTTAAGATTTGCTTCCCCTTTTCCACAGGTCGAGGAAGCCAATCTGCTGGACATAGGCATCCCCCAAAGGGCGCCGGTCGCCTTTTACAACACCCACGGGAAGAAATGGGTTAGTGCTATTTATTCTTCACGTCCGGCACCACACGGACGCCAATTGAACTTATTATTTTCTCACATCTGAGAATACTGTGTAGCCTAATTTCAATTATGATGGTCCTTTTACAATACCGAAAAATTCTCTTTTGTGTTGGCACTTGGCGAGCTCATACAGATGTAATGGATAAGACCGATATACCACGAAACATTACTTTAGCATCGCAAAGACGTGATTGAAACATTTATATCTGTGATTTTTATGGTGTACAGTCATGAGCGCTAATATGTAAACACTTAGCAAAATTCAAAACTTCTCATGAAATAGTATTGCAACTTTGAGAAAAGATCTATTTCATAATATTTTGGGTTCCAGAATACTATGATCGTAGTAAAATAAAATTACAATCAATATAGTTAGAGGAAATCCCTTTTAAAAGTTGCTAAGTATATACATATTAGTGCTCGTGACTGTACATAGTAAAAAGTATTCTATTGTATTGACAATAACTCTGCGTTTGCGCAGCGTATATTTTTAACAAATGCCTTTACTATTAATACCCCTTAATAATGATGACGCTAAATAACTTGAAATCAAAGTAACAAACAATTTTATCAGTATAAATAGTATACCAACCAATAATGGAAGTCTTCTGCGTACTATGTGGGTCTTGCGTGAAGGCGCGCGAGGGGGCGACCTTGCCGCCGACCGTCAGGGTCGGCGCGGACGTGTTTTTCTGTAACACCAATACACCCCAGCTGTGTAATAAATATGTGCGCCTTTTGTAACCCTCACCACTCCGTGCGAGACTTCACTAATATTGAGATACAAAACGAAACAAGAAAAATATATAAGATGATTTTTATTGAGGTAAATAAAGATTTTGATGTACATGAGAGACTTAAAAAGTATGCATTATTGTAAGATGGTGTAGGTACATATTTATAATCGTTGGGTGAATCGCTGCTCTCCTAGCTAGATTACTGAGTAATCTGTATTTAGGAGAGACAACATATAGTTAGAGGAATCAGACACGGGGCGGGGCCTAACATAGCATCATCGTGACGTAGGATCACGTGAGCGGTGGGGCGAGCTACGTGCCGGGTGGGCACTGGTGGGTGGCAATGACCGACGGCGCGGCACATACACACTTTTGCAGTGGCATTCGAACGTGACGGACGTATATTAATTGTGGCTATGATTGTGATTAGGAAGAAAAAAAAGAAGAAAATACGTTTCTTTAGTATAAAAATCGGTTTTGTTATTAATATGTCTTTTCTTTAAATGAACTCCACTTTTGATTTAGAATAATATTATTATTTATCTACAATTTATACAAGTGTACTTCTGTGTGTAATGATGTAGTTGCATATAAATTGATTCGCAGGACTGATAAACATGTTCTTATGATGTGAAACATCTATAGGCGCACGTAAAACCGATTCCTGGCGGGGCGACGCATGCCGCGTGGCGATCGGCCACTATACAGTTTATACAGGGTGTAAGGGACAGCCCTCCGCAAATTAACAGGGTGCATTCAGCTCCTTATTTTGAAACATATTCCACTGAAAATTTTCTCAAGAAAATTGTAATTTTTTTTATCGTAATTTCAGTTACTATTCCTTTATTTCAATGTAAAATCACATTCTCTGAACGCAGTACTCCATTCATGTAAATAACACAGCTAAAATAAATAAATCTGCAATGGATGTTGAAATTCTCTAACGAACGACGCCTGAAATCAGCGAGCGCGGCAATCCACCCCACCGCGACAAATCAGGTTCATTGGATTCCCATAACGTTCCTGAAATAATTTCATGTACCGGTCATCTTAGTACGATATACTGAATTCACCCCATCAGTCTGCGGAGGGCTGTACCTTACACCCTGTATGTAGTAGTGTGTAAATGTGTGTGAAATGCGATGTTTCACATCTGCCAGTCGTCCCGTGATGGCTTAATTTTTTTCTATAAAAATAATTTGATCTGTATCATGCAATCTTGAGATTGAATGATACAGATCTTAAGCAGACAGAAATTAAGAATGTTTGTTGTAGAAATCGAGATTTAAAAAAAAATCCTTTAGATTTTGTGATAAAAAGAATGCCAACTAAAAAAAAAACTAAAAAAAATATTACATTATCATGCTTAATAACAACTAATTTCAATAACACTAAGTTTTCCTATACTTCTGTGGATTTAAGTCTGAATGAAAAAGTTTATTTTTTTAATAAATGCAAGTAATGTTGTAATTAGAACCCCTACGAAAGGAAGTGTTTCCCTTACATAATTTTTTTAAAACATTATAATATTATCATAACAGTTTTAATACAATACACAGCGATACTACGATTCGTTTATTTGTAAAGCGCTATCAGCACTAAATTATAAAAGTTGAGTATAATAAAATTATATTAAACTCACTGGCAAATCCGGTTGCGGTTGTAGCCTGTGTTCCGGTGAATTCGGCGGTTCTCCATTGCTATCGTTCTGAAATTATCATCATTTGGTTGATTACTTTATTACGCGTGTTATCTTCGATGTTTATATAATAAGGTAGACAGAAATAATTCTACTAACGTGAAGTTATATACTTACGATACGTGTCTACAGCCGCGTACGCAGACGTCGCTTTTTCGATATTGGACGAGGGATGTATCAATTGTATTTTTTTTTTTTCAAAATAATGTTTCCTATGTATCGAGGGTGGATTTTCCAACAGATATCTCTCATAGGATGTAAACAGGCCGCGGTCAATTATCGTGATATATTATGATGACATATTTTCGGTCGAAGTCAAGCGGCCCGAAATAATGATGTTGTCTGTTGTCCATACAAAAATTTGTTCATTTACGTAGTCGTAGCAGACTCATTTATTTGTAAAATGATTGGCAAATGGTGGCGCTGAACCTTTTCCACGCACAATGGTCCACATGAAGGACTAAGTGCGGAAACCAAACCCTCTAGGGGCCTGTGCACACCACGTTTTTTAAACGCGCGTTTGTTGCGATACAGACGCGATACGCACGCGAGTCAGACGCAGCCTGTAGACCTTCTGTAGGATAAAAGCGGGCCGTGGACGCACGTTTCGAAAACGCGCGTCATTGTCGCGTTTAAAAAACGTGGTGTGCACAGGCCCTAACATAGAACATAGGTGGTGCTGAACCTCCTCGGAGAGTATTGTTACCTGCGAGCGCTGCTGGCAGGTAGAGAAATGCTGCGACCAGTGCGCGCGCTGGCACGGCAGGTCGCAGTACGACGTGTTCCAGCAGCAGTAGAACTGCGCCTCCTGCATGCAGTTAGCACACCTGTAACAGATATTAATAGTTAATCTCACAAACCCATGACATGTTTCTTGACATGAACTCGAACTCAAAACATTTATTTCAATTAAACCTATTACAGGCACTTTTGAATTGTCAAAGAGTGTCAGTTAGTCAGAAAGTTGAAGCTATTTGCCCATTCCAAAACGTAGATGCTGTAACAGATATTAATAGTTAATCTCACAAACCCATGACATGTTTCTTGACATGAACTCGAACTCAAAACATTTATTTCAATTAAACCTATTACAGGCACTTTTGAATTGTCAAAGAGTGTCAGTTAGTCAGAAAGTTGAAGCTATTTGCCCATTCCAAAACGTAGATGTCTATGTAGAAGAACAGGCAAGAAACTCCAAGGACACTCTTTTAAATCAAGTTATTTCAAAATCCTGGGTACATTATTCTTGTTGCTTCTATAGGTGAGAACAATGTAAAAAATTTAATTACTTATTTAAAAAACAATACAAAATATAAGATTACAAATAAGCCATGGCGGTGGTACAATCGCGGGCGTGCAAATCGGACCGCTTTCAAAACAAAACCCCATGCTCACGATAACCACATCTGTTTTCCGCCCCTTTTTGCATGTAACAATAAACAAAACAAAAAAACATTTCTGGCTCTGTTAGAATTATCACATTTATCACAGATGTCTGGTCACCCTTTACCCAGTTCTTTTACGGTTTTTTTTTACATTTACAATAACAAAGGGCTCAGCAAAAATCTGATGCGGCGATGTTATTGATCGATGAGCGCCTTTGGCTCAGCGCAAAAAGAGAGGAATAATCCCCGCGCGGTCTCCGGCATTTTCTTTACGGATCGCGTATCTTCGAGGACGCGCGAGCATTTTTTGTCAGGTTCAAGCATATAAGCACTTTATTGTAATAATTTTAAAGTTTATTTTCAAGTGCGTTAATAAAATCCTCTCCACTGCGCTCCGTTCTGTCTGCGCTGAGCCTTTCTTGCCCGTGTTAAGCGCAGGCCACACTGCCAGCTAGCGGGCGGGCGGGCTAGGCGGGCGAACATCGTTTCACCTCTTTACATACTTCGGTTCACACCGCGAGCTACCAACTAACCATGTAAAGAGGTGAAACGATGTTCGCCCGCCTAGCCCGCCCGCCCGCTAGCTGGCGGTGTGGCCTGCGCTTCACTACCAATGATACTACCAGTAGTAATACTGTTTATTTGATCTCCTTTCTTACTACTGCAGTAGTAAGTTGTTAGAAGGGTAACTACAGCGTTACTATAACGACCGAGCGCTGCAAGCAGGAATAGTCCTTACGGTGGTCTGATTTGCACACCCGCTATAGAACCCACGCTAGGTGTGGATTGTGATTAATCTTTGATTGACAGTTAAGCATTGTTAAAAACGTCTTAAATACTGCAAATCAATATCAATTAATTGGAAAAAAATATTATACCTATCTATGAACATAAAATAGCATCATGCTGAGTGCAAGCCTTCTTGTCACATTCATGACGTGCAGCTTCCGACTATTTGTTTGTTTGTTATGGTACTTAGATCTGTTTTGTGTAACCTTCGAGTTTATTACATACTTATTATGTTTTCGTACGAACGTTTTTTCTGTGACAAATAAAATTATTTTTCTTTCTTTTCTTTTTTCTAAAATATGTATAAGTTGATGTGATTTGTTTCCCTCTAACAGAGAAATTAGGCTATTGTAACTTAGATAAATTCAAAACTGACCCTTTAAAAAAAGGAGGCCTGTTCTGCCCGATATATTTAATATCTCTAGATCATCTATCTCTATTCTATGAAGACTAATATTCTCGCAATTTTGTAATTGAATTCCGAGTTACATTGATCTCCTTACCATTGTTTGGACTTGGCGAGTTTAACGCCGGCCTCGAGTTCAACCTGCGCGGCCCGCCTCGCCTCGCTCACGGCACGCATCTTCTCCTTGTCGAACGACGTGCGCATCTCCGCTATTACCAGATCTGTAATGTTATAAGTATTGATTTACGGAGTATTTTCTTTATTAGCCGGGCTAACATGCCTATCGCGACAAATTTATGTCGTTGCATTAACTCGGAAATAAGTCTTGAGTTCTTGAATATGCGCAAAAATCGGCGTAACAATATCTCGTTTCGACGCAATATAGTAATTTGTGTTGAATGTTTTTAAATAGTTACTTGATTTCTATGGGTGAGTTTTGTATCTAAAGCTGTATACAGAAAGAAAGCTGGAAACTTATAAGCGCTTACCGGCGGCGCTTGACAGCGCTGGTAACCCGCGCAGGAAAACATATGAACGCGTGCCGATAAGCACTGAAAGGTGCCGACAAGCTTCAACACGCGCTGGTCAGCGCTGGGCGCTGCCATTTAAAATTAATAATATAATAATAAAATCATCGTCCGATGAGTCCGACATTTTGCTTGGTCTGCTTCAACCAGCTTCCTTTGTGTAGAACGGACCAGCGCTGTCAAGCGCTTATAAGTTTCCAGCTTTCTTTCTGTATACAGCCTTAGTCAGCACTATATTGTCAGTAGATGGATTTATAAAAGGTAGCACGCACAGGTGGATCCTTAGTGGTAATCCACAAAATTCAAATTTTTATTAGTCAGGTTGTATCTTGATCAAAATATGATTCGCGACCACAACAAATACAGAATTACAGAATTATAATAATTATTTCTTCCATAAGAACAAATCGCATAATTATGGAACAAACCTAACTTCTAGAGAGATGTATTGATGAATGCAATAATGTAAGAAATTTTGAATTTCGTGGACTACCACTGCGGCTGGTGCTTCCACCTTAAAACGTTTATTTTTCTATGTGGGAATTGTTCATGATTAAATAAGTAATATATTTATTTGCCATAAAAATACAGATGGAAACACATAGGTTCCCATCTGTATTTGTATGATTCATTATGAAATACTCTAGATTGTATACATCTGGTTCTATCTTAAATTCTGTACTCAAGTATTATAACCCTGCCTCTAGGTACACCTGTATCTTAAGAGACAGAATGACATTCGAAAGTGCTGATTCTTAGATTGAATTTCATTCAATGCATTTTTCATAGCGTCCGTCGGAGTATGGATGATAATCTTGATTAACAGCAGTACATACCGTGGTTATGTTTGACCTCCTTGAGCTCCTGCTGGTGTCTCCAGTTGTCTTGCTCCAGCTGCAGTCTGAGCGTCGTCAGCTGCGACCACGGCTCGTCTAGCTTCTCTAGTGAATCCTCTAGTAATGTGCGGAAGAAATCTGTCATCTGGAAGAATTTTTCATAGTTTCAGTGTGCAAGTAGGAGGTTTGCATGGTTCATTTTTATTAATACATATTAGTCGATGAGTTTGGTATAAGGCCTGGTTTCCACCAAAGCAGAGAAGAGCGGGGAGGAGAGGAGATGTTTTGTAAACAACAAATAAGATATCGTTATTTCAATGCGATGGTACAATAATGCATTTAGTAATATTTTACACTTAAACGTTTTATGTTTTTTTATTTTATTTTTATGTACCTACATACTAAATTTTTAATATAATCAGAATCACACTTGTTTCTGTGGAAATTATTTTACTTACCCGATTTATTATGTCACACAGGGGGACGTCATTAAGTTATTCCATGGTTTTTGCTGAAAATCAGCGTTGTTGACGTTAGGTTTGTCCAAAGTCACAGCATTTAGCTGAGCAAAGACCTGTTCTTGGACATTGTACAATGGCACAATTGTTCATATTATAGTTTGTTTGGTATAAAAGTAGTTATTTTTCCACTCGGCAATCGGCATTTTGTTTTTGTTTTGATTCAAGTTTGTTTGTTTGTTGAATGTTGACTTTGTTGTCATCACTGGTTGTCATTTTGGGTTTGCCAGTACCACAACAATAGATTAGATACGTAGACATTATAATCTAGTAAACGCAATGTAAATTGTCTTTGGTCCCTGGCCCTGACATAAACCGATCGCAACCAATGGATATGATTGTCAAAATGTTTAGTGTATTGGATACGAGGGTTTTGGCTACTTTGTATGTGTGTATTTTAATTATGTTTATATTTGTCGAAATGTGCGTTTTGTTTGTGCAGAATAAACAATTTTTCTTTCTTTCTTTTCTTCTATAACGGTATCTTATTGGTCGTTTACAAAACATCTCCTCTCCTCGTCTCCGCTTTGGTGGAAACCGGGCCTTACTTTCACTAAGGCCTCTTTTCGAACAGAAAACGTCACATCCAAGTTTATTTCCTGCATAATAATGACATAGGTTTCTTTAATATATTTTTTAAGATATTTTATTTAGTATCTAGGATGGTACAGTCCGCGAGGCCTAAGCTGAGCTTTGCATTTGTGTGAGTGATTACCAAAAGTACGAGTATAAACCGATAAAAAACCGGTTTAAACCAAGCAAACGGCGCGTCGCGCTCTAGGCCGACGTCACACCTACACTATCTATGTACACTCACACAAATGCAAAGCTCACCTTAGGCCTCGCGGACTGTAGATTTGCCTAACAGCAATATATAATAGACCTTAATAACCAGCCCTAGCACTTTATGACGAACTATAGGCGGTGGGTAGTAATAGACCGCTATGAGTAGCACTATTCATGAATATATTTATGTAACACATGTGTACCTACATTATCTTTCTTTTTACAGCAAGAATTAATAAACTTTAAATGGTAATTGGCTCTATTACATGGGACTTATAAGGCGAACTGTCGGTTACCGACTATGCCGAGAAACATTACGTAATGGCGGCGTATAAGCTCATTCGATCACAGGGATCTTCTGGCACGTGGCAAAAAATGGAACGAATGCCATCTTGTTTTTTTCAAAAAAATTAAAACTCAACAGCGCCCCCCTGTTAATGTCATTCAAGTACCAAAAGGTCTTTGTAGCATTGTATGTGTTGTTCGTCAGGTTACCTTGACGGCGTTCTGGTTGAGCTTAGCGGTGACTGGGCCGGCCGTGGAGGGCGCGGGCATGCTGCCGATGGGCGTGCTGGCGTCCAGCGGGTTCAGCAGGCACTGCGTCGGCCGCTGCTGCAGTCGCGGTGGCTGGCGATAGCATGAATAGTCGGTGAAAAGGTGAAATGCCAGCATATATTGATATAAAACGGTTTGTAGATAAGACTGAACTAGTCTGAAGTCAAATTTAAATAAAACCGAGCATTGGTGCAAACTACACGATTTTTTTAAAATTAGTTTCATTTAATTTAGTTTTGTAAGATACCAAAAAAAAAATCTTTATAGTAGCACTTAAGTTATGTTACAAAATAAATAATAATAGTAATTTATTTAACATCAGATTTTTTTCACTATTAATTTAACCAATCCCCTAAACAAACCTTAACAATTGAATACGATAGCGAATCGAATGGTTCTGAATAGCTGTATGTGAAATTCGCTACCAAAGTACCATTGGCAAAATGGTGATTTATGAGGCCAAATTGTCAGGTCAGTGCATTAACGAAACAATGGCGTTGACCGAGGGAGCTCAAAGTATAGTGCTTGGTGACAAAAAATTGCTTATCACATACCTCTCCAAGCGTATTTTCAGTAGGTGTCCTACTCAACACAGTGATGGGCGGAGCGGGCCCGCCAGCGGGCGCGGGCCCGACCGGCAGCCCCGACACTAAGTTCCCGGCCAGCACGCCCGCGCCTGCTCCGGACGGCGTCAGCGTCGCTAGTGGAGTCCCCGTGTTGCCGCGCTCGGCGATGCCGTTCAACATCGGAGGGGAGGCAGCATTCTGTTCAATGCAAATTGTAGAAGATATTAGCTTTTTCTAAACCTACAAGCCGAATTTCAATTACGAACTTTCGTGTATATATTTAAGCCCCAGGGGCAAAAGCTAATTAAGCATCAAAAAATTCGTCCGCATCGCTGTCAAAAGGCGGGAAGTGTTGCCACGCTGGATGGCAATGCTGATTCTTTGCCCTAAAAATAGGCCAGCCCTCTGATCACGTGAACGTGAAGAGTCGCCCAATCGCTTGGCGATGTCCCGAAATACTCGATGAGCACTCGGACCTAGTGTTTCAACCCCAAACGGCTTAAACATATAGCTCCCAATAAGGTTGTTATATTTGAGCCGTTTGAAGCTTTCTGCACCTGCAGCAGCCGCCCCAGCACAGCTCGCCGTGCTAGGAAGATGAGATGGCGCGAGGGTGTCGACACAGGTTGCACATCCCATACCAAAGTCTACCCAACTTCCAAGCTATTATGGTCAATCCATCTGGCCTTTTCCCATCGTCACATGCCCCCCGGGCGGCGGTGACAAGAGCCCGACGGATGTCATTAATGCTGGCGTGCCGACCAGCGCTGTTGATTACACTTTATTGTTTTGACTGCTTTGAAAACCTAGTTTCTTATAAAAAAAAAAAACTGATAAAATGTGTGACTTGAGTCACACATTTTATCACAGTTTGAGCGATAAAACTGTTTTGTCATAAAGTGCTAGTACAAATTGACATGACATAATTTATCATGTCTTATCACAAACGTCTTGGCACGCCCGTGCTCGGCCCGCTGGAGCACGGAATATAATTATGTTACTATACAGCATGTATCAGAAAGCGGTGGTAAGATTATGAAACTGAACAAGTCTCCATGGGACCAACATCGTAATCGCGAAAAAAAATTCAGCCGTCCTATTTGGATCGAGTAGGTATTGAAGTTTTGTGGAGGGTTTTCATGAAAATTCACCAGTTGGCGCCACTTTGAGAAGAGGTCTTACATTTCGACAGTGAATATAAAATCTATGATGACGCTCATCATTCAGTCACGACTAAAGAAAAAAGTTAATTTGCATTAATTACCTATAAGTCAGTTATCTACAGCTAGCCTACAGATTTTAGGGTTCCGTAGCCAAATCGCAAAAAACTTAATCTTTATAACTAGTTTTTCATAGTTTTTTCGAGCAATAAACTTATTTTGCGGTCGATAAATGAATAGTGTGCGTGCGTGAATTTTCATCCTAACTACGGAAGCCTTGACGGAACACTTAGCCAGTTTTTTTATTAATTTCTTGACTCACATCGATGGCGCCGACGGACATGACGGGCTGGAAGCTGAACATCCACTGTCCGTTGACCGACGTCATGAGCGGCACGGTGTGCACGGTCGGCACGGACGCCACGCTCGTGCTGGTCGCCACAGTCGTGCTTGTGGTTGGAGGGGAGCTTGAAGGATGCATTAGAGGCGTAGTTACTGTGTTCACTAGGTTGTTTGCTAGAACAAAAGGTTTTTTTCAATACACTTCCTCGAAAACTGGTTCATATCGCACTACGATTAGGTTCACAATGCAATGTATTTCACACGCGTGTGATTTTTTATCTTCCAACACGTGTGCGGGAAAAAATTTGCCACAGATAACTTATAAGTACCTATACTTAGTCCAAATTGGTTCAATACCTCTATTCACACCGTCTCGCGCCAGAGACGGTCCCTCTATTCGGAGGTGATTTTTTTTAATCTAGGCAAAGATGCGTCTCTACGGCGTTAATATTTTTGGAATATTTAAATAAAGTTTATAAACAAAATACCATGATTATTACAATAAAAAAAACGTTTTTCAACAAATTAACAGTTATTTGTGTTCTAAACTCAAAAGTATTTGGATTTTCTATTTTTCATATTCGGCTGTTTATCGGCTTTATACCTTTGTACTGGATGACGAGAAGTTACTATGGCGTTCCTGTGTTGTGACGTCAGATCGCAGCAGTGCTGTCTCTGTCTAGCATAGCCTTTAAAAATGCATTCAACTTCACAATTTTTGAAATATTGAATTAAAAAAAAAAAATGATGGCTTAATTTTTTTTCTAGCTTTCGAAAAATAAAATAAAAACCAGTCAAATACCCTATTATAATATGGTACTCACCAACAGAAGAGACAGGCGGTCTGAGCATGGACGTAACAGTAGGCGGGGCGGTGTTCTGCGGGCGCGGCAGTCTCACAGGCGCCTGCGTCATGGGCGGCTGTATCGGGATGTACACCATCGAGTTCTTACTGTTCAGCTCCGAACGACCTTCCTCCGGCTTCTTCGGCTGAGGGAACGTCTTCTTCGCCCTAGGACGAATTTCAGGCGGTTTTGTAACCGTCGCCGTCGCTGTTGCAGCTTTTCTAGCATTCAACGGCGTAACCACAACCTTATTTATCCGAACATCGCGCAAATTCATCGGCGCCGGCGGTTTCGGCACATTCTGTGGGTTGACAGGCCTCAATCTAAACGCATTCATAAGATCCATCTTTTCCATATGCCTATCAGCGTCGTCGAGGTCGATAGGCTCAGCTTTGATTTCTACTTGTACTTCATCGTTTGTGTTTTGTCTCTCCGGTGACGTCATCCTCGCGAATGCTCGTACGCCGACGCGACCTACGACCGGTTCCACGTCGTTGCGTAGTCTTTGAAGCTTCGAAACCGCGTCTTGCATAGTTATAACGTTCTCTGTACTAGTAGGTGTAAAGATACTGGAGTCGGAAGTAGCTTCCTCGGTAATATCTATAGTGTTGGCGTTGGTCGTAGTTTTAGTTATAGTCGAGCCGGTGTGCTGAGCAGTTGTCGATAAGCTTCGCACACAGCTGATTGTGGGGAGGCCGGTACTGTTACTTACTACTGTGGATTTACTAGTTTCACGCGCTAGGACAGCTAAGGTCGTGTCATCGTCGAATTGCAGCCGATCTTTTACAGATTTTGTACTTAGCAAGTGTGGGGTTGATTTAGGTGACTGCTTTTCCATTCTCGATTTTTCGCCCTCTGAATCTTTGTCTTTCTCTTTAGATGAAGAGCTGCTACCTCTTCTTTTTTCTTTAGAGCTCCCTTCAGCATTCTTTTCAGATTTCTTTTCGGTTTTGTCTGAGGATTTAGTGGAACTGGTACTGTTAATTGACCTACTATTTCTAGAATTACTACGTTTCTCATACCTGGGTCTGTCCTCTTTAGAAGATTTATCGCTAGGTGTCTTTTCAATTTTTTCAGTTTTAGAACTTGGTGTTTTTTCAAGTTTGTCTGATTTCGAGTTTGGTGTTTTCTCAACTTTTTCCGATTTTGACGATGGTGTTTTTTCAGCTTTGGACGTAGGTTTTTCGACTTTCTCAGTTTTTGTAGATGGCGTTTTATCTGCTTTTTCAGATCTTGTAGATTTCCGTCTCTGCGGTGTCTTTTCTTGTTCTTTATCTTTACTGGGAGTAATAATTTTAGCAGTTGTATCTTTGGAGGAACTATTTCTTGTTTTACGTATTTCTTTTGTGACTAGCGCTATTCTTATTGGAGTGACTCTTTGTTTGTCCTTCTCAACACTGCTTCTTGGATCAGCGTCTTTCACTTTGGGCGGAGTTTCATTTATTTTGGATTGAGTGGCTTCATTTTTCTTGGATAGAGCGGCTTCATTTATTTCTTCCTTAGATTTGTCGGTTGTTAACTTGTCATCGGCTTTGCTACTGCTCGGTACATTTTCATCAGATTTCTTTGCTTCTGTGGAATCATCGAGTTTTCTCCGTTTCTCGCTGGTACTACTGCAGCTGCTGCCACTAGATTCTATGATAGTTATGACTGCTTCCTCGAGCTCGGACCGGCGACGCTTTCTAGAAGAACTTGTTGACGTAGAAGACTGAGAATCTTCTTTTGTTTTGGTTTCAGCAACAGTTTCGGTTTCGATCTCTCTGTAACAATAAAATCGTTAGTAAAAAGAATAATACAAAAAATATATAATTTTTGAATATTTTAGAGCATACTTTTCCGAATTTGAAACGCACTTATCCAGAGGGGAAGAATCATCGTCTTCCATTTTGACAATTTCGGCGCCGTCCGCCATTTTTCGCGCTATTGTATTCGTGTCTTCATTGTCACTCGTATCGCTGAAACAATAACAAAAATATTAACTCACGCCCATAAGGTTTAATATCGTGTCGATTGTGCTAGATGGAAGGATTTTGATTATATTTAGGTCATCAGGTCGAGGTCACCGGGTGAGACGTTCTTCCATTGAAATTGCAAATTGCGCCAGGCAAAGGACTGTGTGTGGCGCCATCTACAACTTGCAGTTCGCTAGCTACCTACGTAGTTAACATGTAGTCGTATAGGTGTCGCTACAATTTTACGTCATCCAAAATCATAAAAAACGGTGTTTTGGGTACAAAATATGAAATAAATGGCTAGAAAAAGTTAAGCTGGGTTTATATTATTGTGTCGGCGTGTGTCGTGAGTTCGTGACGCGCCAGAACGATAACAGTTCTATTTATTTAGTATAGTCAGATTCATAACGTTGTGTTGCGTTGTGCTAAATGTATGAAACTGAGGGAAAATTTCCGTATTTTTAAGAACGGCCGCATTCTAATCTGTCTTAATCTGTCATAATTTCCTCTTAATTTTCCTTTTGACAGTGATTGTCGCTGAGATGAGATAGCGACTAGATTTTGAACGTTATTAATTACTAGAATTAAATAGCCTTCTGGTGTCGGTCTAGCGCGCCACACATAACTACAACAATGTGTTCCCGACTTTAGTTACAAAGGTTAGCAGTGATAGACAGATTATATAATTAATGTATCTATACAAAATATTGTAAAAAATAAATAAAAGAGTAACGGTGGACTTTCTTGGCCATTCTTCTCCGTACGAAACTAACTTTTGGAAGGGGCGACTAGAATTAATTCTATTTTTGTAAAATTTGACTTTAAAAAGTGCCTTTTATGTGCCTATTTGTAATAAATAATTTTACTTTGGCTTGACTTTGATGATAAAAAGTCACCACAAGGGCCTGTTCAGATATAAGCAATATTCACCGCCTACAATAGTTTATTTACAAGCCGTATTTTTTTTTGTGGCGATTCATAGTGATGTGTTCTAGTCCATATAAGCACTCATGGTATGTCTAAAAGTAAGTACTAACCTATATAAAGTTTACGTACCTGTTTTTGTCAAGTAGTGCATACAGGCGCTGTAGTTCCTCTTCGTCACTATCCGAACTATCCGAGTGTAGGAGCAACCTGATATTTATAATATTATCTTACTGTATTGTTTTGTGTTGGTTTTATATTTTAATCTTGTTTACACAAAGAATAAATAAAGCTTATATGTGAACAGGCCTTAAGATTCCTTACCGATTATTGTTAAAAGTGAATTCTTTTGTTAATAAATAGACCGGTATTGGAGGTGCATAATGTTTAAGAACAGGATTTCATCGCACTAGCGTTTGTTTAATATAGGTATCGATTTCTACGTCGCAAACGTCGCGTTTGAGCTCAGCTCAAGTGCCTCATACATAATAATACACTAGAATAAAACTTAATCAGAACCAGATATACCAGATTCGAGTTTTTAGAGAGTATTTTTTTTTTTAATTGCGTATTTATTATTCTTTTGTGGATATTTGACAAACCCTAATGCGATGTATCTCTACTTTCAAGATATTAGGTATAATGTGTACGGACCCATCGTTAAATGATCCCTTGGAGCTTTTGGAGTTGGACCTGCTCTTCGCCTTGGCGGTGGCTGGTGATGCCTTTTCCTTTACGAGAGATCTTACTTCACCCTCGAACGTTGGGATCTGTAGCAAGTAAAAATGTTAGAAGCACGGCATTGGCATTGAGTAGCGAACTCACTCGGTGATGCTGTTTATCTCTGATTTATGATGTAAAATTCGAGCAATTTTTTATATTTTTACTAATGGTATTTAATTAAGAAATCAATTGATCAGGGCCCCAAGTCTGCTATTTTTATAAATTCAGTCATTCCAACACGATCCCATTGTCATTTTGTCTGCTAAATTCATACCTAATGGTCGATCGTTTGTTGGTCAATGTTCTCGTAATAGAATTGTGTTATAATGGCATTGTCGTATTGCCATTATTATAAAACTCATTAGTAGAAATGTCAATTTTATCATTATGTACGAGATTACCAATAAATACAATTTCTTTCAATGTAGTGTCAGTGGCCGACCATTGGAAAGTCATAATGACGCCATTATAATAGTAGATTACCAAACTTGTCAAAATCAACAATTATGAAATCAATGATCAACCATTCTGACACTATTGTAATAGCAGACTTGAGCCCCAGGCTGTATGCTATTTTCCATAAAGAAAACTCGGTAACAATTCATAATATTTAAAGTAATTGTAACTAACGAATATTGGATATTCCTAATAATGTCACGACTTTTCAAGCTATGCAATAAATGTTCAAACAGTTAACCTCTGCTCAACGCAGTGTGTTTTTGAATTAATACCCCGATAGACCTTTTGTAAACTAATACGCCATAATACAATACAAGATTTATATTTTGACATGGCTTAATTAAACCATGGAGCCAGTTTTTGTAATAAGAACGTAACTGTGATTGAAATACCGTTCTTTAAACAAAACTGAAAACTTAGTTCGGTACTAAGTTGTTAGTTTTGTGTTTAGGAACTTTACCATAGTCGGAATAAAGTTCGAAATTCAATAATGGCTTCATGTTTTAAACCTGGGTCTGAAGATAAACCTTGTTTTGTAATAAGGGGGTTAAAGTCGTGAACGTCGCCGGACCGGCAAAGGTTTTAATAGTACCAGTGACATATAACTTTGTGCGATAAGCAAAAGCAGTGATTTTACCATTGAACCAACCACTGGTGTAATTCATCAGCTATAAATGTTGTACTAACCATCATTTTGAGTTGCTCATACATTTTGCTGGGATCAAATATAGTCTTGAAAGGCGGGTAAACGAATCTACCGTACTTTCTTGATATATTCCTGATGTGCTGTTCTGCTTCCTGAAAGACATTAATTACGTGATTATTTGATTATATCCTACAATAATTTCTCTCGTTAGTACAGTCCCCGGCACGTAAGTTGGCAAGAGTAGTTAGATGCGCAGAAGTAATTTTTTAGGACTCTGGTGGTCAAGCGGGACGCGGGGAATGAGGGAGCACCTTTCCGAGCACGCGATTGGTGCGTCAGTCGATACTCGCCCTCCGCACCTCGACCCGCGTTCCGTTCGCTCCGTACACTTGCGTGCACTAAAATTATACCCTTTGTTTTTGTTGAGTTTTTGTTAAGTTTTTGATACGAATTGTTGTTACTATTTTAAATTAAGTCTATTTTACGAGTGTATTTTTGAGGCAGCTACTAATGAAACTTGTTGACCTTTAGTTCTCGTTAACATTGTCTTTTGAAAAGGCCACAATAACTAAAAATATCTTATTATATTTATAACACCTAATAAAGTCCACGAATTCCTCTCCTTTCTTTAAATTTCTTCTAAACAGTCATGTTTAAAATAAATGATGGCAATAACCATAGAATAATGACAAACAATAAAAGTGACCATTTTTTTGTTGCTTAAGTGTACCATGCGTGAACTTTCCCCCACAACCCCAAAACCTTGCCAAGTTACGTGCCGGCGATTATACATGCGATCAAGACATCAAATCGTCCATTAAACCTAAACCGCCTTATTATAAAACAAGATTTATATTTTGACATGGCTTAAACCATGGAGCCAGTTTTTGTAATAAGAACGTAACAGTGATTGAAATACCGTTCTTTATACAAAATTGAAAACTTAGTACGGTACTAAGTTGTCAGGTTTGTGTTTAGGAACTTTACCATAGTCGGAATAAAGTTCGAAATTCAATAAAGACTCCATGTTTTAAACATGGGTCTGAAGATAAACCTTGTTTTGTAATAAGGGGGAAAGAATTTTTTCTATTTAATATGCGAGTACGCATATAGTCTCCATGACTGGCAAAACTTATGACGCTGAACGCACCCAACGTTTCTGACTGCTTGTGAATAATACTTTTACAACAGCACGAAATGAGAAATTCTGTTGTAGTTCGCATCAATATGATATAAAGAGGGCTATCTCTCGTTAGTAATCCTTAAAATAAATACGAGAGAAAAAGAATGGAATCTCATTCGTTTTCACAAAAAAAGTCATAGAATAATCTACTAAACTTACATTCTACAGAACCTCACAATAACAATCACATCTTTACCTGCATGCTATCAATAATATCCTGCCGCTTAGTCCTGAAGTTGTTGGGATCCTTCTCGGAGTACAGAAAGCAGTCTTTAGCAGGCACCCAGGCGCGGTCGTGAGCTCCGAAGAAGCGGACGTCGACTAAACCAGAGCTGTTCACTGACATACCCTTCGCTGGCCAGTATGGGAAGCCTGGAAGGTAGAATATGCTGATTGTAGCGCTGCATTTTGCATCTATTTTCTATTCACAAAGAATTTGTCGTTTCTGTCAGTGTGACCGCTTCGATCTTCGAAGCTACATAACAGATTTTGATGCGGTTTTCAACATCATTTAGAGAATTTATTCCAGAAGGTTTATATATTCGTATTAAACTTAAATATAGCACATACATTTCGATGTTTCGACATGCATTAGCAGCAAGGGGCGGTTTTTTTGTATGCAAATGTTTCTGTTACAAATAAACCTATTAGTATTTCATTCTTTTCTTTATTTCACGGAACAAGAACATAATCCGGAATATCCCTAATACCTTGACATAACTAGCTATATCCGCTTCACACAGCTTCGAATCTCTAGCGTAGCTAAATTATGTACATGGTATAATATATAATGTAATCCGTGTCAAATATGCCAAAACAAATGTGTGCATTAATTCACGACCTCCTGTTGAAGCGTGAAAGAAGAACAAACGAGTTAAAAACTGACTTTGACATTTATCGAATTTGACATTATTTGGGCAGTGTAGGAACGCAGTCCGACTTCATGTACTGTGCTATATATTATAGGAGATAGGTGCATAGGCCTCTCTTTTTTTCTTGTACCTATCTTGAGACTCCTGTGCCAGTTTAGAAAGAAAGAAAATACGTTAATTTGCGGTAAACAAGACGCAAAAAAGGACATAAACACAAAAATAAGAAAAGGTTGGGGAAAACATGCGTTACATCCACGCAAAACGGCTATCGCTCAGCAATATACTGCAACCCTATGCAAGACAGAGCCCCAGCGCTGGTTTTCAGCGACAGCCGGCGCTGACATAATGTCGTCGTTCGTTTCATGACATCTACAAGGTGAAATTGAAATAATTGTGCTGTGTTGTTCAGTACTCATCGTAATGAACAACTTTTAGGTACTATGGGACCAACATTATAATCACGAAAATAAAATCAAATGCTGTTCCCTACATTTTGTCGAGATATGCGATCATAAGTGTATGGAGTAGCAGATTTTTTTTTGCTCTTAAGAAGTTTTCAGTTATGTTAATAACCTCTTATAAACTACAGTAGTTAACGTTTTCCTTGACCTTGCCATTGTATGGTTTAAATTCGACATATTGTTCTAATTTACTCCTAATTTTAATTCTTTGAAATATTTGTACGCTGGAAACAGCAGAATATTATGGACATTATATTATATTACGTGTAACACCTGTTTATCAACAATATTCTAACAAATAAAATCATAATAATATTTTGGAAAAAAGAAATAAATAATTACTTACTTACTAAAATTATTATTTACTATTTCTGGGTAGTTGACATACCTTTCAGCTTCGCCCAGAACAGTATATGCGGCGTAGTACACACATCGGTAAACCAAGTGGGTCTTCGCGCATGCGCGGCAGCGTAGCACTCGGGACAGGCCTCAATCTCGCCCATTTCGGCGCGACACGAGCGAACCAGCGCGCGCGCACCCGCCGTCAACTTCGACTGCACTGAAGAACCAACAGGATTTACTAAGTGATTAAAACAAGTATTAATTAAGAAAATAGACTGTCTATAATAGCTGTCGAAATATGATAAAAAAAATCAAGTAAGTAATTTATTAAAATTAGACTGAGGATCAAAAAACGTCAAAATTACATAAGACAGTCTCCCAAAACAGCAATGATAAAAGCAAGACAAACCATCCCACTTTCACATACATTTTAAGAGGTTCCTGTAAATGTTATGGAAGCAGCTTAAAAATCACATCATATTTGGTTATATTGATATATCAAATATTACTTGCTCTGTTATGATTATGACTCTCGACGATCCCTATAACATTTATCAATGTGGTATCTGTGTTGGTCAATACAATATAACAGTGTGTAGATTACGCAGAAATCTTTTGCGTTAGAAGATAAAAATAATTCATGGCAGTTATTTATAAGAAGCTCTGTTCTATATTTTTTAATGTAAATTATCTTTTCAATTAGATGTTAAAACAGCTAAATTAATTAATAATGGTGGCTGTAAGCTTTCGATGCCGAATTAAATTATATTATGAATGCATCAAATATATCAAAATAGCATGTAGTTTATTTATAAGTTTTCTTTGGATAATGGACAAATTTATAACTATTTGATGTTTATATCGTAATAATTTTTTTTTTTTTTTTGATGCTGACCTATTGCAGATGGCTCCGGAGTGCCTTTTCTGCTTAACCGATCTTCGGCGGGGCCAGAAGGGCCTCTCGCCGTGTTAGAAAAATAAATTAAATAGCACAGCTAAGGGCGTCCCATAGTGGGACTCGAACCTAGGCTTAGGGCGCTATTGACTACTGAACCATTGGGGGTATGCAGTATCTGATTATTATTATTGGGGACATTTGATGTGATTACTTGCTCCGCGCGGGCGGGCGGGGGCAAGGGACGGGGGGGATCGTAATAAAAATAACCAACCTGTTTATATTTGTACGCCGTTGGCAAAACATGACTGTGCTATAATTTTTATGTAACATCTTGCATGCCATGCAAAGACTACTATAGTATACTGGCAAATGCCATGTGTGCGTATTCTTATGTTTTGGACAAATAAATGATCTATTCTATTCTATAGCTTATTTTTTGTCACCTCTAACAGATCGTCTGTCTATTTCACCGGTTTTGACTTCACTCGTAAAAAAAAAACACAATACTAACACATAATATTTTGTATTCCCTAAAGGGAAAGACACCGGTATAGTAACACCCAAATGATAAACAACCACAATACAAGAATACTAACATGTGTTGAAGATAATACTGTTGTGCAGTATCCATTGCGCGTCCGTAATGAAAGCCTCGGTGCTTCCGTATAATCCCTCGCCGATGTTTTCCTTCATAAGCGAGAGGTCCATGGGATGTACCACGTACTTGTCGTAGTCGGGGAAGGCGGCGCGGTCTACGGGCTGCATGAATGGCTCCACCTGGAAACATACGAAAGGAGTTTCAAAACTACATATTATTGAATCACATACAACTACAGAACGCCCGCCACCTGCTACGATCCTAACATACTCCTTTTTGCTTCGTTTACGTTCATACATCCAGCCATACACGCACTCCGGTTGCGAGTACTACGCACCTGACCTTTCTGAAGAACATCACCATAAGGTCACTATATCCTCCTAGGGGGGATATTATTGAATCAGTCATTTTTAGGGTTCCGTACCCAAAGGGTAAAACGGGAACCCTATTACTAAGGCTCCGCCGTCTGTCTGTCCGTCACCAGGCTGTATCTCATGAACCATGATAGTTAGACAGTTGAAATTTTCACAGATGATGTATTTCTGTTGCCGCTATAACAACAAATACAAAAAACAGAATAAAATAAATATTTAAGGGGGCTTCCATACAACAAACGTGATTTTTTTGCTTGGTTTTGCCCGATATTGATAACGGCAACAGGTAGACGCTTGAAATATTCACAGAATATTTAGTTATATATTCACTTTAAAAATAAATAATTAAATTAAAATAAAACAAATATTTAAGGGGGGCTCCCATACAACAAATGTGGTTTTTTTTTTGCCATTTTTATAGATAATGGTACGGAACCCTTCGTGCGCGAGTCCAACTCGCACTTGGTTGTTTTTTTTTAACCGTTGAAGTGTTACGGGGTATTTTTAATAATACACGGATTGATGCTAACCAACTTGTATTACTGCCTACCTCGGCACTCCTTTAACATATATATACATGTACAAAACAACACTAACAATTACAGACAAATTTGTACGAATAAGAACAGTTATGAATACTAATAGATTTGGACAAAGGTATGAGCGACTGTTGGAGCTGTAGGTTCCAGAAGATCTGAGGCTAGGTCCGGGCATGTATTCCGTCTTTGAGACAAGGCCGAATGGTCGGGTCGTTGTATATATGCTAGTTGCGTGGTAAACTCTGATTGCGCGATGCAGGATTCGCGTGACGTCAGTGTGACGCGTAGTTCGTATGTGGCGATGTTGATGCCGCTACATCACTCCCCTCCGGAGACCGGAGGTCGATAGTGGGCTGAGTCGTGTATCTTGCGATGCTTGCCAGTGCCAGTCGAGGGGTTCCAGTGTGTTGGAGCCGGGTGCCGCATAGTTCTCGGTGAGTCGGAACTGTCTGCGGTGATTCCCCAGTGAGTCGGGGTGGCGCTGCGTTATGCTCCAGTGCGTCGGATGTAGTACAGCGCCGGGTTGTGGCTGACTGCTGGCGTCGACCAGGAGAGGTATAATGTTCTCTGCTTGTGGACCGGCCGAAAGTGCAGTGTGCTGTGCCAAGATTGCTGATGAGGCTGTGGGTGATGACCAGGAATGCGCGTCCGCTGCATGCTGGTGGTCAGGATACCCGTTGAAGCCGTGGATGCTGGCTGGCTGTGTGACTCGCCGCTCGAAAGCTTGAGGAAGTGATGATGATGATGATGATGACGTCACGCTGAAGTAGTTGCACGAAGGCTGCGCTTACGTTCATACTCGGGGTCACCAGTTTAGTGGTATAAGGAACAGGGTGTAAAGTTCACTCATCCACCATAGAAAAGGGAGGATCCTCCGACCAGACGGGTGTTGTGTCCGGTGGGCAACTGCCCGACGGTTGATGTCGCTACACCGTAATCTCGGCCCAAATTGGGACGAGCTGCACCGCCTTGAAAAAATCCTCCTACTTCACTTTGGTACATATATACATTAAAGTAGCTTTTCATGTCCGTCTGTGCGACCGCGTTGCTTAAACTACGCAGCGGATTTTGATGCGGTTTTCACCATCATTTAGAGAATTTATTCCGGAAGGTTTGTATACAGTGTATAATAAGTACATTAATATTGAATAAATAAATATCGATGTTGTGTGAGGTCCTAAAAACCGAGCAATTTAGGGGCGGATCGCTAGTACTTCATATTATGGACTCATCAGATCAGTTACTTGTTTTGACCAGTGAAGGCACATTGCTACTGGCAGATGTGAAACATCGCACTACACACACATTTACACACTACTACATATAGACTGTATAGTAGCCGATCGCCACGCGGCATGCGTCGCCCCGCCAGCAATCAGTTTTACGTACGCCTATAAATGTTTAACATTAAAAGGTCAGGGTCGCGTAGCGGGGGGGCCGCGCGCGCGGAGTGAGCGGTGAATCTTAAGACGCAGATATATGCCAGTGACCTTGAGTGGTTAGCTTGCGTGTTCTGTACTGAGCTCACGCTACGCGTCGTACGTTCAGCAAGTAATAGGACTCGCCCATCAAGGAGCGCTGTCCCCAATTTGTCGCATTATTAATTTATTATACACAAAACAAAAAGTATTTTAATAAAACGCGTATAATAAAAGCTCAATAATTAAATTATCTTTAAATTTTATTTAACTATTTACATTATCTATAACTAAAAAAATATAGTTTTTTTTTTAATAACTAAAATATATTATTAAAAGGAGTCCCTTTAGGCAAGGTTCCGAAGATACTGGCAGCGTTCCCCCTTTGAATAGCTAGACTAATTCTTTGTCCGAGGTACCTGCCAGCTCTTCGGTCTCCTGTGATGTCGACTAACCTTTTTGTTATTTCGTTAAAAAGCCTTATAGTGCTAGGACCCCACGGACCGGGTCTCGACACCGAATGGGACAAAATCATATTCGGAGCCTAGGCCCCTGTATTTGGAAGCTTTAGCTTTTTCAGCCGCTTCACAAGCCGCACCAGCTCTGTTGCTGGTTCCATGCAGATGGGAAGGGGCCAGCGTGTCTGAACAGGTTGCATCCCATACCAGCACCCGGCCCATCTTCCATGGAATCAAACTCATACCATCCGGTCTCTTGCCATCGTCTCTTGCAATACCAGTCGGCTCAAGTAGACTTGGCACGTTGACGGTGGCAAGGGACCGGCGTATGATATCGTTAAGTGCGGCATGTCTCGAGAAGCGGCCTGCACTTTTTTGGCATGACAGTCCGTGATGTCCTAGCTTGTCGACATCACTGCCACAGGGACATTTATGAGGAGCGCAGACCGGAACCCCAAGCCGTAGACAGGTTGCGATTCGGAGCGTGTCAGGCTCAAGAAATGTTCCTGTATTTGACGAAGGGTACGCGTGAAGCCAGTAGCCGGCCTCATGCGTACCCACGGCCAAAAGCCTAGCACGCGCCGAACCTGTACTAAAGCTCAAAAGATTGTCGTAAGTCAATTTGCAGTTTATGTCGTCCCAGCTCCTCTGTGAATTTGAAGAAACTGGAAAATTTTGACTTGGGCATGCAATTAAGAAAGCGTTTCTAGCTTCTTCCAAGCCAGCAATCTCAAAGTTTGAAGGTGATGCCCTTAAAATTTTACTTATGAGATTTGCTGAACTATGGACAGAAGATAGAAAGGCTGGTAAAGCGACACTGGAAATTTTGCGAATCCCTAAACCACCATAACAGATGGGTAGGGAAGCTTGGGTCCAAGATTGCTCGTTCAGCTGCATATTAAGAACCGATTCTAAGGCAATTTTGATTAAGTCGTCTATTTGTGTCAAAAGATCTGGGTGATTCCAAAAGGAGCAGCAACGGAGCACATACGTAAATTTTGGGACGAAAAGACAGAATTTTAAAATGCAAAGTGCGTAATGTGGACTAATTTCAAAGAGACGGTCAGCAGAATTTTGAAATTTAGTAATTGAATTATTAAAATATTCAGAAATAGATTCATCAAAAATTGGAGAACCTAAAAGGTAAAGGGAATTACTGTTAACTATTTTAATATTTGGAGCCAAAATATTAAATTTTTGTTTTACGTCATTTAAATTTAAGTCGCAGTTATTTATAAAAAGTTCGCATTTGCTAAAATTAAGCTCCAAACCAATGGCTTGAAATTTATTT
Source organism: Tiliacea aurago (assembly GCA_948098905.1). NCBI lineage: Eukaryota > Metazoa > Arthropoda > Insecta > Lepidoptera > Noctuidae > Tiliacea > Tiliacea aurago. The sequence continues at coordinate 19,179,389 of OX402578.1, read as the reverse complement.
ATGATTAAAAAAAGGTCCGAAAACACAGTATCCACATCACCTCCTAGGGTTCCGTCGTCCAAATACCAAACGTTGAATTTAGAATTTAAATTGTTGATTATCGGATTTATAGCCAAACTAAAAATTGCAGGCCCAAGGGGATCACCCTGTTGACAACCTACTTCCGAGGACAGTTCATTAGAACGATATAACAATTTTGTTGGGTCAGCGTAACTGAGAAGAAGATAATTGTATATTTCCGGTATATGTTGTTTTATTTCCGTCAGCAGGGTATCCCTATTTACCGAATTGAATGCATTTTTGACGTCTATTTTGAGCAACACGTCAGGCTGTCCGTAAGTTAGGAAAGAGCGTAGGGCATGGACGGCTGCCTCAGACCCTCCTTTTACACCGAAACCTAACTGTACGGGTTCAAATTCCGAATTTAATTTTGGTAAAATATGTCGAACAGCAATTTTGGAGGCCAGACATCGTAGTGTTGATCCAACAGCAATTGGTCTCACCCCTCCGTCCTTTTTGGTGAGGGCAATGAGGTTCGCGCCGAAAAGAATGGGAACAATTTCTGGATTGACATTACCGGAGTACATAAAGTTGATTAATTTAGTGATCGAATTTACAAGTTGCTCGCCTGCATCGCCCACAGAATGCGATGTTAAGTCTTTCAAATGTTGGGGTGAGATTCCATCCAAACCTGCAGCCGAACCTGGTTTAAAAGATAAAATGGCATCCGTAACATCTTTGTTTTGAATTTGAAGGCATGCTTGCCCTGCTGTTGGTGGGTCGAGAAAATATGGGTTTACTGGAGCTGGAGGATGTTTTGCCCGTAAGGCCTGAAGGGTGTCAGGGGTATCTGGTGATAGCACGTCGTTGGAGAACAAAAGGCGAGCGGCACCTTTGAGATCTCCGACACAGATTTTGTTTTCGATGAGTTTGTTGCGATTACGAGGGGCATCATGTTTGATTAGAGGTGCGGGAGAAGGCGAGGAGCTTACAGCACAGTTATTCTTAATTTTTTGTGTCAAGGATAAATTCGGTTCATCAGTTTTTATTATATGTAGTGTGCTGTATGAAAATAAAAATAGGTTCTGCCAGTCTTGAGTACAATTGCTTATGTAACATTTCTGGATTAATTGTGACAAATGTGTAGCAACGGTTATTCGAGCTCCTCGAGGGATTCTTTTAACTATAGGTATACTATTTTTCAATTGGCTAAGATATGTGTGGAAAGAAGTTGGATCGTTCGCTACATAAGTAGGCGCACTCGGAATAATGGGATGGATGTCTAAAGGTGAACTATTTTGGCTAATACATTTCCTGTGTGTTTTTGTAGTGTGTATGTTGAGGCCTTTCAAAGATTTGAATGACTTGTTGCACTGTGTACATGTATTGGTCGCGTTCGACGTGCCATCACAAGATTGGGTTACGGACTGCATTCACAACAGTTAAATACATTCACAAAAATGAATAACTTAAAACAAATTTAAAAACACAATAAAGTAACACTAAAAACATGAAAAAAGTCAAAGTCAAAATATGACGGCTGCTTGTTTAAATTGGTGAAGGTTTCAGAAAATATCGCTTGGTAGATTTTGCGCCATTCTCAGTTTTTTATCCGCGTTAGACATAACTTTACAAATTAATTTCACTATGTAATATAAACATAATCTAAAATATTAAGTTATTGAGTAAATGCTCTAATTTATCATATTTTTTTTTTCAAATAATTAATACTACTCGTTTAGACGTGATCTTCAGTATAAAATCATTAAAAGTCGGTTATCGTCCCCTTAATATTATGCAAACGGATTGCGTAATATTAAGCTTTAAAGTGCTAATTTTTGTTAGTCAAGTGTGCCTGCCAGCTAAATAATGTTGTTGGATATGTAAAGCAAATCATGGCAGTAGTACATAACGAAATTAAAAGGAAAACTATCACAGCTAAATAGGCTTTACTAGTTAACGAGTAATAGTCGTCCAACTTAGCTTGCAGTTGGAGAATTGACCGTGACGTATATCGAAGTATCGGAGAACACGTTTTTCAACTAAAATGTTAAGTTTGTTTTTCGGATAAATTCATCCCAACTACGGAACCCCCTTGATTGTGCGTGGGCCGACACGCACTTGGCAGGTTTTTTGTATTACAATTCGATGCACTGTGACCCGATGTGGCAGTAATATGCGCTAACCTTAAGGCGATACCAAAATAAATTGGGGACTTTTTCGTAACCATTTATTTCACTATTACAGCATGTATGGATTTAATTTTTGGATATAATGTTTATTGACTATTTGATTAATATTCTGACTGAAGAAAAACGCAATTGGTTCAATTTCCGCGATAGAATATAATTCCGAAAAACCTCTACTTTTTAATATTTTTTTCTGTAATTCCAAAATCCTAAGTAAAATTGCATTCAAAATGTGCGTACGAGTATTAGGTAATTGAAAACTCTAGCTGAACATATTTTTGATACCTATCTTTATTTATTTTTAAACAAAATTTATTTGGTTTGGCGCTCTTACGTTGTTTTATTTTGGTTCCAGCGTTTTGTTGCGCTCTCTTTTTTCGCATGGGGAAGTAATTGACTCTGTCACTTTCTTATATAGCGAACTGGGTGGGCACCCAGTTCGCTATGATTTATTTTTTACGTATCACCATAATAGGGTGATAGACCGTGTGGGTTTCTATGACTTCTGTCTGCTATTGCTAATTAAAAGTTACTGCCATCACTAATCAAACTGCCAAGCAAGATGATTATGGACTTTTTTTGGCTCAACCTTCGGCAACTTGTATGGTCGAAGATGAAACGTACCGCATGGTTTAAGTAGGCTAGAACGACGTAGGACAAATTGCAAGTCCTTACCAACAAATGACAATATTCAAACTGTGATACAACATGTAAAACTTATCTTATTATTAATAACTTGTGACCTAAAAATATGATCTCTCTTTAATAATTTGTAATAATATTAACTACCTAAATAATAAATAATTCTATCTAAACTTATTATTATTAAGAAAATAGCTACCATTTTCCAATATTAGATTTATTTATGTTATTGTTATTTATTTAGTGAATGTAATTGTTGTTTTCATGTATAGTTTTATTTTAATTTTTTTTATTTAATTTTGATTACTTATTAATTTTTTTTTGTTTAATTTAGATTTTTAAAATTTTGTTTTGATTTTTTTATTTTATGTTGATTTATTTATTTTATTTTGATTTTTATATTTTGATTTTAGCTATACAATTTTTGCCGTGCACTGACAGGGTCTACAACGGATCTTAGCTGTAAGCCTTTTGTTAACTAATCTTTTTTACCTTGTGGAATGCAAATAAATGAAAATGAATAAATTACGGCGTTCGAATGGTTGACACGGCCTGGTCATGCCAAACACATAATATGAAAGCTAATTACAAGTAATTCTAGTCAGCCAAAACTACGGACTTCAATAGTCTATGATGAGAAAATTCAAAAGCCAGGGGGTCTAATCCGAAGCGAAAATCCGAAGTAGCGGCCGAATGTTCGGCTGTAACTGGACTTCCACAGTTTCCTTTTTGACGTTGAGTCCTTACCCGACTTCGTCACATTAATTTTTGACTTTAACTAATCTCTGCGTTGTTTTTTTTTTTCGCCTTAATTCAGCCATTGTCAGTAGTAGTCTGGAAACGGTCGAACATTCGGCCGATACTTCGGATTTATGTTCGGAGTAGACCCCCTGATTTCAGAAGCCACGAACCGTTTTTTTCACGTTTTTCTTGCCCCGATTTAGTCCGTATGTGTGCCATCGCAAATCTAAATGTTAATGCATTTTATTTTCATTATTTGTTCGTGAAATTACCCTCGTTTTAGAGCCGAATAACGGTATTTTATTTAAATTTATTTTTATTGATTAGCATTGCCCTGAATACCAATCGTATCTTAACTTTTCCTTTCCGTGTATATCACGGAGTAAATGTGTATATTATCACGATTTGAATGCCGAATGTAATGTACAACTTAGATTATAATAATACATCTGACAAATTGTTTTTGTAAACGAAACCTACATTTGTTATTACTGTGCAAACTTTCTAAATGATTTGTTTTGCTGCCTCAAGCAATTTTTCGCCTGTTAGTTTACGTGGAAATATTTCATTATTGTAACAAGATTCGACGTAACTACGGGCGCATGTAAGCTTGTTCCGGTTTGCACCTACATTCATTCAATGCAAAACATTATCTAGGTTGAGCCAAACGATATAGGTGGGTATACAACACTGTTTCGATCCGTATGCAAATGATTGATTGCATAGGGGTGTTCAAGATCGAGATACGACTAGAGGGCCGTGATTAAAAGAAAACTGAGCATAAGAATTTGTGATGATAATTTTTATGCATAAAACTACCATACGGTTGGGCTTTGTGATATTGCTAACAAAATTTTAAGAAATCATTGCTCATTCAAAGTATGATAAACAATTTCAGCATATCAAAATGATGAATCAAGAAAAATGCAGCACACATTACAGCGACAGTACATTATGTACAACACTCGCACACGTTTATTATTAGCAGCGGTTGAGCGAGACGGCAATACTGACGCCGCAGTATTGATTTGTTCTGTTAGAGGGAGATGGAATGTGTCGTTACGCGGGGTCCGCGCAGCTACGTAGATAAGTGGCAAGGTCATTTCTCCGAGTCCCGCCCGCCAGCCGCCTCCCGTCTTCGCCGCCGCGCGCCTTCCCTACATACATTTTAATATCGGTCCGGCCGTTGGTTCATGCGTTAATCCGGTGAAAGTACCAAACGGCGGAGTATGATATCTTACAACTTATATTGTAGCAGTTATACGTACGAATAGGTCTTTGTCCTAGCAAATTTATGTAGAACAATGACGTGGGGGAAATCTATCATTTATTTTCTGTCTTGTCTTAAAACTGTAATGGATATTTAACTTTCAGGTGGCACATTTTTTATAATATTATTGTATTATTTTATGGCACTATATTCAACTATTTACATACCCATCGTAACCATGAATGCCTACATAGAAACCATGCCAACATCGAAAAACAATTAGCTAGAACCCACAAACTCAGGATGACCTTTAAATTAGGACATAATTATGCATATTACGACTACCAGGGTTTCAATAAATATAAGAAAAACCTAGCTATTAGATAAGAAAATGGATAGTCAGATAAATTACCCCATTGAGGTCCATCATTCGTTCCAGCGCGTGCTTCAGGAGATCACAGAGCATTCCTAGGGATATCTTCTTCATGGCTTGAGACCTGAAAAGAAGTGCAAATAGTTGCAGTCATCTTATAATCGACTCATCATCCTGCTGTCAGCTTAATTCGCTAGGGGTCGACGAATAGTGTCTTTCTCTTCAGTTAATAGGTATGAATCAGCCATCCTTTCAATTATGCCCCTCTACTCCATTTTGCACGCACGTATCGCCATCTTGTATGATAAAAAAATGGTCTTATACCTACTTTGCAAAAATAGCAGGTTGGCAGATAAGATCTTAGATGTTTTTTACTCTATTACATGTTTCTTGCTTAAATATTAGGAAGTGATGGAGGGCATAATGTTTCTTATAATGGTGCTCAAACTGAATTTTATACATTGGACATTAATTTGTCACAAAACCATTTTTCTCAACTATTGAGATGAGAAAAATTGTTTTGTGACAAATTAATTAGATATTATGTCGCAGTTTGAAAGAGGGTTAGGAAATGTGGATTGTTTCAAAAAAAAATGTTGTGGTGATAAGTATAACCTAGTTTCCTAAGAAATAAACTATGTAGATTATTGTGATAATGTAATTTAGTTAGTCACAAATATTTTTTGCTCTGGTTTTTGATAGCAGTTTATATTTTAAATCATATTTTGCTTTTAGATTGGAAATTAAACTGGCAAAATCTTATCTTTTTATACATTTTTAAGACAAAATAAGATAAGTTTGTGATGTGAAGCAGTTATAGACTTGGTACTTGGACTTAGGTTGACTGGTAGAAAACGCCTAAGCATTAATTCCGCCTTTGTACAGTATTTTTTTACTTGTGCATAAAGTTTTAATAAATAAATAAATAATAATTATTAATGATCAAAACTTAATTCTTCTTTTTATAAGAAGAGGTCTTTGCCCTGCAGCTGATTAACAGCAGGCTCATAATATTTTAAATACCAAGTAATACATAAAATACACAGTAAACTGTATGCATAGGCTAAAAGGTACTCATAAGTACCAAACAGGCGACTTTTTGGCCAAGACTCATTAGCTGAACTGTATTGATTATGAAAGGAAATCATGTTTTTGAACATGTAACATTAATTTATTCATTAACAGTATGATTACTCTGTGCATTCACCTGGTTTCTGAGCTCTCTGCTTGCAGCACAACCATGCATTCTGGACAGACCCAGTTCTTCTCCAAATTAATCTTGTTCCTCTCTGTGCCAGTCAGACATTTGAAGTGGAAGGACCGTGGGCACACCGTACATTGCATTGGAGGATGCAACTTCTCGTTGGTAACCTGCTCAACAACCCAGTGACACCGCCAGCAGTATGAATCTGACCGAAGCTTATTGCTGTTCTCTGTAACCTGATGACAAGATTGATTTATGTATTTTAGTTTTTCCATATTATGAAGTTATGTTATAAATGAATGACAATGGGCTGCAGAAGTATAAATGAAACTTTCATAATTTTTGTCCTCTGGACCACATATTAAGTTGAGGTCTGTAAATTTTTTTTGATATGAATACTAACACACACTGACCATTGTGAGTTATAAAACTTGTTCTTTGACACACAAGTATAAGTTAGTGACAAGTAAAAGCATAGGCAGCCATTTTGTTGTACATACAATTTGTATCTGTCAATATTCCCCTCCTTATTGGCAAAAGCAGTTACTGGCAACTTGAATGCAAAGAGTTTGCACTGCTATAGAAAAAATAATACAATAATAAAAAACAATGTCATTATCATTAGATGTTATCTGTGTGTCACCAACTCACCAATCTCCCTGTCTCAAAAACCTTAAAATATGTTGTGAAAATGGATCTTATGTTACCACATACTCAAGAAAATTAAATTAACTTTTGAATGATGCTTTCAACAATAGTACCACAGTAATGGTTGAATGTCCCTTTAAATGTCATTTTGGAATGAAATTTATCAAAAGTTTTACTTACTACAGGTTCTGTCTTTTTGAGTTTTGGAGGAGTTGGCCTAGTAATAGGTTCAATATGCACAGTTGTATCCTCCTCTTCCTCATCCTCTGAGTCTTTGTTACCTTTACCAGTGACTGAGTTCAGGAACTGTTTTACCTTATTTACAAACTCAGGGTTTTGTGACCTCATTGACCTTTTGAGAACAACTCTATCAGACTTTTCACTGCAGTTGCTCTTTTGGGACATATCACTATTTCTTCTAGCGTCATGTATCCTATTGGGCTCTACAAGGGAAGAATTCAAGCTTGAACTAGAAGTGTCTAGAGCAGTTCTAGACTTTCTTGTTTTGCTTGTCAGCTGAGTACATTCACTGATAATCTTAGACTCTTTTGCAGAGTTTATTAATGATTTTAATTCTCTACTAATGCTCTTGGGCTCTTTTTCTGACACGTCAGACAATGTTTCAATTTGAGAGTCATTTGATGTTTCATTGGTCATATCTATGGGAATTATAGTGGTTACAGTTTTAGTGTTTGTGTCATCTATTTTGCTGCTGGTGTCATTGCATTGGACCTTGCCATTGACAACAGTTTTGTCAATTAGTCCTTGTTTAGAATCTTTTGTTAGTGTAGAGTCCAAGGTCTGTAATTCTTTAATGGGAGACTTCTGAACAAGGTTCTGTGCTTCTTTCTTTGGAGTTTTTTGTATCTGGCTTGGTTTGTTCTCAGATTGGATTGTTATAGGTTCCATTGAGGAATCTGCAGCTTCTATTTGCTGTGTTTCAATAGAAGGTGAAGCTTCATTCTGCTGCTGAAGTGTAACTTCCACAACATTCTGCTCAAGTTCAGGCTTGCTTTCAGCATCTGGAACTTTAGCTTCTATATTTGAAGACTTAGTTGGAGACTTTATAGGGGAATTAGCTGGAGACTTTATAGGTGAATTAGCTGGAGACTTTGGTAGACACTTAATAGGGGACTTTACTGAAAGCTTTATCACAGGCTTTGCTAGTGACTTTACTGGGGATTTTGCTGGAGACTTTGGTACTTGAGTTTCTGTCTCAGGCGATTTATCCTCTTGTGTCATTAGATTATTTAAGTATTCATAAGCTGGCGACGGTTGCTTCTCAGTTTCTTCATCAGCAGATGGCTCATCATCCATTTTCTCCACAACTATGATCATCTCGACGTTCCCGTCGGAGCCTGTGACTTCCTGCGTCTCAGGAACATCATCAGTGGTAGACGACACGTCGGTCTCCATGTGGGACTCCGTGTTCTCCTCCATCACCTGCGACAAAACAAGCACCTGGTATTTTTAGCTTGACCTTTTGTGATGTAAGAAAACGTGGTCCTTCTAACTTGAACAGCAGTCCAGAGTCATGTCCTAACAATAGACATCTAAATATTAAAGGAACCGGTCATTAGCCAAGCTCCGCCACCCTGTCAGCTACTTACATACCTACTTTCAATACAATCATACAAATACATAGGCTTACCACACGGTTTGTTATTTTTTTTGCACTTCACGAAAACACCACACACTATTCACCAAACGCAGTAACGGTAGAGCCGTTTTGCTCATACGACTTATGTTTCAATTAGCAATTGTTTTGTGATCAAAAGATATCTCCAACCAACGAAAAAATCCACACATCGCCATCGCACATACAGCTACGTTTGGTTTTTATGGTTAACCGACAGATGGAGCTGCGTTAGCAACAGCCAACGTACGAAACTTCTTGTTGTATCTCTTTTACACAGTATATGTTTCTCTTTCGCTAGCACGGTAAACCGCATAGGGCAACTCGCTCTAACACGGTGGTAACGGCTGTTGTCAAAGTTGTAAGAACTCTTCCAAGAATAAGAATGAAGTTAGTTTCAGTTTGTTTATTTAGACTAGATTGCCACCATGCAAACATTTTGTTAATAAAAAATATCAATTTGCCTTGAATTTAGGTAGGGTCAAATAAATAATACAAATTCTAAAATTGCATAAAAGTTCTTTATTTTTACTGTGTGGGCGAGTGCTATTCTAATTTACAGCTGATTGCCAACTTAAAAAAACCATTATGAATGAATGAAACGTAAACGTCAAGGCTCAGCTCAGATGGCTATTTACTTATTTTTCAAATATTTATTTACTGCGTGTTATTGTGTTTAAGAATGGAGTTTATAGAGCTAATACATATAAATAAATTGGACGGCGTTATTCTGAAGTACCCGCACCAGGAAAACGTGGATGGAACTGTATGTATCACAGGGCATCACCTTATTTTGAGCTCACGAAAAGAAGGCGTTCACGAACTATGGGTATGTTTAATTACTTTATTTTAAATGCCTTGCTATAATTAACAGTGTTATCTTGCGTACAGTTTCCTTTGCTGGCCCCGCTTTTAATAGCTTTAACATTTTTATGCTACTACCAAATGTATTACTATCAGCTGATAGTCAATACATCTGTGGCCAAAGTGACTGTTTCCAATTTTCCATTGCATGTGTGATGAAACCTTATTACCTACTCTGATAGTCTGTTAAAGGTATTTCTCAAATTCAAGTATTATGCTCTTGTATATGATACATTTTCATGTCTATAATGTCTTACACGTTCATGTCTACAATCCACAAGTTGATTATTACTACCCATCCATACCAAACTCTTAACCACCTATCCTTTAAAATACCTTTTAGAAAAGGATCTGCCTCACAGAACTTTTGTCAACCAAATCATAATGTTCTCATGCAATGCAAATTACTACTATAACTAAACTAACTACTAACTAATACTACTGACCTATCTACTGCTAACTAATTACTATTATTTATTTTGTTTCTTATTTATAATCTCACTGTATGCTGCACCAGTTGACGTCATCATGTCAACGCCGGCTGTCGCTGAAAACCAGCATTGGGGCTCTGTCTCGCATAGGGTCGCAGCATTATGCTGAGCGGTGGCCGTTTTGCGTGGATGTGACGCATATTTTCCCCCCACTTGTTCTTTTTGTATTTATGTTCTTTCTTTGCATCATGTTTACCGCAAATAAACGTATTTTCTTTCTTTACTTTCAGCTTCTCCACAAGAACATAGACAGTATAGAAAAGAAAGAAACCAAACCTATAGCTGGTGTAACTCAGGGCGGTTCCCTGTTCCTTAAATGCAAAGACTTGCGGATATTCCAGTTGGATATTGCCGGCACTACAGAGTTGAACCAAATGGCCCAGACTCTTGAGAACTTGTCTGGCTTACAAGACCCTGGACTGTTCTATCCGTTCTTCTATAGACATATGCACCCAATTGTGGAGAATGGTTATACTTTATACAGGTATATATATTTTTAACAACTAAAAAAAGGCAAAATTTAATTCATAATACGTTACAATACTCGTAGTGATAATTATGAAAAACATCATTTAAAAATATTAAACTGTAGGCAAAATAAGATTTAACTACTGAAAACAGTGGCAATAAAAAATTGTGAGCCGTTACGGGATGCCTGGCAGATGTGAAACATCAAAATCAAACAAACAAACATCGAAAAAAGCTCAGGGTCCCGTAGCGGGGGGACCGCGCGCGCGGAGTGAGTGGTGAATCGCCACGCGGCATGCGTCGCCCCGCCAGAAATCGGTTTTACGTGCGCCTATAGATATTTCACATCAAAATCCATTACTTAGTGCTCCTTATCAGCAGTTTGATTCTGCATAATTATTATTATTATCCTACAAATACTAACAGTAAATAACAAGTACAAAACATCAATCAGACTCTTTAACCTACTTGCTGTGGGAAGCATAAATTGTAGTATTTTTATTGCCTTATCAGTTGAAGCATAATATGCTTAGTTAATGTATGCTTAATTCATTAATGCCGCAATTACTTACCGTTTAGTTCGCGCCGTAGATTCACTAAAATAGTTTTTATTGCAGAAGCTCTTCTTAATTCAAACTCCAAACAAAAAGCATTTAAAATTACATGTTTTAAAATTACATGTTTTAAAATTACATACATATTTTGAAGATGCATAAACCATGGAGCTAGTTTTTGTAATAAGAACGTAACTCTGATTGAAATACCGTTCTTAATACAAAACTGAATACTTAGTTCAGTACTAAGTTGTCAGTTTTGTATTAGGAACTTTACCATAGACAGAATAAAGTTTGAAATTCAATAATGGCTCCATGGTTTAAACTTTGGTCTGAAGATAAACCTTGTTTTGTAATAAGGCCCAATATCTTTTGAATCTCAGTATAGAGGGTGAATTTACAAAAGTATTAGCAACCGAAGAGTGGCGTGTTTCCCGCGTCAATCAGAACTATGCGGTGTGCTCTAGTTATGGAAAGGCGGTGGTGGTGCCCAAGTGTGTTGATGATGAGACCCTCGCCGCTGCAGCCACTTTCAGGCAGGGTGGACGGTTCCCTGTGCTATCTTATAGGCATAATAATGGAGTAAGTACTAATGTTCGTTGTATAATAGGCTCTTGGAAATAAGCTCGATGGGCACAACGCGCCATGTCGCGTGGCCTTTCGTCGCTCTTGTGTGAGCCAGTTTGTAATCAATCCTCAGTCAATTCTACAGTTTTTTTTTGAATAGTCTTTTACTGAGTGACAGAAGCCAGCTAGGAGCTTTGACCACATTGTTTGTCCAATAGTACTTACCTACTTATTTTCTTTTATTTCTTCAAACAGGCAGTTCTAATGCGCGCCGGGCAGCCCCTGTACGGTCCGAAGCACCGGCGGTGTAGGCCGGACGAAGCGATACTTAACGCGGTGGTCTCTGTCGGTACCAAAGGCATCATATACGACCTCAGGAGCTCTAACTTGATATCACAGCAGCAGAATAAAGGTATATTAATAGTTTGAATTTGTAAATATTTTGGATGTTTGAATTTTCGTGATTATTTTACCGATAATACTTTCAGTGGTGTAATACCCCAAGTTCTGTTCGAGCTCTGGGTTTTGGTTGAAATTAAATATGTATATATATGCAGCTACTACTATGTAATACAAAAACGCCCCAGTTTGAAGCTAAGCGCTCATTACAGCCGCAGGGCTTCGTATTTCAATAGAAAAAAGAGCGAACCATCGCGTTCTGAAAGCGGGCCCTGCGGCCCGCCTTCAGAATGCGATGGTTCCTACAAAATGTGTGAAAGTTAAATAGGAAGGTTTTTGCATGCAGTGCGGCCCACACAAATATGCGTTAAGTGTGACACAAGACCCTATCTCCGTACTTTTTAGTTTTAGTTGAAAAATAAACTGCATCCTCCTTTACGAAATTGCATTATCATTCTGTAGCTAATTTTATTGTGGTATGTTCCTTTCAGGTGGTGGAACAGAGAGTAATTCAAACTACTCCCAGTGGAAAATATACAACAGATCAATGGACGAAGTGGATAACCAACAGCCACTTTTAGATAGCTATTCTAAACTAATAGATGGTAATGTATTGAAGGACTTTAGTATTCATACTTGTAATAATCTGATAAAGCTTTTAAGCAGCGATTAAATGCCACATTTATATTTACTCTTTAGGAACCCTAAAGATATATGCCACGATTACTTGTGATCTCCTTGGCTTGCAACTATGGTCTGTTACAAAAGTATCTGATCAAAGTGTAAACAAATAATCTGTTTTTTTTTTCTTTTTAATTTTTGCCCCACACTAGGAATTTCTCCTGTATCGTGGGTGCGTTTACAAACATTTAAACTCACATACACAAACAGCCAGACCCGGAACAACTACTTGTAGGTCATACAAATATTTGTTCCGTGCGGGAATCGAACCCGCGACACGCAGCGCACCAGTCAATCGCTTAACCACTGCGCCAACCGTGCCGTCAAAGCTAAGATTAAGCTTATATACGCAGCAATTAAAAGCCACATCTGTATTTTCTCTCTATGAACCCTTAAAATAATATGCCACTGGCCAAAAAAAAATAATTAGCCTTATTTGAAATGTCAGCGCCAACATTTTTTATTAGAGCACGAAATCTCTCCCGACTATTCCCTGTGCTATTTTTTTAAGATCTAAATTGTACTTTATCAATAAAAATGAAACTAATAGATACTAATACTTGTTCAGGTTGACCTTCCCAACAAGCCCGATAGTTTAAAAAAAAAATGTATGGGAAACCAGATGTATGGACTTAAAGAAATAGCACAAGGAGTAGTCGTAGAGATTTCGCCTTAAGACACATATTTATATGCCAGTGACCTTGAGTGGTTGGCTTGCGTATTCTGGACTGAGCTCACGCAACGCGTCGCACGTTCAGCCAGTAATAGGACTCGCCCATGAAAGAGCGCTGTTCCCAATTTGACGCATTATTAATTTATTATACACAAAACAAAAGGTATTTTAATAAAACGCGTATATTAAAAGATCAATAATGAAATTATCTTTAAATTGGTGAAGGTTTCAGCTAAATAAGCTTGGTAGATTTTGCGCCATTCTCAGTTTTTTATCCGCGTTAGATATAACTTTACAAATTAATTTCACTATGTAATATAAACATAATCTAAAATATTCACATATTAAGACTACTCGTTTAGACGTGATCTTCAGTATAAAATCATTAAAAGTCGGTTATCGCCCCCTTAATAAAAAATGTTGTTGCAGACATTCTAAACAAGGCTAACATATTTTTTTGTCTCCTTTCAAATTCTTGGGTTTAAGTAATCAAATAATCCAATCACAGCACTCAATTAGTAAGTGGCACGCGTTTTCTGATCCATTTGGTTACATTTTCAGCAGTTACTTTTGGAACAGACTATATGGCTATGCTTGTGCTCTTAAAAAAGAAACAAAGCTAGCAAAAATGTTAAGCTTCTACTACTATCAACGAAATGTCACAGCATGCAACGGTGTTTTGATCTGCATAGTGATGATTATAAAATGTTCCAGCGTGCAATGACCGCGAGATATCGAGTGACAAGTGGATCTCGCGGCTAGAGTCATGCGGGTGGCCCGAGAGTGTAAGGAACGCATTACATACTGCGTGCATCGTCGCACAGCATATACACCAGGTTACATTCTATTTTTATTAGTTGTATTATCCATTAGCGACCCGTCCCTACTGCACGCGGTTTATGACTTGAAAAATCATCGAGATTTCTTCATTATATGTAATATTAATGTATTCTATACATAAAACCTTCCGGAATAAATTCTCTAAATAATGGTGAAAACTGCATCAAAATCCGTTGCGCAGTTTCTACGTCACAAAACGATTTTTTCTTTTGATGACGTCGATTATAGATCCTTCAAACAAACCGGCGTATCACGTGTTTCGCACATTGATCGAGCATTTATTTATACAAGGTCAAATTATATTACAGTATTTTAACTCACGCAGCGACACGCGCTTTATTTGTGGCAACCAAGTGTACAAACACGCTGTGAATGTGTGCGTGAAGATGAGTAGCGTTAACAAGCATAATTACAGAATTCTTTGCTGTTTCCACTGGAAAATTTAGAAGTATTGCGCTTAAAATCATAGCAGAATTAAGTACACAACAATTCTCAAGTCATAATTTCTATTTTAAATACTATATTATATCTTATTATTATTATTTATTCCTGTTTATGTTTCAATTTAGTTTTACTTTTTATATTTAATTTTAACCATCGTGGGTAATTTATATCGCACGCCGTTCGTGTTTGTTTAACTTTTTTATATATTATGTGGAAAATGTTGTTGGTTATACATTTATACTCATAACTTAGTTATAAGTTCTATACCATAACATTGTAATGTGTAACCGTTTATTTTCCCAAATAAAATAAAATAAAATTACAAATTAGAGGATTATATCCACGATAAGAATGCTTGGAAACATGCTGGTCCAGCTCCATAGGTCAATCTAAAGTCTAGACAAAATCAAACTAGTAGCTATTTTAATTGTATAATTTATTATTTTTATGACATTTATTTTACATTCTGTGATTACCTTAACTCACACACTGACATTATTTTTTTTAGGAAATCGTATATATTTTGCAATGTTTGTAAATATTATAATGTGGGCCATGTATTTATGTACATATGTTGTTTATCTGTTATTGCTTCATTTTTTATTCTTTTTACCTATTGTGGTACTTATAGTAATTTTATTCTAGGTACAGTGTGCGTCACTATGTGCTAACCCCTCAAGTTTTAAAATATTACACTGCTAAAACATTGAATTCCTTACAAATAATCTAAAGAATACTTCAAAAAGTGTTCATTGTTTCGACTTGAATTCGAACCATCTGTCTTATTTTATTTCCGGTTTCAGAAAGCGGAACCAGTGCTAGTCCACGGCACGCGCGGTGAAGATGCTACGTTACTAGTGTGCTCTTTAGTCCAGATCATACTCAACCCTGACTGCAGAACTATAAGAGGGTAAGGCAGCCATCTTTTCTTATGCTTCTCCCGCGTATTTTAAGGCCCAGATATATGATTTTAGTGCCTTTAAATCTGTTATTACGCCTTCATATAATGCAAGCAAGTTATGCAAAAAATGTATGTTAAACTAGAATGCATACACATCAATTCTATATGTGAATATTTAAGTATTGTAGTAAAATACTTTATGAAATAAATTCAGGAAGTAATGTCTACCCAAAGCATAAAGAAACGATATTACTTTCAAACTACTTAAGATATTTTCATGATTGTTTTTGTATGAATAGGCTGTTTTATTATCATATTTTCGTTACTAAAAATAAATTTTCCCTATGAAAGTCAATGGTGGCGCGTGAGCGCGACGCGCATTTGTATGGCCAAGGTCAACGATGATTATCTGCCTCTTAAGGATCTTATTGCCCGATAGTGAGAAGCTATGCGACTGCCAAACTACTAGCATTCACTCACCTAACTTGACGCACAACATTAAACCACCATTCTGAAAGTTGGCAACGTCGGTAGTATTTGTCAAATATTTCGCTGCTTTGATTATTTTATCAGTATTACAAAAAAAAAAGGTTGTAATATCGCTCTATAGTTCATTAAAATATTTATTAAGAATTGCAATTATTATTATCGTAACACTGAATATTAAATTTAAAACAAATAATTTGGGAAGTTTCCCAATGCTTTCTGATTTTCTAGACTGCCCTGCTTGCCACCCTGCCTTCACCCACGAATTGATCTTTAGGGGAAACACGTTTAGTTCAATAATACAGGGTGTTATTTTATTTCCATTAAATCCGGTCGAGTTCCGACAAACCCTGGAGCTATCTATCATGCTTAAAAGGAGGCTCCAATCACAACTAAAACAAACGATTGGTATAGAAATAAACATTCTGTATTTTTTTTATTTTGTATTTTTGTATCTATTGATTTAGGTTAGCCAACAATTGTTTACAAAATACATTTACAATAAATTGCTTCATTATACATTTATTAGTGCAACAATTACTTACAGGCTATTACCACATGTCACTATTTATGGTTATACAACATATTACTATTATAATTAACTTATTAATTAACATTTAGACGTGTAACAAAAATAACAATTTGTCGCAAGCGCTTTTTTGACCATTTCGCTCGATTCACAAATTCTATTTTAGCCCTTAATAACTTACCTTGAATATTTAATCACATTATATTATCTTGCTTTTCTGTTCCCCAGTCTCCAAGCCCTAATCGAGCGCGAGTGGATCCTGGCGGGTCACCCGTGGTACACGCGCCAGCGAGTGGGTCCCTACGCCCAGTCCACCCCCCGCGCGGCCCCCACGTTCCTGCTGCTGCTGGACTGCATCAGGCAGTTCCTGGAGCAGTTCCCATGCAGCTTCGAGTTTAGGCAGTCGTTTCTTATCACGCTCTTTGAGCATTCTTATGCTAGTCAGTTTGGTGAGTTGTGCTGCAAGTATTTCAGATTTTAGCTTATGGGAGTTTCCGGGAAAACTGATTTATCAGAATCAATATTGATTTATTAATTAACAATTTATGAGCACACAGTAAAGTACTAAAGTCTAAAAACTAAGTAGTAGTAAAATTTTGGTTACCCTTTGAAAGGGTTTTCGATAGGGTTTTTCTAAGTGGTTAAACAAAAACCCATACGATATGGGTAACCCTTAAGAACGGCTTAAATTAAATTTTGGTAACCCATTGAAAGGGTTTTCGATAAAAACCCATACGGTGTGGGTAACCCTTTTGAACGGCTTAATTTAAGCCATTCAAAATTACCCACACCGTGCAGGTGGTTTCAACACTTGCCGCCGCGGCTGAGGCCGAAGCCTCGGTAGTGAGCGTGAAACACATCTGTGACGATAAGCTCGCATGGGACCGCTGGAGCTCTGCAGCGCCGGGGCCGTGACAGAAAACATGCCTGCTGCATGTTGCATGCTTGCTGCATGCTTGCTTGCTGCATACTTGCTTGCATGCTGCATGCTTGCTTGCACGTTTTATCATATTAGACTAAATCCCCCTTATTACAAAACAAGGTTTATCTTCAGACCCAGGTTTAAAACATGGAGCCATTATTGAATTTCGAACTTTATTCCGACTACGGTATAGTTCCTAAACACAAAATTGACAACTTAGAATCGAACTAAGTTTTCAGTTTTGTATAAAGAACGGTATTTCAATCACAGTTAAGTTCTTATTACAAAAACTGGCTCCATGGTTTAAGCCATGTCAAAATATAAATCTTGTTTTGTAATAAGACGGAATAGGTTTTAAGTCTGTTGAGTGGTATATCAAACGATTTTATATTCAATGTATTATATGCTTAAATGCTAAATTAGTTACTTTAAAATTATATCAATCGTTTATTATATTAACTGATCATTATATCAAATAAAATGATAGATTCAGTTGTTATATCTTGTAAATATTAGAGATTTTGTAATTATATCAAATATTACTTACCCTTATAATGGCAACTTATTTGAAAAAATACAGGGGAATTCCCAACATACAAATAGTTTAGTTGGGGCTCTAGTTTATTTTTTGCCCAGGCCTTTGGTTACCTAGCTAGGCCACTGGTGTATACAGTCTGCCTCCAGACGTGCTGTAATGTTATGTTGCTTATTCTTGACTCTATACATATATGTTTATAGCTATGTGAACCTTTGTGAAGCGAAAAATATAAAGATTTATTATTATTTAGTATAACCTCCTTCCTCTTTTCTAGGATCATTCATGTGCGACAACGAACAAGAACGCGAGATCCGCGGCGTGCACACACAGACAACCAGCCTCTGGTCGTGGCTCAACCAACCGGACGAGCTGCCCCAGTACATCAACCCGCTGTACGACCCCACGCCCAACGTTATATGGCCCTCCGTTGCGCCCATGAGCTATGTCATATGGGAAGGTGAGTCATCATACACTATGTAGTATGTTAAACACCAGTCTCTGTGGCTCAACCAACCGGACAGCTTCCCCAGTACATCAACCCGCTGTACGAACCTACGCCCAACGTTATATGGCCCTCCGTCGCGCCCATGAGCTATGTCATATGGGAAGGTGAGTCATCATACACTATGTAGTATGATAAACATTATTCTCTGTGGCTCAACCAACCGGACGAGCTTCCCCAGTACATCAACCCGCTGTACGAACCTACGCCCAACGTTATATGGCCCTCCGTCGCGCCCATGAGCTATGTCATATGGGAAGGTGAGTCATCATACACTATGTAGTATGATAAACATCAGTCTCTGTGGCTCAACCAACCGGACGAGCTTCCCCAGTACAGCAACCCGCTGTACGACCACACGCTCAACGTTATATGGCCCTCCATCGCGCCCATGAGCTATGTAATATGGGAAGGTGAGATAATTATTCATATTTAGGAGGTAGCTTTAAAAATATACGTTTTACGAGGTAAGTAAAATATTGACTTGATGACGTCAACCGGTGGAGCATAGCAAGAAATACCTAAAAGCAATAAAAAAAAACACAATACAAGTAAATCCGATTCAAATTTCTCCACAAGTCACTTAAAATTTTAATTCTTAAGGCGTGACGATAACCGACTTTTAATGATTTTATACTGAAGATCACGTCTAAACGAGTAGTGTTAATGATTTGAAAAAAATATATGTTAAATTAGAGCATTTTCTCAATAACTTAATAAGTGAATATTTTAGATCACTTCATTTGTAAAGTTATGTCTAACGCGGATAAAAAACTGAGAATGACGCAAAATCTACCAAGCGTATTTTTCTAAAACCTTCACCAATATAAAGATAATTTAATGATTTATCTTTTAGTATACGCGTTTTATTAAAATACCAAATGCAAATGCGTCAAATTGGGGACAGCGCTCCTTGATGGGCGAGTCCTATTGCTAGCTGAACGTACAAGGCGTTGCGTGAGCTCAGTACAGAACACGCAAGCTAAACACTCAAGGTCACTGGCATATATCTCCGTCTTAAGGTGAATCCGCAGCTTTAGTCCGCGAAATTCAAATTTTCTTACGTTTTTTGCAATTTACAAGTCATTGTCAGGTTGGATCTTGATCAAAATATGATTCGGGACTATAACAGATATGTATTTACAGAATTTTAATCATTAGAATCATTAATACATCTTTATAAAGTTAGATTTGTTCCATTGAATGACTTTTTCATAAAATCATGACATTGGGGAACAAACTAACTCAGAGAGGCCTATTAATGATTCTAATGATTATAATTCTGTAAATACTTAGCTGTTACAGTCGAGAATCATATTTTTATCAAGACGCAACCTAACACTTACCTGCAAATTAAATTTTTAAGTCCTATTGTAATTTAATTTAATTTTTATGCATGTAATTTAATTTAATTTTTATGCATGTAATTTAAATTTATAATGGATTGTGATTTTTTATTTTTTTGTAATTTTACTATGGGTTTAATACCTGAATTAAACGATTTTTTTAATTTATTAAATAGCAAAAAACGTAAGAAAATTTGAATTTCGCGGGCTACAGCTGCGGATTCACCTTAATCAATCTCCCTATTCCAGAGCTCTTCCTCCGCTGGCTGGTCGAACAACACACAGAAGAGCGCGAGGAACAATACGGGATAATACGGGCCCGCGAACAACAGCTACGTGGGCACGCGCAGCAGATGAGACGGGAGCTGTTCGATATCGCGCACTCTTTCTACAGGCAGCGGGATGATAAGTAATACTAGCTAGTCGCTGTAGTTAGTGTAGGTAGAGCTATGTAGATAGCTGGAGTAGGCCTAAAGTTGTCAAAAAATAATAGGCCCGTTTTGACATTTAACTTGAATCGATTTATCGTGAGTATCGAGTATCGAGTCGTATGGTTACTTCACTAGTAAATTGTCAAGTTAAATGTCCTAATTGGCCTATTATTTTTTGAGAACTATAACAGGCGTATTGTCAGTTGTGTCTCGAATTTATCACGAAAAGTTTAATAACAATTAGACCTACTTATGCAAACAGGAACCAATCTACACACATGCCAAAATCGAGATAAGTTACAAAATCCTTTCAAAAATGCACCTTAATATTAAATAGAACCAATTATTTTGATATTAAATATTAAACTTTATTAAAAATAACAAACAATTTTATTGTACACATTTTTTTTACAAAAACGGTTTTTTCTCAAAACTGTCATTGTGTGGGTTGATTCCGTTTTGCGTAAGTAGGTCAAATTGTGACACATATCAAAGTAGGCTGTCGCTGTCAAAATAGGTGTCACAGATTTTATATGATAGCGCATTTACACCTACGGAATTCGGTCTAGCGACCAATGTTGGAATTCACTTAAAACGACAAAGCTGGACGAATTTATCAGAAGATTTCGGAAGAGATCGTCCAGCTTTGTCTTTTCGGGTAACCATTATCTTATTCCCGACAACCTGTGCACAACAACAATGAACCCGAATTACATATAAAACCGAATTCATCAAGGCCTATGTACGTGTATCCTTATTCGGTTAGTCATTCGGGTATCCGAATGCGGACTAACGACTAAGCGTAAATGTGCCATGAAAGTTCTGCCTTGAACTTTTACTGAACTGAGAGGCTGTGACACATGCCGCAGTGGTGCGCTAAGCTTAAGCTTAAGACAATAAGCTCAGCTGAAAAAATCTTATTCAGGAGTAAATGTACTGTATACGGATTAAATAATTGCCTCATCTAAGGCGGAATGAAAGAGCTTTCACGTAAAACGATTAGCTTCATATAAAGAAGTTTGATCAACTTTAACAGTAGGTCGCAGAACCGCCCCATAGGAATAAATTAAAGTGATGCTAAAACTGTCAGTAAACTATTTTAAACACAAAAAGCGGCATACGTACTGCAGTTTGGTAAATAAACCCCGCTGAAATTGCAAATACATCAGTTATTTGAAAAGAAAATTAAAGTTTGAACGAATGTTTACGAGTGTCTACACGGTCGAACGTTAAAAAATATTAATAATAATTATAAGTTAATTATTCCCTAAGCCATTTGATGAGCTTGGCTGTTTTAAGGACCTCTTAATATAAACCGCTATGGCCTAAAGTATTGAGACCAATTGAAACACCATTTAATATGTAGGTACATGTAACACCAAAATACGGGAACATGTATGTAATTATTACGATAAGAGTAGGTATTATGCTATTCATAAAATTGTTAATCAGCTTAAGTTACGGCTAGCACGAAAGGCACCTTAGCAGATAGTGTACATAGGCGTTTGAGGTTAAAGCGTCAGGGTAGCCAGCCAAATTTAATTTTTCTTACTTTTTTTGCAATTTAAGGTCACTATCAGATTTTATGTTGATCTAAATATGATTCACGGCCGTATCAAATATTTATTTAAAGAATTATAATCATAAAAATAATCAATAAGTTCATATTACCCTATTTCATGAAATCATGACATTTGAGGCCAATTCTACCTTAACGAGTTGTATTGCTGATTCTAATAATTATAATTCTGTAAAGTCATATTTGTTACGGTCGCGAATCATATTTAGATCAACATACAACCTGACACAGATCTACAAATTGCAAAAATCTTAAGATTTTTTTTTTCGCGGGCTTTTGTAGCGCATCCCCCTTAATACGTTATGGTAACGCGTTGTTAGTTTCGATATAATAACGTCTATGCAACATCAACCAACGTCAGATGCG
Source organism: Tiliacea aurago (assembly GCA_948098905.1). Lineage (NCBI taxonomy): Eukaryota > Metazoa > Arthropoda > Insecta > Lepidoptera > Noctuidae > Tiliacea > Tiliacea aurago. The sequence goes on along the minus strand of OX402578.1, from coordinate 19,157,165 downwards.
AAGGCACCGAAAAAAATATATGTATTATAAACACGTACTTTTATAGTTATTGCGATACGAACCTTACATCCAAAGTATTTAAGTAAATACAACATGTCCCAGAATTAACGCACAACCTTTTAAGGGGTCATTGTACTGATAATTATAAACAACTTTGTACCTAAAGGCTTCTACAGACCGACGCGACGCGACACAAAGGCCCCGCGTGTCGGGCGACGAGCGGTGCCTTTGTGTCGCGCGACGAGCGGTGCCTTTGTGTCGCGTCGCGAGTCTGTAGAAGCCTTTAGGGACCAAACCTGAAATAGCGAAAAAAAAAAAAACAACTGTTCCTTACATTTCACACATTTCCCTACATGTTCGAATAACTCGTCAAAATGCAGGGAACAGCTGATTCTTTTTCGCGAGTTCGGGTTTGGTTTCATAGTAAAAGTTGTTCATAATGATGAGTACAATGACCCCTTAAGAGATTGTGCGTTCATTCCGGGTCATGTTGTATATACTTTGTAAGATCGCCCTAGCACTCGGTAAAATGCAAAAGGAACCTAAAATGCTTACTCATGTGTCCCGAGTTTCATAAAAGAAAGTTACCATATAGATAAAATTATTAATTACTACTTTCAAGAATGAAAAGAAAAGCAATTGCGCAACCCTTTAATAATGTAATACGAATGAATTTATAGGAGCTTTAAAGCTATTTGAAAAAAATATTTATATTAATTAATTATTATTTATTTATTAATTTTAATACTGAATCTGAAATCAATGTCCGACTGTGAATTGCACAGTTTAAACATTTTATAAGATTTATGACATTAACTCTTAAAACGTTGTCTATCCCTGTCTTTTTCTAGATATCAGAGGTACTCAACCTTTGGCCCGCCGAGCTTTTGTGTAGCGACATAATAATAAAAGATAATTTGTAAAAGAAAGTAACGATTTTTAAATCGCGAATGATTCAAGGTTGAGTATCACTCTTCTTAATTAATAATCTACTTATGTATTTGTTCAAATCAGTCTGAGCTTCATACTGTGCTAGGCCTAATGTTATAATAATATAATAGTTTTAAGGCACCGCTTTTACACCAATGACATAATAAATGCGTAAATATAATGATTAAATAAGACTGTAATGTATCCTTTTTGGCTACCAAACTTATGAAGTCGCTTTTAATACAACTGAAAATATAAAATGATTCCACTACGTTATTGGCAAAGCTTTTTTGGATAAATGTTTGTGAAAATCGCGCAATGGAAATCACATGCAAGAAACTCCGTTTTTATGGTAGACACCTAGTCTTTTTCTACTTATTATACTACAAAATTTCTACAATAAGGCTCTCTCAAAGTTGCCATCTATTTCTATTCTAAAAGTGTCATAATTTACATTCCAACGGATATGTGCATTATTTATATTATTTTTATAAGGATTTTTTATTTTGGCAACAATATTAATATGAATTATTTAATTTAAGTAATGGAATCGTTGAATCTTATGTAACAAGGACGTGTCTCTTTATTTATAAGGTGAACGTAACGGCCTATAATATTCATTATACACTATGAACCGTTATTCTAGACCTATACAGTGAGACAGCATCTTTCCGGATCTGACGTCACGACCTCTCTTGTTCCCCTCCCAATCGGCTCCGCCCCGCTGTAGCCGGGGGGAGGGGCGTGGAGCTTGCCCGAACAGTCAGGCGTGCTCTTCACATTGGCATCGTTTTTCGGTGCGATCACACCTCTTCTAGTGCGGGCAACAGCGCTGCTGTTTAGTTTTTAAAATTATTAGTTTAAATAAAAGTACCTACATTTTTTAGTTCGTGGAAATAAACTTTTTTTTTTCAGTGGTTATTTGAAAACTCGGTAATAGTGTTTCGAGTACTATTAGAGTTTTTAGTGCGTGTTTTGTATACGTAATCGAAAAATCCACGAAAGCGCCTGCCGAGGGTGACGGGAGTCGCCCGCCTCCCCCTGCATCACCGCAGGCATCTTCGTCGTCATCGTCAATCAGCTCCACCCCACGTCGGAAACAACGGCAGCTGCGGCAGGATACCCGAGAGGACGAGCGCAGGTTAGACTTGCTGTCAAATCAAGTGAGTGAAATATTATCATACTTAAAAAATAACGATCGCTTTTCAAACAAAGAAACCGAGCCCGAATCTGATTCTGATATTTCCTTACATCCATCTGCAGGCTTGAGGGTTTCTCTTGGGAATGATCACCTTCTCAGTAAACCACAGAAGGCTAAAGTATTCGAATTTCTGGTATCCACTAACCTAAAAGAACCTTCTGTTGAAAATGCCTCAGAGGGTAGATTACATGTGCTAAATAAACTACATCATTTTGATACTAATGATTGGCAAAGGGTTAGATACCTAGAAACTGAGCAAAAGTATGTCGCTAAGCCAGGTTTTTACGAACTCGATGTTAACACTGAACTTAGACATTGTGATACAAATTCTTCTTGGCTTAGATTACTTGATAGATCGTTTGGAGCTTTTACTCATGGGCTTATACAACAAAATGAGCTGCTAAGAAACACCTTTCAGCAAATCATAGAATGGGCGCAATCGCCTGGCTGTGTACTCAACGCTGACACGCTTTTTGAAAAGATTAATGCTTCTTTTTCCGAAAACTCATCTTACATGAAAGTGTCCGAGGATCTCTTGCAAATGAGGTGCAGGCGTGCTGATATCATTCAAAGACGTCGTGACTGCATTTTGTCGGGTGTCAAGGACAAATATGTAAAGGTGGACTTGCAAAAGATCCCCCCAACACAATACAACCTTTTTAATCCACAGGATTTAACCACATTTTTACAAAAGGCTGGTGGTACAAGTAAGTTGTTCTCTGCCCAAAAGCGCCCTGCGGAAGAGCCTCATGCCATGTCTATGCGGAATAGACAGGATGGCCCTCCCGCTAAGCGACCACGCAAGCCCTTTCACGGAGACAATCCTGGGTTCGATCCCCAGCCATCCACGAGCTTTCAAGCGCCCCCCAAAAGTAGAGGCCGAAAGTCGGGAAACAATAAATCCGGTACAAGGCATAATGAAAACAAAAAACGGTCCTTCGGCAATCTTAAATCCGATCAGTATCGTAAGTGACTATCCTCAAGAAATTTTATTTTATGGCGGGCGGTTAAAAAATTACATTCAAATTTGTAAGAATTACGGTGCTCCAGGGAACATTATAAAAATGATATCTGGTTACCGAATTCCCTTTTTCAAAATACCCCCACTTCAAAGTCCAGACTTATTAACACGTTTTCAAACTCCAACGAGCTTATTGATGTCGCAACAAGTCAAGATTTTGAAACAACAGAAAATTTTGATTCGAGTAGATCCATCTCCAAGTTATGTCTGTCCGATGTTTTTAGTGCAAAAGTCAGATACCAACAATCGCCCGATATTCAATTTAAAAAATCTAAACCGCTATGTAATGCAAACAAAGTTTCGCTTAATAAATATGTACCGTGTGCCGGATTTCTTGCAACCAAACGACTGGGCGATCAAAATAGACCTTTCTCAGGCCTATTTTCACCTAGCAGTCAGCCCCAGTCATCAACCATTTCTGCGAGTATTATACGCAACAGAAAAGAAGTCGAGCCCGAAGCTCCTTCAGATCACTTGTATGCCATTCGGGCTGTCATCAGCACCCAGGGCATTTGCGACAGTGACAAATTGGGTAGCAGACGTCCTGCGCGAGAAGGGCATGCGAGTCATCGTCTATTTGGACGATTATTTAATCGTGAACCAAGATCGATTAACCCTAATGGACCATGCTGCGGAAGCTATAAGAGTCCTAACAACTTTGGGATGGATGATCAACTACAAAAAATCCACATTGATCCCTACAAAGGCAGTAGACTATCTCGGCATAAAATGGAATCTCGCCCTGAATTCCAAGTATTTGCCCCAGGAAAAGGTTTCCAAAATCTCCAATATGATACGCCACATACTACAGGTAAATCGATGGAGTTTGCACGACGCTCAATGCTTGCTAGGCATGCTAAACTTTGTAGCCTTCGTTGTGCCCAGAGGTCGGCTTCATTGCCGCCCGTTACAAGTAGCTTGCAATCGGCTTCCAAAGCACCAAGCACACGTAAAACGCCCACTCGAGTCGGAACTGTCGACGACCTTAATGTGGTGGTTACGAGCTCTGTCTACAGGAACAGCGATACATCCAGATCCTGTCTCACATTATGTAACGACAGACGCATCAGCCAGAGGCTGGGGTGCCATAGTAGACTACGCTTGTCTGAGCGGATTATGGTCCCCGGAGCAAAAAAAATTGGCACAGCAATTTCAAGGAAATGTGGGCAGTTATACAGGCCTTAACCAATCGTCAGCAATCGCTACGTTATTCAACCGTGCTAGTTCAATCAGACAACAAGAGTGTGGTGAGTTACATGCGGAACGAGGGGGGTCTCCGATCACAGAACCTCTACCGGCTAACTTGCATGTTATTCGAGATTGCGGACGAGAACAAGATTCATCTGGTGTCTCAGTACCTGCCCGGTCAGGTAAACACAGAAGCAGACATGCTGTCAAGGCTCGAATTACCCGGGGAGTGGACCCTCATGGAAGAGGCATGTCAAGAGGTATTTCGCAAGTTCGGAATGCCCGAAATCGACTTGTTCGCCTCGAAAACCGCGCACGTGCTTGCGCGCTACGTCTCACGAGATTGCAAAGACTCGAACGCAGAGTTTCACGACGCCTTCAGCAGAAGGTGGTCATACCGACGAGCGTGGATATTCCCACCACCACACATAATTCCACGAGTTCTGTCACATCTCAACCTGTGCAAGGGTCGATACATCCTAATAGTACCGCGCTGGTCCAAAGTGTTTTGGCGGCCAGACCTGAAGAGGAGAGCGGTAAGCGCTCCTTTACCCATATTCAATCTTCATCAGCGGTTACTAGACCCACGGACTTATCTGCCTCCGGTTCACGTGGACCAGATGTATCTAGAGGCATGGCTAGTGAAGGGTGGTGTGCCGAATTAACAAATTGGGCTCAAAACGAAATAGACCTACTTCATTCTAGCTGGGGACCCTCTACGAAGAAAATGTATGCTGGTATTTGCAAAAAATGGTTAAATTGGTGTACTCATAATAATTTCAACCATACAAACCCCTCTGGTGCCCAAGTCGCTAAGTACCTAGCATACTTGCACTTAACTCTTAAACTCTTATAAAACTATTTTAGTTTATAAATCAACAGTTGCCACTTTGGCCTGTTCTAACGGACAAATCATAAGCAGTGATCCTATCGTTCAGAGAATGTTAAAAGCTATTTCACTTGCTAATGTTGATTCCAAACCTAAAAACTCTGTCATTTGGGATCCACGTATTGTGGTAGAATGGCTCAGGTCTAACCAGCCGCCTCATGCAAGTTTATTCCAAGTATCTCGTCGCACAGCACTGATTATGCTACTCGCTTCTAGTCGTAGAGTCCATGACCTGACACTGTTACGGGTTGATAGTGCACATTTTGAAGACAATTCTAATCATATTGTTTTACACCCAGCATTTGGCTCAAAGACAGATAATCATCATGGAAATTGCACACACATACAGATAAATCCATATGCCCTGTATGGTGGATACGTAAGTTGATAAAATTATCATCATCACGTAGAATTAACAATGACATTAATCATTTATTTATATCAACTCGTGGCAGAGTCAGGCCAGCCTCCCGAACAGTGATTGGAGGTTGGGTTAAAACTATTCTTAAGGAGGCAGGAGTAGAGGCTACTCCTGGTAGTACTCGAAGTGCCGCAGCATCTCTCAACTGGCTTGAGCGCCACAATATTGACGAGATCATGGCAAAAGGGAACTGGCGTGTCCCCAACACATTTGTACGGTTCTATTCAGCCGAAATTAACACATCGCAAAGTCGTAACAATTTATCTCTGACATTTGAAGCTGTGTAGATTCTAAATAATATATGATTATATACCTATTAATCAATGTAATTTCAATCAATCTTTCAGGTCAAAGCAACATTGTTATATTAAGTTAAATTGGTTTATTTAATCTAAGTAGGTATGCTATGCATAACTAATGTAACTTTAGTTCAAAGCAAATCTTAATTCTTTGAATAACATTATCATGAATGCATACATTGTGGTGCTAATCATGTTATGTGAATGGCAAAACTTAGTTTTGGCGGTTCAAATAAAAATATTTTTCTTTACTTACATAATTATACAGTTTTTATTTTTACATTGATCACTTTCATTTCTAATAATAATGTTCTCACACAGTTATATTTTGTTTAATATAAATACTCCTAGGTACCTATATTAAACAAAATTATTTCGATACCTAAATAATTTATTTTTCACACATTGGCATATACTTAGCTTGCCACCAGGCGATAATAAACACATCTCACTGTATAGGTCTAGAATAACGGTTCATAGTGTATAATATAATGTTTTACTTGAAAATAAAACAGTTATTATATACGGAACCTTATTCTAGACCTATATTTTTAATCCTGCCTGGTGGACTCATAATCCACCGGAAGTGAGATGCAATGTGAAGAGCACGCCTGACTGTTCGGGCAAGCTCCACGCCCCTCCCCCCGGCTACAGCGGGGCGGAGCCGATTGGGAGGGGAACAAGAGAGGTCGTGACGTCAGATCCGGAAAGATGCTGTCTCACTGTATAGGTCTAGAATAAGGTTCCGTATATAATAACTGTTTTATTTTCAGGTAAAACATTATATTTAGTCTTAGCAAATAGCAATCTATGTAAATGTGCAGGCCATTGCTAACCTTAGGTATAATAATTATGATCACCACAATCAATAACTCCAGTCATTTTAATTAGAAAATGTATCAGGGATTAAGTCTTAGCAGTTAAACGTTGAAACAAAGCTACAATTTATAGCTTCTTCCTTACAATATAATTATATTATACGTTCGTGCGTTTTGGCATAACAATAGGTATATAAAATTAATAAAATATATAGAATTTGTCTGGATTTCGAATGAAGCAAAGGTTTTGAATATGGTCTGTTTGTCATTGCATATTCAGCCTATAATGTTCCCACTGCTGAGACACAGGCCTTCTCTCTTCGAGAGGGAGTGGGCTGCTTCGAGAGGGAGTGATCCACTACGCAGGCCCAGTGCGTGTTGGTACATGTCTTCGAATTTTTGGTTCTAGGACATGCCAGTTTTCCATAGGCTAGTTGACTATTAAAACTAGAATCAACAGTTTTAGCCTTTATGTCAAGTATTTGCCAAGCTACTGAAACTACGCAACAGCTAATAATAGTGACGTATAACGTAATAAACGACGTATTTATTTTTTCTTTCAACTACGTGGTAATGTTATCATTAATCACCACAAAACCGATCACTAAGCATGTATTTTTGCTTAGAACCAAAACAGTGCAGAATTCTTGTATGAAATCTCATTGTTGCACTGTTTTTCACTGCAACAATGAGATTTCATACAACATTTCTGCACTGTATTTATTTTTTATTTAGATATAAATTTACGACAGAAGTTTAATGTCTCCCTTTAAGTTTAATATAAAATGTATGCATTAGATCAAAAAGATACTGGCTGAAAATAAAAATCGGCTGAATAAAACCGACTTTGTGAAAAACTTTGTTTTCATTAACTTGAGTTTTTATTTTGGGTAGGTATATTTTATCACGGTAGGTATATTGGTAGTTGAAAGAAAAGTAGATTACGCACCTTGCTAAAAAAACTTGCTAATTTTAAAGTGAGTAATTAATGCACTCGTGCTTAATTTAGTGCCACACTCGTGCATTAATAACTCACTTAGCGCTCGGTGCAACAATCTACTATTCTCCACCAGAATATATTTCTACGTGTTTAATTGTAGTGCTATGAGCTTAAACTGACTGAGCATTAATATGGTGACAGTGAAACTTCACTTTATTAGTATATTTTATTTATTTTATTATTTAATGTGTTATGTTATGAGTTATGACATAATCACATTATATTTTATATCAGGGGTATTGTGTATATATATACACAAGGGTGCGTCCCATATGTATTGCAAATGCGATACGCTAAAGTTTGAATCTTATGTAAATATCAAAATTAATGCTAGCTTTGAATATTGTTAAAATGTGATAAAGAATAATGAGAGTTAATTGCAAATAATGTACATTATATCTTTTACCATGTACCTAATTAAACTGCCACAATATTATATTAGCGCGTAATGTGTTTAATTATATTTTTTAATAATGTATTTAATTAGTATAAATCACACCATCAAGTGGTTTTTTTGGCATATTCTTTGATATTTTTTGATGATTGGTATGACACAAGACTAAATGCTTATTTTTTTACTTGCATACATAAGTAGAAAGTTGGATTAATAGATCGTTAAGATTTCAACAAAAAATATAAGTAAATATCGCCGATCTCGCTTGAACGCTGATTTGTCATAACAATTATCATAAAACAAACTGAGTATAGTGACACGTGTCACACGTCACAATTTAACGACAAGTCTCGCTAGAATAGTTGTTCAGAGAGAATCACAATTGCTTCCATGAGGTAATAATTGAGCACATTACGCGTTGAAAAATGAATATATGATTTAATTTATATTATATTGTTATAATATATGTACTTATATGAAAAATATTTAATGTCAATTTGAGATAATATGAATTTATTTGTTAGTCAATTAAATATTACACTGCAACTGAAGGCTTTTGATTACTGCTTTTGCAAAACCCTATTGGCTTGAATAAGTATAAATCTTCTGAGTCTAAAAGTCTTATCCTTATTGGTTTATTAATTTCCGAGATGTCAATGACCAGTTCAACCTACATTACATTATGAAAATAACAATGAAAAAAAAAACTTTAAAGCGTCTGTTACAATAATGACAATCCACTTATTAATGGTAAAATCCCATTCCATACTGAAGTATAACGTATAACACAGCACAATGTCACAGTACAAAGAGTAGCAACAATTTCCAAGTAAGACATAATTATGCGCGCAAGGATGACTGCTGGACATTCAAATGATACGTTTTTATCTAGCATGCGCATGCGCACAACACACACATACAGACCAACACACGTATTATTACGTGAGAGGATGAGATTTTTATCAACATTTTTAATAATAAAAATCTATGCGCATTTTATTTTAATATTCTATATGGTATTAAATATCGATGTGTGTGTGCGTAGTGGTGGGTAGTTGTAAATGTGTCGGGCGTGCCAACAATGGAAGATGGCCGATAAAGGGGAACGCGTGCTCCTCTATAGCCGGTCGTTCATTTAGATACAGCTTTGATGTTCAGCCGGTATTCACTTGTATTGAAAGTACTGAGAAATTATCGTTGAAATATTTTTTTTATAACTTAACAGTCGTCTACATTAATTTATGTTTTATCTAAGCATTAGGATAGTGAGGGGCCATAATGTTTATTTTTTATTATAAATAAATGAATTTAATGTAGATGGTTCAAACAGTTTTCATTATATAAAATGGAACGCGATGTAATTTGTTCTGGGGCTGAGTTTTTCAACGGGTTTGTCAACAGTGGTGGAGGTAGTGGGGGATAAAAAACGTTATGAAAGGCTCCGCGGCCTCACTGCCGGCTGCCACTGCCGTAATGATGTGGTTGCCGTAATGGCGGGCCAGTCGTTCACCTCACTACTCGGTACTCACTCTATGGGCTCACTATCTCTTGTGCTCGCGATGGCTTTTGTTCGAAGTTCGGCTGTTTGGGGACGACTGCCTTCGAAGCGATTTTGGATGTAAAAGAAAAAATAATAATAATAATCTTAGTTTTGCTTTTGATTATTGTTTTGGTCAGGTTTAGAATAGAATACTCTTTATTATGTACACCATAAAAGTTACAGATATAAATGTTTAAATTTTACATAGGGTGACACAATGGGCGGTCTTATCGCTAAAAGCTTGCAGCTTGTAGTTCTGACTCCGATTTATTGGTAGACCCAGCTGGGAATATTGTGAACAATTTCAACTACAGAATAGAATACTCTTTATTATGTACACTATAAAAATTACACAAACAAAATTGTGTTGTGTGTCTTGTGGAGTCGTCAACTATCCTCCTAAAAAGATGGTAAATTTAGACTCATTCTAGTGGAACGGCACTTATCAGTATGCAGTAGATGTTATCAGTGTTGGGCTGTGCATCGGATTTCAGGTGCAATTGCTGCGATGCCTGGGGGTCTAATCCGAACTTAAATCCGAAGTATCAGCCGAATGTTCGGCCGTTGCTTGACTAAGGCTGACTATAGCGAAAAAAAAAAAAAAACAACAGTCAAAGAGTTAAGCCAAAGACAAAAATGTGGCTTTAAGTCGGGGTAAGGATTCAAAGACAAAAAAGGAAACTATGGAAGTTATAAAACGGCCGATACTTCGGATTAACGCTTCGGAGTAGACACCCTGATCTTACGTACTGCCTTATCTCAAGTAATCTCAACTCAGACCCAATGCTAGTACCTGCCTAAAGGGCAAAGATTACCAAAAAGGCTTGCGTTATTTGCTAGCTTAATTCTTATATTATTATTTACATAGACAACATCCGTCTTATTATAAAACAAGATTTATATTTTGACATGGCTTAAACCATAGAGCTAGTTTTTGTAAAGAGAACGCAATTCTGATTGAAATACCGTTCCTTATACAAAACTGAATACTTAGTTCGATACTAAGTTGTCAGTTTTGTATTAGTTCGAAATTCAATAATGGCTCCATGGTTTAAACTTGGGTCTGAAGATAAACCTTGTTTTGTAATAAGGCCCCATTAGTTTTTGTTTATACTAAACCCGAAAAGGGGTTATAGTACTCATCATTTTGAAAAAAAAAATCTATGGAACCAACCTTGAAATCGCGAAAAAAAAATCAGCTGTTCCATACATTTGTGTTCACTTAAATCTACAAAATGCATGGAACAGCTGATTTTTATTTCGCGATTTCAAGGTTGGTCCCATAAAAAAAAATGTTCAAAATTATGAGTACAATGACCCCTTTTCGGGTTTCATTCATTACAGCCGAAAGACCTCCACTGCTGGACCACTGCCCCCCAAAAAGGGGGGGAGGGTTGCCATAATCGCCACGCTTGGCAGGCGGGTTGGCGATCGCAGTATGGCTGCTGCCCATTATCTAGTAAGTCCCTTAGTCGCCTTTTACAACACCCATGGGAAGAAATGGGATGGTGCTATTCTTTACGTCCGCCACCAAACGGAACTTTTCGGGTTTAGTATAAACAAAAACTAATGTTGTATACCTGTATTTATGGTATTTGTTGGACCACACAGTGCATGTAGGTCCAAAGGTCCGTCCCCTACGATTATAATACAATTAAGTTTCATTTTCCCTCTCCTGACTCTTATGATTTGTGCGCTTGCGCCACGGACATCCTTTCCTTGTGGACCGCCTATGTATTATAGTATTTATGATTTTCTATTTTATTTCATTATTGCTCTGACTGAACTGGGGAAATAAGTTGTTATTGTAGGAAATTGGTGTTATTATAAATTAGCAGAGCTGAATGAGAACGGGACTCAAGTTAATAAAAATAGTAGATAGTCATAAACTCATAACTTAATTATTCATAATTGTGACTTCCAATTATTACCTACCATTGTTGTATCGATTTTAGTTCTCATAATTGCCTATGGGAGAAGTTTTATGTAAGTACCTGGCCAACATTTTTACTTTCTTTTAAATACGTAAAGTAGATATTATGAGCTTGTTTCTTAAGAGGGCGTACAACTGTCCACTAGCGCCACTCCTTTAAAAAAATATTATCTCGTGACTGAGAAGGAATTATAACGGCTAGTAGAGACCCTCGGTAAGTGTGTCTAGAATTTTCGAGTCTCTATCGGAAAGACCTTTTTGCTCTAATACCTTTTAAAAAGTTTCTTATTGAGAGAGAACTAAAATCGAAAAGGAGTGGCGCTAGTGGACCGTTGCACGCCCTCTTGACCGATATCCGAATTTGTATAAAAATAAACAAGTTCCATGGGGACCATGTTTGACCTTCATATCACTCGGCAACAGCAGCAGTCAAAATCTTGATACGACTGGATCTAAAAAACAATACTAGTTACACAAACGCATTTGCGTTTCAAAATATCCTATTGTTTCTTGCGCTGCGTAACAGTAAAACGATGCCCGCATGTTGATTGCACCCAATACATTGGAAAGTAAAGCAAACTAACGCTGATAAGGTAACACCATAAAATCTGTAGCGATTTGAAAACCAGTACCTGACTTACCTTACCGGGAGACTTCGAGACTTGTATGGAAGTTATAAAACGCGGTTCAAAGTTCGCGGGCGCTATCTAGCGCATCTACACGAGCGCGCATTGTTGCGGGCAACGCTTTCTCTGCGCCCGCGCCGAATGCTCACAATGCTCCAATATTATTGTTGTACGTACTGATGGGAATATGAACGTAACGTAACTAACTGTAGCGGTACATACTCGTAAACATTGTTAACGCACCTACTATAGTCGATGCAATCATGCGCGTGGGTACTAACAACTCTTAAGATGGAAGGACCAAGACAGCGGTAATTTTTCGCCCTATAACAATGATATTGTATTAAAGAGATATGTTGTGAGCGCGCTATCGTGAAGACTCGAAAACGTCCTAATTGGGACGTATTTGTTAGTCTGTGATGCCAACATACGGTGATTGGTGGCCAGAATAATGTGTGTTTACATTCACGCGCAATTGACAACACTAGCTGTCTCTTTTTTTCTTGATGTTTTTATCAAACCATCATTTTTACTTGTAGTGAAATGTAAAATGAATGAAAAGTGGGTATGTGTGCTGCCGCTGCTGCGCGGTACACTTTTTTCGGTTGTTTTGTGAGTGTATAACATATCTGTTTAATATAATAGCATTGCCCTCTAATTATGTAGCTAAATTCCGTCTCACGAAAGAAGTCTCGCAGACGTGGCGCTGCAGGGCCTGCAGGCATGCGACGGAATCATAGAAATATTGCTAACTTGTATAAGAATAATTAGTTCCACTTATTTCTGCGGGACTTCTTTCGTGAGACGGAGTTTACTTTAGGTTGAAGAACCAGAGAGCTAATTGCGTAACACACTATCAGTAGGAATCGGTTTCAATTTGACAGTTCAACAACATTCATTGCGTTATTTACGTTGTTGAGCAGACATTTTTTTCTACCATAAGAAGCAATGGATTAGCAATATACTTAAAAATCATTCCGATCCCGATTCAAACTATGTTACGCAAATAGGGTGCAGATCACCGGGAATTTTTTGCCTATAATCAGGGGTCGTTTTTTTTAGCTCCAGTGCTCGTTTTCAATTAATGTAGGGTTTGATTAGCAGTGGGGAGAGAGGGACATGACTGATTAATTAACCGCCTCGTTAGCTTGTAAGGATGCGCCCTGTTTCCCACACACTTTCTTACAATGGAAGCTTTTGTGGTTCTCCGTTAGTTTGATCGTATCCTAAAAAGCAGATAACTGCTGTAATTAAAATCTATGGACTTCCTTACTAGTAACTACATCGTGTATATCGTTATGTAGATCTTGGGCTTGCCAAAAAAAATTCTCCTCTTATCGATGGTCGCCAAGTTGGTCTTCGATTCCTTCTTATAGAAATACAGGTGCTGTCGGTACGTCAACATATCTCCTTTATTGTTATAGCAAACGTTATATTAGTGTTGGCGAGTCCAATTGCTTTTGCGCATCGATGCTTTAGTCCACGGGTTCCCAAACTTATTTTGTCTACTGCCCAATTTGAAAATAAATAATTTTTTAGCGCCCCCATTTTTCACCTACTCAAAAAGCACTATAACTTCAAATTAAATTAATTATTGTGATCTAATTCTAAACTTTTACTATAACCCGCACGAGTTAACTTGAGACCTGAGCGCAGTAGGTAGTACACAACGGAGCTCAGGTCTCAGATGAACTCTTACGGGCTACACCTGCCAATGAGAATTATTATTGAAACGCAACTTTATAGTATTCAGACAGAGTATATTTTATTCAAAATAAAACAAACATAATCGATTCTAATATAAAAACTAATGTGAAGGATGAATCTGATGCTGTTTAATAATTTTGTTGATATCAGGTTCCAATTTACTCAAGAACAGCCGCAAGTCGCCACGTTCGGTAACATGCAAACGATTTCTCTTTTTAGTAAGCAGCGTTGCCACAGCACTAAATCGCCCCCCAAGCCTCTACACAACGCCCCTATTTTTTTTTCTGGGTTTCTTACCGCCCCCCTTTAGACCTGCAGCGCCCACAAGGGGGCGTTATCGCACACTTTGGGAAAGGCTGCAGTTTAGTCCAACTATCCACCACTTTTTGGAGCTTTTATACCTTTGTTTCTCCAGACCCCATAAGAAATCAATGTTGAAGAATGAATATTTTTTTTTTTTTTTTAATAAATAAGTGTCTTACTAGCCGTTGGCTATAAATTGCCAAACACCAAAACGCTCTTAACTTCATAAAAATGCTGAACAGCACGTATGCTGATGATCACAATAGATTTGATATCGCAAATCACAAGCCACAGCAATAAGTTAGCTTCGTAGAAAGTGTGTAGCGAGATTTGTAACAAGAACGATACGTTAGGTGCTTACATTGTTTTCCTCACAACAATATATTGTGAAATTGAAATAATAAATAACACTACCATTTTGTATAACAATACGGCGGATAATTACCCGAGCGGTATGCAAACGTCGAATGAACTATTTTGTTAAACAGAGTGTAAAAGCCTTTGTGCCAGCTTAATGTTCAAGAAGTCATTACGGTTTTGTTTTAAGTGAGACTCTTTGTTATTATAGTGCTAGGGTTTGAGCGGAAGAGTGAAAATTAACCACTCCGTGTTCATGCGGTGCACCGTGTTTAGTTCACCGTGTTTCTTTCCATCTTGTGCGCCTGATTTTATCTGAGATAGAAAACAACAATTCCAACTGACTGATTTCTTTTTAATACATACCTTTTTAGTTACTACGTGTGATCCGCATTTAGACGCTTTTACGTCCAAGTAGGAGTCAATTTCACGCACAGTCTAAGCATAAAATGAATAAGTGTTGCATTCAATCTAAAGTAGTTGCACAACTTTTTCTGGAGCAACTATTGAACTTGCCTCAGATATATGACTTACGTTTTAAATCACGTTCTTTATCAGTTGTGCTTTAATCAAGTTTTTTTAAGATCGAGTACTGGTACGTTGGACGCAGCCCACCGATGACGCGGCTTGCCCTCCCCCCCTCCCCCTGGTTTTCCAATATACAATAAGTATTACACCGTCCTACTTCTAATGATAAATGTAAAGTGCGAAAACGTGTCGCACCTACCTTTGTGTCAAATATTAGAGAAATAAATAATTTCACATGCTCCGGTGATCAGTCCGTGACGATATAAGCATTGAATCTATTAGTAAGCTTCATCATTTATTTATTAAATTATCGATAAAAAACAACCGTCGGCGTCGTCATCGTGTCGTAAGCAATTTATCGATATTGCCTGATATTTTTTTTTTGGTAGTGTAGTTAAGTTTAAAGTTAACTTCGTATTTTTTGCATTCTCGTGATTCCATCTAAGTGGTATTTACTTAATGTGTGAATTTTTGACTTCACTATCAAGATACCGTTTTAATAGCGTCAGAATATTTCATTTTCTTTATATAATAACGGTAACTTTAAAGTGTTTCCGTAGTAAACAATTTTGTTCGAAGTTCCAGCTCTTACAATTTTAGAAAGCCAGATTGTCCAATGATCTAAAGAAGATAGTTAGGACTTTGGATATGGATAGGATAGGGTAAGCGGTGGACCAAGCTTAGTGGCGTTACTGGAAGAAGCTTCAGAGGTCAGCAAAAGTTACAACAGAAGGCCTATAAATATTTAGGCGATACCAAAATAAGTTAAGGGCTTTTTTGTAACCATTTATTTCACTATTACAGCATGTATGGATTGAATTTTAATATATTTATGTTTATTGACTATTTTATTAAAACGCTGACTGAAGGAAAACGCAATTGATGGGTTAAATTTCCTCAAAAGAATTTAATTCCATAAACACCTCTACTTTTTTATATTTTTGCTGTCATTCTAGAATCCTAGTCATTTAATTGCAAAATTGCATTCGAAATGTGCGTGATAATTGAACTCAGGCCGCCTTATTACAAAACGAGATTAATATTTTGACATGGCTTAAACCATGGAGCCAGTTTTTGTAATAAGAACGTAACAGTGATTGAAATACCGTTCTTTATACAAAACTGAAAACTTAGTTCGGTACTAAGTTGTCAGTTTTGTGTTTAGGAACTTTACCATAGTCGGAATAAAGTTCGAAATTCAATAATGGCTCCATGTTTTAGATAAAACTTGTTTTGTAATAAGGGGGTTAGGGTCTGCTCCGAACATAAATCCGAAGTATCGGCCGAATATTCGGCCGTTTCTAGACTACGGCTAACTATGGCAAAATACGGTGAAAAAAAAAACACGGCAGTCAAAGAGATAAGTCAAAGTCAAAAATGGAAGTCGGGTAAGGACTCAAAAGTCAAAAAAGAAAACTGGAAGTTATAAAACGTCCGAAAATTCGGATTATCACTTCGGAGTAGACCCCCTGGCTGAAAATAGTTTTGATACTAGCTTAATTTGTTTTTAAACAATTTTTATTTGGTTTGGCGCTCTTACGTTTTATTTTGGTTCGAGCGCATTGTTGCGGTCTCTTTTTTTGCATGTGGAAGTAATAAATTGACTCTGTCACTTTCA
Source organism: Tiliacea aurago (assembly GCA_948098905.1). NCBI lineage: Eukaryota > Metazoa > Arthropoda > Insecta > Lepidoptera > Noctuidae > Tiliacea > Tiliacea aurago. Next base: position 19,140,392 of record OX402578.1, on the reverse strand, counting down.
ACTGCCAACATTTTTTCGTATCACCTTAATCAGAGGACAGCAATAGGCTTGGCACTGGTTTATGAAAGTCTTAGTAGTAATTGTACCATGATATATTTTTGATTTTCCAAAGAGGTTTATAGAAACCAGGGGGCCTAAAATGGACGCTTTGGCAGAATCATAACATGATCTACGTACAATTCATATCTCGCAATTCATCTGTTTGACAGTTGTGTATGGAGTTTCGTAAAATGGTCCACAAATTAAGAATTGATAAAGTGAAGTCTAATGTCAAATAGCAGCTGTCAAACAGATGAATTGCGGGATAAAGTCCATTTCACGAAAGAAGTCCCGCGGAAATAAGTGGAACTAATTATTATTATACGCTAAGTTAGCAACATTCCTAAAATAACCCATGCCTGCAGCGCCACGTCTGCGGGACTTCTTTCGTGAAATGGACTTTACATGAATTGCACGCATGATTCTGCCAAAGCGTCCATTTTAGGCTCCCTGGGATCAGCTATGATTATAGATTCGAACTTATTTGTCTAAACACTGTATTGTGTGGCATAAATAGGTATCGGACGAGCACTAGTACTTCAAACGATTTTTTTTTAATCAGGGCTTTTGTTCCAAAGCAGTACAGTTCAATTTCAAATATCAATATCTAGTTTGGCAATAGTGTGGGAAGGCAAAAAGTTGTTTGCGTAATAGCTCGTAAGTACATCTTATGGCATTAAGTACCTACCTACCTACCTATGTAGCCATGACGTCATCGTGTAATGGAAAACAATCCACCTTGAATCTGTTAGTCATGGAGATTTTATTCTTTCAGCGGAAGTACGTACAAGTGTTTATGGAAATTAGTTCGGATTTCTATTGTGATGGTATTGTGGACACGCCGTTTGTGGTTAGGTACTGAATCTGTATCAGTACCTATTTACTTGTCTAGGTACGCACGGCTACAGATCAAGCTTTACATATCCAGTATAAGCTGATCTCGCATTATATAGGATTTCCTTACAATGAGAAGTCAGCGTAAACTGGAAACGTATAGCTTGATGTGTAGCCGTGTGTACCTATAGAAAATCACGTGCCACAAAACTATCCGGACTGTCTACTGTAGGGATGTTGTAGGAGATTGTAATGAAGAGTATACCTACTACTCTGTGAGGCCGTATATCATCTGCGTCATTATTTTATTCTATACTCCATTTGAAATAAGATTAGACATTTAAATAAACCTTTTTTACAGTCCGTTCAACCGATTTTGACTTCTATTGCGTTGGTGGCATGACCAATGACAGCTGTAATAAACACTTGGTATTGTAACCACGTTTTTGGTTTTAATGCCATCCTTATGCCTACGGTATAGAAGTCAAAATCGGTTGAGCGGACTGTAAACAAGTTTATTTAAATGTCTAATCTTATTTCAAATGGAGTATACTACTCTGTAAGGCCGTATAACATCTGCGTCATTATTTTATTCTAGCAACATTAAAGGGGTAGCGTGTAACTTAACGGATTTTTTTTTTATTATAAGGCATTATTCTACGAACGTCCTTCGATTGCCTAATTTAACCTTTCACGGACAGCATCTTAATAATTTTGATCAGTGTCAACAGATGGCGCCACCATTTAAGAGCTTTCCTCATAACCACGTCACAAATAAAATACCGGCCAAATGCGTGTTAGAACTACGCACAATGAAGGGTTCCGTAGCTTATACCGTAAGCTTATAATACACTTTGCTAAGTGTTTCTCTCAGGCGCTTATATCAATGGACCGAGAAATTTAAACTTGATTTAGCTAGTCACTGCTTGCATTATTTATGGTAAAAACAACAGTACAATTATTTTTAGATACTTCTTTGTTAATACAATAAGCATTTACGTAAATTTCCTCATATTTTAACTTGGGGTTCAAACTCAAACTCAAAGCATTTATTTCAATTAAACCATTTAAAGGCACATTTGAATTGTCAAGAAGTCGGTCAGTTAGAAATATGAAGCTAGTGCCCATTCCAAAGAGTAGTAAGTCCCATGGAGAAGAACGGGCAAGAAACTCTACGGACACTCTTTTAGTTGAGAAAGGGTCGCTGGAGAGATGCTCTACATCGTAATAAAATTGAGGTGTATGTACTTTTAACCTTTCAATGTACTTTTTTTTTTAAGTAAGGTACAAATTGAGTACTTAATGGGTACAACCGTATTATAAACTTATAAATGGAAAAACAGGTGATGGGGTTGCTGTGAGCATGACGTGATTTACCATGTTATTTTAAGACCATATACTTCAGGTTTTCCTGTAAACTATAAGTAAATAACAATTTTCTGTATTTTTTTTCACAATTTTAGTCTCAGTAGTTTCGGAGATAGGTTTTTTTTATCATCTAATTTCTAACTTTAAAAGTATTTATCGTAAAATTATTAAAAAAAAACTTATTATTTTATAGGTTCAAATTTAATTAGCTAGCGAAACTCCGCAGACGTGATGGGCATGGCACGTAAACACGATAAAACAAAGTAAAAAAAAAATATTATGATGTTTTTTTTTTCTAGAGTCAATGGGCATTGGTATTAAGGAAATCTGTTTTTTTCTGTTTTATATTGCTTAAATATCGATGCCCACCACGTCTGTAAAGTTCACACAAAATAAAAAGATTTTGAAACTTTTATTTTAAGTAACTAAATAGTCGTTGACCCCAAAAAAACAATGATTTTTGGTTTTATTTTATCGTATTTAGATAGCGATACCCATCACGCATCCAGTAGATTCGGACCAAATTGGCTGTGATAGACGATGCTATAAGGGTTCAGTTTTTCCTTTTGAGGTACGGAAACAAAAAAAAAAAAATAAAATTCCAAATAAACAAGTTGTGTAAATGTTAACATGCAAATGGAAATTATGTGAAGCGATTTTCATGCGGACGCTTAGATTTTGAGAGAATAGAAAACATACTAGATAGCATATCAAGTAATATACTCTTTGTAGGACTCAGTGGCGAAGGATGATTTTATAAGAGAGTTAAGCCGGAGCAAAAAATATCTTTTCCATACAAAATGAACTCGTCATGACGTCGATTTTGTATAGAAATAGAGAACTCAGTTATTTTAGAGCATAATGTTTTGTTGTTGGGATATAAAGTCAAAAAATGTAATGTAGGCGTAAAGGTTGTAATGTTTTAATAGTATGGTGTATTAAACCTACAATGTGATTATTATATTATTTGTCATTATTAAACACTACTGACTGTGTGCCATTTTTAAATAACGATAAGAGTGGTTGTGTTCCGAATTTCCGAAGGGACGCCGGTAGGAATCGTGTTATACGGTGCTTTCGCCACTGGTAGGACACATTTGAAGATTAGGACTGCATTCCAATCACAGAAACAATGTTCAACAACTTACAACCCTGGGTTTAATCCAAAACATAAGGTCTGTTGGAGATGTTCTACCGCGTATTTTGTAAGTAGAATAGAATCTGGACTTAAGTTTATGCACAGGTCGTATAAAAAGGAGAAGAGCTCATTGGGCATCAAAAAACCGCCAAGCGGTTGGTCGACTCTTCACGTGACCAGAGGGCTGGCCTATTTTTTTGGCCAAAGAATTAGCATTGGCATCCAACGTGGCAATGTTGCCAGCCTTTTGATCACTTTTCCCATTGAAAGCGATGCGGACGAATGTTATGATGCCCAATGGGCTCTTCCCCTCTTTTATAATAATGTACTTGTGCATCTTTATAATAGTTTTTTTTGTGCACAGAACTCCTGAACGGCTCGACCGATGTAGATGAATTTTTGTGAGTGTGTTTGAGTGAGTCCCTGGATGGTTTAGATTCACAATTGGACGTGGTAGGTGGCGCTGTTCTGGCAGGACAACGCCTGTCAGATCCTATAGCATTTATTATATCTTTTAGTGTTAGCTTGAATATTGTATTTAAGGCGTGTTTCCCTTTCCGTGTTCAACTGGCGACACCGGTCTCGCGAAATCCACACGCTTTTGTTTTACTACGGAATCCTACGATCCCGTGTTCAATTCGCGTCAACTGAGCACGCTTTTGCGATCAAGCAACGTTAAAAGAAGTTTTACAAAACAGTGTGTAATTGACTACGGGGACAGCGGTACTTCAATTAAATATTTAAAAATACTTCCCGCTGTCCCCGAGATTTGGTTTTACATTCAAAAATGTTTCTGGCGTTGTGTGGTCACAGTTCTAACCTAACCTAGCTGTTTCGATTTAAAAAAGGTTTACCTACTTCGTACGATAAGGGGACAACGAGAAATAAATTTAATCACGTCCCGCTGTCCCCGTGACAGGGATATCGCAAACGGGGACAACGGGAATACACTCTAATAACAGCTACATTGCAATGAGAACCGCGCGAATCCAACTTCGGGCGCTCTCGCCAGCTTCGGCCCGCACGATTTATCCCGAACATTTACGAACGCGCTAAATCAGTACGGATTTGTTTCGAATAGACAGGTTAAAAAAACCGTGTTCAATTCAATTACACACTGTTTTGTAAAACTTCTTTTAACGTTGCTTGATCGCAAAAGCGTGCTCAGTTGACGCGAATTGAACACGGGATCGTAGGATTCCGTAGTAAAACAAAAGCGTGTGGATTTCGCGAGACCGGTGTCGCCAGTTGAACACGGAAAGGGAAATACGCGTATTTAAGATGACCAGCTATTGATTAAAATAAAGAGTATCCACCTCCTATTGACGTAAATGTTTGCTTATATCTAATAGCTACTACTGCGCTTGCGTTAAGGCGACGATAACCGACTTTCAATGATTTTATACTGAAGATCACGTCTAAACGAGTAGTGTTAATGATTTGAAAAAATAATATGTTAAAATAGTTATGTTATATGTTAAAATAGAGCATTTTCTCATTAACTTAATATGTGAATATTTTAGATTATGTTTATATTACATCATCATTTCAGTCGAAAGACGTCCACTGCTGGACATAGGCCTCCCCCAAGCACCTCCACTTCGACTGGTTCTGTGCTTCCCGCATCCAGCGGATACCTGCAGCCTTCACAAGGTCATCGGTCCACCTTGTGGGAGGTCTTCCAACGCTACGTCTTCCGGTATGCGGTCTGTGCTTCCCGCATCCAGCGGATACCTGCAGCCTTCACAAGGTCATCGGTCCACCTTGTGGGAGGTCTTCCAACGCTACGTCTTCCGGTATGCGGTCGCCACTCCAAAACCTTTCGGCCCCATCGGCCATCAGTTCTGCGAGCAATGTGCCCTGCCCACTGCCACTTAAGCTTGGCAATTCTTCGGGCTATGTCAGTTATCTTGGTTCGCCTGCGGATCTCTTCATTTCTGATTCGATCACGTAGGGAAACTCCAAGCATAGCCCTCTCCATTGCCTTTGGGTGACTTTTAGCCTTCTGAAAGGGCCATTGTGAGCGACCACGTTTCTGTACCATAAGTCATCACTGGCAACACGCACTGGTTAAAGACTTTCGTCTTGATACACTGCGGTAAGTGGGACGAGAAGATATTGCGTAGCTTCCCGAACGCTGCCCAGCCGAGTCAGATTCGACGATTGACCTCTTTCTCGAACTTGGACCTACCTAGCTGGACAGTTTGTCCGAGGTAAACATACTCGTCCACAACTTCGAGTGTAGCGTCTCCGATCTTCATGAGTGGGTATTACATGGGCATTCGACATGACCTTTGTCTTATCCATGTTCATTTTAAGACCCACTCTTTCGGAAGCTCTACTGAGGTCATCGAGCATTGTACTGAGGTCTTCCATAGTCTCAGCCATGACAACTATATCGTCGGAAAACCGAAGGCGAGTGAGGTACTCGCCATTTATGTTGATGCCTAGCCCTTTCCAGTCCAGAACCTTTAAGACATCCTCCAGTGCAGCGGTGAACAGTTTCGGAGAGATAACGTCTCCCTGCCTCACACCTCGCTGCAGAAGAATAGGTTTCGAGGTCCGTTCCTGGAGTCGGACTGACATAGTGGCGTTTTTGTACAGACACTTCAGCACCTCGATGTACCGATAGTCGATCTGGCACCGTTGAAGAGACTGCAGTACAGCCCATGTCTCGATCGAATCGAAGGCTTTCTCGTAGTCCACAAACGCTAAGCAGAGAGGCAGGTTATACTCTTCGGTCTTCTGTATAACCTGCCGCAGCGTATGTATGTGGTCTACTGTGCTAAAGCCTTTACGGAATCCGGCTTGTTCTGGAAGTCGTCAAACCTGCGTGCGAGACGGTTCGTAATGACTCTTGAAAACAGCTTGTAGCCATGGCTCAGAAGTGAGATGGGCCTATAATTCTTAAGGAGGGTATTATCACCCTTCTTAACGAAAAGGATCACCACACCTCCGTTCCATGCCTGTGGTTTTTTGCCCTCGAGTATGACGAAATCAAACAGCTTCTGGAGGACCTTTAGAACGGGTTTTAAAGGTCCTCCAGAAGCTGTTTGATTCCGTCATACTCGAGAGTGAAATTAATTTGTAAAGTTATGTCTAGCGCAAAATCTACCAAGCGTATTTTTCTGAAACCTTCATCAATTTAAAGATAATTTAATTATTGATCTTTTAGTATACGCGTTTTATTAAAATACCTTTTGTTTTGTGTATAATAAATTAATAATACGTCAAATTGGGGACAGCGGTCCTTGATGGGCGAGTCCTATTATGGGCTGAACGTACGACGCGTTGCGTAAGCTCAGTACAGAACACGCGCAAGCTAACCACGCAAGGTCACTGGCATATATCCGCGTCTTAAGTGTATTCATGAGCTATAAATCAAGCGCAAACGCAGAAGTAGCGTTAACTGCCACTTCATTAGTAACTCCTCATCTTGCAGTTCATTGCTAAGCAATTTATGATCTCTCCGTTTACATGGAAACCGAGTTTTAAAATCATCATACATTCATAACTTTAAACTGATGGACATATTTCACTAATGCCCATATCATAAATATTTATAATAGAATTAATAAGATTTACAATAACGACAATCCGGTCGGAGCTCGCTCGGTGGCGCCTATTAGTTGCCAAGCAATCATTTGATCATTTAACTATAATAGTAATAATATGAATACATTTACATATTTCTTCTCCTTCTACAAGAAGTCATTGAGATTGAAAATTAAGATATTCATTAAATATTACACCGGTAATGGCTTTGGAGTGAGGAAAACTGCTGAGGACGTAATAGAATACCCTTAATAGGTCAAACTGATTTCTATTTAGATGTTTTCTGTTATATTAATGTTTTGTGCAAAGTGTTAGCATCATTTAAAAATAAGTCTTAATTAAGAAAAATAAGGCAACATTTTTTGATTTTCTCATCATAATTATGCTTTTTAAATGTAATTGTTTTACTTATAAAATGAAATTTAACCCAATCGCGTTTTCCCTCAGTCGAGTATTAATCAAATAGTCAATAAACATATATCCGAAAATTTGATCCATAAATGCTGTAATAGCGAAATAAATGGTTACGAAAATGCCCCCAATTTATTTTGGTATCGCCTTAATTTTTAATATTTAATCCTAATATTGTCCTTGAATCATCAGTAGGCCCATAGTATACCGGTAGATTTATTTTCTGTAAAGACGTCCAGCGAGGTTTTAGACTATAAATAGTCTAAAAACGGGTGCGCCAAAGTTCACCTAAATTTTCAACTCCGATAATTGGAAATCCGAAAATGTTCTTCCTAACATTTTTTATCCTAACAATCACAATTCCTAACTACTCTGTCTCTAATGTTCATAATTCCGAAGCATTTAACTTCATAATGTCAGTAGCAATAAACATCTAATAGACTTTTATTTGTTTTCCTATATTTTCTCAACATAACCATCTTTTACAATATTATTCAAAGTCATATTTTAATTTTATTTATAGCGGTGTGTACCTGCAAAGATATCCATAGGTTAGGTTAGGTAAGAACTGTGACCAACTATGTCCCCTACCTCGAAATTGGTCGCGAAATTTTTATAAGTATTTTTTTATAGTGCCCCCAAGACGACATTCTGACCTGAATTTCATTCATTTAAGACAAAAATCTGTAAAACGACCTTAAATCATTCTAAACAGTTGGTTTTTTAGACATAATTATCTCATGTATAGTTATAGTTTTAGGGATAAAAGCGTTATGATAGAAAACAGTAGGAGTTTAAATATATTTACATTAATGATATTATTAATTACAATTTTCGGAAACATGAGTGTTATGAACATCGCCGGTAGCACTACAAATAGTATGAATGAAAACTTTAGGATGAAAAATTTTAGGAAGAGTGATAGATCCAAATGGGATTACAAATCGTTAGGAAGAACAATTTCGGGTAAAGAACTTTAGTTGAGCCAATATGAACCCCTAAAAACGAGGTATATCTTTAATAATTCGTCGGTTATATTTTTTAGACACCAGCCTTTGATGATAGGATAACGTTACGTCAAAAACGTTATTGTATTCGTGCTTCAAAACTGGTTTCAAAAATTCCATGTTGAGAAGTCGTTTATTGATTTCTGGTTGCAGAACATCGTGATTATTTGATTCATTATATAGGCATGTTATGGTCAGCATTGGCAATGAGTAAATTAAGACCCGTTTTAGCAATGATCTTTGTTAAATCGATTATAAAATTTATTTTTGGATGAATCGAGAATTATTTTTGATTAAAAATTTAAACATGGTCGATATACCTACGGCTTTTTGCCTTTTATGCAGCGTTAAAAACATTAATCACTGGTTTTTGGTCCTTTTAATGTAGTTTGATCGGAAATAACCATATCCTGGCTGTGCTACAAATTATATAACAAGCTAATCCAAATTAATCTCATTCCTATCAAACATTCTTCCCTTTTGAATGTCTTATCCAAAATACATGAATAAATTAACCTTTACAATACCTGGAACCAAAGGGACGGAACGAGAACGAACTATGCAGATAAGGTTGCATTCGTAAATTGTAGCATCATGTTGCTATGCTAGTAGTAGCCTGTTAAAAGAATGAGGTCTAAAAATAGGCGGGTAGCAACAAACCTGATTTATGGTCTCGACCCACGGCGCTAGTGTTCATCCAAGTTGTTTTATAGCTTAACTGTCGGTGGTTACAGTGTAAGATCAATTGGCGGCGCATGTAATGGCCCGTCGCTCGTCGATAGGGAACTTTATCTCGCGGTGCAAGCCGCCGTAGATGTGGGTATTGGACATCATACAAAATCTCATTATGAGTATTGAGCAGCAATAACAATGGCATTGTGATATTTGTAAGGCTTGGGTACGGGATAGTTTTGTAACGCGGTTTCAATCTTGGACTTTATCGTATTGTTGCTGCAGTAGGTCGTCCAACAAATTAAATGAACTATTGGACCTCTGGCCGGAATAGGCGTTTTGTCCTCTAACTCCTCTCCTCCTCTAAACCTCTAACTAAATCACATCTAACGAAAAATGACAAATTCCTCGATTGTTTTATATTGTATCCTTTTTAGTTTCTCTTTGAATGTAATAACAATTAAAATTGTTGTCAACAGGTGCAAACCGATGTTTTTTTAATCATGTTACGAAATAATTGTTTCAATATTCATTTCGGACACTTCGGTTGCCCCATTGAGTGCGGCCACCAACACAGCTTCTCATATTGCGGCCGTGGACAAAATTCGTGGAAAATCAAACTTGATTATAGAATTACGTTGGGTGTCAAAAGATCTTTATTTTTTCACACAAGTCCGGTCGAATATAACGCGTACGTACGCGTTACCGTTTTCTTTTTATTCTTCGGTAAAAAGCGAACAGCCGGCCGGTTGTTGTTACTCATTTTACGCATCAAATCACACGAACTGAACCACTTTGAATAGCATCAATCAAAACTCTGAGAAACTCTTTCCTCAAGACAGATGATGGTATAAAACATGTAATTTGTTTACGCATTAAAGTAGGTACCTACCCACGTAGTTAATCTGTTCTATTACCTACGGCTGTAAGTTTTTTTCCTACATAGAGTAACTCAAAATGAAAAGTCGAATATGGTTTAGCTTTGACTTTATACTTAAAGAGATGTAACCTAAGTATTTTTAGAGAATAACATATCTACCATATTTACTAAATACACACACAATATTGTGAGACCACTAAACTCAGTAAGTATCAAAAACAAGATACATACGTATCAAACCCGAAAATCTGTGTAATTTGTAAATTTTTCAGTCACAGCTTTAAAGTGACCATAAATAATTTTATATCCATCAAAAAGTGGTTCGCGTGACAGCAGAAAGCCGCTGGGCGGGCCAAGGAAATTTGAGCCCATCAGTCGCGTTCATTCGATTCATATTAACGCTCAAGTAATGTAACAAATAAAGGGGAGGTCGATGTCCCATCCCGGGCCAGACGAGAACGCATCACAACCACGCCCGGTCCTCGCACAAAAGAAATAGTTAATATTAGAGCCCGCTCCTCCAGTGTCATTAGCAGCGGCACAAAGCTCCGCAGTCATTCCACGCTCTTACTATTTGTCAGAGGCAAAAAGTGCCTTGTCCACAATAATTACGGGACCGGCTTTCGAGAGCGCTCATAATTCGTCATGTTCTGGTCGGCCGCGTCGTTTCTGAACGCATCCATAATTTGATGTTTCCCGCCAGCAGTCACGACAGAGCGCGGGAAAATGTCACATAAAATAGTAGAAATACAGAAAAGATGCTTAGCCTACCCTAACTGTTTGAAGGTTGGCTGTGAACGCATCAAAACTCGTTTTTTAAGAACAAATAACTTTTGGTCGAAGACAATAAATTGGAGTCCATGACACCAGGTACAATAAAATATTCAAGTTATAAAATATAATTTAGTCCCGAGGTAGTAAAACCTCGTAACCTCGTAAATACTTAAAAAATATGTGGTCCATGCATATGAGCGTCTGATTGTTGCCAATCACTCTGAAACTTACCTTATTTTATAGAAATATTTTATAGTTAAAAACTAAACAGATCGGAGTACCAAATGTTTGCCGGTATAACAAATCGGTTAATATTAGGAAATGAACCGCGGAGGAAAGTAGGGTTCGCCGACCGCTACTGTCGACAATCAGGCGACACTTACAGATCAATTGATTGTTACGTTTAACAATTGACGGCAGAAACAGACTTGTTTTTTAGATTCAACGCTTTCTTCCCAGCCAAACAGTGATAGGTTTTACTTTGATATACCTAGAGAGTCAAAATTATCTAAAAAATCAGTACCATTACCCCCACTAAGTAATATGTAAGCAAGTTCTTTTGCTTCTGTTTTCGATCCTTCAACTGGAAGCATTAGAGACTTTTTGACACAAAGATCTTCCCTTTCTGACACGTCGTGAGAAGTCGTATAGGTACCTACAACATTTTTTTGTTTTAAACTTGCTCCTCTGAACAATTGATGTGTGAAGAGCATCCCCTTTCCCGGAGTTACCAATATCATGCATGTGATTACCTTATTCCTGCCTCGTCGAGATGATTGTTTAAAGAAGTCGTAAGAGAAATTGAAGCAGGGTCCTGTCTGCGTTTGGTCCTATAGACATTATAATATCGTAGGATGCATAAGTACGCGGTTATTCAAGTTGATAGTAGGTATCTATTTCCGTTTCTAAGAACAGTGAGAACCTGTCTATACCTACCACATAATAAGCACAGATTATCTTACGTTAACTAAGTTTAACTTATGATTCATTTTTGCAGTCCAACAAAACAAGTGACATTATGTTACCTTATAACTGCATGATTTATTTTTATATCTCATATTTTATGTTAAGCGAACTGTTTGTGATCTTTGATAATAAAAACTTTATCCCGAAAAAGTGACTGATTTTATTCCATTTCGTTCCCGTGCTTCATCCTTATCATAAAACTGCTTGCTTTACAGAAGGACTACTACTTGCTGTACGAGAAGTGCTCTAACTGCTGGCTAACGACTTGCTCTAATTGCTTGCCTTCTACTTGCTCTACAACTGCTTACTTATTTGCTTGCTTGTTCATCGCTTACTGAATCTCATACCTACCATTTTAAGCTGTCATTAAAATTTACTGTCAAGTTTGGCATGTTAGTATGTCAAGAAACCTCGAAGATCCAATCATGTCTAACGATTACCTACATATGCAGGTCATATTTTACCTCGAGCTCGTGAGTATTTTACGACATAATACATCTCTACAATCATTTGTCATTCGCCACAAATGTTATTGACAACCGAATAAACATCTATGTTTATGTGCTACCTACAGTACCTACGTGGCTACATACAGTTTACGTACTATCTACGTAGCTACCTATAGTTTACGTGCTATCTACGTAGCTACCTATAGTTTATGCTTTTGCTGCTTGGCTAAAATCGGAACTAACCACATTTTCAATATATTTCACAACTAGCTTCTGCCGGCGACTTCGTCCGCGTCAAATTTCTGCCCCCGGACCCACCGCGTCGCGTCGCATCGCATCGCCCGCTCGCGCTTTGACTTCGTTTTCGCTTAGCGTTCTTTCTGACTTTGTTTCTTTTTGCTCGGCTTTTATTATGTACCTAAGTATGTATAGATGGTATAGACACAATTGTACTAAAAGTTTAATAAAAACAGCGCCCCCTTTTTTTTTGTTTGGGAAATTATCAAATAACTTCTCCCGCTCTGGGCGGAGCGGGAGGGCGTGTCAGACTTTTACTGACTAAAACCCACCCGTATTCCTTCATTTACCTGTGTGCCAGGGCCACGATATCCCTTTCGGAAAAACTCGCAACCCTGGCAGGAATTGGCCCTATCAGATCCCGTCAGTTGGTGCTGACAACTCTTTGAGGCGCGCGTGGTATACGACGCGCCGTCGACCCGGGCCTGGTCCTTATCGGACGGTGAGCTACCCATTGGTCACCGTCCGCAAGCCCGCGCCTACGGTGGCCGGAAATCTGCTTGCAACTCCCGACAGCCCCCCCCTGACAACGTCATTCGAGCGCCAAAAGATGCTTGCAGCAGTGTATATTATGATAAACTGCGTAACACACTATCAACATCCGAATGATTTTGAAGGATGTTGCTAATCCCAAATATATAAATATGTCTAGATAGTCAAAGCTATGATACAGTCAAAGCTGTGAACTCGTCGAAAAAAAATGCGTCCAACTGTTGGCCGCAAAATGCACGCACACTAGAATAACTCAATGACGTAGGGCGAGTGTAAGATGTAGCTGTCACGCACACCCTGTCAAAGTTGGCTTGTTTGTTTTTAGTTCTTTAGCAGCGTGACACTTTCTAGACATACAGGCTGTTAAAGTAACTTCGTGCCATAGCTTAAGGGTAGGTTCAGTATCAATAAAGGAACCGAGGACTTTTTTTTATTTTCAAAAATGAAAACAAAAAAAAATTGCAAGATCAACCTAATTTAGCACCTATTAACTTAAAATAGCAATCGTTTAGAATTAAAATTATTTTATTTGACGGTCCTAAGCCCGTTAAAGTAAGAAGAGACTTCTTTTTTTTATGTTTAATTATTTTATTTTTTTCCTAGGTTCCTTTATCGATACTGAACCTACCCCTAAGCTATGCCACGCAGTTACTTTAACACCATGTATAAATAATCCATTGCTTCATATGTTTGAAAAATTTGTCTGCCCAACAACGTAAACAACGTAATTAATGTTAAACTGTCAAAATGAAAGACCTATTATTGTTCCTGAAACGATTAAGATAATGATAATCTTAAAATTACTGCTTATTAAAGGAACATAGCAGCTTTTTAGGGTTCCGTACCAAAATGGTAAAAAGGAACCCTTATGGCGAGACTAAGTCTGTCTGTCTATCACACCTGGATATCTCAAGAACTACTAATGCTATCAACTTGAAATTTAGAATAGTTTTAGATGACGTTTGCCCAACCATTTTGCAAGCAAGAAAGAAATTTAAAAAATATATCTTTTTTGCAAAAGGGACTGAAAGGGGGTCTTAAAAATTTGAAGTGGGGCTACTAGGGCATGTGGGGTATCATATGAAAGAACGCTGTTTGCACATTCTCAAACATTTATTTTTTAGGTCGCATAGTTTCCGACTTTTGATCAAAAATTAAAAAAAAAATACCTTTCTCCCCCCCTTATCTCCGAAGTTTGTATAGTTAAAAATCTGAAATTATTCTATGTGATTGAAGTGTATGTAAAGATTACAGGAAAAATAAAACGATGTCTCTAAATAGCACAGTTTTTCAGAAATCATCAACATCATGTGTACGTACGGAACCCTCGGTGCGCGACTCGCTCTTGACCGGTTTTTTTTTATTCTTGATAATTATATTTGAGTTGTGTGACATAGCGCAATGTTCTGAATGCTTTTCGAGTCTTTTGAGATACGACGGATTTCTCGGGCTCTATTGATTCACTACACCAAAGAGTTTCTCGCTCCTCATTAATCAACTGGCTTTAAAATAAAAAGAATTGCGCAAGTATTTTCTTAGGTACGTAATTAATAATTTAAAACCTCCTTCGTGCACTCTTTTCATTATAATAGTCTTAGCTTTTGTTTTAAGTTCGTAAGTAGTGTTGCTAAATTATTTTCTATTTTCCCGAACATTTTGGCCAGTACATGTGACGGTGTTCCAAACCATATAATAAATGGTTGCTTATCATCATATAGCGATTTAATGCAATTAAGCTTTCACATACTACCTACTGAAATACCCATTAGGATAACGTTATCAAAACATTAGCGAATGAAATTAGGTGTGCTTATTACCGCCGATAATACAATTAACTGTAAACGAAAACATCAATCGCGTTTCGTGTGAAAATCTAGAACGATGGGGGTACTTTGGGTAACGAGTAAGTAAGGGGTGATAACACTGCTGTTGAAGAACGAACCCGCACTAACGACACGTGCCGCAGCCATGCGGGCCGCAATCAAATTAATAAAAGGAAAGCTTTATTCTTTAGTTCTTCAATTAAAACGCTGAACAACCAATAAACTAGCTACTCCGTCCCTCGAAGTTCCTCCAGCAATTTAAACTGTAGCACGATTATTTTATTTCAGCTAAAAGAACCGTTCAGTGATGCTATCGACGCGATCCCTTAGAAAACCTTTTGTAATTAAGAATGGGTTCGTGGCCAGCGTGATACTTAAAGCTGGCACTTTCCAGTCTTATCTGTTGACTAATTCCATGGGAGAGGCACTTTGTTTCGATCGATAACTTCGACACAGGACTGACTTTGCCTATAGAGGTAAAATAATTTGCTGGGAATTCATTCTTCATAGACTTAAATTACGCTATCTTCGTTTATGTCTTTTATTTAGCAGAAATTCACATGTTTTCAGAACTTTGCATTTGCGTTTAAACACACTGCTTTGAGTGTTTTCTTAAAGATACTATACAGTCTCAGTTTTAGCATGCCCAAATCATGTGACGTAATAATTAAAACCTCATTTTAATACGCTAAAGACAGATAAAATAAATATAGAATCGTTTTAACACGTTTGCTTGATCGATGGCGGTCTAACAGCCAGCCGACAAATACCTACACGTTATTAACACCTAACGTTTATACACAAAGCAAATTTAGATAATGTCAGTGTAACCAAAGACCAGCCCGCGAACAAAATGTTAAATTATTTAATTGCTACTTTCGACAAGACGGTGGAATTCTTTAAACACTGACGTGATTATAATGTATTTTTAGATGATGCAACACTATGATTTATGATACGTTTTATGATTTCAAATATTTTACAGATTTTTTTTGTCCTTTGTTCGTTTTGCCTGTGATTTGACTGTCGTAAGTGATTAATTCCACAGAATTTTGCACAATTACTATTTGTTATATTAAACATGCTTATGGCTGCCTATGAGTTGATGGACCATTGAAATTGTTGTTTATTGGCACATTATTAGTTTTATTGCATTGTAAACTAGCGGGGAAGTCCACACGTTCGTTTTTCCATTATCCTCAAGCTCTCCTAGTACTTACCGAGAGGCTCTAAAATCAACATTTGTATTAGCTTTTTGATATTCATGTACTCAATACGTCTTCTTTCTGTTTAATAAGGCCCATTATCGAACAATCAAATTCTTTCATGTCCGAAATGACACTATAATGTCGCCGAAGAAAAAAATATAGCTTACGGTATGTATTCATATTTTAGAATGTGCTGACGCATCTAATGTTAATGTACCTTGAAATTGAGTTCACCCAAAAACAGAGAATGTATGTAGATATTTGACGCTGCTTTAAAAGATTCACTATAGAGGAACTAAAAAAAATAACGTTTGAGAATACTGACTTGAAAACAATCTGGAAAATAAACACGTGCTTGACCTTTTATACGTACAAAGCAATCAAGTGGCATTATATGAATTGTAGAAACACTCTCAGCACCTACTCATACTGGGACAAACCGATACTTAAGTATATCTTGTTGTTGTGTTATTACAAAGGCACATTAAACCATAACATTGCAGGTCTACTTTCTATTCGACCTCCTGAGGTCATAGATATTCAATAACAACGACTTAAACCTAGAGCAGTACAAACCCCTCGCGCCATAAAAGGACACGATTGTAAAGCTCGTAAAAAATGATTTATGTACTCCTTTGTACGCACAGTCAAGATTTGTATGAACACAAAGTACGAACAACGGACCATGTTACTAAGAGCCTTGAATTTGTGAACGTTTGCTCTGATTTAGTTGCGTTAAATGGAGTTGTAAGAGATCGTTGGGGTCGGGGTAGGCTGGCCGTGTCGCGGCGCGGGGTACAAGGTAAAATAGACGAAGACGAACGATGGTATCTGCACGTGGAGCGTGGTACTCGGAGGGCCGTCGGAACCGGTTTTGTAGTAACCGGCGTAGGGCACTAGCCGCTTTTACGCTTACCGTAGGCCTGTGAACCGTTTTATCGAACAATATTATGTTTATTCCCATATTTCCCATGCTCGATCGCTACGTGGGATCCGATTTGGTTCTGAGTTCCGCGAATATTTCGCTTTCAGAAATTTATTAATTTTCAATCCTTGAACTTACCAAGCCATCTTTTATCGGCTGAAGGCCACCAAGGACAACGGTCAATGTTTTTTTATTCTATAGTGCATACCTCGTGTTCGCGAATTTCTGTTATTCTAGTCTAAAAAATAAATACAGTTAAGCGTTATTTACTGCTTCCGCTTCCGCGTGTGTGGGTGTAGGTTTGCAAAAATGGTAATATTTTATTTCGACGAATTTAACCTTATTTGGACCTGTAGACCAGTTCTTTATTGCAGACATAAATTCATAACTACTTAGACAAACGAATTTAAACATTATTTCAGCGCTAGTTTTAAATGCTTGTCTCACCGCTGAATATTGTTTAAGTGTCATATACAGTGTAATGACACGACAAGGTTGTCGCACAAAAACATAGGTTGACGCGTCTATCGACATGACGAATGCACATCACTACGGGTTGCTCGTCCTCAAACAAAGGAAGAGCTAGGTAGGAATCCGTCAAGTCACGCCGACGAACCCCGCTCTACGGCTGCTCGGCCAGCATAACAACCGAAAACTAATCGAAAACACCCGGAACTAATCATTTTCTAATTATAAAAAAATGCGGATAGCATCGAATTCCTTGCTTGTGGCGAGCAACCGAAACGACTCGAGGAAAATCTTGAATCGCTGAGACATGGGGTCTCAAACACCATAACGACTGGAACAATGGAACCATTAGAGACAGGTGTCGAAACGGACGCGATTGATATCCATAAATATATTAGAATTGCGATCAAAAACCGTTACAATGCTCTCGCACGCCACTCCACTCGTACGCAGCCCACGTCACCCGGATCTTTCCCGCATTTTTTTCACGTGCTCATACCAATCCAATCTGCCAAAACACGTAATTAAGTTGCAGATTGCCGTGATTTGTACTGTATACGTCTTGTGCTCAATTTGGACCATATATTTATTCGTCAAATTGTAATCTAAATTGTAACCGACATTGAAGGCGCACGAGGCGAGATCATTTTGAAATATTGTAGTCGATGGAGTTTAAAGCGTGAACAAGTCGATTAGATAGACTTGTGTAGTAGATGTTTAACTCGTTTTAGATGCGTCAGATGCGTGTGAATGTTATTCCTGCGATCCGCGGGGTCGGCTGTAGGCCTGTGGCTCAGGTATCGACCGCGCCCGCAGCCCGCAGTCCGCACCCCTCCACGTTTTTATTACTCTTTATTATTTATTTACGATGGGAAAAAATATTTATCATAACTCCTGTCACCCAGTCATGCTTTATAGGACGCACTTACAAATTCAACTTCACCACAGACTTAACATCACTAGTTATATTTTATTAAATATCATCAGTTGTAATTGTAAACCTCTATTCAGCTTTAACATGCATGAGATGACTCACGTGTTTTGGGAAGTTATTCGAGGTTAGTTTTAATATAGATATATTATACGACTTAACACTACCTACACCATTTGTCAAAGCTATAAATCGCGGTGCACATAAAAATACTTGTGTTGGGTCTACACAAATTTAATACTATATATAGCGTCTAGTTTTGATTGCAGAAATTACGGATTTTTTACTTTATGTAAGCCCCAAAAGTGAACTCAAATTCCGTTTAAAAAAATAATTAACGCAGATATCTGCGCTAACAAAATTGCAAAAACCGCTGCAGATTGTAAAAACTATCCAGCAGTTCCTGTCAAACTGGACGAGATCGCATACGATTGGCATTAGAAATATTCTCAGAAGTCGATTAATTACCATAAGAAATAATTTAAAAGAAGCTTGCTTAACGTTTCCTTGCGTTTCTTCAAGCTCGAGCCCGGATGCAAAATAGGAGTCTAGTCAACATGCACACAGAGGCAGGTTTTTGCCACCGGTGCTGGCAACAATTTCCTGTCATCATTTCACATTATGTTATAGAATATAATGTCGTATCTTGCCGCATATTATATGAGGAAATTTCTGTATATATTTGAATACTGCCTAGCTAGTGTGTTATAAAGATTTTTGTTGATGGCGTTTGGGTGTGTTAGAATTTAAATACGACCACTATACTAAGATTTTAATTAGACACATACGAATTTTTGCGATAACTGTGAGTAGATAATTGGCCAAAGTAATAATAGTTAATGTCTGAAGCTGTTCAATGGATGGAAATATTGGGTATAGACTTGACTTTGAACGTGGATCAAAATTAGGGATGCATCCAATAGGTACTCGAAACCCGAAGTATCGCCGATATATCGGTATAGATACCTATACCGATATATCGGCGATACTTCGGGTTTGCCGATATCGGCATTGGCGATATTTTTATGGCCGATTCAACGATACTATTCAAATTTCGCGCTTTAAAAATGTAATATAAACGCGCGTGTTGTCTTGTCTATTTCGTTGCAAACAATCCACGAACTAACTATGCTCGTGGAAACCCCGCGCTTTATTCAGTGTTATGTTTTATCAATGCAGTAGCGTAGTATTTATCTATGTTAATTTTAATTACTAAAATTATTAATTAGTCTCAACCTAATAATTCAATACCTAATAATTAAAAAAAAAAGTGTGTTGTCTGTGTGGTGCTGGACGTAAAGAATAGCACCGCCCTATAGCTTCCCGTGGGTGTCGTAAAATGCGACTAAGGGACTTACTAAAGAATGGGCAGCAGCGTTCTCTATGCATTTTAACACCATACTGCGATCGCCGACGTGCCTGCCAAGCGTGGTGATTATGGCAACCCTCGCCTCTTTGGGGGAGGCCTATGTCCAGCAGTGGGCGTCTTACGGCTGAAATGATGATGATAAATAATTTTAAAAAAATACCTGACTTGTGTTTTATTTATTTTACCTTAATTTTTTAATTCAATAAGCGTATCGGTATCGCCGATATATTTATAAGAGTATCGGTATCTTATCGGCAAAAAGGCGTATATATCGGCAAACCCAAAATATCGCCGATATGTCGGTATCAGTATAGGATACATCTCTAATCTAAACATGATAAAACAAAAAATAAAAAACTTTCTTAACTCATACTTCAAGTTACAACACCACGAGCGGTCGTTGAACCCCAAAAATCACGTCTGCGGAGTTTCGCTAGCTAATTTATTTTGATCCTGTATATAAAGCTGCGGCCACACATTGGTTTCAACTTTGCGTCCAAGCTTGGCTCTAATGTGGAATGGCCGATATTGAACCTAACTACTGCACCACATATTGCCTTCAATACCAACTTTGCGTCAAAGACTGATCCACACATTGGAGTATTGGCCGCAATAAGCTACATTGGTGCAAATATACCTAACTAATGTGTGGCCGCGGCATAAGGTAATATTAAAATTAAAGAAAAATAAACACCTCGTTCCTTCATATTACTTCTTCTGTGACAGCCGAAGATAAAGCAACGTGAGAAGTTGAGAATCAAAGATAATAGCGCATTAATTTATAAAGTACTAACGTCAATGAAAGATTTGAGCAGCGTCGATGATTATGACGTCTCAATTAATGAATTAAGTAGCCCCTTCGATACGTGTTCGTTATCATCACTTAATAAGAAATTACAGAAATCCCAATGCTTGATAAAGTGAATAAAAGTAGTCAAGCAGCGTCACATTTCGGTTGCGTGTGTGTAGATGGTGAAATTTTCAATTTCTCCATGATCGTTTTTGGGAGGATGGCAGTTGAAGACCACAACGCAATTACGCGAAAGTCAGTTAATGTAACCAGATTACTGAATGTGTGAATGTGTAAGCGCGCACTTGCCTCTTGGCCCTTCTGCCCATATCTTTTACAGTTCCAATCACAATTATGAAAGGTTACAATATTGTAGTGACGTGTTAATCGATCCCACACTAGGCACAGCGGTCGCTCAACAATGCACGCTCATAGGCTGATGTGTGAGAGAGATGTTAGCTGTGAAATTATGAGTCGTGCATGCGGTTAGCTCAGTATGACTCTAGGCCTCGCATCTGTTCATTAGAGAGATATCTTTTGCAGTTGGCTTTGTCGATGTCGATATTGAAGATGGTGAAAAGCTTATCTTACTGTTAAATCGGCCATAGTTGTGGTTTATTTAGATATGATACTTGTTTAGAGGTATGAGGAACAGGGTTTAAAGTTCACTCATACTCTATAGAAAAGGGAGGATCCTCCGACCAGACGGGTGTTGTGTCTGGTGGGCAACTGCCCAACGATTGATGTCGGGATGTTGTATACAACATTAGTTTTTGTTTATACTAAACTCGAAAAGGGGTCATTGTACTCATCATTTTGAACAATTTTTTCTATGGGCCAAACCTTGAAATCGTGAAAAAAAAATCAGCTGTTCTCTACATTTGTGTTCACTTAAATCGACAAAATGTATGGAACAGCTGATTTTTATTTCGCGATTTCAAGGTTGGTCCCATAGAAAAAAATGTTCAAACTGATGAGTACAATGACCCCTTTTCGGGTTTAGTATAAACAAAAAACTAATGTTGTATATACTAGTCACGCGGTAAACTCTGCTTGCGCGATGCAGGATTTTGCATGACGTCAGTGTGACGCGCAATTCGCATGTGACGATGTTGATGCCGCTACACTTGTTTTAAACCGTGAAAGTTTAAAGCCATTACAGCAGAGCATGTTGAAAAGTTAATTTTATCCGTTCCAAAGATTTGGTTGCTAAGTACTTGGTACGAAAATGTGTTGCATAATTAATTTCATACTAAGAAATAAGAGAAGGAAAGGATGGGTTATGTAAGCAACCCATAAAACATGGAAAAGCTGAGAAAATACAGCTAATTAGGAAGTCGTTAAGATTTATCACAACTAGTTGTAGTCGCGGTTTTCACTGGATATTTATATTTCTAGTTTCTTTCAAATTTCGTAACCAAAATTCTAATTTCAATGATCCGTAGACAGGTTAACTGAAACAATCGCGGGATTAGTTACTTAATGGAGCGTAATACCTTCCTCGAATTTGGTTCGATTCGTAGATTGGTATGTCCAAACGGTCACGGCACGGGGCTGATTCGTCAAGCTCTTCGCATCGGCTGCTTCTAAAAACTGAAGTACTGGGCCTCTTGGACAGGGGGAGGCGGGGAGAGGGATGTGCGGGGCTCGGGAGGTGGTTGAGTGATCGCAGCTCTATTACGTGCTGTTGGAGGTAATATCGAGAGTACCGTCATAGTAAATCGGCCGTAACCTGTGTCAGAGTGCCGCCTTGCTACGACGAATTTGAGCTCCTCGCTTTCTTGGTTTTAACTAGCTGCGCCCCGCAGTTTCACCCGCGTAAGTCTTGATCCTGTGGGATTAAAAAGTAGCCTATGTCGTAATCCAGGGTGTCAGCTACCTCCATACAAAATTTTATCAAAATTGGTCCAGCCGTTTGAGCGTGAAGAAGTAACAAACATACACACACACACCCACAAACTTTCGCCTTTATAATATTAGTGTGATTTTTGTAGGAAAAATGGTGAATAAGCAATTTTAGCGTCGGAAAATTACGCCAAAATATATTAAAACACCAGTTTTATTTGAAAGGAACGTGGGACGCGAAGTAGACCTTAGAATTTAAATGTTGTTAACAATGTTGCTTGCCAATGGAAAAACCCAAACCCCCTTATTACAAAACAAGGTTTATCTTCAGACCCAGGTTTAAAACATGGAGCCATTATTGAATTTAGAACTTTATTCCGACTATAGTAAAGTTCCTAAACACAAAACTGACAACTTAGTACCGAACTACGTTTTCAGTTTTGTAAATAGAACGGTATTTCAATCACTGTTACGTTCTTATTACAAAAACTAGCTCCATGGTTTAATCCATGTCAAAATATAAATCTTGTTTTGTAATAAGGCGGAAAGTGTTTTCTGAACAGTGCAGTTCAAGAAACTAAATGGAATGCCAGTCACGTGTTTATAAAGTAATTATATTTACTTACCTATGAAAAATAATTAAATGATAAAACATCATTACTCATTTAATTTGGTTTTATTACGGACATACGAATCATCATATAAAAATAATACTTAATAAAATTAAACAAAAATGCAACTGACAATAAATGTCAGCTTAAAAATCTAAATAAAAGTTCATTGTAGCTAGCCGTCACGGTGAGTCATTAAGATCATTGAACCCTTGTGGCCGCCATCTTGAATCTGCGCCCGCGCAGCCCTCTTGAGCCTTCTTGTATTCACCCCTGCTAAGAACGACGACAGAGTATCTATATGTTGAACTTTAAATATAATAGGATATAATAAAAGTTGTTTATCTAGCTGGCGATGGAAATGGTTTTCAAATCAAATTATTTTATTTCAAATAAACCTACATGGCCACTTATGAAACGTCCGAAGCTAGGTGCACGGTTCCAATTGGTCGTTTTCTATGGAGAAGAACCGGCAAGAAACTCCACGGTTACTCTTTTAAATAACGGGCTTTTACAATGATTTCTAATTACAGTGTTAATAGGTATGGGAGGACACTGTAGGCCCGTCAACAAGTACCAGGTACTTAAAAAAAATTGAAAATTGTCTACAAATAAGGAACGGTTAGTCTATTAAGCCTACAACGTTCTCATGTTCACAAATAAAAAAAAAAGAATCTATATAAAATATTACTAAAATAATAAAAATCAAATCAGAATTAATGTCCTGTCCACAAAATTTTAATTTTAAAAGAATGACAATTTTCTTTTTGATATGAAATGTAAATAATGTTACTAACTTCCGGAAAGTTATCTGCCCTTTGACAGCATTTATATTTGAATTGTTTCAGCATTAATTGATGAAGCATTCGGCAGAGTAATATTTGTGTAGTTCATTGTTCTTTTACACCTGCCAGTGTATTCTGTAGAAATCTCACCAATGTGAGCTGTTAGCTGATAGCACAACTCAGTTACTGGGTAACACGATACCTACCCCTTGGTAAGACTGGTAGTCAGACTTTCGGGCTTCTGACGACCCGTAACGATTGTCAAAGATCCACGAATAACAGACCAACGGCTTATGTTCTTTCCGTGGCACGGAGGGGTCTTGGTATGTAAATATGGTCACCCAACCACGGACCAACCGCGGCAACCGTAGCTTAACCTGACCGATCGACCCGTGCGGACGTTATTACTTAGCCACCAAGCCCCACTGTTCATAATTAATCAAGCATTATAGTTACTATTATTACTAGTATCTTTTATTTAAAAAAGTATTTTAAAATTATACGTCTTTAAAAAGAATTACGTATCTTGCATCTTGTATTCCAGATACGTTATTTGAGGTATCTTGTACAAGTTGTACATCTCTGTTGACACATTTGACAGCTTACTTCACCAAAATTTTCACGGTGAGATTTTTACAGAATTTATCGATTGAACTTCCATAAACTTATTTTCCTACAAGAATGCACAAGCAAAAAAAGAAAGTATAATTTACTTTTCGATTCCAACTTTCATCGCGTTCAGTAACCGCAACAACCTCCAGAGTCAATAATAATAGTTTTCGGATGGTGAACACTAAATGTGTTAACTATAACTTTCTGCGGTTTTCTTCACAATAAAAATATAAATAAACTCAGCATCGAATAGAGAAATAAAATTATAAATCTATTGATAATCTCAATGGTTCCGTATCAAATTACAGAATGCAGCGGGGTAATTGAAAATGACAATTGATCGCAATGGGTTTCATTTTGACAGCTCACCGACATGTCGGAGGACGTTCATTGCGTTATTAACGTTGTTGAGCAGACGAATTTTTCAAACTTAAGGAGCAATGGATTAGTAAAATCCTTCAAAACTTTAGGATTGTGATTGAAAGTGTGTTATAAAATTAGGGTGGTGGTTTGGTTGTGACGAAGTAAACTCAAAACAACCATTTGGTCAATGCATAGGTGCATTGACACTGGCACATAGGTGCACTGAATTCAATGGCCATCTATTGAAGCTAAAATTAATTTTCATGAATATTTCTATTAAACTTCTAATAAATTCTACATAAAAATCTACTATTACTCATTTTGCACTAAAGCATCTTTTGTATGGGCCCACGACGAGTATAGGTATAGGTAATTTTGACGTTCAAAAAGTGCTGATTCCTAGCCTAGGAAGAAATGAATTTTGATTTTGATTTTTATGCATGAGTAGGCCCAACTTATACCCCCTGTGCCAATTATATTATAAGTAAAAAGAGGGAGATAGGTTATCTAACCAACATTCGATCTTCAAAAATGGCACAATGTCATACTTACTATTAGATGACACGTGGAAGTAAGTACAGTAATTATCGGGAGCGAAAAAGTGACAAGACTAACTAGGCTAATTAGCCAAGTTTTGACGTGCACTTGCGAAACGTGTCTAGCTTAGCTACCTCTTTTACTTAGAATATCATTGCCCTGAGCCCTGAAAGATTTCCGATTTTAAATAAGCCAGAATATCGGGCATTTTGCAGATGTACTATGTTTTTATAGCGACGTTAAGTGCCGCAATGATTGTAAAACGGAACAAGTGAACAATTCAACATCTTTCAGGGCTTTGTGTTGCGTCAGTCCGCCTCTATAAAACAACAATTGCAAATTTTGCTGTTATGAGGAAACATTGTAAGGCATTTTGTGATTTATGAATGGATATTGGATTGTGCACCAGTGCTGACGAACGCTTGTCTTTTAAATTACAAACTTATTGTTTGATATTATTATCCGTAGTATGGCAAGGCAACCGTAGCCAGTCGTGTTCATCCAGGATTAGTCATTTCACTAGATCGAATAGAATAGGGACGTGTGGTTAAGTAATAATTGCCGCACGGGTCGATTGATCAAGTTAAGCTACACTTTCCGCCGTTCGTCCGTGGATGGGTAACCATCTTTACATACGAAGACCCCTCCGTGCCTCGAAAAGCACGTAAGCCATTGGTCCCGGCGCGGCTGTCATTCGTGGATCTTTGACAGTCGTAACGGGTCGTCAGCAGCCCGAAAGTCTGACTCTAGTCTTACCAAAGGACAAGATTGTCAAAATGTTTAGTGTATTGAATATGAGGCTTTTGGCTCCAAACAATTTTTCTTTCTTTCTTTTCTTTTTTTTCAAGGGGTATCGTATTACCCGGTGACTGTGTTCTACTGGTCAGATAGGTAAGTTATTTTGTTTGTACAGATTATACATTTTTTCTTTCTTTCTTTTCTTTTTTCCAAGGGGTATCGTATTATCCGGTGACTGTATTGTACTGGTCAGATAGGAGTAGTCGCTCCATGTAAAATAAGTACTGGTATTCAGATGCGTCCGGTTAGACTGGAAGCCAACCGTAACAAGTTGGGAAAAAGCTAGGCAGATAATAATAATAGAATAGAATACTCTTTATTATGTAGGTACAGACGCCAGCAGGTCAAGCTACCCGAAACTGTCAAATTTTCCCAATCAACCTTGAACCTTATGCTTCAGCGATATAGTTGAAAACCTTTCAAAGACATTTGACAGATTGTAGTAGCTTGATGTGCTGGCGTCTGTACGTCCATGCGAATTACAAATAGTTGAAATTTGACATAGGGTGATACAATGGGCGGTCTTATCGCTAAAAGCGATCTTTTGAAGACAACTTTTGGATGGTTCTAAAGGGCGAAGGGGAGACAACACTGCAGGTAGTCTGTGGTATTTGCAAAGCCATATTATATCTGCAGGACTTCACGGTGCTCAGACGCAGACGAGACCTTTGGATGGTTCTAAAGGACGAAGGAGAGACAATAGGTACTGCAGGTAGTCTGTGGTATTTGCAAAGCCATATTATATCTGCAGGACTTCACGGTGCTCAGACGCAAACGAGACCTTTGGATGGTTCTAAAGGAAGAAGGAGAGACAATAGGTACTGCAGGTAGTCTGTGGTATTTGCAAAGCCATATTATATCTGCAGGACTTCACGGTGCTGAAGCGCAGACGAGCCGTTGTAAAAATGTTTCAGGAAAATAATATAGCCACTTAAAATACTTAGCTATATTTAAGTGGCTATTATTTTCCTGAAACATTTCATTATAGTACTGCAGATATTACTTTGTAAACTAGTGCGTAATTTCACATACATATACATCACGCCTTCTTCACATGAGGGTAGGCAGAAACTACAGAGTGCCACCTGCTACGATCCTTACATACTCCTTTTGCCTCGTTTACGTTCATACATCTGGCCATACACACACGCCCGTTGCGATTACTACGCACCTAACCTTTCTGAAGAACATCACCAATAAGGTTATACTATATGTCCTCCTAGGACGTGAGGTCCCGGCTTGTCCACTCACATCTGCCTTTTGTTAGTCGCTTTTCATTCAAACCATCTAAGCATACTGTTTTAATTTTTGTCACTACATCTTCTTCACCGCACCGTTGCACGTTGCTCTTATCACATCATTCCTTAGCCTATCATTCATAGTCACACCAACATGCTTTGCGTACGTAATTTTATCCAACTTCCTAATTTTTAATATTATTTATACAAAAGTGAGTATGTTTGTTGGTTTGAAATGCTTTCACGCTAAAACGGCTGACCGGATTTGTATGAAATTTGGCACAAGGGTAGACCATAACCTGAATTGGGACTTTTTATCCCGATTTTCCCACGGGATCGAGATTTATGCGGGAAACAGCGGGGCGCAGCTAGTTTCTAATAAATAATTTTAAAAGTATTCCTTTACCGATAAATAGTAGGTTAACTCCAAATTAAGTCTATAATCAGTTGCGTATTAAAGATAAATCAATTTGTTCGTTATTCCTAGTAATTACACGCCAGACATTTTAACAATGTATGTTAAATTACAGCTATTTAGCGCATATTTCACTGCTTTACAGATAAATAGCGTCTATTCGATATAATTGGCCGTTCGGTACATTACGGCCTATCTATTGTACCTAAGAGAAAGGCTGGTGTTTAACGTATTATGTCCGGGTAAGAACAAACTGCCTAACGTGTATATAACTAATAGTGATGTATGTATCAGCTTGTTAAATATAGCTTACATGTGTCACGGAGTGATAAATAAATGGAGGTATGGCGGGTGGCTGGACGGCGCGATAGAACGCCATACATATTCGTACAAACGTTGAAGACTCCCTGCATCGTCAGTTAATTATCAGAATCATACATACCTAATTATTATCTCGCCTCATCCTCGGCCCTAATACACATCCTACTTATTAGTACAAGAGCTTACTTACGAGCAAAAGCATAGCATAACATTCAACTAGCATAATATAGCACATATAGGCACAGAGAGCATGCTACTAATGAGCATACTACCTAGTAGCAAACAAGCATTCTTATTATTAGCATGTGTATTCCAGGCTTTTAAAGTCAAACAACATAATATAATCTCCTTAGGGTCCATAGCATAAAAAATCACGACAGCCACACCTGCCAATAGGATTCTTTATTGACCACTAAAGATTGATAAGTGTAGCAATTATGAGCACTTCATTTAGTAACTCCTCCATGTTACACAGACTTGCAAAGTACTCGCATGGAGTATACGAGGTGTTTAAAAAATAACCCGTCAAACTTCAAGGAGTGCTTTAGACCATCGAACTGAACAACGGACCAAATTTGAAATTGCGTAAAAATAATCAGCTATTCCATACTAAAGTATATGTATGTTTAAACACCTTATACAGGGTCAAATTAAATTAGCTAGCTAAATTCCGCAGAGGTGATAGGCATCGATATCTAAACATGATTAAAAAAGTATATTTGAGTTTGTTTTTTGGGTTCATCAACCGACGGTAATAAATAAGATGTCAGTTAAAAAAATCAGTTTAATTTTTTTGTGTAAACTTCACAGACGTTATTGGTATCGATAACTAATCACGACATAATAAAAATAAACAGATTTTCTCAACTCCTACTTCCAGTAAAAACACTAACAGCGGTCGTTGACCCCAAAAATATTATCAAATCTTTTGAATTTTTAGGGTTCCGTACCTCAGTAGAAAAAAGGAACCCTTACAGGAACACTCGTGTCTGTCTGTCCGTCTGTCACAGTTGATTTGCTCCGAATCTACCGGACCGATAAAGTTAAATTTTGGTACACATACGAACTTCTGTGACCCAAACACGGACGTGTTACGTAAATAAATGAATTTTGAATATTGGGGTCAGTTTCGGGGGGCAAATTAGAAAATTTCAAAAAAAGTTTTGCTGACTGTACCGTGTGACATATCAAATGAAAGGACTTGTTTTAAGGATTTCATATATATATATATATATATTTTAATTTTAAAATAAATACTTTTGAAAATAGATGAAAAATTACCATTCCCCCCCCTTATCTCCGAAACTACTCAGACTAAAATGTTGAAAAAAAATACAGGAAATAGTTATTTAATATACAGGAAAACCTATAAGAAGTCTGTGATCTTAAAATAACATAGTAAATCACTCAATATTGTGCGTACAAACTTACATTTGCAGTTGGAATGTATGGGGATCATGTTTTTCAACTACAATGTTTAGTTTGTTCTTGGGATAAATTCATCCTAGCTACGGAACCCTTCATTGTGCGTGGTCCGACACGCACTTGGCCGGTTTTTTCGTGTTTAGATGTCGATACTCGTCACATCGCACCCCATCACCATTTCTCATTTCTCTCTCATCTCTGTCTCTTAAGATACAGGTTACCCCTAGTTTAAGAGGCAGAGTTTAATCTATTGTGTACAGATCTTGTAGCATCCATGTTTTATGTAAATGTTCTGTAACTTAGATAAAAAAATTGTAAACTTTAAGTACAATAAAATTATCTGTATGTTTTCTTGGGAAATAAAGATAAATTATTTATTTTATTTTTTACCTGCTGTTTCGACAAATACTTAATTAAAGACCCTGTATAGCAATTAAATGTCTTGTAACGTGTCTTGTGCCGTAGACACACCTGTCCAACGTACCTTCGCCTATTTTTATGTAATTGTATTACCAAGTAAGTACTTGCTTAAAGAGGGATTCAAGTAAAAATTAGTAAACTGTGTTTTTTTCTGGACGTGGGAAATTAATTGGCCGTTAACTGACTTAACGAATACACTATTATACCTACATACATTACGGGAAGTTATTAGGTATAGAGAAATAGATACTATTTCTACAGAAGTTGATGAATAAATACAGAAAAGTTAATGTATGTACGAGAAAATTTTCGTTTTAAAAACTTTAACTAGACGGTTTTGGCATTGATAGATCTGTATGTACAGAATACTGCTTCGGATTGTCACATGAAATGCACACGCACTGTCACAAAAAGTTGTTTTTAAAATTGCGATGACAGACCCCAAAAGTTTTTTTTTTTTTACAATTTGCATACTTTTTATGCGATTAACGTGGACCCTTCGCTTTAGAGTGCACATTCCTGGTTTTTAAAAGGTTTCCAAGCGGCAATTGTATTACCTATTATGAATTTATGACCGACCGGCACCTTTAAACAATTTGGCAATAAAAATTCGCAGGGTTTGACCCCAGAATTCGAAGGGTTTAGTCTTGGTCACATGAATAAAAAACTGGCCAAGTGCGTGTCGAACCCAGCTCAATGAAGGGTTCCGTAGTTGGGATGAATTAATCCTAAGAACAAACTTAAAACATAGTAGATGAAAAGCATGTTCCCCCATTCAATCCAACTGCAAAAGTTTGTACGCACAATATTGAGAGATTTACCAAGTTAGTTTAACACCATAGATTTCTTATAGGTTTTGCTGTAACTATAGGCAAATAAATATTTTCTGTATTTTTTTTCTAAACTAAGGGTCATAAGTTTCGGAGATAAGGGGTAATGGTCATCTATTTTCATATACTAACTTTTAAAACATATTAATAAAAAAAAATATCTGAGACCCTCGCAAGTCTTTTTTTTCTAATTTGCTCCCCCAAAGTGACCCTCATATTTTAAAAAAACATTTATTTACGTTACAAGTCCGTATTTGGGTCACATAAATTAATATGTGTACTAAATTTCAACTTAATCGGTCCAGTAGATTCAGAGCAAATCAGCTGTGACAGACAGAGACACGAGTGATCCTAGGGTTCCGTTTTTCCTTTTTAGGTACGGAATCCAAAAAAACTCGCATCAGGGGATTTTTTTAAGTTATAAATCATAACGTCTGCGAAGACACTCATCAGCTACGAAAAATATCTCCGTAGACCTTGCCTACGGTGATACCTACGGCCTATCATAAATTAAATTGAAATACTTTATAACAACATGTTTATTAATAATGAAGCATAATCATTGATCGCAAGATTACGGCTCAGAACTAACAAACGGCTGACCGACGTAGAACGGGCTAACTGCGGCGCAGCGCTGAATTATTGTCTCATATTCATTATTTTAGCCTTGAGCCACTAGATTTTATAATTACAGATACACAGCTAACAGTTTCTCAGATAATTCCCATGTTTATGGTCAATTGCAACTGTATTTGCTGTTTGTATTAATCATTATCTGCGCACGATTCAACTGCCATACTGTCTTTGCAAACATAAATATGTAGGTACCTTCTTATTTGTTGAATCATAAAGTATGCAAATTGACTTTACATTTTAATTAACAGTATTGTAGGCCCTGTTAGATTAAAAAAGAAACCGGCCAAGTGCGAGTCGGACTCGCGCACGAAGGGTTCCGTATCATTATCCATAAAAAAACTACTTACTAGATCTCGTTCAAACCAATGTTCGGTGGAAGTTTATATGGTAATGTGCATCATATATTTTTTTTAGTTTTATCATTCTCTTATTTTAGAAGTTACAGGGGACACACATTTTACCACTTTGGAAGTGTCTCTCGCGCAAACTACACAGTTTAGAAAAAAATGTTATTAGAAATCTCAATATCATTTTTGAAGACCTATCCATAGATACCCCACAAGTATGAGTTTGATGAAAAAAAAAATTTGTTTCAGTTCTAAGTATGGGGAACCCCCAAAATTTATTGTTTTTATGTGTGAAAATCTTAATGCGGTTCACAGAATACATCTGCTTACCAAGTTTGAACAGTATAGTTGTTACAGTTTCGGAAAAAAGTGGCTGTGACATACGGACGGACAGACAGACAGACATGACGAATCCATAAGGGTTCCGTTTTTTGCCATTTGGCTACGGAACCCTAAAAATGATCGGCTACTAATAGATTTCCTCTAGTCCTACAAGATTACTGAAGACCGTTGAAAGTAGTCTTAAACCATTAGAATTCTAGCTTCAGAAATATAGGAACCGATTTAAAACGCTTTTAACGAACCAAAAAATACTCAGAATAATAGCTATAAAATAATATAAAACTTAAAATACAGTGATATCTCGGCAGCTGGTGCTATTAGCCGCAGCAATTACGGCGAAGAATGAACACCAACGACGCTTCAAATTGCGCAATAACAATCTTTTTTTTTTCTTTTTAGGGTTCCGTACCAAAATGGTAAAAAGGAACCCAGACTAAGTCTGTCTGTCTGTCTGTCTGTCTGTCTGTCACACCTGGATATCTCAAGAACTACTAATGCTATCAACTTCAAATTTAGAATAGATTTAGATAACGTTTGCCCAACTATTTTGTAAACAAGAAAGAAATTTCAAAAATATATCTTTTTTGCAAAAGGGACTGAAAGGGGGTCTTAAAAATTTGAAGTGGGGCTACTAGGGCATGTGGGGTATCATATGAAAGAACGCTGTAGCAGGCAGCATATTTTCCGACTTTTGATGAAAAATGTAAAAAAAATACCGTTCCCCCCCCCTTATCTCCGAAGTTTGCATAGGTAATAATCTGAAATTATTCTATGGAACCCTCGGCACGCGAGTCCGACTCGCTCTTGACCGGTTTTTTTTTTCTACCATGATGTTGATGACGTGTCGCGCGGTGTGGAGGGAAGCGTTCAGTGTAATCATAGCTTAGATCTGAGGTTTGTAGTCCGGACCACGAATTCTTAGGAAAGTGCCGGCCCGTGTAATGACATGGTCTGAAATGATTTATTTGTACTGACTTCTGCTACAGAATGCTGCTAAGTAGTATGGCACTCATGGCCTTAAAATTGACTATCGAAATTATGGCATTTCCTTTTTTTGGTGTTTGAGAGAGGGCTCCCGACAGATTTCGTGAACTGGTAATTTACCAGGATGAGACAGTGACAAAATGTCAGTCTTTTTTTTTCCACCACCATTCACCTACACATTCAACTCCATTCTCCACCATTCATCACCATTCACCCATTGACTGCTTTTGTTGTGTTATTTTAATTTAATTTTCCTTTTCATTTATTAATTTTTTGTTTTAATTGTTTAGTAGAAATACATGTTACCTGCCTGTTTATTTGTATGATGCCACTAAGTGGGGCCTGGTGACCTGTAATACAGGTTTTTTCTAAAACCTAAGTACTTCGGGCACCAGCTCTCACAATGTGAATTTTTATAGTTCAAAACTGTCACAAAACTATTGTGAGAGAAAATAAATAAACTAATAATTATTATATTCATTTCAAATGGCACATACAAGGCACTTTTGAACGTCAAAATTTACAAAAAAATTAAAAAAAGCCAGTCGTCCCTTCCAAAAGGTTGTTCTCTATGGAGAAGAATGGACAAGAAACTCCACCGTTACGCTTTTAACATGTTTTTCATTATTTTGTCTATGTACATTAATTATATGTGAAGACCACAATAGGTAAAAAGATTTTAAATGAAGCAATGACAGAACAATTTAATTATGTGATAGATACATACATGGTGCTCACATATTTACAAATATCAATGTTCAAGCAACCAACAACTTTCAATAACTACTAATTAATTACCTATTACTATCAATTATTATTATTCGATGAATTTCAGGTGATCAATCATCCGCTCCGATCACATAGGTACAACAATAAACAAAACTATCATTGTAGGTAGAGTAACAATAAAGTGCGACAGTAAGTGTGTAGTGTCAATAATGGTGCTGTTCCCATCGTCAGCCCGCGCTCACTGGTTCCCTGGAACAGCTAATGATCACACGTGTGGGAACACCGTCAACGCTTCCGCGTTTACCAGCAACCTTCAACCACAACCCTGCCACTTGACAAAAGCCCGTATAACAATAGCGATAAAGGTTACAAGAACTGCACAATTGTGGTCGATCCTTATTTCAACGCACACGCAGATCGTGCCAGTTCACAAGAAAGGTTCAGCGAATATGTTAGAAATAATATTGACTTTACATTTTTTTGTTGGATAGTTAATCAACTGTATTTATAACTGGACTGCCAAGACAAGGACAGACGGTGAAGGAAATTGTACTTAGGTCCCTATGGTTATGGTTCAGGTTTTTTGATAGAAATTAATTATTCTCTGAAACGAGGTATTCTGAATCAGGGGCAGGAAATGACGACATGGGATTGAAAATAAGAGGAAAAACCAAAGCTTTGTGAATTTGTGACGTATTGTAATTTGGACTTTCTGACTAACTGAAGTTGAATCACTTGAGGAATGAAGAAGTGAAGTTAGGCAGTAGTTTTTGAGTTGGCGCGTTCCGACGGAGAGACAGACGCAGCGGAGGGGGACTTTGTTTTATAATTATGTAGTGATACACGTAGGGCTGGTCCACAAATTCAAGGTCACTCAGCGTGCTATGGAGCGGGCTATGCTCGGAGTTTCTCTGAAGGATAAGATCATAAATGAAGTTATCCGGAAGAGAACTGGAGTTACCGACATAGCCTGCAGAGTAAGCAAGCTGAAGTCGCAGTGGGCTGGCCATGTTTATCGAAGGGCCGATGGCTGGTGGAGCAGACGAGTCCTGGAGTGGAGACCGCGTATACAGCCCGCTTAGTCTATTTTAGTTATTTTCATAGCGTTATGTCCTACTGTATTCTGCTGTGGGGTAAAGCCGCTGACATTCAAAATATATTTGTACTTCAAAAACGAGCTGTTCGAGCAATTTACCAGCTGGGTGCCAGAGTTTCTCTTAGAGATTTTTTTAAAGATATTGGTATTGTCACGGTGGCATCACAATTCATCTTCGCCAACATCTTATATGTTAGGCAAAATTTACACTTATACACTAAAAACAGTGATCTCCACAATATTAATACCAGAAATAAGGACCAATTACGTGCTCCATTTCACCGGCTTCATAAGGTTCATAACTCATTTGTTGGACTTGGTATAACTTTTTATAACAAGCTACCCTCTTCCTTGCTAGATTTGCCTTTTAATGCGTTTAAAGTTAAAGTTAAATCCTATCTTTGTTCAAAGGCATACTATTCTATCAACGACTACTTAAACGATAAGAACAGTTGGTCGCTGTGATTAACTCAAGACAATGTTCATGTTCTTTCTCCAGATAGATACCCTACTGACAGGTTATATGAGTTCCTATATTTGTTAATTTTATTTGACTGTCTAAGTCAATTTATTTTAATTTATTAGTGACAAAATCTACTCATTACAATGTTCTTTTATGAGTTGTATTGCAATAAGTGGTTAGCTAGCGACCTTAACAAATTGATCACTTTATTCTTGCCTGAGCAACCGGCAGCAAGTTCGTCATGCTCCCTTAGATGTCACTGCTTGCGGTAGCGTCGGGGGTCGGGTTGCCTCCTTCCCTCAAATATGGCGAGGGGGGTGATGGCTGATCTTTGCGTTATGCTCGTGAACGGGTGCTGCTTGTGGTGACTGGTCGTCTTGCTGACCATGGTTTTGTTATTGTTATTAATAATTAACTGTTTTTATTTTACTTCGATGGTGCTAGTTTATCATTTGTGACTTCGAGTTATAGCTTTTATAGCTGTAGCTTTATTTAAGCGGGCACGCCCATTATGCCTGGAGACTTTTGTTTAGGTACGTTTTGTTTACGTTATTTCTGCTTGAGTATAGTTTTCGACGATTATTATATATATATATATTTGTATAATGGTGTGTGCTAGCTCACATAAGGCAAATAATTTAATTTAACGTTTTGTGTTGCGTAATGCAAATTATTTTATATTGTATTGTATAACTTCAAGTTTTTTTATGCGAACAGACAGCTGTGCTGCTGGGGAGTTTGTTGCGCCACTTCTTCTTCCCAGCGAAAGCACTAGAAAGTGGTGAAGGGTGGGCGTTTTTGGGGGACTGTCTCATGTAATTTTTGACGTTCGAAAAGTGCTGATTCTCAGCCTAGTTTGAATAAATGACTTTTGATTTTGATTTTTGTATCGGCAAGCGTAGTGTGGGACGCCCCCCAGCTAGATGGACCGACGACCTTACAAAGGTGGCTGGGTCAGACTGGATGCGGAAGGCGGAGGATAGGGTGTTGTGGCGCAGCCTGGGAGAGGTCTATGTCCAGCAGTGGACTGCTATAGGCTGAGTTGATTGATTGACACGTTTTATTTATTTATTTGCTCTCATGCACATCACACATTTTACAATAAGTTACAATAAATTACTGTCGGCTTTAGTATATGAACCCTGTCAGGGCACTGCAAAACATAATGTTGGTTTGCTGTTGAGTTACATTAATTAGTCGGTAGGTACATAACATAAATTTAGTAAAAATTATAAAAACACAATACAATACAATAAATTAATTACAAACAGTCTTTAGTCAGATAGTATTAGTAGGTAGGTAGTCACAAAAGATAAGAGATAGGTAATACAATCATGTCATGTCAAGTTATTCTTAGCAATTACATTGCTAAGGCTCGTATAGACTAGTGCGATATCGCGGGTACGACGCGACAACTTCTTTGTCGGTGCCTGTCGCGCCCGCAATATCGCGTGAGTCTGTAAGAGCCTTTATACGGGAAAAGAAACATACAATTCTAAGGGTCATCATCATCTGCCTGCCTTTTCCCAACTATCAATGGGTCAGCTTCCAGTCTAACCGGATGCAGCTGAATACCAGTACTTTACATAGAGCGACTGCCTATCTGACAGCACAACCCAGTTACTGGGTAACACGATACCTACCCCTTGGTAAGACTGGTAGTCAGACTTTCGGGCTTCTGACGACCCGTAACTACTGTCAAAGGTCTACAAATAACAGCCAACGGCATAACGTGCTTTACGAGGCACGCAGGGGTCTTGGTATGTAAAGATGGTCACCCATCTGTAGTCCAACCGCGGCAAGCGTAGCTTAACCTGGTCGATCGACCCGAGCGGTTATTACATAGCCACACCACAAGTCAAGCAAATTCTAAGGGTCGTTCAAGTTTAAATTTCCAATTTCACTCAATTTGAGAAGCATGATGAATAATGATGATTACAAAGACATTAAACTATTGGGCATAGAGAATAAACTCGTAATCCGATACATTTGTCCTAGTGGGCAAAAGTCGCACAGTCTAAGGCCTAAAACACACACAAGCGACGTAAGGCGAAGGCACGGGGCAGGCGCAGCGCAGGCGTGGGACAGATACGGCGCAGACGCGATTTGAATTATATCAGAAGAGGCTTGGAACAGGCAAGAAACGTTCAGATGCGGCATTTTTTAGGCTGACTTTGGTGCGATAAGATGTCTTCGTCTTCAGAAGACGAAGATGCGCTTGCTAGCGACGCGGCGCAGGCAACGAAACGGCGTGTCTGCGCCGCGTCTCTTCAGTATAATTCAAAAACGTCGCCTGCATACATTTTGTATGAAATCGTTTTGAAGCGGCGCACGCCTGCGCCACGCCTGTTCCACGCCTGCTGCCTTACGTTGCTTGTGTGTGTTTTAGGCTTAATGTGGTACGCCTGCATGTCAAGTCGCACTCGTGTCCACCAAAAGAAAATTACTAAATTATTTTCGAAGTTTAAGTATTGCAAATCTCGTAGTGATAAAACGACTAGACTTATCCACGGTTTATTTTCGTTAATATTTTGTAATTTACCTAGAATTTAGATAAAATAAATAATTTTCATAGATGTTTCAAACTATTTGACGGTTCGTAATCGTGTCGGTAAAAGTGTAACGTGTCAAACATAGCTTTTATTGAATTTTGCGAGACGTGGGATCACAATGTTTCTATTACATTACTTCTGATGGCCGCTCTATAGTATCTATCTTAAATCTCTTTGGATGATTATTAGATATTAAGTATAAGTACCTACATACAAATTATTTTTAAAACCTATACTTACGAGAAAAGGGCCTACAATACCATTAATAAGTGCAGCCAAGCTAATAAAAGTCAAGTAAGTAGCAAATGGCACCCAAGCATCATTAGTTTCTCCGGTAGTTGCCGGAACTTAATAAACAAGCTCGCTTCGTTGATCACATTAGGTACATACACCGTGGTGTTTTGATAATTTAACCTATGACAAGGAAAAAAGAAAATAAAAAGAGGTCAGTCGTCATGTCATCGCAAACAACATTAACTTGTAGATATTATGCTTAGTAAGAATTCTGTATATTATTTCGCAAGGGCACCAACATTTAGCTCACAATAAAATTCCCTTGCGCATAATTTTGACACAAATTGTTTTTCTCGGAAAATATTTATGAATCATTGGCTAACAATGTCAACAGTCCGATGTATTGTCGATGATCTTGTGACTTGTGAATATCCCGATGAGAAATTAATGACGAAAGAGG
Organism: Tiliacea aurago; assembly: GCA_948098905.1. Classification (NCBI taxonomy): domain Eukaryota; kingdom Metazoa; phylum Arthropoda; class Insecta; order Lepidoptera; family Noctuidae; genus Tiliacea; species Tiliacea aurago. The sequence goes on along the minus strand of OX402578.1, from coordinate 19,101,953 downwards.
TTTTAAAAAATGCGGCTAAGTGCGAGTCCGACTCGCTCACGAAAGCTACCACCGTACAATATTTATTAACACTTTAAACTTACATATTTTTTAATCTTAATTTTTTACTTTATTTTATTTTTATTATTTTATGTTACTGCGGCCATAGTAGTTACACAGTATGTGAAAATGTCAAATGTCCACATATTATGGTTCAAATATACAGCCCTGTGACAAAAAGACGGATGTACGGGGGCCTTAGTAATAGGGTCCCGTTGACATCCTTTAGGTACGGAATCCTAAAAAAGCAGACAAAGCAGAAATATTACTAAGTACTTATCTATGTTGGAATACTAAGTAGGTTTACCTAATACTTAAACATAAAATGTTAACGTGTTCATAAATATGCATTTCTAACGGTTTTTAACTTCGAAATAGGCAAAGTAGCCAATATTGTTAAGTTAATGTTGATCTAATTAAGATTAGAGTGACACGTAATTTACTCTTGATACGACTTACAAGCAAGGAAGTCCGACATTTTCAATTTGTTTTGGGCTGTAAGTTTATTTCGGTCTTTGCGCAGTCCATGGACCAACCGTGTTTTATACAAACTGAAAATCAGTGACATATCATTTATCAATAGATTCAAGTTTTAGCGAACAGACAGCTGTGCTGCTGGGGAGTTTGTTGCGCCACTTCTTCTTCCCAGCTAAAGCACTTGGAAGTGGTGAAGGGTGGGCGTTTTTGGAGGACTGTCTCATGTAATTTTTGACGTTCGAAAAGTGCTGATTCTCAGCCTAGTTTGATTAAATGACTTTTGATTTTGATTTGAGTGTACCTTCAAAATGTACTTTATAACGTAATGCAATAAGTATTTTCTTTAGAAACCGTATGGAGCCATCTCTAAAATGGTGTAACCATCGCGGCGAGAATTTGATGGCACGGCGAAACTATCGCCGCGAATCTCTTGCCCGTAGAGATGGTGCCATAAAAACCTAACCAGCGATTATTTAGTTAGGGTATAAGTTAGGTCCTGCCAGGGTTGCGGGTTTGTCCGATAGGGATATCGTGGCCCTGGCAGTCCTGGCACACAGGCAACTGAAGGAACACGGGTGGGTTTTAGTCAGTAAAAGTCTGACACACCCTCCCGCTCCGCCCAGAGCGGTAGAAGTTAATTGATAATTTCCCAACCAAAAAAAAGGGTATAAGTTAGGTAACCAGTCGATCAACGACCATTGGTAGTTGCAGTCGATTGATCCCTTTGAACCCGTGTGACTCGTAGGTTAAATAAAAAACCATCAATTTTAATTTCTCTTCATTTTATATTACGATTTATTTTTCTTATTTTGGACATAATCGATTTTACTGAAAATATAATGGATGAATAGATAAATGTCTTTTGCAAGATATGGGCTAAACCTAGCATAGGTACCATCATTCCTATATGTGTCGGGGGTAGTAGTTATATGAGGATTTATTTTATTATTTTGTATGTATGGGGTAGTTAATCTCTGGAAATACCAGTCGGCTCCTTTATCGATACTGAACCTACCCCTAAGCTATGGCACGAAGTTACTTTAATACCGTGTATTTACGAAAATTTATTTATATTTGTACTAAACATAAAGCATAGGTAAGTACGATAACGAATTAGACTCGTAACGCGGCATAATCCCTAAATAGCCATAACGTGTGGGTCGTCGACCCGACGGCCTTGCCCTTGACGAAGTACCTACCTCTATGATCCGCGTCCATCGCTGACAGATGGGAAAATGGTGGTACATTAACATTATGGCCAGCATATCTTGACAAGCGGCGAAAAACGGAACTAGATTTAATTGTACAGATTATACCATTGCATTGTGTTTTTACCTGTACAAGCAGCGCCGCTATGGGGTCTCAGGATATACTGGGCGGCCTGTACGCATTCGTTGCCCCGTGAAGCGGTTTGTAATAGACAAATAGCTATTGTGTTGGTTGTTTTTAAATTTTGTTATTTACTTTACAGCAAGATTTGATAGAGTAGGTTGTTACTTTGAAAATCCGTTTCTAATGGGTTCGATAATATCTAGCTATAGTTTGACGGAAACCTAAATTAAAAGATGGAGATCCTACGTTATTGTGTTTGCTAATAATCTATATAATAACATTGAAGTGTCTGTTTGTAATGTCAAAATAACGAGAAAGTACATTCTTACGGTACTTATAACAAAAAAACAATGTTTTAAATTTTGTCCCTCTGTCTGTCTGTTTGTTCCAGCTAATCTCTAAAACGACGAACGATTTTGACGAGACTTTTATTGGCAGATAGGTAGCTCATGTTATAAGGAATAACTAAGACTACTTTTATTTTGGAAAAAACCTAGCGGGCGTCGACATGGGGGCCAGCTAGTAATAAATATTAAATACCCCATGCTTATTTCCATTTAATTGGCAGTAATAACAGAACAAGATATTAATAGCACATTATTTAAATGATACTCCCTTTGTGAAAGAAGTTAGAGTAACACGCACCTACTGCGAGGCTACATTCAGCCTTCTAAAATAGTGCTAAGCGCCAATAAACTAAAACCTTGAACCTGTAAATATACCTTCTGAAAATACAAATCAGTTTAAGGCTCCCGCGGACAGGCGCGACTCGACGGCGACGCGCGATGCGACGCGATTCTGGTAGAACAATGGCCATGAAGTTTTCATAGAAATTGTTCTACTTACTACAAACGCGTCGCGTCTGAGGGTGACTTTAAACGTGCCAAACTGCAAATCACGACAATTTTTTTTTGTACTTTAGCATAAAACGGCATAAAGCCAATTATAACACATTACAAGACACAACACAATATATAATTACAAAAACAAAAGAATACAGCTACTCGACAGTCATACGCTCATCTCACAGTACTCCAGACATGTTGACAAGATCTTCCATTCATCCGCGAACACATCACAGTGAGGCTTAGCGTCCAAGAGAGCGTTGAGCGCAGAGAGTGTGCGAGGAACAGGAGACTGGGCTCGAGCGACGCACGGTTCGACTCCAAGGCACGGCGAACCCCTGCCTCCTGTTACGGTTATAGTTCATCGGAGCAAAAAGATGGGACAGTTCGTCATGTAATTCAGGAGCATCTGTTTTTCCGTGAAGGATCTTACACATATTAATAATTTGGTCATTTTTTCTTCTAACCTCGAGAGAATTATAACCTAAACAGCCTAAAAGAAAGTTCGAAGGATACATAAACGGATATTACCATTCAAACGTTTATATAGATACCGAAGATAAGCCTTTTGTACCTTTTCTAAGAGTAAACTGTACTTCTTTTCATGCGGGTTCCAGACGCATGCACTGGACTCCAGTTTGGTACTGGTTTGGTGATGGTGCTGATCCACGCGTCATGTTCGTGAACGGGCGCCGTCAGTTGAGACTGGTCTTCTCTTAACTGCCAGGGCTTATTTGTAATCTTTTAATCTTATATTTTAAATTGTTTTTTAAATAAACAATTTCATTTTTTTACATTGTTCTCCTTATAGAAGCAACAAGAATAATGTACCCAGGATTTTGTAATATCTTGCTTTAAAAGAGTGTCCTTGGAGTTTCTTGCCTATTCTTCTCCATAGAGATCTACGTTTTGGAATGGGCAAATAGCTTCAACTTTCTGACTAACTGACCGACTCTTTGACAATTCAAAAGTGCCTGTAATAGGTTTAATTGAAATAAATGTTTTGAGTTTGTACGAACCAGTACATTAAAAATAGATTTAATAGCGCTAGTGTTGCTAAAATCTTTAGCATTGCGCAGAATGAAACCTAATCGCCTAAGTGAATCTTTTGCTACCGGCGCCGTGTGATCATGAAACGTTAGCTTGTTGTCAAATGTGACACCTAGATCCTTCATTCCAGATGTTCTAGTAATAGCGCTACCATTCATTTTATAAGTAAAGGTGATAGGGTTTCGTGCTCGAGTAAAACTCATGACGAAGCATTTGGAAGAATTAAATACCATTTTGTTCTTCACACCCCACTCCAATATCGCCTCAATATCACGCTGCAGTGCCAGACTATCAAAATCAATAAAAAAATAAAAAATAAAAATAATTCACTTATGCCTACATGGGCACTTATGAAACGTCAGAAGCTAGGTGCACGGTTCCAATTGGTCGTTTCCTATGGAGAAGAGCCGGCAAGAAACTCCACGGCCACTCTTTAAAAAAAATAAAATTGGCTTTACAATGTTTTCAAATTACAGTGTTAATAGGTATGAGAGGACAGCGTAGGCCCATCAAAAGTACCAGGTACTTAACAAAATAGAACATGGTCTACAGATCTTCAGTCTAATAAGCCTCGATATCGACATCGACTCGGTATCGACTTCAGAATTAATTTCGGAAAAGAGTTTTAAATCATCTGCGTATAATAAACTTCTGGCGTGATGAATAACTGAAAGAAGGTCATTAATCATTATCAAGAAGAGAAGCGGTCCCAGAATTGATCCTTGACTGACTCCGGAACGCGTATGATAGGGCTGGGATTTATAAAGGCCCAGTCTGACAAACTGCTGCCGACACCTAGACATGATACCTAGTACCTACAAAGATACTCTTATTTCAACATTCCCAATCAATAACCTAAATTCTAGTACCTACCTACTTATAGGTAAGTACATTCAACCGAACATCATTGGTAACAATTTAACATTGACTGCTCCTTTGACGTAGCGACAAGGGTGATTTTCGTAGTGCACGATACCACTGATGTTCGGCTAAACCTGTACCTGTACAACGTAGTCATCAAAGCGTAGCAACGGGCCGAGCACCGGCGTGCCCAAGACGTTTGTGACAAGACATGATAAATTATGTCATGTCTTGTTGTCAATTTGTGCTAGCATTTTTAGACAAAACTGTTTTATCGCTCAAACTGTGATAAAATGTGTGACTCAAGCCATGTCACAATAGGCCGTGCTCGCCCCGCAGCGTAGCCACTTCAGCAAAAGTTTTCTATTTTCTCCGAAATAGTAATATGTTACTTAATCACGTTGCATTTTTGGTATTATGTTGACTGAAGCCTGAAGGCTTTAATGACTTCAATCCAGGGACCATTTTGGTTACCCATTGAAAGGGTTTTCGATAGGGTTTTTCTAAGCGGTTAAACAAAAATCCATAAGAATAAGGGTAACCCTTATGAACGGCTTAAATTAAATTTTGGTAACCCATTGAAAGGGTGTTCGATAAAAACCCATTAGATGTGGGTAACCCTTTTGAACGGCTTAGTTTAAGCCATTCAAAATGACCCGCACCGTATGGGTTTTTCTAAAATGATAACCAAATTGGTCCCTGGGTAGAAATACAGATAGAATTGGTCCTGCTACGCGTGCTGGGCGTATATCGAAATAACATATTATGATTTTTTCATGTTACTGGGTTTCAAGTAGGTAGATATAGAACCCATTGAAATGGGTTATCAGGTAACCCTTTCAATGGGTTTCCAGTATAAAACCCTTTCAATGGGTTACACCATGATAAAGGTAACCCATTCAATGGGTTACCCCTTCGAAAGGCTTAGCCCTTAACCGGGGTTGTACGGTCCCTGCTTCAATCATCATCTGCCAGCCTTTTCCCAACTTTGTTGGGGTCAGCTTCCAGTCTAACTGGATGCAGCTGAATACCAGTATTTTACATAAAGCGACTGCCTATCTGACCTCTACAACCCAGTAAGTGGATAACACGATACTCCTTGGTAAGACTGGTTGTCAGACTTTCGGACTTCTGACGACCCCTAACAACTGTCCAAGATCTACAAATGACAGCCGGGACAAACGGCTTAACGTGCTTTCCGAGACACCCTCCGTGCCTGTCTTAAAGGAAATTATAATAAAATATGTTAAGGCTTCAGTATGTATGCAGTAGTAGTAGAAGTATGTACAAATAGTTAATGAATTCTCTGATTTCGTAGACGACGAAGGACACCACCAAGGGTGCACCACTGCTGTAGGTACCATACCTACGGAACACAACAGGCAGAAAGCAAAAATTGCGTAAAAAAGTAAAAAAAATATATATATTATTTTTGTGCTGCGACGCCGCTGGGGGTCTACTAAGAACATAAATCCGAAGTATCGGCCGAATGTACGGCCGTTGCTTGACGACGGCTAACTATGGCTGAATACGGCGAAAAAAAAAAAACCACAGTCAAAGAGATAAGCCAAAGTCAAAAGTGTGACTTTAAATCGGGTAAGGATTCAAAGTCAAAAAAGGAAACTATGTAAGTTATAAAACGGCCGAACATTCGGCCGATACTTCGGATTAACGCTTCGGAGTAGGCCCCCTGTACTGCACTGCACGATTTATGTTAACAACGTTAAATACACTCGGAAGAACTGCCGACTTTTCAAACAGGTCCCAACTTAGAAAAAAAAAAGAAGATATTTGGCCATTTTGGTAAATTTTCAAAGTGAGAATGGCGAGTGGCGACTACCTGCTCCAAAATTATTTTGCAAAATTGCTGATCCTAGCTTATTTAAGGTGAATTGCATACTTAGGTAAATAAAACAAATTATTAAAAAAAAAAATAACCCGACTGCAAACAAATTAACTGAAAAGATGGAAACAAGATGAAAAGAAAACCAGTATCGTATAAGTATCAAAAATAAATAAATGCAGTCGGAGGCAAATTAACATCCTAATGCCTCCGACTGCATTTTTTTTTTTTTGTAGTCGGGATATTTTTTTTTTTTAATAATTTGTTTTATTTAAAGCTTTTTAGTGTTATTAATGAACATTATTGTTTAGTAAAGTATAGGTAAGTTAAAAAGCTATATGACTTAGCATGATAGGGATAGGTTTTTGAAAAGCTAGCTTCTGCCCGCGACTTGGTGTGGAAGTATTCTACAATAGCCACATTTTTATAGAAAACGACCACTAGTCCAACGAGGCCGTCCTGGGTTCGATTCCCGGGTCAGGCATAGTGTTATTGGGTTTTTCATCAGAAATTTCTCAGAAATAGTCCGAAGTCTGAGTTTGTGCCCAGTTCGTGGCAATAGGCTCGCCCCCTATTACATGGGACCTAAACATAACTGGCGAAATGTGGATGTACTATACGGTAGGTACACTTCTGCCTAACCCTTATACAGGCGTGATGTTATGTTATTTTTTATAAAAAATTCCTGTTTAAACTACGTTTGTAGTTTTTGACAAAATAGTAGCTTAAAAGTGTTATAAAATATATATATTTGGAATTGGCTATTTACTAGCTTTTATTTGATGCCCATATTAATAAAATCGTAATTTTTTTTTTTTTATTCTCCCTGTTTTTTTTATTCGCTAATGCCATAGTAAAATTTTAAAGCCTATGTCACTCCCGCAATTAAAACGAATCTAAGGATACCTCATATGTTAAAATCCGTCAAGCCGTTTAGCCTAGAGATAGATCGTGCCAAAGAAATAGACATACATACATATATACACTCGAAAAACATAACCCTCCTTCTGAAGCAGTCGGGTAAATACAATAATGTTGAATGATGAATAAAACCTACACCCCCTTATTACAAAACAAGGTTTATCTTCAGACCCAGGTTTAAAACATGGAGCCATTATTGAATTTCGAACTTTGTTCCGACTATGGCTAAGTTCCTAAACACAAAACTGAGAACTTAGTACCGAACTAAGTTGTCAGTTTTGTATAAAGAACGGTAATTCAATCACTGTTACGTTCTTATTACAAAAACTAGCTCCATGGTTTAAGCCATGTCAAAATGTAAATCTTGTTTTGTAATAAGGCGGACAGAGTTTACATCACACACAAAAGCTTGAACTAAACGAAAACGGTTTCTTTCAAAACCTTATCCTCGATCTCGTCGAAAAGCAAGTAAAGCGCTTCGCTAGTATGTATAATATAAATAAAATAGTCTAATCTGATCTCATTTTCATACGCCGGCCGTTCCATGTCCTGACATGAGCTACAAGCTTCCTTCCACGAACCGCGGCTTTTGACGCCACCATACATCAACGGGTTTATGGGCTTACGTGAGAACTTGGAAATGAAATGCCCGACAAACACAATATTATGTTTAGGTGATTTACTTAATTATGTTCGTATTATGAGTACTGTATAACAGTTATTACACCATTTAGCTTTTTAACGAGTGATCGTAACATTAACAACTCCTCATTGCAGGGTTTTCAACTTCAGACCGTCAGACTGGTACTTAAATCTCAATAAACTCTCCTAGTGAACTTTAAAATTGATGGATCCATCTATGCATAGGATTACGTTCTGAACGAGTTCGTTAGATAGTTGAGAGTTGAGCCGTATATAGGTAAGGTTACCTTTATCATAAAGTATCTTTTTGAATGGGTTTTTTTGCTGGAACCCCAGTAAAAGGGAAACCCAGTAAAAACCTACTTATCGTATGGGTTTTTGATTAACCGCTTAAAAAAACCCTATCAAAAAACCCTTTCAATGAGTTCACCAAAAAATTAAAAAAAAAATATAGTATTTTTTCCATAAATTAATGTTGTTTTTTTTTTACTTAAATTCATGTTGGCATGGTGCTTTCACGGAGGGGGGGGGGTTAAATTTCTGTTGTTTTGCCTAGGACGCACCGTTTTCGAGATATTAAAATTTCTATTTTTTTTTTATTAGTTTAAATAAAATAAACATCTATGATCATTATTTCATGTACTTACATACTAAAGAGTACATTTTAGCTTCTACTACTTAAAAAAACCCAATCAAAACCCGGGTTACCAAATTTGAGTGGGTTATAAATTAAGCCGTTCAAAAAAGTTACCCTTATCGTATGGGTTTTTTGATTTACCGCTTAGTAAAACCCCAATCGAAAACCCTTTCAATGGGTAACTAAAATGGTCCCTGGCGTTAACAAACATCTAGCTAACACATCTAAAGAACGCTTCACAAGAATCTCTAAGCGCTATAAAGACACTGAGCTTTTATTTGTTGTTTGCCAATTGAGATAATAATATACTACATACACTCTTGTTTGCACCGATTTAAGGTACAAGGTCTAGCTCAGACACACTAACTATTAAAGCTCCCAGCATCCCCTCGGATAGTCACGATTGAAATGTGTATAAAACAGGCTGGCGTAAACACCAGTCGGAGCTCGCCCGACCGCTTCTTGTTACGAGATTACAGAGGCGACTAACTCCACTTAATGTTTTCTAGATATTGCATCCAATGACAGTTCGCATGCTAGAGAAATGATTGAAAATTCCCTTCCAAGAAGCGTGAAATGAGAGGAGGGTGGTGCGTCGGCGCCGGGCGACCGCGCCGGCGCGCTCGCCTGCTTGCCCGCGCGCATTCCTGCTGACCGCAGCCCTGTGTTTAGGAGTCACTGGCATCCACACCGCCTGCACACCACGGCTTATGTTCGCACATCACCATACACACTTATAACCTGTACAAAATATAACCACAATCTAAGCTATAGTATCTTCGGAAAATGTAAGAAATATTTGAAGGCGTCATGTGAGGAGGTAATTGCAAAACTGTTCATAACATTCCTATGCTAATTAGGAAAATAACTATACATAAGGGTAATCAAACATCTATTTTACAGTCGTGCCTAATCCATTCTTAGTTTCGCATATAACTTCAATAAAATATTAATTGCAATACTTGCAGTTTATTATCGAGCTTTAAGTAATACAGGAGCTGACTATACTTAGATACCTACTTTAGTTGGGAAATCTAATGACGTAAACGAGCATGTTACAAAAGGGAGCACCACAATTCCAGGCCGTCAACTTGAGGATAAAATTAATGTTCTAGTGTCGCTTACATCATTACATGTAAGTAAAGTAAGATAACTGTTTCGGGGTGGGCACGGCCTACTGTGACATGACTTGAATCACACATTTTATCACATTTTGAGCGATAAAACTGTTTTGTCATAAAATGCTAGTACAAATTGACATGACATAATTTATCATGTCTTGTCACAAACGTCTTGGGCAGCCCGTGTTCGGCCCGCTGTTATCACACACTGCACTGTACGCCACCAGCAACCGAAGGTGACTATACGTGTAATCCAAGATCCCATAGATAAATATCACCTGTCTCTCCAATATTCCCATGTTTGCTCAAGGATGCATATCCGGTACGGCTCTAATAATCCTTCCATATCCCAAGGGCACGTCTTCCCTACCGTTTCCGCACCCCCCGGTCCACTCTTTGATGTACTAAGTAGTCCTATGATTCCAGGGGCTAGTATGAATCTTTGGGTTCATTCGAGTAATCGAGTCTGGTTTAACTACGCTGGGGTCGGTGCATTTCAAACATTCGTTCAATGGCAGGTTTCTAAATAAGGCTAAACTTCAGCCTTTCGATTTTCAGTCGTATTCATGACTTCCAGGGCCCAGGGGACCTTTTAGGGGGCGTTTTTACTTATTTAAGTTTTAGTTTAGTAATCAGCCTATAATGTTCCCACTGACAAAGACAAAGAGACAAAGGCCTGCTCTTTTCTTGAGGGAGTGGGCTGTAATCTACCACTCGGGCCCAGTGCGGGTTGGTAGATGTCACATGTCTTCGAAGTCTTGGTTTTAGGACATGCCGGTTTCTTCACGATGTTTTCCTTCACCGTTTTGAGAGCAGTGGTGATGAAATTATTTACACAAAGTAAAACACCTGCCTTGGGTTCGAACCCACGGTCTACTACTCGGTAAGTCGGGGCCATTACCACTGGGCCACCACTGCTCTCAAGTAAGTTTGTAGTTTACTGCCACATTATCTTAGAAAAAATATTACACAAAGATAGAACACAACGCATGCACAGACTACGAAGCGTTGACATCCATAACATTGTACTAGGAATAAATGCACAGGAAACGGGCTTGTGAGTGGGACACGCCATTACAATTAACTGTCCAAGACACCGATCAGCATCGCCGCCGTAATTACCGTCACGCAAGTTGAATCATTTCATGAAGAACCTTTCTAACCGACGCTTTTGAAGATCGGGCTCCCACGAAGTGAATAATACACTAAATATGATGAGTAATATTGTTTAGTACTCCACAATGACGGATGGGAGTTCACACGGCATATCACTTACTAGCTGCGCCCCGCGGTTTCACCCGCGTAAATCTCGATCCCGTGGGAATATCGGGATAAAAAGTATCTTATGTCCTAAACCACATCATGGTCTACCCATATGCCAAATTTCGTCCAAATCCGTTCAGCCGTTTTAGCGTAACAAACAAACAAACTCACTTTCGCGATTATAATAATTAGCTATGATGTAGGTTATGCAAGATATTTTTGATGACGAAATTGGTGTTGCTACCGAAGCATCCACTTGGAAGATGACCTGGAGACGACTGGATGTGAAAGGTGAAGAACAAGGGGGGGCAAGACATTATGTGGCTGCAGTTCTGTCTGCCATAAGTTAGTAAGTAGATCTTCCGATCGCAGATTGAACAAACTTTTGGATAAGATGGAGAATTTGATAGTATTGGGTATGGAAATTCTGCCTGTGACTCGATACCTTCGACCATAAATGATAAATCCAACTTTTAGATGGCGCCTCTCCTAAATGCACAAGTGATCAACTGCTACAAAGCCAGATTGCTGGCTGTCCTAAATTCTTGTAGGTCATCGATAATAAACTTCTACCTAAAATGAATAATGACATGAATATTTACTTGTAAAGTATTATAATTATTTTAATTATTGTGAATGTGAAGACTATGGGGGTCATTCTTTGTTTTTTTTCTTTTATTCTCAGTTAGTTTTAATCATGGCAGTTTGAGTAATGTTGAGCTGCACGATTACTGACAAATGCGTGCACTGACTGGTCAGGTCCACTCAGTCTGTGTGGTTCTTTCCTCAAAACACCATTTCAGACACCTTTACATGATCTGACCAAGATTATTTCTGGACTTTAAAAGAGACTGTGACCTCTGAGTTTGTTTCGGCCTTTCTTCTCAGAGGAGTCAGATAGGAAACGCCAACCTCATCTAGTTTTTAAAATATAATTGACGTGTAAAAGTGTTTGTATAAACCTACATAATAATATAGAAATAAAAATCATTTATACCTACCAACATTTCAGATCCATTTCAAACTCGTTCCTTTATTGTCAAAGCAAATACGGTGAGTAAATCAAAACATAAATAATTCAACTTCACGCGTGTACATTATGCCCTAAGGACGACAGGTAGCGTCACCTGCACCGTTGGTCATGAATTATCGCCGCAACGTGTGAATTCATCAACTTTATCAGCGATTGAATCAATTAATTAAAGGGTAAATTCCTTCACTGAACTGTAAAAGATATAGGTAGTGAAAATGTTACGACACAGATCTTACCCAATGAAGTACTTAATCATATTATGTTTTTTTTTCAGTGTTCAACAACAGCACCCTAATTGCGCAACACGGTTTGAATCGGAATGATTTTGAAGTATATTGCTAATTCATTGCTTTTTAGAAAAAGTTGTCTGCTCAACAACGTAAATAACGCAATGAATGTTGTTGAACTGTCAATTTGAAACCGATTCCTACTGATAGTGTGTTACGCAATTAGCCCACAGTTTACCGAAACAGCGTTAAAATGAATAATGTGTTTTATTATAAGTTATAACATAACACATTGACATAGGTAACTATAGTATACCTATTTAATAGGAATAACACTAGTTTATTTTTGCTTTGAATGCGTCATTTAGTCAATTACGGTCTAGTAGTTGATATAATTATGAATGTACCGGCTGGCAGGGAATTGCCTGTAAAAGAAATTATAAATGAGTTTCATATTCATAGGTTTCCTTCCTAAAAACAATCGAATTTAAGCTTAGCATATACACATACATAGCTAATTCAATCAGAAACAATTTGCCAGCACATTGTCTAAATACTAGGACACAGTTTCCCTGACTTTTTATCCGTGTGGTGTAAAGAATAGCACCACCCCATTTCTTTCCGTGGGTGTCGTAAAAGGCGACTAAGGGACTAACTAGAGAATGGGCAGCAGCGTCCTCTATGCATTTTAACTTCATACTGCGATCGCCAACCCGCCTAAGCGTGGCGATTATGGCAACGGCAATCGCTCCCCCCCCCCCCCCTTTGGGGGAGTGGACGCCTTTCGGCTGAAATGATAATGATGATGAGGTTTCCCTGAAATAACTTTTACGACTCTCAAGTTTATTTAAATATCAATCACTTATTAGTACCTATTACATAATCATTGTACAACCCAATATCTCAAGTTTAGTTATGTTTGTTTCCCTTCCTTAAGGAAACAAACACAAATCTCACTTGCAAACAATTAAACGTTTGTAATGGCCATCGAGCTAGTCATAAATACATGTTTGCTGTTACTAAGCAAACTACTTTACTGTTACATCTTCGATACTAAGTCTAGTCGTGCATACCCACCTTATGTGTGATTTCTTAAACTTCAGTCCCAACAGTAAAGTGTCGGATGTAAAATAAAACTCGACAATGCAACTTTGTTTTTTATCAACCATCATGATTACCTACTTTAAACGGTGCATCGTAAAAGCTCTCTTGCCTCCACAGAGTACATAGCGTGCAATCAATTAAAATAGTTTTATTCGGAATGTTCACACAGGAACTGTAGGCGCGCTTTCAATAGTACCCCATCATTAACACTAGTTTCACAAAACATGACGCAGCCAGCCCGGTGGGCACCCCGCGTGACGCTGGGGCCGCTGGGAAGTCAATGAAACACCGCTTTGATAGCTAACATCGGCGACACGCACTGTGCGCAAATTGTTGCCTACCTACGGTTACGCAACGATAAAATTGTCGCTTGCATGCCACTACTGTGCAACGTGGCGAATAAAATAACCACTCCAACTGCCACCGTTTCCTGGGACTTGACTGTCACATTGTGAAAGAATTCCGACGTTGCATTATTGTGAATGCGACAATGGCTTTTTGAAAGAGACGAAAATTATGATACAGAACATGTTGTGTAGGTATAGTAGGCACATAAATTATGTCTACTGTACTTATCTTATCGCACTTGCGCTAAAGGTAAGGGGTGAAAAGGTGTTTAATCGTAAATCAAATGCATGTAACAAAGTACAATGTGACGGCTTTATAGGCAGGATAACCTGTATCTGAGCCTAACTCCGCAGAATAAGCAGTATTAGCATATACAGGGTCAAATTAAATTACTTAGCGAAACTCCGCAGACGTGTTGGGTATCGATATCTAAATACGATAAAACAAAGAAGAACATTGTATTTTTATTGGGATCAACGACTAGTTACTTGAAATAAGAGTTTCAAAATCAGTTTTTTTCTGTGTAAACTTCACAGATGTGATGCGTATCGATAACTAAACACGATAAAACAAAAACTTAACTACTTCAAGTAACTTCACTGCCAGTGGTCATTGACACCAGAAAAAAAATTAATCATTTTTTTTTTTTTCGTTTTGTCGTATTTAGATAAGTATCGATACCCAACACGTCCACGGAGTTTCGCTACCTAATTAAATTTGACCCTTACTTAATTTTTTTTATTATTTATATTAGATATTTTGCATCTGCCTTTTCTGAGGTTTATAGGAGGTCCTAAGTTGGCTAAAAGTCCTCCGGTCTCCTGACTCCAGACTGGGGGAATTGTACCCAACTCAGGACAAATGTTGATAAATTTTTCAATCGGAATGCAAATCTATGCCACGTCACGCACGGCCCATGCACGTCAAACGTTACCATTACCAATACGAAATGCTTTACAAATTGCCTGTAAATCATGCTTGTTACTGTAGTTACATGTGTTTTTCCGCATATTTACCTACATATTAGCTCCAGCAACGCGTTGCATAACACTGAGTGATTGTCGTAGCCAACAACCGTCCACGGGCCCTCCGTTCTCCAATTAATCCGTCCAATTGAATATCTAGCTCAATACCTATATAATATGTCATAGTAGTACATTACCTAGTCAGCTGCCTGTCGAACCGCCAATAAACGTTTGTTTGATTTACAATTATTGGTTTTGTCGTTAAATCACTGTAGCGGACGATATGTACCATTGTTCCCAATGAAAATATTTTGGCACTGATGTAATTTTGTATGTACTTGTAGGTAATAATGATAAACTACTTTGCATTGCAAAAACCTTCACGCATGGCACCCATGCATCCAATAGATCGCCAAACTTTGATAACATTCCCATAGCGTACACTGTGGCTATGATTGCACAGGTAGTATTTCCTTTGAATTATTAATGAAATCACGGATAAAACATTCCACATCGCATTGCAGTGCTCGGTGGACAGGTGTTGTACAACACAATAACTTCAAGGTGCCAGTGAATGGTACCTGCGTGAATGAACACGGCACTAGTGACTAGTACTGGCCACGTTTGTATCGGAGCAGGCGGTCGCGATCATAAACTAACGACCAATAGAACGGACATTGTGCCCCAGTTAACGATACATTTAATCCCAACTAGTGTCCTTCTTAATCGTGGATATTGGCTCTAAGGCCGCGTAGATAATCTGACGATCGACTAATTAATACCTACCTACAACGACACGTAATAAAATGATCTACTTAGTCTTAAGTTGAATTGTTTTGTGTCGACATAAATTATGGCTATCAATAAAAATCTTAGCAAGCACAAAAATAGCGTGCTCGTGCGCTCGCGGACTTTAAACTGAATGTATGAAGAGAGCATGTTAATATTCGAAATTATTTATGACTTGCTAAAATGCCCATTCGTATTATCCAATAAAGGCTGCGCGTACGCACCTCACGACTCGGAAAGGTGTTCTGTTACACGATGCTACTCACGTTTTATGTCTTTCTTAGTCAATGGTACAAAGGTGTAAAATATAACCAACTATCTCATTTAAAAGCAATAAGGAACATTTGTATGAAGATACTTATTTTGTCTTTTGGCGGCAAAATGTAGTAGACATATAATGGGAGCAATTTTCTCACTCATGGCGTGTGAATGCGTACCTAGTCACCAAAATTAAATAACGATTTTATAAAGGTTGACACCGACGACGGTATAATTTATACTTCCATGAATATTCAAATATGGATATTTAATCTGAGGGGCAATTCTACTAATTTTAAGAACGTTCACAGTCTGATCTCAGTCTCAATCTGTCAAAAATACCTCTTATTTCCCTACATTTTGACAATTTTTTGACGTTTGGTTGTCGCAAAGATGAGATTGCGACTAGATTTTGAACGTTTTAAATTACGAGAATTGGCCTTCTCTGATTATGACAGGTGTTGGTAATATCACATTACATTTCATAAAAAAGGTTACATTTATTATTGTAATGAGCTATAAGGTGAATGTAAACGCTTTAGACCCATAATGCATGCGCGCAGTCCAATGGGCTGTTTAAATAAGATATATTTCATTAGCCATTACAGCTACATGTGTGTTTACTGCTAAGTAAATGAAATCGTCTCGTTAACGTTAGTATATGATTTAATGGAGCAGCATTCGATAGTGGGCAATAATTCCACAGTTATGAGCTCCTTGAGAACGTTATGCAGAATAACCACTTAGTTTTACAAGTTGGGGTCGTATAACGACATATGTATAGAATTTTTTGTACTGTTACTGCTGTTTTTGTACTGACTACGACTTTATCCCTTTACATACAGAATTAGTTTATTAAAGTTTGATGTGTCCCAAGATAACGTCGCAAAACTTTTTATCTGTGATTCTCCCGTCAACCGTCGCGCTATCATTCTTATCATTCCTCTCACAATCGACCCTTCTTAATTTTGGTCTCCCTCTCCCTCAAAATCAAGTCATTTATTCAAACTTGGCTGAAAATCAGCACTTTTCGATCTCCATCCATAATCATTTCTGCTAGTGCAAATTCGCTGATTGATAAGCCATTCTGGATTTTAGGGCTGCCTTAGTCTACTGATCGGGTTGCCTGCACCATACCTATTTCAAGCGCTTCTTTTACTCATAAATGCATTCTTCTAGATTCGTAAGCAGCCATTTTTCATTTATCAAGTTAGTTAAAAAGCTGGGTTTCCTTATTATCTTCAGGTTTCATGAGTGGTGAGACTGTAAGCTCAAAAATGATGGGTGGGTGAAAACTAAAAATAGTACTGGAATCAAACAAGTTTTCTTCTGGAATGTCACTTTTATTAACAAAAAAGAATTGTTGTAAACTTACATAATAAAATAGATACAGAGAGAGACATATAATTACTTACAGCACATTTCAGTAATGATAATTTTACCAGTAACAGACAACACTATAATTAAATTTAAACAAAATTTAAGAAAAAGGTTAGTGTCATTAAAACAAAAAGCGTTTCTTTGTAGTCTCGCAGTTTGTTTGACGAATTCATTAGCAGATCTGAATCTCACCATTTAGAACGGTTCTGTATTAAATGCAACGACTGCAACCAATGAGCTCTAACTGCCACAGGATAATAAAAACCACATTATATTACCTACGCAAAAGTAGAGGTTTTGCCAAACTCGATTATCATCCACAGACACTTTGATTATTGCAAAAAAAAAATGAGAATACAAGGAGTGCCTGTTGTAACCGGCGAATTGAACATAAAAGTGCAATAATGATTGTGGTGTCACAAGCTGACAGCAATCGTGACCGCGGCGGCGGGCGGCGAGGCGGGCGCATCGCTGGCTGCGCTGGCGCACCGAGCTGACACCGCAATCGGCGCGCGCAGCCGAGCGCCCGCGTAATGACAGCTCCGCCGCCATTAGCTCTCATTACCCCACAGTCACGTACCGCAGGCAGAAATGGATTTGTCTTTGCAAAAATAATGATTGTAGATTGCAGACCGCCTTCAAAGAAAATTGGATTCGAATGCGCGTAAACAGGATCCAGAGTTAGGCGGTTCACATCGCTGCCCTTGAGCAGTCGTGGACGTTGCACTCGCTCTGCCCATCCGCGCCGCCCGCCGCCCGTGATCTTACTGTGCCCTACATTATCCTCCGAGGACTACATCTAGATGTAGGTAATTGCATCAGTCTATTTTACATTTGTGAGTTCCACAAACAACTATTACAAATAGTTGTTATACAAAATAGTTATTTCTCATATATTATGTAGGCAGCATTACATCATTGAACTAAGAGTTTGTAAAAATGACACAGCGACACGTTTGGCTTATTGTATTTAATAAAAAACAAACAAGTGACAATTCGATGCTGAGTTGTCAGGAACACGATACGAAACCCAACTTTATGTTATGTTTTGATAATTGATACTGACTTAGCTAATTTAAAATAAGATGGGAAACTAGCTCCACGTAGTAGGTACCATTCAAACGAAATATTGTGACTTAACGACTGTATGATTCATGCTTCGGTTGCGTAAACTACAGCCGAGGTACAATAAGTGTACCTAATAATTATAGTGCCAACTTCAAATACGAATCCACGTACGGTGAGAAGTTACATTAGAATACAAATTCTTGGAACTGAATTACTTGCAAAGATAGAACGTCACTTTACAAGTGGGTCCTTAACAACAAAGCTCTCAATAAATAGCAATCAGAGTTGATTATTGAATCAATAACGATATGCATCGTCGGTCGCAGAGTCTATAAAATGTGTCCAACACTTCATAAACCAGATGAGCGAGAGCGACCGGTGCGGCGCGTTGAAACAAAATCCAGTAGCCAGTAGAGACATCGACCTCAAATATTTCACACATAAATCTTGTTCACAGTCCCCGTGAGCCGTGTTCGGTGTTCGCTAACAAATTACAGCGCGTTATCCGAGCGCGGCCGGCCGAGGGCCGTTATTACAACTAATTGGCGACAATCAAGCCGGCTACTGCTTTTGTGCCGCAGAATTTTCTCGTCGCATCACTTCGTTTTTCAGACAATTCAAATTCTAACTTTATTTATGTGTTGTTTTGTTCGACTTGTCTATTATTCTGCGAGGTTCCACGAATGGTATTGCTTAATTCATACATCCTGAGAAATTTGAGTGTTTCAAGTTCGGCTTGTATTGTATTGACAAAATGGGGTTCATCAATATCACTATCGCGTAGTCCGCTGTATAGTTAAGCGTCATATCGGGTTGGGGAATCTTCGTAAACAATCAAAAGCTAATTTAAATTCCTGTTATTTTGTCGCCCTCGTTACTGTTATTGAATACCTATGCTACGAGGTACTACAATATGTTAACGTCCATGGGAACTGGGGAGGGTGCATTTTCCCCCTCACAGTCTATTTCGAGCAGTGTGCAATGCGTGCAAACATAACTAAACTCCAATTAGCATTTGTAATTCTATTATTTTTAGTTTTAAGTCTCGTGAAGGTTGACCCATCGACTGTCATTTTCATTTCAGAGACACAGGACAAATCTCCAGTTGATAGCTAAGTAGTGTAGTGTCGGCGACGGTGCAGCACTCGCGTGGCAGTAACTGTGCGAACATTACTTACACTAATGCGTTAAAGTGTTAAACAAAGGAAACTTACGTTAGGTCGGGCGGTTCCCTCGACCCTCGCGGTTCGCACGGCCCAGCTAACGCGGAAGCGCAATGTTTACACGACAAAAAAATAGCGTTCGTCGTGAGCACGAGCATACAATACACATAACTCCGACTTCATGGGAATAACCAAACGGCCTACACTCTTGTTTATCGACGCTTATATTTTAGCATCTTTATGCGCTCCTGCCTGCGCTGGTTAGTTCCAGTTTTGAGTTATATATAACCGAATTAAATAAACGATCTATTCAAGTTGTCTCCGACGGAGTAGTTATTCTTCGTATTCCATTTCCTATTTGCTTTATCATGTTCTGGAATACACTCAAGTTGTAATATTTGCGCTAGATACATATCGTTTGGGTATTCATGAAGATTGTACGTGCAGTGGGTAGGCAATAAATCTACATAGCATTTTGAGGATAATCTCAAATTTGTAAGTCTAAATCAAAGGTCAACTGTATCCCAGACATGTTTACATTAGATATGATGTCACGAGATCTGGAATGTTGGGAAATAGGTGAGCTTCCTGAAATTGTATCTATCCGATTGCTTCAGCTTTATGTACAGACGCCAGCAGATCAAGCTACCCGAAACTGTCAAATTTTCCCAATCAACCTTGAACCTTATGCTAAAGCGATAAAGTTGAAAATCTATTAAAGAAATTTGACAGATTGTAGTAGCTTGATGTGCTGGCGTCTGTACATTAACTGATTGACACGATCTACATAAGACTCGCTCACGAAGCACGCGGTTATACATAAAATAACATAAGTAGTACTTACTTCATTTCAAAACAAAGTTAATATTGAATTAAACGCCATCTAATTAATTTGGAAAAACCGAGTAGCGGAAAAATTACAAGTAATAAACTAAATGCGATAATTTGTTATGAAAAACGTTGAAGCGTCGAGAAGCGAGCGTTCTTCCTACGATCCGAATGTTCCGTACGTCTAATTCTCACTTTTAACAAAACGTTTACAAGCGGGCGCCTTACATAATTATTTTTTGTCGGGCCCGCGCTTTTATAACTTCTACCTGGAGCTTGGTACCTGCCCCACTAAACCCACTACCCGGAACACTATTAAGTAACTCTACGAGGCATAAAAAACTGTAGAAATAACAGAGAGCCGACACTTGATGGACACAGTATAATTTAGTCTGAAAAGAATTTGTGAAATTGCTTTGTTAGACGCGCTGGGGTTTTGAGAAGGCGAGCGTTTCCTGAGAAAGCCGAACAATTTGTTCATTAGGGGGGGGGGGGGGGGTAATAGCCAGGGGTTTGAATGATAGCTCGTTTTAAACTTCGGTTTCTAGAACTGGCGGGAAAATTATTGTTATTAGGTCCACATGGGTATTATTATTTAGGTAAGTAAAAAATAGGGATGTTATCTTTAGGACTTTTTCTTGTGGTATTTGGAACTGCAAACAGGCTTATTGAACAGGTTATTCAAGTATTGGGGCTAAACATCTCTTTTTCGAATTCTGGAGTCTTTGTAGTTTTGGGAAAGTCTTGAAACCAGTACCAGTTAGGATGAATTTGGGAAAGGGTCTAAGATATTGGCTATTATAAAAACGGTTTGGGCAGATTCCCGCCATCGCAATGCAGAAGGCAAATATTGGTTCTTCTAAAGCAACTTTTGAAGGAGGATAAGGATTATAAGATATAAGTTAATAAGGTCTTAATTGCTATGTATTCAAACGGAAGTAAATGGGAAAAACCAGCAAGCTGATTTCTTATACATAATATTATCCTGTTAGGTAATTATTCATTCATTGGCAGTCCTAAGAGCGATTGAAGCCTGCTCACAGGATATGAAATGTAAATAAAAAGATAACGAACTAACAATCAACAAAAACATTTTTACTCAAGTACCTAACTTTGAAAGTAATCTCTTTGAGAATCATTTGCGAACGGCGTCGGATGTACCTCAATGTTTTGTAGGTACAGCGTTAGCGAGCGGAGCGCGGGGGGAAGGTTGTCGGCCCCGGCCCGTGACGTCACCGCACTGACCACTCCGGGACCGCCACAATGGCCTTTCTCAGAAGGAGCAGATGCGCCTGCGCCGCTATCTGCCGCCCCACCCCCCGCACCCCTACACGCTCACCCCGGCCGCACGTGAGGTTTTCGAATAGACGCTGATAACCTTACAGGTCCAATCTAACAAAATGTACCTCGCATTCTTCTACCGACGCTCAAGAACATACCGTGACTTAACCGCCAAAAAACTTCAATTCTTTACCTTTGAAATTGATGAAAAACAACTACAAAAACTTACATTGAACAACCAATAGCTAACCGGCGCGGAGTGTATCTAACTGACATTATTTGGGCGGTCGCGCGCAGGTAGAGGCGCGGAGGTAACCTCGGCGTTAGAGCGCGTACCTGCCGCTCAACGTATCATTACGCGCCGGTAATCATACCCGCTGTAATCACCGGTATGACGCTCTGAGCTGGCCGCCGACGCCGACTACACTGCTGCCTCCCGTAGAACCTCGCAACTTCCATGGATGAGTGTGGATCTAGTCATGATGTACAGAAACATGCACTAAACCTCCACTCATCGAAAGAAATTGACCTTTCCGCCGCCGCTGATTCGTGGAACCGTCGAGCACGACGCACTGCACGCACTGATCGTTAGCGATGTCACGTTGTAGCACCGAACCGTTCACGAGCACGTTGCCGTGTTTTTTTTTAAACAATTATGATTGTAAGCGGCGCGCGCTCCTGCGGCGGAGCGAGGCCCGCGCGCTCTGCCCGCTCACTATGAAATAAACGGTCGAGATTTGAAATCTGGAAAGCTAGACGCTGCGCGTGCGGCGGAGGGGGGAGGCGGGAGTCGCGCGACCAATCGTGGCGCAGCGCGCGCGGGCACTGATGTGGAGGGGCGCTCCACCGCGCCGCCCGATATTATCTTTCTACAAGAACGTTATTTTCTTCTTTCCTACTCGCTAGTCCGTTCAACCGACAGCGGAAGTGAAATGAACGCGCGCGTAAACTGCACACTCGCTGGTAGTGCTCGCAGTCGCGCTAGTATCCACCTGACAACAGATTTTAAACGGCTGACGTTATGAATGAAAGTAAAACATACTTTATGGACGAAGCAGTCAATCATGTCGACGTTTGGTACATTAAAAGTCAGTTATACAATAAGCTGATTTATTTGCTTTTCGATAAACTTCACAGTCCAATCTAAATGCCATTGAGATAACAAACTGCATTAGTAACATGTTTGTGGCTGCAGCGGTAATTGTTAGGTACTGTGACGGTCACCAACCATACAATTCCGCGTTGACAATAATAACACGGTTAAAATGCGCACATTATAATCAATCTATTTCGTGAATATCTCATGCATAAAACACAAAGGTATCATTTACAAACTGGAGTGGAATGGATTTCAAAATGTGTTATTAAGTTTTCATTGAAACCGTAAATATTAACGACACGCATACAATTTTAATATAATTTGGATATAACGTAAATTATGGCCACATTGTGCCGCCCTAAACTTTACACTAGGTACCTATAGAATTTAAAGTGTAAAGGCTTCTACAGACTGGTGCGAAATCGCGGGCGCGACAGGCAGCGCCGCGATCCCTGTCGCGCCCGTTTGTAGGAGCCTTTATACTATTTTGTGTCAATTTAAAGCTCCCGCAGACAGGCGCGACGCGACACTAGTAGCACAGATTCTATGAAAACTTTTTGGAAAGTGTCGTATTGCGCGTCGCACTGCCTGTCGCGCCAGTCTGCGCGAGCCTTTAGATTCAGCATCTGCACTAGCTTTTAGTTAGATTTACTGTTTTATTCTTGATAAGGTAGGTTTTTGCGATGAGAAATCTGATTCAAAATACATTTCAGTGCAGAGTTCATGGTGCCTGTAACAATTTTAGTCTTTGGACCAGATATGTAAATAGGTTTTCACTTTGAAGCCCCATCTTAAAAATTACCCCTGCATACAATTATCAGACCTAGAAACATTAGTACGTAAAATTGCACAGTTCTAACACTAGAGATGCAAACAAGATTATCGAACAAAGTTCAAGGAGGTCACTGCACACGATATTAACGGGGCTAAGACAGGATGAGGCATTTTGCAACGACCGCCAATACGACAGAATTATATTTTGCGAAGATAATTTATACATATTTATGCACGATTTGTCCTTTGGAATATTGAGTGTATAACTTTTTACATGCCAAATATTTCTAACAGATTTTGGCTAAAATTACCGAATTAAAAACCGGCCAAATGAGTGACTAACCACGCTCAGTGAATAAAGGGTTCCGCAGTTGGGATGAATATTTTTTACCCATGCATAGTATTGATTTTATCGAAAGAAACAAAATACATTTATTTAGCACAGACTAAAAGGCACACAACAAAATATAACTACAACTAAAACAATGGAAACAAATAAAAAGTATTAAGACTTCTTGGCGGGAAAGTGAAGCGTCATGTTCAGCAGTTTGTTTAATTTTCCAAAATTTGTGTTTAGCCGAATATTAATGTGTAATTATGGTGGATTATTAACCATTAAGTGTTTGTGAACGTGCATTAGTGTAGGCAAATGAAACAAAACAGTGCAACTTCGCTTCAAGTTCTCTCAAGAAGTCGCGTGAGGTCTCAGTAAAGTGCCACATCTTTACTGAAACTCAAGGGGAGTGGGCGAGGATATCATCATCGTGCATTTATAATTCATTTCATCAATACTATACAAGAACTAAAACGTGGCATTGGCTAAATGCACAAACCGTGCGAAGCCAGAAGAAAAAAAAAAAAAAAAAAAAAGTATTAAAAAAAAAATTTAATTTGCAGGAAAGTGTGCCTCAGTCGCTGCGCCAAAAAGTCTCGAATGAAAAAATATGTTTGTTTTATAGTATTTCTAAAGAAAAAAAAAATGAGCCGTCACGGGACGCCTGGCAGACGTAAAACATCGAAATTATTTGCACACTACTACATAAAGACTGTATAGTAGCGACGCGTTGCCACGCGGCATGCGTCGCCCCGCCAGCAATCGGTTTTACGTGCGGCTATAGATGTTTCACATCAAAAAAAATAACTGCGATTGTAACTTTATGTATAAGACATCTCAAAATCATCTATTGACTTTAATAGCAGTCACTTAGAAATAACTTATTAATTATAGGATCCAACAAAAATGTTAATACACACGCTTATAAGTATTGAATTTTTATTTCATCCCTCGATTACGTGTATGTGGATTGCCACCCCTAATTATTTTTATGTGAAACATCTAATGCCCGCCGCATTAGATATTTCATGTCAGACCGACAGTTTTTTTTTTTGTATTATATGAATTATTATGTATTTTCTTTACCGACTTCACAAAAAGTAGGAGGTTCTCAAGTCGGGTGTATTTTTTTTAATAGATATTTTTTACAGATTTTTAGGGTTCCATACCAAAATGGTAAAAAGGAACCCTTATGGTGAGACTAAGTCTGTCTGTCTGTCTGTCACTCCTGGATATCTCAAGAACTACTAATGCTATCAACTTGAAATTTAGAATAGTTTTAGATGACGTTTGTCCAACTATTTTGCAAACAAGAAAGAAGTTAAAAAAAATCTCTTTTTTGCAAAAGGGACTGAAAGGGAGTCTTAAAAATTTGAAGTGGGGCTACTAGGGCATGTGGGGTATCATATGAAAGAACGCTGTTTGCACATTCGCAAATATTTTTTTTTTCAGTAGCATATTTTCGACTTTTGATGAAAAATTTAAAAAAAAATACCGTTCGTTCTATGCAAACTTTGGAGATAAGGGGGGGGGGCCCTTATCTCCAAAGTTTGCATAGATTAAAATCTGAAATTATTCTATGTGATAGAAGTGTATGTAAAGATTACAGGAAAAATAAAACGATGTCTATATATATAATATATAGACATGTCTATGTTTTATATGTATATGATAGCACCGTTTTTCAGAAATCATAAACATCATAATTATATACGTACGGAACCCTCGGTGCGCGAGTCCGACTTGCTCTTGACCGGTTTTGTTTTAGATTATACCATATTTATTTCCTAAACCATCCTTATCATTTTCTATACAAAATAGTTTCGATGTTTCACATCTGCCAGGCGTCCCACGACGGCTCAATTTTTTTTCTTAATTTCACTACGCCTTTGTTTAGCGGTGCACGGAATACACTGATGGACGTATAAACGGATGGGACGAAATTATAGGTAACTAGCTTTTGCCCGCGGCTTCGTTCGCGTTGATTTAGAATTTTACAATCAATTCGAGTTGTACACTGCTTGTTGTTTGGCGTTTGGCGGCAAAAAACTCTCAACACACTATTCAATTTTCTATAATAATAATATAATTCAATCATGATTCGAAAGACACGTGGCGCCATCTATTATCATAAGAACGTTATTGTTGTTTTCCTCGGGAATAGTTCTTTTTTTCGGGATGAAAGGTACCCTATGTCCGTTTCTGTACACCTGACAACATATATATGCAAAGTTTCAGGATGATCGGTTGAGTGGTTTAGGCGTGAAAAGGTAACAAACAAACAAACAAACTTACTTTCGCATTTATAATATTAGTTAGGATGGTCCCGTTTTTGCTATTTGGGTACGGAACCCTAAAAAACCACGCACAAAGACCTCTTTTATGAGATTTGATGGACTTCAGGTGTTACAAGAGGGGTCCAAAGATTTTATTTCGGCACTTTGGACGTTTGCATCAAACATAGGCCAGGTTAAGGTATAAAATTCACTACAGCTTACAGCTATTAGAATTTGATCCCTTTATATCACCCCACATATCCCCCCCCCATCCATACTATGTATATTAGTGCAATGAAAGCCGTATTATTAAATGGTAGCTTTTGTAATCGCGGCGAAATTGGTTAAATTGATTGAATACAATAAATTAATGAAAAGTATAAGGGCACAATCGATATGAAGGATTTGAACCCCTATTTGGTGTCAGTTTGTGTAGCAAAACGAGCAAAATTTTTCCATTAAGAGCTTTTACACCTTACAGCATTTCGTACAAACTTTCAAGCCCTTGTTTTTCGAAATGACGGAACCGATTTTAATTAAACTTCATACTCATAAGCAGGATGCAAAGGTCTAAAAAGTTAGTAAAGAACATTTTCGAAAAATAGTGTTACCGCCAAATTAGGTTTTACAGCATTTCTGCCTTCAAAAACAAACAAAACTAAACATTATTCAATCACAAATGCAATAACCATAATACACAGACACCAATTAAAAAAAATATTTTAACATTATTTTAACCTTTCTAAGATGTAGCATTTCCAATCACACATTTTTTCACTCGGGTTTCTAAACGTTAATTTTAACATCGCACAGTATTGGTACAGATTTTTGTGGATTTGGGATAAATTATCGTTCGTCGCATGTAGACGTAACTTGATATGCATGAATGGCCATGTGTACTTTAATAATACAATCACAACCATCTGTATTATTTAGATCTAGTTACAGTTATATCCCAAGAGATGGCGACACTTACGCCAGCAGTTATGCACTACTACAGAAAAAGAAATAATACTTCGGTTGTACTTATACGCCCGAAATTACAAGTAAATAACTAGCGCGATTTTTAACGCGTTCGGAACGGGAGTTTCGCTACGAGGTATTATTTCATTTTCTACGCACAAACATCAAATAAAACATCGGATAGAATCGAAACTGGGCGTATCATAGGCTAACAGCGCGGTTTTGAATGGGTTCAGTACCCCAAGTGTAAGTTTGCAAGAGAGTAAACGTAACTATTTCGTTTGCGTTAAAATTTGACCGATAGATCATAATGCTAAAAGTATAAGAGTGAGAATAAAAATCTTAACGCAAACGCGCTAGTTACGTTTACTCACTTGCAAACTTACACTCGGGGTACGGATTAGGATTTTCGTTTGCAAGTATACAGAGTTTTATCCTACACTACCAACAACGCTACAATACAAAAGTGTGATATTTAACAGACCTTGCACTAACTACCTATCCGTTATTCGCCATAATGATAGTACATCCAAGGTCCGTAAGCTGCATCAGTTCAGCACCACCGTCGAGTAGTCGGTGAGAGCACACAGCCAGCTTCTCGCTGATGTCACACTTCTGTTTGTTGGTGAGGTGGCCCGCCGTCACGACTGTTGCTGAAAGCTGCTCCAGCAGTTGGGATGCGGAGTACGCGTCCATCAGGAAACTGGTGGATAGTGATTTTATTACGATGGGAATCTTCTCTTGTATCATTAACTATTATAAGAATAGGTTGTCCCATGGCCATTTTTTTTTGTACGTTAGCAAGGAGTTAATGGAGCTGATTGCCCAAGGTGTTAAACAAGATGTAAAAAGACTAATGGTCTTATTCATAAAAAGTTATCGAACATCTAAAACCTATTTTAGTTAAAATAGGTTTTGTCATTTTCTAACAAACACAAAGGTCAAAGTTTACAAATATGGACAAACGAACTTTAGCAGCATTTTAACTAAAATAGGTTTATAATATGACGTTTATGAATAAGAGCCTTTTCGTCTTATTACTAAACAAGATTTATATTTTGACATGGCTTAAACCATGGAGCCAGTTTTTATAATAAGAACGTACAGTCCTACCAACTTATCTGTAAACTGAAACAGGACAGCACCGTCGATTCAGTGTTGCTAATTTCAACGACATTTCAACATGACGGCCGTAGTTCCAATTTTCGCCATTTCACAGATAAGTTGGTAGGAGTGTAAGGCTACTGTGATTGAAATATCGTTCTTTATAGAAAACTGAAAACTTAGTTTGGTACTAAGTTGTCAGTTTTTTATTAACAACTTTACCATAGCCGACATATAATTCGAAATTTAATAATAGCTCCATGGTTTAAACCTGGGTCTGAAGATAAACCTTGTTTTGTAATAAGACGGATAAAGTTTAACCGTAACATAGCCGTTATCTACGCATTATGTACATCAAACTAAGTTACACTGAGCGAAAATGATGCTAGCAAACGCCTTTTTTTTGGTGTGAAAAATCGTTCTATACGGCAGCGCGCAATGTAACACACCCAACACATTGTGCTTAATGCCGCAGGGAACGGTAAGGAGTTGTAGGGTTAAGTTAAATTATAACATTCAAAACGTGAAATATGAACAAAAAGTTTAATTTTGACTTTCTAAATCTCTAAAGATTATATAAATGTTCAACTATTAAATTGATAGTTAACTTTTTAACATTCCTTGAAAATCTTTTAAATTACTCACCTTTCTACAAACTTCTCTAATTCACTGTAGTTCTTGACGCTCAGGTATTCGTTGACAAGCTTATCAGGAACAAGTCCAGTTACCTGTTCACAAGACATGGCCATTAGAACAGAAATAATTTTAATTCGCTTTCCCGGATCCCGGACCTTTGGAAGGCGTTTGGAATGAGGGGCCGAATCCAACTCGCAGAGGGCTCTTAGACAATTTTAAATGGAATGAGGCACCAACCGACGGTTATCCCTGTATGCACTATGCAAGTGCAAATGCACCCAAGGATAACCCCCAGTTGGTGAAGGACTATTTCATGAATGGAACATGGAAACAAAATATATTGGATCAGCAAGATTATTGGACCTCTTCGTCGGCTCCGGGATCCAGGACCCCCAAAGTCCCTGGCGCCCATTTTTTTATATTAACGCTTAAATTAACTGAAAGGTTATACCTTGTAATTCAGATTTATACTTAATATTTAATTTAATTAAACTACTACACGGAACAGGATTCGGTTTATCACAAACCCCCCACAACCCTAGTTCATATTAACTGGACACTAAGCTTGGCATACTCTAGGTTAATCCAATCCAAAATTGTATTTTGTAATATATTATATTTGTAATTGTATTTATAAATATATTTCTTGTTTGAGGCAGTTGGTAGTTTCATTGTGTTCTGATACTAACACACCTTACATCAGAGCTTTTAATCCTTTACCACTAGAAGGACAAAATCTCTATCCCCCTTATTACAAAACAAGGTTTATCTTCAGACCCTGGTTTAAAACATGGAGCCATTATTGAATTTCGAACTTTATTCCGACTATGGTAAAGTTCCTAAACACAAAACTGACAACTTATTACCGAACTAAGTTTTCAGTTTTGTATAAAGAACGGTATTTCAATTACTGTTACGTTCTTATTACAATAACTGGCTCCATGGTTTAAGCCATGTCAAAATATAAATCTTGTTTTGTAATAAGGCGGTATAAGTTTGGGCTATATGTTTGTGTGACTATAGTGGATTGCTTACCTTGAACTATGGAAGGACTATGTCCCCTGCCTGACCAATGATAATATAATATTCACGGATAAAATGGCAGGGGCTAAGTCGCACACTCAATAATGGGTCCCAGAATACTAGCGCTAGCACACAGTGACGTAGCGACAAGGGGGGTAACATGTCCTGGGATGCTTGAGGATTGGAGAGGTATTTCACGGGTATCAGGACAATCCCGGAAGTACGGTCAAGATTCCTGATAGTGTAATACTTCCTCCCTCCTAGCATGTTTCCTCTTGCGAATCTCCACTCAAGCCGAAGAGGTGGGAGCTCTATTCCTCATCAGTGTTCATTCCGGCCGGTCAGTAAAGGCAAGCCAGAGATGAGGAACAAAACTTCTTCCGGGAGATAAGGTCCGTGAGGTCGCTACTGTCCAAGAGCTCACAACATGCTGTCCTGCGGGTTTATGTATCTCTCTTGGTCTGGCTTCTGACCCTAGATTTGTTTCGGCAAAGTTATCTCTATCGGCACAGACCCAGAGTTCATAGGAGCACGCAAGCCCCACCACGAGGTCAAGGTTATTTTTTAAAAACGTTGCCCCACACTAGGAATTTCTCCTGTATTGTGGGTGCGTTTACAAACATTTAAATTCACATACACAAACAGCCGGAAGCCGGAAGGTGAACGGTGAACGTGAGATACGGCGGCGTGGTTGTTATTATTATAAATTCTCATGCACACCATAAGGTAGGTGGAGCAAATATACACAAAACTTTAGTTTCGTGATATATTCGCACGCTTCCTACCACACGCGCATTCATTCATCATCAACCTATAGCAGACAACTGCTGGACATCGGAGCCTCACACACGCGATCCTCGGCTATTCTCAATTAGCTGCTACCAGCTACCTTGCGAAAGTCATCACTCCTCCCAGCCTGAGCAAATTCTACAAATGCTACGAATACGGCTACTGCAGTCGTCATACCACTGCTACCCATTGCAAAACTCGCCCATCATCATATTCATTGCATTTATCATCATAATATGTAGTAGGTACCTCCACCAGTCCTTCAGCAGTGATCTTGCCCAGCAGTCGCTGGCAGCACTGCATGGCAGTGAGCGCGCGGCGCAGGTCTCCTTCACACGTGTCGACTGCTTGGTGCAAGACCTCGCCCTCGCCGACATCCACGCCTTCCGCTACGCAGATCTCGCGCAGTCTGTATTGGCAATAATATAACACATAACATAACCGGGGACCGTACAACCCCAGTTAAGAGTTAAGCCTTTCAAAGGGGTAATCCATTCAATGGGTTACCTTTATCATGATGTAACCCATTGAGAGGGTTTTATACTAGAAACTCATTAAAGGGTTACATGATAACCCATTGAATGGGTTTTATACCTGAAACCCAGTGAAAGGGTTACATGATAACCTATTCAATGGGTTCTATACCTACTTGAAACCCAGTAACATGAAAAATCATAATATTATGTTATTTCGATATCCGCCCAGCACGCGTAGCATGACCAATTCTATCTCTATTCTACCCAGGGACCGTTTTGGTTACCATTTTAGAAAACCCCTATCAAAAACCCTTTCTATGAAAAGGGTTTTTTTTCGATAGGGTTTTTCTAAGCACTTAATCACAAACCCATACGGTGTGGGTAATTTTGAATGGCTTAAAGTAAGCCGTTCAAAAGGGTTACCCACACCATATGGGTTTTTATCGAAAACCCTTTCAAGGGGTTACCAAAATTTAATTTAAGCCGTTCATAAGGGTTACCCATATTTTATGGGTTTTTGTTTAACCACTTAGAAAAACCCTATCGAAAACCCTTTCAATGATACCGTGTGATACCTATAAATACAAGATATTAAGTTATCTTAGCTTGGGTATTGGCTGCAACTCTAACTTGCAACTTTAAATCATGTTTTTAACTTGAAGGTGCAAATAAACAATTTTTTATTTTTTTTATTTTAATGGGTAACCAAAATGGTCCCTGAACATAACATCGTGGCATTTATTCCTGGAAGGGTTAGGAAGAGGTGTACCTATGGTACACCCATATTTTATCAGTTAAATCCCATGTAATATAGTGGGCGAGCCTATTGCCATCCACTGGGTACAAATCCAGACTCCAGGCTGCTGAAGAAATTCCAGATGGAAAAACGCAATAACACTTTGTCCAACCTGGGAATAAAACTCAGCACCTCATGCTCTGTAGTAGTAGTAAAATTTTCGTTATTTTTATTATCATGGAAACTTTTTAAATTCAGTGTAACCTTGATAAGAGGGATTTCAAGGGACCTAGGATTTATTTATCACTTAACTTCGTATGACTTTCATATGAACGAAAGTCATATGGACTTTCGTTTACATAAACGCATATACAACATTAGTTTTTGTTTATACTAAACCCGAAAAGGGGTCATTGTACTCATCATTATAAACAATTTTTCTATGGTACCAACCTTGAAATCGCAAAAAAAAATCAGCTGTTCCCTACATTTGTGTTCACATAAATCGACAAAATGTATGGAACAGTTGATTTTTATTTCGCGATTTCAAGGTTGGTCCCATAGAAAAAATTGTTCAAAAGGATGAGTACAATGACCCCTTTTCGGGTTTAGTACTCGTATAAACAAAAACTAATGTTGTATATGTATGTGTTATATTGCTTCTTACTTTAATTAAGGCAATGTGTTTTTGATTTTTTGCTCACAC
Organism: Tiliacea aurago; assembly: GCA_948098905.1. NCBI lineage: Eukaryota > Metazoa > Arthropoda > Insecta > Lepidoptera > Noctuidae > Tiliacea > Tiliacea aurago. The sequence continues at coordinate 19,069,562 of OX402578.1, read as the reverse complement.
CATTAAATCCACCAGTTAGCACAGTGGTTAAGCGATTGACTGCTGCGCTGCGTGTCGCTGGTTCGATTCCCGTACGGAACAAATATTTGTCTGACCTACAAGCAGTTGTACCGGCTCTGGCTGTTTGTGTGTGTGAGTTTAAATGTTTGTAAACGCACTCACAATACAGGAGAAAATCATAGTGCAGGGCATCGTAAAATTAAAAAAAAAATTAAGTCTATATTTGAGGATTTGGCTTTCTGGTGACTATCCCTATCGGTGAATGTCCTTTTTTTTGTCTGTTTTTATTAGCTGTAAGACCTCCATGTTCTAAATAAATAAATATATATTTTCTCTTTTTACAAAACGTTTTAAGACTTTTACCAAAACTTTATGTAGGAAAAGAACCGTTTTATTTATTTAATTTGGAATTTTCACTAAAATATTTATGTTTGATAAGTGGACTGAGGGACAAGACAACAGTTTAGTTGTTTATAAATGTGAAAGTTTGTTTGTTACCGTTTCACGCCTAAACCACTGAACCAATCATTTTGAAATTTTGCATATATGTTTTATTTTATTTTCGTAAAAAACACATGCACAACATTACAGACCCAGATCTAAGTTATTGCACAGTTAAATTTCAATTAAATAAAACAGATAAATTTACAATATGGAAGGAATAACAATAAGAAATAATACAAAAATAACTAACAAAACAGGTAAAACTAACAAATAATAATCAAATAATATTGGCACCTCATCTTTCGTCCATCATCTCACAGAATCTCGAACATGCATGACATACGTCTGTCCATCTCGCGGCAAACAAATCACACTCCTGTGTCGATGCCAGTAGAGCATTCAGCATTGCGAGCGCACGAACCAAGGGTGAGTTAGAATGCGAAACTGTGCGTACTGGCGGAACGGCCAACAATCTGTGTCGTCGTGGTCTAAGTTGGTATTTGAGTACAAGAGAAACAAAAAGTCTCACAAGCTGAGCTACTAGTTCCGGGCAATCAGACTCCCCACGAAGGACACGACAAGCGAACATAAGTAAAAAGTAATTACGCCTAACTTCAAGCGAGTTAAATTTCAGCATTCCAAGCAAAAATTTTGTAGGATAAAGGAATGGATAATACCCAAAGAGTTTCTTAAATAAAAATCTAAGGAATATTTTTTGGACCTTCTCAAGAAGCAAGGCGTAAGTACTTTCATAGGGGTTCCAAATAATTGAAGCTGACTCAAGTTTACACCTCACTAAAGCCATATAAACTAATTTAATCGCCAAAGGATTGTTAAATTCTCGCATATTCCGAATAGTGAAACCTAGTCTTCGGTATGAATCAGTGGCGAGAGAACGCATATGTTCGTGGAAGGTTAGTCGCGGGTCAAATAACACTCCCAGATCCATTACCGAATTAACACGGGCAATCGGTTCTGTTCCAAGGAAGTATTGCACATGCCGAGGGTTTTGTGCACGACTAAAGGACATAACACTGCATTTAGCAGTATTGAATAATAGCTTGTTTTCAATGCTCCATTGGAACACTGAGTCAATGTCCTCCTGAAGGGTTAATGTATCGTCCATCTCCTCAACACCATATATCAACTTGAGATCATCAGCGTAGAGCAAGCACCTGGTGTGCTTAAGAACCTTCTCAAGATCATTTACCACAATCCCGAATAATAAAGGTCCTATGTGATAAGGGTCTGAAATTAAGCAACCATGTCTAACATATTGCTGACGGTCCCGCATATAACTTGGCAAAAACTTTAGTAGTTTTGGTGAACATCCGATGTTACTAAGTTTGGCCAGTAACACGTCATTATCTACGCGATCAAAAGCTTTTTTGAAGTCGAAATAGACAACATCAACCTGTATGCCTTTATCCAAGTGCTGTGAAATGAGATCCACAAGCATATGCGTATGTTGTCAGGTGTACAGAAACGGACATAGGGTACCTTTCATCCCCCAAAAAAGTACTCCCGTTCCCGAGGTGAGGTGAGGGAACAATGATGTTCTTATGATAATAGATGGCGCCACGTGTCTTTCGAATCATGATTGAATTATATTATTGTGTGTTAAGAGTTTTTGCCGCCAAACAACAAGCAGTGTACACACGGCTACACATCAAGCTATACATTTCCAGTTTACGCTGATCTTGCACTGTACGGAAATCATATACAATGCGAGATCAGCTTATACTGGAAATGTATAGCTTGATGTGTTGCCGTCTGTACCTACAACCCAAATTGATTGTCAAATTCTAAATTAACGCGAGCGAAGCCGCGGGCAAAAGCTAGTAGTAAATATCTTTACAAATTGTTTACTAAATGTCTGTAATCACAATACCTGAATTTTTAAGATACTTTCTGAGATATGGCTGATGGTTTGTGAGAACTGAGGGACCACACCTTAAGGGATGTAGTTTTTAATATATTAATTTACAAATTCCCACATTTGTTCTACAATTATTTTAAGTCTACTATTAAACCCTAGGATGTTTACTTTGCAAATTCCTAGTGGGGTAAAAAATTTGTTTGTTCAACAACGTAAACAACTCAATGAATGTTGTTGAACTGTTAAAATGAAACCCATTGCTACTGGCAAAGTTGTCTAAAAATAATAGGCCCGTTTTGGCATATAGTTTGAATCAATTTATCGTGAGTATCGAGTACCGAGTTGTATGGTTACTTCATTGTTACGTCGCGATGGTCAATCGAGCTTATTATTTTTTGAAATCTATAGTGTCTGCCTCATGTAGGTTTTTAGAAAAAACCTGAGTTACAGGTCACCAGGCCCCACTTAGTGGCCTCATCTGAAGTGAGAACTGGCAGTTTTTATTCCAATTAGTTTACTTCAAACTGCGAACATGTCAAAACCTGACAATACACACTTTGTTTTTAATAAACTTGGATAGTTGACTTTCAGCATGGTTCATTCCGCAATAACCCCACTGGATTGTACCTAACATGTCTGAATTTTATATCACCAATGTTTTTCTTAGATTTGGCTGCATTCCATATCTGAACAACAGTACAATGGTTGGGTGTTTAGATAAAATTTTGGCAACCATATTTAGGCAGAAAGATGATGAATATTAGATTTATCATTTAAATTTAAACATATAAAAAACATACCTCTTGATAACATTCTCTCTAGCTAAAGGCTTGAAACGAAACTTGGAGCATCTGCTAGTGATGGGAGGTATAATCCTTGACACATAGTTGCAGATGAGACAGAAACGTGTGGTCCTAGTCTCCCTCTCCATGGTTCTTCTCAATGCTGCTTGAGCTGCATTCGTCATGGAGTCTGCTTCGTCCAGGATCACCAGCTTGTACGGGGGACATGGTCGACCACTGAAATAGAAAGAAAGATAAAGACAGTGAGGTTGTTAATTGTTATTGCTTGAATGTAAATAAATAAATAAATAAAAGTTAAATTATAATCATGCTGTCTTTTATTTTGAACCAGTTTTTTTTATAATAAAGTGCAAGTCTGAGATATGAGCATAAAAGTCTGAGTATATTTCTCACTTATCAACTTGCTTTACAACATGCAACATAATTGCATAAACTCAATTTACATGCAATTTTTGTTTTCTTTATATGCTAGTTACTGTTAGCCTGCATCACCCTACTGTTGGGCAAAGGCCTCTCCCCATGACATCCAGCTCCACTCATGGCTAATGTGGCTAAAAAGTAACATGCAAGTAAAACAACATATTAACTTACTCAGGTCTTGTACTGCTAACAGTGAGTTGAGCAAAAGATTTCACTTTATCTCTAACAACTTGAATGCCGCGCTCGTCCGAAGCATTCAGCTCTAACACCCGGTCTCGAGTTATATCGCCAAATAACTGCCGAGCCGCCGCAAGGATAGCGCTAGTCTTGCCGGTACCGGGCGGGCCGTAAAACAACAAATGTGGTAGATCACCACCAGACAAGCACTCCCTCAACACTTGCACCACTTCTCCCTGATCTACAATATCGTCTATAGTCTTCGGCCGGCTGTAAATTACATAAATATCATTATTGTTAATACGAATGATAAAAGTTCCAAATGGGGATGTTTCATGTTACTGTTAGCACTTACTATTTCTCAACCCATGGTGCTGGAGGCTTTTTCTTGCCAGAAGTTTTTACACCCGAAGACGAGGGTTTGTCCGATGCGGATAATTTGCCACTTTTAAGAAAAGCTTGCATCTTTTCTGATAATTTAGAGTACAAACTTCCTGCAAAAGCGCGGTTTATCTTTCAAATGTCAAACACAACGACACACACACTCGACCCAGATGTCAATCAAAGTTCCATGCCAACAGCTGTCAAGTAATTTAGCATTATTGGAAAGGAAAACAAAAAAATAATAACCGACTACCAAAAATAACACTACATAGTGAAAAATAACTTTAATTTCGGAAGTCGGTGTCTTTAGATCTGTATTTGAGTTTTTTGCCACCGACTTCCGAAATTAAAGTTATTTTTCACTTTGTAGTGTTATTTTTGGTAGTCGGTTATTATTTTTTTGTAAAAAGTTTTTTATTTTTCACTTTTTAGTGGGTCAGTTTTGAATTTATCTAAGTTACAATAGCTTAACTGCTCATCACCTTTTACAAAATTATTGCTTTCCCCGATTCTGGGACGTTGATTGTTGAGGAGTTCTCCTGGTAAGAACCAGGAGAACTGCCACTACCCATATGCATAGTGACGAGCATAAATTGCTTAATCGCAACCCGTTAAATAGGTACTCATTATTATATTGTTCCGGTGGCCATCTGTGGTCTCCATCATCAGTTCCACTTTACCAAATGGTGCTTTCGGAGAGCAAATGCACGAGTTACTATAAAAAATACCCAAATCGCTATAGGTTTGCATATAAAACTTGAGGGTTTCCCTCGATTTCCATGAGATCCCCTCATCAGATTCTGATTTGGTGGCAATGGGACCACCTCGGGAGTATACCCTTTCAAACAAAAAGAGAATTTTCAAAATCGGTTCATAATTGACGGAGTAATCGCGTAACAAACATACAAAAAAAAAAAAAACATACAGTTGAATTGAGAACCACCTCCTTTTTGGAAGTCGGTTAAAAAGAACACTAAACACTAATGCCAGAAAGAGAAAAAAACCAGCCTAGTGCGAGTCGGACTACGCACAGTAAAGTGGTTCTGTGGTCGGCATGAATATTTAGGTACGCATGCAAAATTATTCATTTTATCAACCATAAAAATAAGTATGAGATTCATTGTTTTTTTTTTCAAAAACACCATGAAAAACAAAGTTATTTCTGTGATTGTAACTGAAAATATCTCAAAAACTATTGAATTTTCTAACAAAGTCACTTAGAAACATCATAATCTTTTAAATTATAGGATCCGCTAATACCCCATGCGTTTATATGCTGCTCGAGCCTAAATGTAGCCTGCTAGCCATGTCTGCCTACCCGGCAAACGAAAGCGTAAGTTACATAAAGTAGTTTTCATCATCCTAATGTTTATTTTTAACTGAGTTAAATATGTTTAAAAGTTATTCAATATACTGCACTGACTTCACATAAATTAGATTGGGCAAGATAATTATGATATTTATAATTACTTTTTACACAGTTCATTATGTAGCAATGACATTAAGTCCGCCTGTGTACATTTGTGTATCTAAAGTATTAAATAAATAAATATGGAAGGTGCTGGTCAGTGATACAAAGTTTTTCTCATTAGTACAGGCTACACATATACACTACCCAAGGGGTCCAAACGGAGCCCAATTGCTCACAGTCACGTGTCCGTCTGCCACAGGTTTTACTGCCAAACGGTTGGAGCTACAGTTTTCAAGTTTTTACAATATCTTGTTGACCCAAAACCATAAACATTGCCAATAAATATTTTTATATGATTTTAAGGGGAGTCTAACCATACATTTATAGGGGGGCGCGAAAACAAAATGTTGACCCATCCCATCGAGGGTATCATATGTAGAAAATATTGTATTTTTTGTTTTAAAAAACTTTGGATAGCAAGGGAATGAGAAACCACCCAAGTTAGCTTTTTTTTTTAAATGTTTGTTCCGAAGAATTTTTAAACTTTCTAAAGACCTCAAATTCAAACACAAACTTCAAATTTGGTGATAATGTTTATTATTATGCATATTTTACTAACCTATATCAATATATTGATAGATCAGATTTTTTCTTTGAACTTCCCTCATTTTTCCTATTACAACCAACTTGATTTTGCGGTCAAATGCGCACCTACTGCTTAACATAATTCTGCTATTTGGATGGCTTATATTCTACATTTGGTACGGAACCCTAAATGTGCGACGTCCGATACGCACTTGGCCGGTTTTTTCTGTAATGTTCATTTTACTTGGATAATCGTTTTTGAGAAAAACGATTTTGTGAGCGTCTAACAATGCCAACTACAGCTTTTTGTCACCAAGTCTCTGAGCCTCTGAGCTAAACCATGGACGGACAAACAGACGAACTTGGCGAAACTGTCTACGGACCCTAAAAGGTATGCCATAGGTATAGCATGCATTTAGTTCCGAACTGGAACGCAACCCAATAGTGTTGTATCAAAACGTTACAATTACGGTTTTTTGTAGTCGATTATGTACTTAGTACTTTTATGCGTATGGACCTTTGCTCTAAGGTATAGCCAGCTAGATGTATTCATGAACGTCAACGAAGCAAAAGAATTATCTAAGGATCAGTTATAAGTAAGGGTATCAGTAATAATAATTTAGGAATATGTAAGGGCACGTTGCGTTCACTAGTATCTGCATTTTCCATGGAAAAACGGTGTGAGCGTATGTACTGTAAACTCGAATGCGAATTGAGTCAGCTAGTTGACAACAGGGTTTGAAAGTTGGTAACTTGCAAACCAGTGACTCAATTCGCATTCGAGTTGACTCGAGAAAACTAAAAAAACATCAAAATAAACTTTTACCACGGTTTTTCACTTGCAATTCCGATCCTAGCCGAGCCTGTTTTAGGTTCTAGTCCTACTCGGGGACCATTTTGGTTACCCATTGAAAGGGTTTTCGATAGGGTTTTTCTAAGCGGTTAAACAAAAACCCATACGATATGGGTAACCCTTATGAACGGCTTAAATTAAATTTTGGTAACCCATTGAAAGGGTTTTCGTTATAAACCCATACGGTGTGGATAACCCTTTTGAATGGCTTAATTTAAGCCATTCCAAATTACCCACACCGTATGGGTTTCTGATTAACTACTTAGAAAAACCCTATCGAAAACCCCTTTTCTTTGAAAAGGTTTTCAATAGGGTTTTTCTAAAATGGTAACCAAAATGGTCCCTGGGTAGAATAGTTCATGTTACTGGGTTTCAAGTAGGTAACATGTAACCCTTTCAATGGGTTCATAGTATAAAACCCTTTCAATGGGTTTATAGTGTAAAACTCTGTCAATCAATATCTTTAGTGTGAATCATAGGTAGGTACATAATACAGGTCTTAAAAAATAAATAAATTGTGATCAGCTATGTCCCGCCCTTAGGGCATACAATAGTTACACACAAATTAAAACATTATTATTACAAATTATTAAATCTTTCAATGGTATTCATCATCATCTTTCAGTGGTTCATCATGATAAAGGTATCCCATTGAATGGGTTACCCCTTCGAAAGGCTTAACTCAGGGTAATACGGTATCTGGTTGAAAGACGCGACCGCCAGTAACGCAACGCGCAGGCTATGAGTGAGATGCAATCACAGATTATGTAGTAGGTACTCATGAAACGCATTCACGGGCGCGGGTAACGGTGTGGGGACTCGTGGGATGCAACAACGTGCAGCACTCTCTTACGATTTGATTCGAGTTACTTAAATCAAATCACTCGACACGCACATCACTATTGTCAACATGACATGACATTCACATTGCTGATTGCGCTGATGTTTGTTGATGTGATTGTGATGCTTTGTGATAAAAATAGCGCGAATATATAACAAAACGCTAAATTAAATAATTTGACTCAAACAAACAACTATATTTAGATCACAAATAAAAATGACAAGATCCAAGACAAAATCAAACACAGTTGTTGCTTCTGTCCCTCCGCCAAAACGTGTTGAAAAGTCATGGCTATTACTTGTAAAAGGTTTGAAACTTTCGTCAAATGCGTTTCTTTCTTGTGATACATTACTTACGTATTTTTTCTCCACAATTATCGTGATTTATACTTTACAGATTCTTTGCTGGACAACAGCAATTTCACTATTGTCACTCTACAACACCCGGCACATGGAGACCCCTCAAAATATTGCCTAGATGACAAAAACAACAAAATCTATGAAATCCGAACATTTGACGAACCATGCCGTTCGTGGTTTGTTGGAGAAACTGTTAAATCCGATGGAAGTATCCAAATGTTTACTCCAGTTAACCCCATATTTCTAGGTAGCACATTTTTATTAAAATCATGACTTCATTATCTTTTTAAATTACTTTAGAAATCATTGTTTTCAATCATGATTTATCTGTGTGGTTTAGTTATCAATGTTGATTAAAAATATGAAATCTATATCATTATTATGCCTTCATTAGCAGTAAAGTAGCTTACTAACTCAAAGCATGGTGTACAATATTATTGAAACGAATGTTCTTTAACAACCTTTTTTCAGTGTTACCAAAGTTAAAGGAACAGTGTAGTGATAGAGCGATACCATTAGAAGACTTGCTCTCTGAGAAAGGATATGATAAGATCCTCGACTTTGTGCCTAGTTTGGAAAATGTTGCTGATTTAAAGGTACATTAAGTACAAATACTGATTTACCTACCATCTACAAATCTAGTGAGGTGATTAAGAAAAAAGAAAACAAATTCCTTAAAAGAATGCACAGAAATGTTTAATTAACATATTTAAAAAAAAAAATCTTGTATATCTATGTGTTTCATAACGAAACTTGTTTAGTATGACAGTTAAAATCACCTCCTTTACGGATACAGGTCACTAAATCGCCACTCTGTATAATAAAAAAACATATATAAATATAGTAGTATTTACTGACAAAAAAGTTGCCCAATGATGGAATTCTGTAACTCCTGTGCTAGTTAAAACCATGTTGCAGGTGCCAATGTCCTCCCGTTATTAAAGACACAAGCTGTTGTTTTATGACAACACAGAAAAAAAAAAGACTATAATTATTATCTCATCACATTATTTTATGAAGGTTGAGATAACTAAGCATCGTTTTTTTACTTTCTAGGGTCCAGCTGATATGAAAGCATATAAATACAATGAAGAGAAGACGATGAATTGGCTGGAGGTGAGAGTCCGCGGACTTGCTAAAGTATTGAAAGAAAAAAACATTCACGTTACTTCGGGAGCAGTTTCTGCTACATTTGTGTCAAGTTCATTGAAAGATATGCATGAAGGTTGGCATACATTATTTCATTATACCAATTTTTTTTTTATTGTGGTAGATATTTTCTTCTTTTTGCAAGCAGTGGCTTTCCCTTACAATAGAATTACTGGATGATAATATATTATTAAGGGTAGGCTACACTATGTCTTGCCAAATTAATGCTGCTTTAATGAATACCAGAGTACTTACGACTCCTTGCAGCATTATTATGTTATCCCATGGTCTTCAGAAGATATTTACTGGCTTCAGAATACCTACATGATTTATTTTACAATTTAAAGTCAACTAATTATATAAAACTTTTCCAGAACGCTACTTGAAATATGCCTGTGGCATGTTGTCTGAGTATCTCCAAGATGAAATGAGACAATCATTAGAAAACAGATTTAATTTTGAGCCAGACTCAATCGAAACTATCGGAAACAAACGAAAGTCTGAAGTCGAGAATAATGAATCTAAGAAAAAAATTAAATGTGAAACATCAGATGATGAATCTAAAAATAATATTCTTGTGTTCCCTGACCAAGAGCTCAGTGTAGTAAAAAAGGAAAAGCCCCTAACAGCAAAAGAAAAAGCGAGACAAAAGGCAGCAAGTGGAACCAAAACAATTTCATCATTTTTCATCAAGAAATAAATCAATGCAAATTACCTATGTAAATTTGTAATACTTGAGATGTGATGTTTACAATTAAATAAATAATAAAAATAAATTATCTTTTTAAAGTATTGCTCCATATTAGCTAGCTGTTTAAAAAAACTAGCTATTTAAAAAACTCTTAAACCTGATAAATTTCACGACTGCAACATAAAAAAAGCAATTCTACACAAATGCAAATTCAGCGCTTTACTTTGTTCCTCCAGTTACTCAATTCAGTCAATTAAAAAATATTATTAGGTGAAATACAACATCTAAATTAAAAAAAACCGGCCAAGTGCGAGTTGGACTCTCGCACGAAGGGTTCCGTACTATTATCTATAAAAATGGCAAAAAATCACGTTTGTTGTATGGGAGCCCCCCTTAAGTATTTGTTTTATTTTAATTTAATTATTTATTTTAAAAGTGAACATAATATAACTAAATATTCTGTGAATTTTCAAGCGTCTACCTGTTGCCGTTATCAATATAGAGCAAAAACGAGCAACAAAAATCACGTTTGTTGTATGGGAGCCCCCTTAAATATTTAAATTATTCTGTTTTTTAGTATTTGTTGTTATAGCGCCAACAGAAATACATCGTCTGTGAAAATTTCAACTGCCTAACTATCACGGTTAATGAGATACAGCCTGGTGACAGACAGACTGACGGCGGAGCCTTAGTAATAGCACAGAATAAGTAATGGTAATAGGGTTCCCGTTTTACCCTTTGGGTATGGAGCCTTAAAAACACCTAACGGCAGCCTGGTAAACCGATCCAACGAGCGTATTTTGAGCGTAATTGCAAAAATACATTTTATAGTTGCATTGGTTTGTTCGATAAGATTTCATTCATATCAGCAATACTATTGAATGGTGCACTAATCGAGACAATGGTAAAACTGCGGTCACAAGCAATTTAGATCTTAAAAGCCAAAGAGTATATTATTGAGTACTATGGGAGAGTACAACAAGGTTTACGTTTAAATATAGATTGTAAGTCAGCTGACGAATGAATCTTGGTGATAACTCAATACAAAAGGAAGGAAAAAGGTAATATAAAGGGGAATGTCCACAATAATATATTATTCATAATTGATTTATAACGCCAAATGTTAATGAAATGATTATGACTATGACGAAGTTTTAGCGCAAACTGAACTTTATCCAAATTCTGTGATGAACTTTGAGTGTGATGAAAGTTGAAACCGACTATCTTCAGTAAGTAAGCTAAATTACGTTTATTCATTTACCGTAGAATAACACGAACCGGTTATTTCCGAAAAAAACATTGGCAACACTGCTTTGGTCGCCATTAAGTTTAACAAACGTCCATCCGTTTCGGACTTCATCGGATTTTTATACAACACGGACATTTAGAAATAATTAAGTGAATCTCGGACACTTCGGACCTTGTGTAGTGAAACTGATGTGATTTATTTTGATATTGTCGTGTCTAAAGACTTCTATAAGTGCTCTATATTCTCAAAATCGCGGCCAATGTCAGCAGGCGTGTCAGATCAGGTATTTCGCATTTACACTATCTCTGTTCAATAATTACGTGTTTAAACGTATTATTGTGTATCTAATATTGGTGTTTTGTTTCTTGTTTCATGATGTGGCGGTCGTAGCGGATGAAAGGGCAAGGGAACCAAGGTAAAGATGGTATCGTTGTGACGTTGCAAAGTGTTTTCTCCGTAGGTGGAACAGCGTACCGGTCGGCTTCGCATTCAGTTCTCGTTATTGCGATGCTGCGATTAGCGTCGTAATCTTTTTAGCTTTCACTTTTATTATTTCTTGCGTGATTTTAGATCTAGAATAATGTAATTAACCATGTTTCTGTGTGAAATGTGGGAATGTAACTATTAACTGAATGCTGTCAGAGGTATGGTGATGTTAGGTGAAATGAATGTAATGATTATGTTGTACAAATGTACACCTGAGAGGGTGTAGGTGGGTGGCCCACCCAATCAACCCACAGATGTCTATCTAAAATAACTTGAAAATCTTTACCACCCACACATAATCAATGGCTGTGTCTGTACCTCTCTTGTTTATAATGTGGGTGACTACAGAGCAGACATGTATTACTTTGTGGAACACAGTAAGTTTTACAATATTTATTAGATCATGTCTGATTATAAACAATTTAAATCCACATCAGATGCAGTATTAATGCAGTTGTTCTTTATCTATCTTATTTAAGCAAAAAAAAATTACATACTTTCATTCAATAAATTTGCAAGTGCAATTCGTTATTTTTGGTTAGTAAGTCATGATAAAATGCTTGCATGATGTACTTACTCTGTTTTGGTGATTAAGTCATTCATCATTCATTGTGTGAGGCAAATTATTAGATTAACACATTTAGTTTTGACTGCAGTACTAGAATCCGCAGGTACATTCTTCATCTCCAGTCAATTACACTATTGACCTTGACTGTGGAACAAAATAGTATTGGAAATGTTATTAATAATACAGCACCATCTATTAATTCTATTATGAGATTTTTTAATGTGCTGGTTTCATTAATGACTATGTGCTACTTTTATAATCAAAAACATTATCGCTAGTATATTGTAGCAGCTGTGTTCCATAATTACGCCATGTGCTGTAGGTTAAATTACAGTAGAATAACTGTCTTTATTACCATTCATCCTAAATCTGTGGGCACAGTTGTTTCTTACAAAGTTGAGCTTAAAATGAGGCCTTACCCTTTTAACAGACATGAATAACATCTATGCTACTATTTGGCATTTTATCATGTCATAACTTTGTTTAGATTCTATTAGTAAGGGGTAAATATTACTTATTTATTGTACCTACATGAAAGTAGGTCAGTAGTGCTATTATTGAAATGCCATTTATTTATAAATATTAGCACTCGCTCATTTTTGTTTTAATGTGAATTGTTGCTCCTACTTATGTTCTAATTTGTTGCACCTACTTATCTTCTAATTGTTGCGCCTACTTATCTTCTAATTGTTGCGCCTACTTATCTTCTAATTGTTGCGCCTACTTATCTTCTAATTGTTGCTCCTACTTATGTTCTAATTGTTGCTCCTACTTATGTTCTAATTGTTGCTCCTACTTATGTTCTAATCTTCTTCTTTTTCATGTGGTTAGTGAATAACCTGGTGTCAGAGTTTTTGTGCCACCTATGGGCTGATGCTCTGACTTGGCTTCATATGCCATCGAGAAATGTCTCTCTCAGGCATGCTGGTGTCCTCACCATGTTTTCCCTCACCGTTTTTTTTAAGCAAGTGATAATAATAAGTACAATACACACTTGAATCCGGAAAGTTAGAGGTACATGCCTTGGGTTCAAACTTGAGACCTATGATGACTCGTTGGACAGTCCGACGGCCACACTGTTAGGCTATCACTGCTTATATAGATGCTGCTTATATTATGTTCTAATATGAAGAAATCTTTCAATGGATTGATGGAATTAATTAGGTTCTCCTCAAAAACAACATGTGAGCGATTCACTATTAAAACAAAGAATTGACTTCTGTCTAGTCCACTATGAATAATAATTGTAGTCAATTGATTACTTCAATTGTAATTAATGGTCTTTGTATGAACCATCATTGCTACTCTTGGCCATAAACATTATCAAAGTCCTTAATGCTAAAGGGGTAAACAGTACTTCATTACTACTAGATTTGGTAGACATTAGTAGGTCCTATTATGATTATACAGATACACCCTATGCACTGGTCATTGAAAATGTTTGTACACTAAATTCTTTTTTGGATCTTAATTCAGTAATATTAGAATTATTTAAATTTATATTTTCGATGTAGCTTTTGTTACAATAAATAGCACTGTTTAGATTCCTACATACTGAATGTTCATTTTTTTCACATTTCATTCAATGTAGGTAGGTACTTACTGTAAAATGAAACCATTTCTGTTGCTAAAATCAGAATATATATTCGACCTTTGTTATGTATACATAAAGACCATAGCTGCTTGCTTTCATTTATCAACATTTTAGATGACTCGGTCAAAACAAATTTGTGTTGTGCTTCTAGGTACATACAATTTGTAATGGTCTAGGAACATTTAAAATAATGGAGTAGCAATATTGCATTGTATAACATTCTTTGTGCACCTAACTGTATAGTGCACTGCATATGCTGAAAGAAATTACCTTGTTAAGCACACACAGTGCTAGAACACTCACTAATAGACAGTTATTTTACCATGTTATTATGTAAGTACCTTTAATTTGGCAAATAAATAAACTTCATTTCAATATAATTTGTTAAGTCTAAGGACCATAGATTATCTTCATAGATTTTTATCATAGTTCAATCTCAAAGGACATTGATTGTATATTTGTCAAAAAATAATAGGCCCGTTTTGACATTTAACTTGAATCGATTTATTGTGAGTATCGAGTCGTTTACTCAGTCGTCGGTTACTTCACTAGTTACGTCGCGATTGACCATCGCTGCATCGCGACGTAACTAGTGAAGTAACCATACGACTCTGTACTCGATACTCAAGATATCGATTCAAGTTAAATGTCAAAATAGGCCTATTCTTTTTTGACAACTTTTAAAAGGGTATGATGATGGACTTGTTTGTGATAAAAATAGTAAAGAATTAGCCTAAGATTATATTATTATACTGTGGAGTCTTACCTTTGAAACTTTATACTAGTCACACTGTCTGATATAAATAGATAATGGTTTCACATAGGCCTATCAATTTAGCAACCAAATTGAGTTGTGTAAAAAGTGAATCATTTCGGAGTGTTTCAATGAAAGTGACAATGTGTAATATTTACATTATTATAGAATGTGCTTGGTTATCGAATACAATTGTTACAATTTGTTTACCCAGTCCTTTGTGATTACATACTGAATTCTAGTACCGTTAATAAGATACGCCCTTCTGCCCTGCTTTTTATGTACAAATGCTCATAGCATACTGTTTATGATTTTAGTGACAAATGCACCGAAAGAGCAACATTTAGAGAGCGGCGGCGACGAGTTGGCGGAGGTGTCATGGCGCCATCAGCAACAGCCTTCCTATGCGCCACCCATCTCGTCCGCGGCCGACCCCTACAGCGTGGCAGGTAGGTACATATATTTCGATACACTATCAACCCTCCCCAACCATATAAAACAGTCAGATACTTTGAGTTATTGGTCCCGAGAAATGTATACTTAGTGTCTTTTATTGAAAATTATTGACATAAACACCTTTCAAGTCCCTAGAATAATTAAGATTGGTCCTTTGTTTAGTATTTGTACAGTTGAACCATATAGCCTTGTTTTATCTATAGTCCAGTCCTTTTGTCATTAATGTGTAAAGGTCATGTCTATATGTAGTTGAACTTTGACCTATAGAAAACTGCATCAACCTCAAAACAAGCACGTTTTAGTGCTATCTTACTAACGTTTTTGAGATGAACCTCAGACTATTTAACAGTTTAAGATGATGATAAAAAGCAGTTTAGTTCAAATGAAAAGATTCCGACGAACTGAGAACCTGCTCCTTTTTTGAAGTCTGTTAAAAATGCGGGACTTCATTTATCAAATTGTGCTAATATGAGATACTGAGGCTTATTGTCGTATATTAAAAGTTAAATTCAGTCTTTTCAATTAATTAAACATCTTTTGTATCTTGTTGCTTTTTAAGTTAATTATAACTAGAAAGTGGGAAATTTGTTTAGAGGCAAATATTTTTCCTTATTTCAGGTTATTACGGTACAACAGCACTTCCTTATCAAGCTTTTGGAGTCGGGGATGGGACATGGTCCACCAATGGAACAGACCCGATGACTTTCGGAGGATACAATCCTCACGATTCTTATGGAATGGATGGTAGCTAGTATTCATACAGTAACAAGAGAAAAGATGTCACTATTTTCATCAATTTCTGTATCAAATATTCATGCCAGAAAAACGACAATACCTCGATCAATATCTTGCTTCTGTTAAACCGCATCCATCTTTTGTGTCAGACATTGTTAATATATCATCTAATTACCATTTACCTTACATTTTCATAAAATGCTTATCAAGTATATATTTTTGATCTTCCCAATCTGAAACACTTGACCACTTTTAATTCTCTATTGTTGTGATTTCAGGTGTGTTTGGACCCTCAACAACACCGTTTTCGACAGCTGCATTCGGACAACCAGCGTCGACTTTTAATTATTTTCACGGTAATGGCGACTATTCGACGTGGGGGCAACTCGGTCGCGCGAAGCAGTACGATGACTATTACAGGGCCGACGGGCTGTATGTGCCCGACGGCATCAAAGCCGTGGAGGCGGGGGTGCAGTCACTCTCGCTCGGCGAACACAAATCGGAGAAGGATCGCCCGCCTGAACTCAAGGACGTGTCTGGTGGCTCTCAACCCAAAAAGATGACATGGGCGTCCATCGCGAGCCAGCCGGCCAAGCCCGCGCCGTCCTCGCAGGGTGGCGCCGTAAAGAAGAAGGGCCCCGGCATGCCGCCACCACCAATAATTCCTGGAAAGCACAACATGGATATCAGCACGTGGGACGCCGGCAAGAGCGCACCCGTAGTGACCGCGCCGCCGCCGCCGGCCCTGCAGGCCCCGCCGTTGCCCGCGCCGCTGCCCATGCCCGCGCAGGCGCCCGCAGCGGCCCCCGCGCCCGCCGCCATGCAGCAGCGCGGGCCCCCGCCGCAGCACCAACCGCCGCCGGCGTGGGCGCACGCCCCGCGCGCGCCCGCCCCGCACCCGGCGCACCCTCCGCACCCGGCGCCGCCGCAGCACGCGCCGCGGCCGCAGCTGGCCGCGCCCGCGGTGGCCGCATTGCCGCCGCCGGCCGCTCCCGCCGTGCCACACCCCGTGCTGGACGAACTGCGCGTCAAGAATGACTACAACCCTAAGGAGTTCGATCTGAATGCGCCTCTAGCTCGGTTCTTTGTGATCAAGTCTTATTCAGAGGATGACATCCATCGCAGCATCAAGTATGAGATTTGGTGCAGTACTGAGCACGGCAACAAGCGACTCGACGCGGCGTTCCGCGAGCGCGAGAGGGAGGGGGGCTCCGTCTTCCTATTATTTTCAGTGAATGGTAGCGGCCATTTCTGTGGAATGGCTCGCATGACTAGTGCGGTGGATTACAACTCCAACTCTAGTGTGTGGTCTCAGGACAAGTGGAAGGGACAGTTTCGTGTAAGGTGGATCTATGTTAAGGACGTTCCGAACGTGCAACTACGTCATATCAAATTAGAGAATAACGAGAATAAGCCGGTGACAAATTCTCGCGACACGCAGGAAGTGCCGCATGCTAAAGGGCTGCAAGTGTTACGCATCATGCACTGTTATTGCCATTCGACATCTATTTTTGACGACTTCATTCACTATGAGAGGCGTCAGGAGGAAGAAGATTCGCGCAAGGTTCCTGTTCATCACCCTCAGGAGAATAACCGTGAGGATCAAGACAACGGTCGCGGGTACCGCAACAACTATCGTGATTACCGTGACAAGCGCGACGGGCGCGATGGTCGGGAGGGTCGCGACGGCCGCGATGGCCGAGACGTGCGTGATGTTCGCGACAGCCGTGATGGTCGAGATGGCCGGGACGGACGAGACCCGCGAGACCACCGGGACCACCGCGACACGCGGGAAGCTCGAGACCCCCGAGACCACCGGGACTCGCGCAACTACCGCGACCCTCGCGATGCTCTTGATATAGACGACGACGGACCTCGGGACTATAACGACCACAACGACCGCAATGATTCGGGCATGTACCGCGACGGTCCCCTGTCTAATATGTATCGCGACCGTGATTACAACAGGCCCCGTAAGGTTGGTTCCATGCCAAAAATATTGATCAATATAAAGCCATGTCATTTAGTTATTTTTCAAACATTTGTCAAGCAATGATTATTATATTATGTGGTACTAACAGAATGTTTTGTTTCAGGACCGGGACGGGTCGCGCGGCCGCGGTCGTCCTCGCAACTGATAGATGTGCTTGTTATGTGAACATAATTTGAGGACTGGCTTCTCCCCATAGACAACTAGTAGTCGACTAATTGGTACCGCATTACATAGACGTATGTATAGTGGACATACATAGACAGGAATGAAGAATCATGTCCTTCAACGACGCGACCGGCGGTTGTTGCGTTCCTACTTGAACAATTTTAATGTAACATAGATATTATTGATTGTTTTAAACAGTGCATCGCTAAAAAACTTTCAACAAATTAAAATGTGCTAAATAATATTCGTACTGGAAGAACGTTTAATTAAACAAACGCCTAGTGAACAGAAGAACATTAAGTAAATACCAACAGTCGTCATGTACCACTATGTGACGACGAGTGGAATCGTGGACTTTATTTCAAATTTGTGGACTGAATCTATAAAATATAGTAATTTTTATAACTAGAAAATTCTGTGGTGAGAGGAGTTGATCCTACGGTTTAGGGACTGGTGAAGTTACAGAAACGTTGATACAAGTATCTACACATTGTGCGCTGACTGAGTGTTATGATACCTCGGCATCAAGTGTCTATGGTATTCATTAAATATATGGAGAGCTGTCAGTGGTGACTTATAACTTTTATATTGCAGAAATTGTAATCAAATAAGGTGTGGACCTTTTGTATAAATTTTTTTATAACAATATAATGGACAGTTATGTATGAGTTCTCTCGTGGCATTGAGTTTGGTCTTACTCCATGCGCTTGCTGTTTTACTTATTTTCGATATGACAAGGTTACATATTTGCTTACAGTGTATTTGATATTGCAATATCATGGAGTAAAAATACATCTATATTATCTATTTGAGGTACTTTGTGAATTAGTTTGGAAAGATTCTGATCACATAATTATTTCTAAGTTGTAGGTATGTATGGATTGTTCCTTGTTGAATTTTTTTTAACATGTGTACATATATATTATAAAAAGAACTTAAAATATTTTCTACTTTTAAGTGAAACTACAGTGTGACGAGAGAAATTGATGACAAACAAGAGGAGTATTCCATTATAACTTGTTCTGACCTTAATTATATTTTTATTCATGTATCATTACCCCCCCACCTTGATTTTAAAGTGCCTTTTCGTTTACAATAAATAACATATTTGAAATCTGTTCTTAATTTGTGTAGATGTCTAGTAATAGTGCCACAATGGTATTTTATTAATACCTAAAACTAATTTCTAGTTAATTTTGCTAATGCATCCTAGATATGTCATTTGTTTTACATATTTTTTAGTTTGTATTCTGTTTTTAGTAAGGAAACTGATTTCCTTCGTATCATGATGATGAATTGATTTTAAAATTATGTACCTTCTATATGAAATTCTCTTAGAAGTGATACTGGATTAAAGCCTGTCATTGAAATTGTTAATTATTATTTTTTTCCAGCCATTCCTAAAAATTATCGTTTGTGTGTCGATTAGATATTATTGTAGATGATATTATTTATGTTACATAGCAAAGAAGTTATTTATATATGTAATTGTTATTGAATTTAAATCAAAAGACGAACATACGATATTTTTATTCCACTTTATAAATGTATATAACCTAACTGTTTCCAGTGAGTCTGGGTTTAGCTGATCAGCGGCGCGTGCGATAGAACGAGGCGTGAAATACACAGCAAACCCTAGCAAACCACATTATAATACTGCACTGAAACAAACTCATTCAGTGGCTACAAAAGCCCTATCAATCTAAGGCCCGTATTACAGAACGTCACTCAATACTCGAGCATTACATATAACTAGTTTCAACCAATCAAATGGCTTGAATCTAGTTTTAAGTAATGCTTGAGTATTGAGTAACGTTCTGTAATACGGGCCTAAGGGAATGACCACACAGACCCCACTTATTGACGCGGAATCGGCTATAGCCGATCATAGAGATGTTCATGCAACAAAAGAGAAAAAGATGTCATTCGCCTCGCTTCAGTTGGGACGACACGATTCTACACCGATCGGAAACGAATTTGCATCGTACCGAATTTCCGATTGCCGAAGTGACCTAAGTGTGCATGGTAATACGTGATGGGCTAAAGCCGATTCCGCGCCGATAAGGCCCGGTTTCCACCAAAGCTTAAAAGAGCAGAGACGAGAGATGTTTTTGTAAACGACCAATAAGATAGAGGAAAAGGTGGTAATGTGGCCCCCTACTTTGTTTCTGAGGCCTTATGTAAAAAATACGAGACTCAGAAATGTAATAAATATGTTATAGCGTCCTTATTTATTTGCCTATACGTGCCTTACTATGTAATAAATGAAACTGCCACAGGATAATCGAAAACTTATGTATTCTTAGAAAAAGCAAATTTGGCAACATGAGATCGAGTGAGGGTTATATGGCACCCTGGGGGCCATATTAAATGTATTGATTTAATTAAAACCTAACGACAAAAATCGCAGACATAATATTCGCCTTCAGCACCTGCACAGGCTGTATGAGCCCATAAATTGCAACTCTGGCACTGAATCCACTCTTCCCCACGTCTGTCGTTAGAGTAACTGGTGTCACAGAATATGCAGATCGTATCGGAGTTTTCAGGTACGCTATTCGGATAGACATCGTCGTCATATTCAGAGAAAAAACAATTATTAAACAATTATTACATTAAACAACAATTCGCATCTAAAACCGGAAAATAAAAAATTACGAAGTGATATAATGGTCATACATGTTTTATGGCCCCCGGGACCATAATACAAACAATGTGAGGGGGCCAAATTGCAAGAAAGCAAGAATTTGTAAACAAACCATGACAAAAATATTCTATCAATTCTTTTTTATAATTACCTTCAAAATCCTGTAGAATAACGTTTAGCGAACACAATGTACAAATCACCAAAGCTAAAACTCACTTATTTCCAGTAAAATTAAAAAAAATGCAGAGCGGTAATAAAAGTTTGTCACTTGCGTGTTTCGACTGGTTCGCAGAAAAAGAAAATGTTAACGCCCCCTCACGGATTTATTGGGTTAAAATCAACAATGTCACACGAGCTTCGCGTTGCACCAAAAAAATTCTAGATGTCGTGTTTCTAAACTATAAATATCGAGGGGGGTCAATATACCTGCAGGGACCACATTACCACCTTTTCCTCTACCGTTATCGTACCATTGCATTGAAATAACGATATCTTATTGGTCGTTTACAAAACATTTCTCCTCTCCCATCTTCTCTGCTTTGGTGGAAACCGGGCCTTAGTGTGGTTTCCTTCGCCGCGGGAAAAAAAACGCTGCAGGTAAAAATCGCCCGTGCGATCCTGGGTTAATTTAGTATAATATAAAGCATGGGATATAATATTAAATTTTATGTTTAAAGAAGTAGAATAGGTAGGTATATTAATATACAGAATACACATCGGTTTTTATATTAGCATGCTGCAACTTTTTTTTTTCTTTTTTGGTGGGAAATTATCAAATAACTTTTCCCGCTCAAGGCTGAGCGGGAGAGCGTGTCAGACTTTTACTGACTAAAACCCACCCGTGTTCCTTCCGTTGTCTGTGTGCCGGGGCCACGATATCCCTTTCGGACAAACTCGCAACCCTGGCAGGCATTAGCCCTAACGGACCCCGTCAGTTGGTGCTGACATCTCTTTGAGGCGCGCGTGAAACAACGTGCCGTCGACCCGGACCTGGTCCTAATCGGACGGCGAGCTACCCATCGCTCACCGTCCGCAGGCCCGCGCCTACGGTGGCCGGAAATCAGCTTGCGACTTCCGAAGCCCGGGGCGTCTCCTACGGCGGATAAGGGCGTGAGGGCGCGAACCCTGCCTCACCCTCACGCGTTCCGCCTCCTCCTTCGCGAGCATTACTGCTTCGCAGAAGGAGGTGACGGCCTCCCATGCACTCTCGCTCCGAACCATGGCCTGAACCAAGGCCGGACGTGAGAGTTCGCTGCCGGCGATCGCCTCCGTGAGGTCACGGCGGTGCTCCGCCTAAGCCGGGCAGACTTCCACCGTATGCTCCACCGTGTCCTCCGGGCTATCCACACAGTGGTGACACCCGGGCGTTTCATCCCGCTTTATCCTGAAAAGGAACCTCCCGAAACAACCGTGTCCGGTGATGACCTGCGTCAGGCGGAAGGTGAAGACGCCGTGGCGCCTCTCTAGCCACTCCTCAAAGAGGGGACTTATCGCCACAATTGTGGCGTGCCCAGCGCTGGGTTGCGACAATCGCACTCTCCATGCCGCCATGAAGCATGCTGCATCTGCAGGCATATTCTAGGCTCAATACAATTTGTTGTATATGCCGCATTCTTTGGTACTAAATAAAGTTGGTGGTAGTACATAAATGCCTGACTGGATCCTGATCCACAGACGCTACGGTGCACAGTTCCACACTAACGGACACTACGCAGTTCCAAATCACCTGCGCTTGCGTTTCTGTCCCTTCTGGCTTCCGCCATCGGAGCTTCTACTCCTATTCTATTTATTAATCTTTGGTTTTCCTATTAAAACACCGGCCAAGTGCGTGTCGGACCACGCACAATGAAGGGTTCCTTAATTGGGATGAATTTATCCCAAAAAACAAAACTTAACATTGTACTTGAAAAACATGTTCCCTCATACATTCCAACTGTAAATTTAAGTTTGTACGCACAATATTGAGAGATTTATCATGTTTTTTTTAAACCATAGGCTTCTTATAGGTTTTCCAGTGATCTATTAGCAGGGACCGTACAACCCCGGTTAAGAGTTAAGCCTTTCGAAGGAGTAACCCATTCAATCCCAATTAAAAAAAAAAAGCTTCATCTCGGTAGTCATCCCTTTTCTAGCCATAATAATATCATCTTTCACACAGTCCATCTATCGTTTCTTCTGTCTTCCCCTACTTTTATAGCCATCAACATTCATACTCGTCACTCATGTTCACATTCACTCATATTTTCCTCATTCCTCCGCATCACATGACTATACCATGACAACCGATTTTCGCACAACTTTTCGTTCACCGTTGCCATTTTCAGACTTCTTCATACGTACTCATTCCATATTCTATCCATTCGTGTCACACTCAAACTACACATTTCTCTTAGCATTCTCATCTTAGTTACTTACATGCAATTGCCTTTCATTCAGCCTTCTTACCTTTTTGTGGCCCAACATTCTGATCCATACAAGACAGCAGCCATTGTTTTATATATTTTCCCCTTATGTTAGAGGAATGCAGGAGTTCCCGTGACCTGCCGCCATTTCATGCATCCAGTGTTAATTCTGTGCTTCACCGTCCGATCTACTTCGCCATCGCTTTGCACGAGTGAACCGAGATACCGAAAGTCGGACCAGACTGGGAGACGCGCGCCATCAAGCTCTCTGGCTCCAGAGCTGGAGAGACCGCCAAAATCGCAGTACATACCTATATTCAGTTTTGATTCTGCTGATTTTGAAGCCAACATTCTCCAGCTTCTGTTCCAATCTGCTAAACTAAGTTGCTGAATTATTCATTTACCAATGAAACGTGATTCGGATTTTTTTCTTCCGATCGCTATGGTTTTTACACCATCACCAGACTTAAAAATATGTTTAGGCTGTAGAGCCTAAACATATTTTTAAGTCCTTTTTAATGCTTTTGCTAAGCTAAAAGAATTACAATGAATGTAGCAAATGAGAAAGTTTTTAATTATGTTTCTTTATGCCATTAGCTTTGTATTTCGATAGTGTTTAAATTTAATTTTATTGTAAATAATGCGTTAAAAACTACTTCAACCGGCGGTAATAACCGGCCGCTAAAGGACAAGTAACATAATGTCGATAACTGAACATTTCTCTTCCTTCGCAAAAGGATAAAAAATGCTACAATGCTAAAAATATTATAAAAAGCTGTAGAACAGCTTTTTATAATATTTTTGTAAGAATAAGCTATTTTGTGCTACTTCGGAATACTTTCGGTTTCGTATAATATTTATCGTAGCATAACGTCCGCGCCGATGTGTAGAGCCCTCATTTACCCAGCCGTTTGAAAAACGCTAATCTGCTTTTTAGCATTCTGACTATGAGGGTCTCGCCCACGAGCGATTTTTTCGACGATTTTTGTGTAAATGTTTTCTTTCAGACAAAAATCGCCAAAAAAATCGCTCGTGGGCGGCACCCTTTTTTTTTCTTTGGGTGGGAAATTATCAAATGACTTCTCCCGCTCTGGGCGGATCGGGAGGGCGTGTCAGACTTTTACTGACTAAAACCCACCCGTGTTCCTTCCGTTGCCTGTGTGCCAGGGCCATGATATCCCTTTCGGACAAACTCGCAACCCTGGCAGGCATTGATCCTAACGGACGCCGTCAGTTGGTGCTGACATCTTTTTGAGGCGCGCGTGGAACACAAACCGTCATCGACTTGGGCCTGGTCCATAACGGACGGCGAGCTACCCATCGCTCACCGTCCGCAAGCCCGCGCCTACGGTGGCCGGAAATCGGCTTGCGACTCCCGACGCCCGGGGCGTCTCCTGCGGCGGCTAGGGGCGCGAGAGCGCGAACCTTGCCTCTCCCTTACGCGTTCCGCCTCCTCCTTCGCGAGCATTATTGCTTCACAGAAGGCAGTGACGGCCTCCCATGCACTTTCGCTCCGAACCATGGCCGGACGCGAGAGATCGCCGCCGGTGATCGCCAGTTTGAGGACACGGCGGTCCTCCGCCTAAGCCGGGCAGGCCTCCACCGTATGGTCCACCATGACCTCCGGGCGATCAATCAATCAAATCAATCAAAAGTCATTTGTTCAAACTAGGCTGAGAATCAGCACTTTTCGAAAGTCAAAAATTACATGAGACAGTCCCTCAAAAACGCCCACCCTTCACCACTTCCTAGTCCTTTAGCTGGGAAGAAGAAGTGGTGCATCAAACTCCCCAGCAGCACAGCTGTCTGTTCGCATATAAAACTTGAAGCTATACCTACAATACAATATAAAATAATTTGCATTACGCAACACGTTAAATTAAATTATTTGCCATATGTTAGCTAGCACACACCACTATACAAATATATAATATATAACTAGTCTGGCCATAAATACTGTTACATAGAAACTATTATTTTTTTCAACTCTTTAATTATTTTGAATTTGGAACGCGTTTATTATGTTTAAAACTTCTTTAAATTTCCCGCCATTCCACATATTTTTTTCGTGTTTATTATCAAATTAAAATAGGGAATGGGGTGTTAAAGAAAATAGGATTGCAGTGATTGCCTTGCACAAACTGGGTATGGAGCCGTCGGTCATATTCAAGACACTCCAAAAGCTTGGTATCAGCCGTATATCGTACTATCGATGGTTAGACCAACACTTCCTCTGTTGAAGACCATAAAAGATCGGGGCGGTCGCGTGCTGTTAGAACTACAAATGCTGTTAAAGCCAGAATTCGCCGAAACCCCATTAGCAAACAAAAAATCTTATCGCGAGAAATGAAGATTCCCGCTAGGACTCTGTCGCGTTAATAAAACAAGTCCTGAAGCTCGGCGCTTGTCGTCGATATACAGGAAATGCCCTAAATCAATCTCTATAGTTGAAGAGACTGGATCGATCAAAACGCCTTCTGCCCCGCTCCCTGCTCTGTACATTACTTCATTTAAAAAAAATGCATTTTCATTTGTAACAGAACTTATGACCGGACTAGGTATATATATATAATAATCGTCGAAAACTATACTCAAGCAGAAATAACGTAAACAAAACGTACATACCTAACTTAACGCATATAAGTTCTTTGTGCCTCATCATAATGTGCATTTGTTCTTAAATAATGAAGTATGGCCGCTGGGAATAATTTTTAGGCGGTTTGTGAATTTTCGACCAAAATCTGTGAACAGACCGAACACTGGCTCTGTAGGCGGTTCTTCGACGGTAATTAATGGATAGAAAACTGCACAAGTTTGCATCATTTAATTGTAAGAACGTTAAACGTTCGATTGACAGCATACGTGACTTGTGTGAATACGTAGACGTTATAGCCTTACAAGAAACTTGGCTACTGTCGCATGAAATATCGTACCTTAACTCGGTTAGTGACGATTTCAACTGTACTGGAACGTCAGCAGTGGATTCCACTACTGGTATGCTACGAGGAAGACCTCATGGTGGTGTGGCGCTATTGTGGAGGAGGAGCGCATACACGGACGTAACTGTGATTCCGTGTGACAGCCCGCGTATAAGTGCAATTAAAATAGTGATGCAGGAAAAATCTATGTTAGTGTTTAGCATTTATATGCCGATTGATGCGGTATGTAATTTGGCAGATTTCACGGACGTCCTCAGTGCGGTGAGTGCTATCATTGATTCTAACAGTGCTGAGTGCGTTTATATACTGGGGGATTTTAATGCTCACCCAACGGAGCGTTTTTATGATGAGCTGATGGGTTTCTGTAGTGAACAGGACTGGTCGTGTATAGACACTGAGCGTTTGGGTGTAGCATCAAATACGTACACGTTTATAAGTCAGGCTCACGGGTCTTCGAGGTGGCTGGACCACTGTTTGGTTACCAGGGCTGCGGCTCAAACTGTTAATAGGGTATTTGTTCAGTATGGTGTAGTGTGGTCTGACCATTTTCCATTAATTATTGAATGTAATTTAGATGTAATAGTACCTAAAAGATATGTATCTACTCAACATTTAAATAACAGGGTTGTGTGGGGTGAGCGGGACTTGGCGCAGATTGGATTGTATAATACTGAGTGTCATAAGCGTCTGAGATTAATAGATTTTCCTTTGCAGTTCCGCTATTGTTGTGATCGTATGTGCACTGATTTAAATCATAGACGTCTAATCGATAAGTTGTATGGGCAAATCGTTGGGGCTTTATGTGAATCGTCGGTGGTTGGTTGAGATAGTAAGAGATGTAAACGAAAAGTTGTTGTTGGGTGGAACAGACATGTGGCCGACGCGCACAGGCTTGCAGGGGATAAGTTTTTGTTATGGTCATGCTACGGTAAGCCTACTTCTGGCCGTTACTATGAGGATATGTGCGAGTCGAAACGGATATTTAAATCTCGGTTGAAGTGGTGCCAGAGCCATGAGGATAAGATAAAAATGGATATCCTGGCATCAAGTCATTTGAATAAGGACTTTCGTGGGTTTTGGAAGAACACAAACAAACTTAATCATAAGCCTGGCGTGCCTGTGTGCGTTGACGGTGTGAGTGATGCGCAGGGAATAGCTGAACTGTTTAAAGCTAAATTTGATGTTAAGTCGTCGTTAGGACCGTCGCAGGTGGTGATCGATGTTGAGCCTAAAGGGGATTTAGGAGTCAGGGTTACTGCCAGAGACATTGCTTCTATCATACAGTCAATGTCAAGGGGGAAGTCTCCTGGCCATGATGGGCTCAGCATCGAGCATCTTCGGTATGCGGGCCCTCATTTGACGCGTGTGTTGGCTTTATTGTACAACCTTTGTTTGAGTCATGCGTATATACCCTCAGATATGCTGAGAACAGTTGTAGTGCCCATAGCTAAGAATAAAACTGGACTATTGACTGATAGGGATAACTATAGACCTATTTCACTGGCTACGGTTGTGTCTAAGGTACTGGACAGCGTGCTTAATGCGCAATTAAATAGATATGTTCAATTGCATGACAACCAGTTTGGGTTTCGACCAGGGTTGTCTACCGATAGTGCTATATTGGGCTTTAAGCATGCTGTGGAGTACTACACACGCCGTAGCACTCCGGTTTACGCTTGTTTCCTCGACCTGTCGAGTGCTTTTGATCTGGTTTCGTATGACACTCTCTGGAAAAAGCTTAATGATGCGAAGCTACCACCTGAAATAATAAATATTTTTAAATTTTGGTACGGGAACCAGGTCAATAGTGTGAGGTGGGACGGGGCATGCTCGAGTCCATATGGTCTTGAGTCAGGTGTGAGGCAGGGGGGTCTGACTTCTCCTACACTCTTCAACCTCTACATGGACCAGTTGATTGGGGAACTGAGTAGCACCAGAGTCGGATGTTATATTGATGGCATATGTGTCAACAACATTAGCTATGCAGATGACATGGTGCTGCTCAGTGCCTCAGTCTGTGGCCTGAGGAAACTGGTGAGTGTGTGTGAGAGGTACGCCAGTGCTCATGGCCTCTTGTATAATGTGAGAAAGAGTGTTTTGATGGTGTTTGGGGCTGGTGGAAAATGTCCAGAAACGGTACCTTCAGTAATGATGAATGGTGTGCCGTTGTCAAGAGTGCACTCATTCAAGTACCCTGGGCATATTTTAACCACTAGCCTTAAGGACGATGACGATATTGAGAGAGAGCGGAGGGCGCTGTCTAACCGACATGCATGAGCGAATATGATTGCCCGCAGGTTTAAGCGTGCTTCTACGGAGGTTAAAAAAACACTTTTTAGAGCCTTTTGCTCATCATTTTACATCTGTGGCCTGTGGGTACATTTTACGCAAAGATCGTCCCTTCGCGTGCAGTACAATAATGCTTTCAGGGTGTTGATGGGGCTGCCTCGCTTCTGTAGCGCATCAGGGATGTTTGCGGATTTGCGTGTTGATTGCTTTTATGCATTAATGCGTAAAAGATGTGCGTCCTTGGTGCGCAGGGTGCGAGCTAGTTCCAACAGCATCCTGGGAGTTATTGCTGACAGGCTGGACTGCTCCATAGTAAGTCGTTGCTCCAGTATTTCAGCTGGAATGCTGAAGCAGTGAATAAGTTGTTGTGTGTGTTTTGTAATTGTTATTGTAATTGTATCACTAACATAGTTGTAAGTTTATTTTATTGTTACTAATACTGTATGAGTCTCATGAGTTACTCCCAATAAAGAATTTTAATTATTATTTTAAGCCTCCAGGCATAATGGGCGTGCCCGCTTAAATAAAGCTACAGCTATAACTCGAAGTCACAAATGATAAACTAGCACCATCGAAGTAAAATAAAAACAGTTAATTATTAATAACAATAACAAAACTATGGTCAGCAATACGACCAGTCACCACAAGCAGCACCCGTTCACGAGCATAACGCAAAGATCAGCCATCACCCCCCTCGCCATATTTGAGGGAAGGAGGCAACCCGACCCCCGACGCTACCACAAGCAGTGACATCTAAGGGAGCATGACGAACTTGCTGCCGGTTGCTCAGGCAAGAATAAAGTGATCAATTTGTTGAGGTCGTTAGCTAACCACTTAATGCAATACAACTCATAAAAGAACATTGTAATGAGTAGATTTTGTCACTAGTAAATTAAAATAAATTTACTTAGACAGTCAAATAAAATAAACAAATATAGGAACTCATATAACCTGTCAGTAGGTAATCTATCTGGAGAAAGAACATGAACATTGTCTTGAGTTAATCACAGCGACCAACTGTTCTTATAGTTTAAGTAGTCGTTGATAGAATAGTATTCCTTTGAACAAAGATTGGATTTACTTTAACTTTATACGCTTAAAGGCAAATCTAGCAAGGAAGAGGGTTATAGCTTCTTAAAAAAAGTTATACCAAGTCCAACAAATGAGTTATGAACTTTAAGGAGCCGGTGAAATGGAGCACGTAATTTGTCCTTATTTCTGGTATTAATATTGTGGGGATCACTGTTTTTAGTGTATAAGTGTATATTTTGCCTAACATATAAGATGTTGGCGAAGATGAATTGTGATGCCACCGTGAGAATACCAATATCTTAAAAAAAATCTCTAAGAGAAATTCTGGCACCCAGCTGGTAAATTGCTCGAACAGCTCGTTTTTGAAGTACAAATATATTTTGAATGTCAGCGGCTTTATCCCACAGCAGAATACAGTAGGACATAACGCTATGAAAATAACTAAAATAGACTAAACGGGCTGTATCAACATCAGTGTATTGTCTTACTTTCCTGACAGCATAAGCTGCCGAACTGAGCCTTCCCGCTAGGCTTGATATATGTGGTCCCCACTGAAGTTTGGCATCTACTGTTACACCCAGAAACACTACCGAGTCTACAGTTTCAAGCACCTCTTTATCTAAGACGATGTTGGGACCTAAATTTCTAACATTCGGTAAGGCGAACTTTATGCATTTCGTTTTCTTGGCATTGAGTACTAAGTTATTGGTCGTAAACCAATCCGTAACCATCGAGAGTGCAATGTTTACGTCGTCAAAATCTTGTCTATTCCTTTGTACTTTAAAAATAAGAGAGGTATCATCTGCAAACAGTACAACGTCACAGATACCCTTTATATAGAATGGTAAGTCATTGATATATACCAAGAATAAGAATGGACCCAGTATTGAGCCTTGAGGTACACCTAACTGAACTGGTAGCTCGGAAGATTTCACACCATCAACATCTACACATTGAAACCTATTATTTAAATATGAATTTATTACTTTAAGAGCTTCGTTTTGGACGCCGTAATGACGTTGTTTACGCAAAAGTGTGTCATGGTGCACGCAATCAAAGGCTTTGGAGAGATCACAGAAAACTCCAATACCATTTTGCGAGTTCTCCCAAGCGTTAAATATGTGTTTCAGCAGTGCAACACCCGCATCTGTAGTCGAACGACCTTTTGTAAAGCCATATTGTTCATTATGAAGGAGGCTGTTTAAATTAAAATGTCTTAGCAACTGCTTGAGTATTAACTTTTCAAATATTTTGCTAAATGCAGGTAAGATAGAAATAGGCCTAAAATTGCCATTTTTATTACCTGATTTAAATAAAGGTAGGTATGACTTTACTACTCTTCATGAGGTCAGGAAAAGTTCCCAAACAACACATTTATTAAAAGTAACAGCTAGATAGGGGGCTACGATGTCTATTATATTACAGTTTAATGGAGATACCCCAGTAATCACCAGTGTTTTTAGACTTAAGTGTGTTAAAAACATTAACTACATCATGAGGAGTTACATGTTTGAAGCTAAATAAACGACTACATTTAGGCACACTACTATGCAAAAGATTTTCAGCTTTCGACGGGGATGAATTTAAGGAGCGAGTCGTATTTGGCAAAAAACTCATTGAATGCCTCAGCTACGTCAGCTGCATTATTAACTAATTTGTTTTCGACCACAATCTCAAGTTGTTTTTCTTATATAACAGACTTACCAGTTTCATTATTAATAATTTTCCAAGTAGTTTTTACTTTATTATTAGATTTTTTAATTGTATCGCTTAAAATTTTTGATTTAGCAAAAGCACTATTTTTTTTAAATAATTTTGAATAATTTTTGACATACTCTAGAAAAGGAGTATCAAATCTATATTTTTTTAAGCCATATAACTCATATAGTCTCGCTCTACTTTTATAAATACCTGGAGTAGCCCATTGGTTAAAGCCAACGGAGGTACCATTAATGTTAATTGTTTTAGTCTTGAAAGTAGATTGCTACTCTTTTTGTACAACATCAAACACAGTGGTGACACCCGTGCGTTTCCTCCCGTTTTATTCTGAACAGTAACCTCCCGAAACAACCATGTCCGGTGAGGAGCTGCGTCAGGCGGAAGGTGAGGAAGCCATGGTGCCTCTCTAGCCACTCCTCAAAGAAGGGACTTATCGCCACGATTGTGGCGTGCCCAGTGGGCGGCACCCTTAGGTTCCAATTTTATTGAAATGTTTTGCTCGATAATTAAGATGTAGAAAACTGAAGACTGAAGTTTATTCGACAGTTCTTGCCGATTACCGCCTGTCACTATGCCAAAGGAATGTCTATACTGGTAACCTAAAGATTGGTATGTACATATATATTGAATGAACATGATGCATAGAGCAGTTGGCTTGGATTGGCTGAATTACTGGCTCTTTCCATTATATGCTTCTGAGAAGGCGGCAGTATGAAAATTATGAATAAAATTACATATCTAACATAATATCACGCCTATTTTACTCAAAGGGTTAGGCAGGTGTATCGCTAGTAAACCCACGTTTCTGCCATCTTGATCTAGTCGCTAGCGTTACTACAGAGCCTGAAGTTCTAGGTTCGATTCCTAGGTAAGGCAAAGTGTTATAGGGTTTTTCTATCAAGATTTACTCAATAGCAGCCCTTATCCGGGATTTATGCCTGGTTGGTGGCAATAGGCTCACTCCTATAACTTACATACATGAGACTTAAACATAACTGGCGAAATTTGAGTACACAATAAAAACCTCATCAAAATGATACCTCATATCGACAAATCATTGGTAATGATCGCGATTTCCATTCCGTAGCACCCGTAGAAATCGCTGAATGTGATTTTTACTTTATTTTTATACCTGCTCTGCAGTTGTTTTTGAACTTTAAATCATTTATGTCAAAATATTAATTGACAGCAGAATGTTTCTAAACGAAAATTTTGTTCCAGTTATATGTGTGACATTTCTATCATAGCGTCTCTCACTTTCTTTCTGCACTTCAGTATTGTTGTCCTACTTTTATATTCATGTTCACCAAGATAAACGTCATTTTCATGGTTGTGGAACACGCCGATTTGTGTTGAGTAAATTGAATTTACTGTGAAAAAAATCTGTATTATTTTGCAAAAAAACGATGGCTGCAAAGTTACGTGCGATATTGCGATAAGTTTGTTGTGTTCTAATGTTACTATAATATGTTACGTGAGTCAGAGTGCTTTATAAACGTGCTCTGTCCTGGGATTGTTTGTTTGTGTTCAGTGCCTTCAATCGCGTCTCTGGTCCGTCAGTCGTCTTCGCGTTGTGTCAGCCGCAGTCGGTCGGTCAGGCTCAGCTTGGGTATCGTTCTCGTCTCGCATTTTATTTTCGGCATTGATAATGGCATAACATATTACGAGTGATACCAACAAAACAATGTTATCAAACCGTCAGATAATCACCTAACGATAAGAACAATGTGAAATCAATGTTACGATGAATTTATGTACTTTCGTAGTAGAAGAAAGACAGTAGACAGAATCAGTGAGTGTTGGGTTGGGGATATTTTTGTAAAAATGAGACATGCATTCAGTCGAAATGCAAAAAAGTGTTTCAGTGCAGGTAGACAGTGATTTCGCTTTGTTGCTGCCTAGCGGTGTCTACGAAATAAAAAAAATGGAGCCAAGATCGAAGTTACGAAAAGTGATACTCTTCTGCTTGCTGCTGTCTTTATTTGGAATGGTTGCATTTGGATACTTCTGCCCCGATCAAGTAAGCCCACTCATTAATGTAGTAGGGTAGGTACATATTTTTAAAAAGAATATTGTAGTGTTTATGTTTTTTAAGTTGACAGTTGGTATGGTTTGTTTATCATAATTTTGAAGTAAAATATTTTAGAATAACAGTACCTAAATACACATCTACAAATTACATCCAAATATTTTTGAAAAGAATATGGTTAAAATTATTATAGTAAAAAAAATTTAAACCAATTATCATTCATAGTGGTTTATCATTCCACAAACACTGCTAAATTATAAAATAATTCAAATCTTGCATTTTATCAGTTACTAGATAATTATTCTTGAACAAAGTATACTGTAATGTTTTTTCAATAAATAATGTAAATTTAATATATTTAAGTAATTGTGTTGTACATACAGACTCTATCATTTTGTCCCAAACTACTTATCTGTTGGTTGATACTATGCTGAGAAGAGTACATATTTTTATAAAATGTAAAACTATTTCTTCTTAGATGTAATCATTTAATAAAAAAACATTAATACAATGCCTACCTATTGTTTTTGCCAACCCCTTCTATAACGGTTTCTCTAACATGATATTAAAGCAGTTTTAAAATAACTTAATCAGGGATAAATATTTTACATTGTATTCACAGTTACATACAATTGATAACATATGCGATAACAAAAAAAAACACATGTTACATTTAAAACCACAACAATTAATTAATAAACCATGAGGAAACTACACTATTCAATAATAATGAGTATTTTTTACATTGATAGGTATATAAGTATGAGTCAACCGAGGATATTAGTATAATGCGGTTAAAACTTATGTATGAAACCGAAATTATAGAATCTATGCATCATGAATACATTAAATAAACTTTTAATTTGTATTACAAAAGTCATTAGATAATCTGATTTAAATAATGAAAATATGAATTATTTTTTAACACATTATTATAAAATCCACAAATGAATATATTGAATAAATTAGAAATGACATTCAGAATGATCAAGGACATTACTGACATCAATGAAAGAAAATCATTTAGAGGAAACGTATAGAAAATATTATAAAGAGGTAAAATTTGTTTGTTTTCTATACCAATATACCAGACACCATATTACCCAATAACTGGGTTGTGGAGGTCAGATAGGCAGTCGCTCCATGTGAAATACTGGTATTCAGTGGCATCCGGTTAGACTTGAAGCCGACCCCAACAGTTGGTAAAAGGCAGGCAGATGATGATGACTATTATGTCTGTAATATTATAAAGAGGGAAAATTTGTTTGTTTGTAAGTTTGTATGTGTGGAATCTATGGAACTACCAGTCGGATTTGAAAAATTCTTTTTGCATTTGATAGCCCTCAGTGGCGAAGGGTGATTATAGGAAAGAGGTAAGCCGGAGCAAAAAAAATCATTTCGATACAATACAAAATAAACTCGTCATGACGTCAACGAAATTGAACTCACGGCAAGCCACGCCTACGAGTTATTTTAGAGGAAAATGTTTTGTTGTTGGGATATATTAGACAAAAAATTTAATGTATTCGTTTTGTAATATTTTAATTTGATGGTGCATTAAATACATACAGTGTGCTTATATTATTGGGCATAATTAAACCGTCGAAATTTCGACTATGCCAGTTTTCAGTGACGATAGAGTTGTGTTCCGAATTTCCGAAGGGAAGACGGTAGGAATCGTGCTATACGGTGTTTTCGCCCCTGATAGCGCTTTTCTTATGGAAGGTTATATGCTATTGGACATCACGCTTAGGAGCCGAGTAAAAAGAAAAAAAGAACGCTAAGCGAAAACGAAGTAATAGTGCGAGAAGCGATGCAATGCGACGCAGTGGGTCGGGGAACAAGAAATTTCACGCGGATTATGTCGCGGGCAGAAGCTAGTAGTTTATAAGTAAGTCTGAAATTACCAACCCATCATGAGTAAGGCCCGTATTTATAGAACTTTACTCAGTACTCAAGCATTACTTAACCCTCTGCGACTGACGTGCCGTAAATTTTACAATTCCACTGACGTGGTAGTGTACTAGACACTACTTTGACTGGTCATAAGTTTATAATTACTTTTTAATTCCTAACGGTGTGATGTTTATTTGAAAATGTATAGTATATATTATTATTTTGATTAAATAAAAGTGTTAAAATAAAAAGCTATGTCCACTTAACAGTATTGATTTACTTAACCCAAATCAGTCCTAATAAACTTTCACCCACACAAAAAAATAAAAAACAAATAATTAACTATAACACTTTTCTTGAGAATGTTTTTTATTTATCAAAGACAACACTTATGATAATCAGACATGAAAATTTGGACAATATTCATTGGTTCGATTGAGAGTTATTAGCCCTCAAATTATTACATATTTTTTTGACAATGATCACACAATGTCTTTGAGCATTGGAGGCAAATCGGCTTTAGGCAATCACAGTAACAATATCTTGTTACTCTTTTTATTTTAGTTCGACATATATGACATAACTTCCTTCCAATTGTTGGAAGAGATCAGTTTTTGGAGGTGGAAGGGAGAGGTCTTTACCAAAAACTCGACTGAAAGTCATACGCAGTTCTTTTGCAATATTTCGTTGTATACCCGGGTTTTTAAGTGATCCAGCACTAAATCTCTTCCTAAATTCAATATAAATGTCCCTCTTCTCATTTTCTTATCACTATCTGATGATAATATCACAAAGCTGATATATCACCTATATCTAGCAACTAGCCTATAGCTAGAATTATGAAACTGCAAGAATATCATTCAGATGGTCCTTGATTCTGACACTCTTCATCAGAGACTTCATCGGAGTACATGTGTTCGGTTCCTGGTTCAAACTGCGGGTCGTCATCTTCAAAGTCTAGATCGCTGAACTCATGCTCACTTTCTTCTTCCAATCACTGTTCTACAAGCTAATACGGCTTTTATAAGTTCCAGCCGAAGCTGTTTTGGGCATTAGCTGCTACTTGAGCGAGCCATCTGAAAAACTGTGTATAAAATGTTAAGTAGGAAACAATTTTACTGATGGGTTGTCTAGGAAACACTATAAAAATATAACAATTTTACTGAGGTGGTTGTCTATTAAACACATACCTTAACATTGACGTAGTGGTCTGGTAGACACCTTCCCCAGTAAAATGGCGTATGCACTTGCCTCAACTGGTCGCGGCGCACTAATTGACGCATGGCCGCACGATATGAAGGTACTGAGAACCCGGGATTCATAATATAAAAAATAGCTAGTCAGGACATATTTTTCGATTTTGCGGTGTCTGTGGTACTACCACGTCAGTCGCAGAGGGTTAAGACTAGATTCAAGCCATTGGATTGGTTGAGTTTAGTCTTAAGTAATGCTTGAGTACTGAGTAAAGTTCTATAAATACGGGGCTAAGAGTGGTGATCAATGCTCGTGCCTTCTCTATAGGAGAAGAGGATTTTGCCCTTCAGTGGGACTCTTATTATTTATATTATTATTCGCTAATAAAAAAACAGAAAAGTTGATGTGTTAACTACAGATAGTGCTAAAGTCCTATTTCTTACCTTGGGTGTCGTAAAAGGCGACTAAGGGATTTACTAGATAGAGAATAGGCAGCAGCGTTCTCTATGCATTTTAACACCATACTGAAACCGCCTGCCAAGCGTGGCGATTATGGCACCCCCCCCCCCCCCCGCTTTGGGGGAGGCCTATGCCCAACAGTGGACGACTTTCGGCTGAAATTATGAGTGCTAAAGTAGGTACTTATTCCATGCTATGGTTGTTATTATAAGTATTATATAATACAAGACTTAATAGGCAGATATTAAAACGCAAACAATAGCTTCATCATCATCATCATCATCAGCCGACATAGGCTTCCTCCAATTTGGGGGGGTTGCCATAATCGCCACGCTTGGCAGGCGGGTTGGCGATCGCAGTATGGTGTTAAAAATGTATAGAGAACGCTGCTGCCCATTCTCTGGTAAATCCCTTAGTCGCCTTTTACGACACCCACGGGAAGAATTAGGATGGTGCTATTCTTTACGTCCGGCACCACACGGAACAATAAAATACAATAAATAAAATAAAATAAATAATTATGAAACAATAGCTTATGCCTACATAAATATTGCCAGTATATTGTGGTTTCTGTAGATCCTCCTCAAACATACCTACCAAACTCTATACTTAACATTAGTTTTAGTATTTTAAAATTTCCTTTTGAGTTAGTGTAGCTTAAAAAGTGTAGTGTGAAATAATAGTGACAGTGATACACATATCACATGAACAAAGTGTTTATGTTGTTATATTAGACTCTAAGGCCCGTATTGCAGAATCCCACTCAAAACTCAACCATTACTTAAAACTCGTTTAGCCATTTGATTGG
This sequence comes from Tiliacea aurago, assembly GCA_948098905.1. Classification (NCBI taxonomy): domain Eukaryota; kingdom Metazoa; phylum Arthropoda; class Insecta; order Lepidoptera; family Noctuidae; genus Tiliacea; species Tiliacea aurago. The sequence continues at coordinate 19,032,152 of OX402578.1, read as the reverse complement.
TTGAAAGTAGTTTTAAGTCGGTACTTGAGTCTTGAGTGAGGTTCTGTAATACGGGTCTAAGAAAGTAAAATGGACTTGTCTAAAGTACAATCAATACTATTCTAAGTTATAATATAATTATCACTTAAAAAAATAATTTCGATTAAAATTGCTTATTAGTCTTTTGAGCTAGATTATAATTAAGTATTAAAGCAATTATACTTGAACTAATATTGAGTGTTTTTAAACATTTGATATTAGTTCAAGGAAAAAGTAAGTAACTAAATATGTTTAGAAGCAATAAAAAAACATATTCATTTTAGGCAGCACAGTTTTATTATTGATTACAGATTTTATGCAAAATTCTTATAAACAGTCTCAGATTATAGAAAAGAAGCAGATAGACCGCGCGGAACACCGAGTTTGCGGCCAACAAAGCAAATACAAATTCAAAAGCGAATACACTCTCGATTCAGTACAGCACGAAGCGTCGCATCGTTAGTACGTCACGGGCTCTAACAGATAATTTCAGAATAATGCCGTCTTGTATTCTTAAACATTGTAAAAACTGTTCCCAAAAACAAAATAAATAAGTTGGAGTATCTTTCATAAGTAAAATATTGATTATTTGTCTATTTGGATTTATTTTACGTGTTTATTGTTAGTGACATCTTGAAACACAAAACCTTAACAAAAATCATTCGGTGTTGCTAGTTTATATTGAAACATTTACCCCTAAGTTAGGAAATAAGTATAGGATACAGGAGTATCGATTTACAAAAATATTTATGTCGATAATAGTGTTTTATTTATCGCCTTTTCTGGTTGGTATATTTATAAATAAATAAGTATGTATGTGTCTTCGTAAGTGTAACTAGTTAATGGATTTTATAATACTTATTACATCAGTCGATTTGCTATAACATGGGTTATAAGACGTCACCATAAAGTAAATATAGCTACCAAAAACAATAAAATGTTGGTGTCTCAAAATAAAAATATATCGCAAATGTATCGTTTATATGGGTATTGTTAATTTCGCAGGCCGATTCCCGGCCACCGTAGGCGCGGGCTTGCGGACGGTGAGCGATGGGTAGCTCGCCGTCCGATAAGGACCAGGCCCGGGTCGACGGCGCGTTGTGTTCCACGCGCGCCTCAAAGAGACGTCAGCACCAATTGACGGGGTCCGAAAGGGCCAATGCCTGCCAGGGTTACGAGCCTGTCCGAAAGGGATATCGTGACTCTGGCACACAGGCATCTGAAGGAACACGGTGGGTTTTAGTCAGTAAAAGTCTGACACTCCCTCTCGCTCCGCCCAGAGCGGGAGAAGTTATTTGATGATTTCCCACCAAAAAAAAAAAAAAAAAAAAAAAAAAAAAATGGGTATTGTTAATTTGACGTACTTATACTGTTATACTGTTAATAAAAACAACTGATTTAAGAAAAAAAAAACTTTTTTTTTTCATGTAATGAAATATTATGGCTAATTTTTTCATTCTCCTGGCAACCGTACACACACATACAGGCACCTGTTCTTATAGTGCTGTCACGTGGCTCTAACGCACACATGTCTACAAACGGGCCTCACTTTGTTGTTCCGCGCGGTCTATCTGCTTCTTTCTATAATCTGAGTAAACAGTGGTCTGAAGCAAAAGATCTTCACAATGTGGTACTTATTTATAAACTGTGTGTCTAGCTATCACCCATCTGACTATCAGTCTACCTGTTTAAAGGCTTCGACAGACCGGCGCGCGAAGCGACGCGACACAAAGACCCGCGTGTCGCGCGACGAGCGGTGCCTTTGTGTCGCATCGCGAGTCGCGCCGGTCTGTAGAAGCCTTAAAACTTCTTTATCAATAACTAGCTTTTGCCCGCTACTTCGTCCGCGTAAAATTTCTTGTTCCTCCGACCCACTGTGTCGCATTGCATCGCCCGGCCGCGCTATTACCTACTTCGCTTAGCGTTCTTTTTAGCGGCTTCTAAGGGTCGTAGCGGTATGTTAAATAGCCTATAACCTTCCTCAAGAATTAGGCTATCAAATGCAAAAAGATTTTTTCAAATCCGACTGGTGGTACCAGAGATTACCCCCTACATACAAACTTACAAATAAATTGTACCTCTTTATAATATTAGTATTGACTAATGCAGATTTACTTGTAATGTACAATTATCTTTCGTGTAATATTTACAAATTAGAAAAATATTGTCATAAAGACATTTAATTTTTATTTTGACTGCAGAAGAATTGTGTATAAATAACTATTGAAGTACTTCATACTTTAATCATAATTGACATTTTATAACTTTTTCATTATGTAGGTACTTGCCATCTCTATTGTATTTTTTTTTGTACTTTTGCATGCCTTCTGGCTAAATATGGCTGTTGTTAATTATATTTTTTATGTCACCGTGTTTTTGTACCCATATTTGCGAAATAAATATCTTATCTTATCTAATCAGGCTATGCAAATTACCAAGAAAGGATATAAATAGCTTTGTGCAATAAAAATACATGACAATTAACACATAGTGTGGAAGTATCTTATTATTGATACCTAATTAGCCATGTTGTGTGTAATAAATAATTCTCGTCTTATGTGCTACACTGGCAAAGGCTCATTTGATTTATTTAATCATCTCAGGGCATAAGATTTGTCGCAGGCCGATTCCCGGCCAACGTGGCGCGTTCCAAATACCTACCTACTTAGTTTAAAGCATTGTTTCATGTTATTTCATCTCGGCTAATGTTTTACTTTGTAACTTCATACTCAACTAAAGTAAGCGATTGATACGAAAATTTGAGATTTTTCGCTTGAAACCTGTTTATTTACTGAATAAGACATGTCCTAGGAAAAACACACTAGAAGTTCTAGGTAAGTATAAAGTAATGTACTGTGAACCTAACTCTACTAATTAAGGGCGTGGCGGCCATGCTGCTCGGTTTTTATGAGTAGGTAGTCAGTAATCGAGCAGGCCGGTCTGACGAGCCGCCCGCAAAAAATACTCACCAGGACTTGCATCCTCCAGCCGAGACTACATGTTAGCATGAGGCTGTAACATGTAGCGATCAATCATTTTTTAAATAAAAATTGGTCCAAACGATGCCCGTGCCACGCCACGAATCGCATTTGAGCGGTTTTTATGTAATAATAATTTCAAATCACAGTAAAAATCAGTTGGATGGAACTGCTAATGAAGACTTTTGTATCGTAAAACTGGTCCTGTCCTCGATGTTAAAGATCTCGTGGACGCAGCTAGACGTGTCGTGGAATCGTGGGCGGATAGGTATTAGCAGCAGTCGGAAAACAGTTTGTGATTTGAATAACTGCAAACAGATTGCAATAATGTTGTAGGTGGAACGGACTGTCGGGTGCCTGACCTCGGCTCTGACGCCGCTGCTCGCCGCGGCTCTGGCTGGTCGGAGACACTTGTAAACGTTTACGCTTTGTTTGAATCAATTAGAGCCTAAAAATGGAATGTGATCTGATTACTTTCTTTAAGAACGTGGCTCCAAGGCGACAGCTGTGCCAACATAAGCTCACGATATAATAGTTTGTTCCGAGCTGTTCAAATACAACCAGAAATTGCTTTTGACGTAACATTAAACAATAATATTCTTTTATTTGTTCATCCATTTCTTATTGGAGCAGTTACATTGGCTGGCCTAATCATTTGCAGTAACCAAGTCAGTTCCCGGCCATCAAGCGTGAGACAGTAGCCTTCGGCCACTTTCCAGTTCCCGTTATGGTCATGCGTTAAACATTCGAATTGCAAAAGTTGAGACAAAGGATAAAATTGCATCTCTTTGCACGCGGGTTGCGTTTCGTTTTGTGTCCCCGCGGTCTCATATGGCGCAACGAGTTGTCCGCCATGAATTGATAATGGACAGGATAACACCTGGACAGATACACCTACATCACTGACGACCACGTATTCAGATATAAGGACGTTATTTATGCAAATTTTAGCCGTGCGTTCAAAGACACGATGCATACTTTAAAAGAAGAGAGCTTAGCGCACATCAAAAACATTTTTCGTTCAGAATGTGGTATGGGCCACAGAAAACACGATACTTTTAGCATCAGCGACTAGCGTTTAGTCGTTTCTGGAAGCACGATACCTCGACTGAACGCAAAATTCCAACACATTCGGATGCCAGTTAAACTTTGTTGGCTTGAACTGCGAAACACGACTCGATGCTCATTTAGTATTCTGCACTCAAACGCAGCAAGTCGCTAAAATGCGATGCAGCATCGGTTCAGTTGTTGGATGTGCGATTTTGCATCACGACCGAACGCAAAGAGTCGGCAAAACGAGATGCAGCGTTGATGAAGTCGCGAAATCGCCGATGCTAGAAGTAGCATGTCTGCTAGGGCTCTAAGAGGCCAAATTGTAAGGGCTTAGCGAGTCTTTAAATGCATTAATTGATTTTAGATAAATTAAGCCTTCAAGAGGACGTCATTCTAAGTAAGCCTGTCCTATTCACATTACCTATTCATCGAATAAGCAATGTTAATTACTGTTAAGTACTTGGTACTCAGGATTTGTAGTTATGTTGTAAGTGCTTAGCTGCCCATTACCACAATTAACTCAATTAGATGGCGCCAGAACGAGCAGTTGTTGGGATTATCTCAGAATTACCTATAGCACCACAATCTAGGTTAATCTAATGAGAAGAATGTTATCTTGGTTAAATGCTGGTAATCATTCGAAATATTGGACCAGTTTTTTTTCCATTCGTGTATTTCGTGCGATTAGTATTTGGAAGCTTAGGCATTACATAATGCTTAATTCGATAATTTAGAACTGAAACATTTTTTCTGCACTAAATTGCTTTCACACGCGATCGCCGCATTAATTTTGTTGGTTATTATTACTGAAGCCTCGTTACAAAATGTTGATAAACCGTGATGTACTTGACCCATATCGAAAGTAGGTCTTACTTTCAGAGAAATTTTACTCGGAGCAAGAAATAACTTGAAGTAAGATAAATACGTGCAAGTATACCAAAGTTAAAGCGGTGCGAGGTGAACATTCATGGTACGTTGCGGTTTTTGTTAATTTTGTAACGTCAACACATACTCATGTAATTCGAGACTTGATTAGGCAGAATTCTAGTTTTAATAAGCATAGTTACGCCCTGCCCTTCTACCGGTTAGATAAACATTTCATCATCATCATTCCAGCCGAAAGACGTCCACTGCTGGACATAGCCTCCCCCAAAGGGGGGGTTTGTCATAATCGCCACGCTTGGCAGGCGGGTTGGTGATCGCAGTGTGGTGTTAAAATGCATAGAGAACGCTGCTGCCCATTCTCTAGTAAGTCCCTTAGCCGCCTTTTACGACACCCACGGAAATAAATAGGGAGGTGCTATTCTTTACATCCGGCACCACACGGACAAACATTTATTGATTTTTTATTACTTTGGGGAGCAAGTTGGTGACACTATGTGACAAGTAGGATAAGATAGCAAAACAATGAAGGTAAACAAGTGCGAAGCTCCGAGGGGCTGCAGTTGATGATAAACTTCATAACATTTATTAACTAAATTCCTATATTATAATAATAAGGCGCCAGAAGGCGTTCGCGTCCTCAGCGCTAGGCGCCATAATATCATATTTCGTAAAGTAATACTCTATTATTAACCGCACTGCCAATGGATCAGTGCACAGTGATGAGTAATCCGACGCGAAAACCTTTGATCGATGCGAGACTTATTGAGAACCGTAATAATCAATACAGTGCTTTATAATACATTTGTTTTTGATTCTACGTTGTAAACTGTACTTTATATTTACTGTTTGTTGTCTCGACGACATCTTAGTAGAGAGTAGAATCGTTGAGGTGGTGGCAGTGCTGATTGTAACTGTATATTAATGGGCCAGGGCGCTACCCACTTCATTAGGCGAACAAACAACAAGGGAGAGGAGAGAGAACAGACGCCCTTCATCCCGTCACCCTCTTAAACCCCACCGACCTTTAACGCGAGTCTAAAAGATATTAAAACAATTTTTCTGTCTAGATTAGATGTTGTAACGGAAACCATGAAAATATGCAGAGAAATAAGAAATAAACTCGAGAAATTGGGTTTCTTAAGAGGGGTTAAAGAGGTCCTTTCGTGATCGTACATGAGGCGACGAGGTCGTTTTAAGTTTGTTTCTTCAACTTAAGTTTGTCAAAGAACATTTCGGGAAACACGATCGAGAGGGTTGACTTTCATTACTGCGTAACTGTGTTTAGTGATTAAATAAATAGGCTTACAGAGTTAAAGCAACATAGAATACATAGTACCTACCATGTAATTGGCCCAAAATTACCATTTCTATTGAAGAGATCTTAATATTAACGCCACTATAATTTATAGAACCAGTATTTCGTTGGTTTTCACAAAAGAGGTTGCTGTTTATTATAATATGTTGGACTAATAAATTGTCTGTGATAATAAACCCGTTTTTGAGAGAACAATGCGATATGAAATAGAATATTGAATACAAATGGCTGTTATTGCCAAGTTGAGGTGTATCGTGCAGAAGTTTTGTAGAAAACGGTTACTGTACGGAAAACTGCAGAAAGAATTTTCATTTCCCGGAAATTATTAGCTATAACGCTCTATGTGGTGGTCATAAAAGGCAGAATAGGTATACCCAACACATTCAAAACCTGCTGCTATCGCCAGTTCGATGACAATGTGTGTTGATTTGGAGAACCTTTTCTTAATCGTGCAGTTTATTCAACGCAGCCTATTCCAGTCCACTGATGGACATAGGCCCCTCTCAGGTTGCGCTACAACACCGTGTCCTCCTCCTTCCGCATCCAGTCTGCCCCATCCACCTTTTTAAGGTCGCCGTAGTTCATAAAAGGGCATTAGGGGATTCCTTTCAATGTTCAGCACTGGAGACGTTATTAAAGGGTGAAGTTGTTTGGTTATCCTGCATTAGTACATGTATTATGAAATATTCTATTTTAAACTCTCATCTAAACTGTATATTTCATAGGAAACCTAATTTACTCCTTCCTCGTCTGCACCATAATGACACCTAAAAAAGGTAATTTACACTGCTTTTTCTTCACGTTAAACGGATGACCTCTTTTGATATTCAGATTTCTCTCGCCCCAGAGCCGAGGTTAATTTGGAGTGAGCCAACTCATTACCTTTCTTTTTTAAAGGGCGCTTGCGTAGCCTACTATCACTGCATTCATTATGGGGAAATTGAAGACGGAGCATTTCATGTTTTATACACGAGGAATGAGGGTTATGACAGGAAAGGTTTAGTTAAAAAGATAAGAATAGAGAAAGACCAATGAGGGAGAAGGTCGAGGCTGCAGGGTTTTGTTTTTACTATGACTAGAAAAGGTCTGAATACTGTAATGACATTGATAAAGATGTTTGGAATGTGGAAGAAGTAATTCTGCGCCAACCGCAAATAAATTAAAATAAAGATTCACAAGCTCGTGTTCAGCGGTTTATTTTAAACTAGCTTCTTCCCGCGGCTTCACCCGCGTGGATTTAGGAAAATATCCCACGGGAACGTACTACCGGGGTTAAAATTACCCTATGTGTTAATCCAAAGTAATCAATGTATTAATTCCGTGATACACTGTTTTCATAAACTATAAGGTCACGCGGCGCACGCCAGTAAAGCTCCCAGTCGGCATGATTTTTTCCGATATCTTCAACAATCATCGTCACCTTTCAGTCAGTTTACACCTTAAGGCGATACCAAAATAAATTGGGGACATATTCTTAACTATTTATTTCACTATTACAGCATGTATGGATTTAATTTTTGGATTTTTTATTGACTATTTGATTAATACTTTGACTGAAGGAAAACGCAATAGGTCGATAGAATTTAATTCCGAAAAGACCTACGTTTTTATTTTTTTTTCTGTAATTCCAAAATCCTAAGTAATTTAATTGCAAAATTGCATTCAAATTTGCGTACTAAGTAATTGAAAAATCTGGCTGAACATATTTTTGATACATCAGCTTAATTTATTTTTAAACAAATTTTATTTGGTTTGGCGCTCTTACGTTGTTTTATTTTGGTTCCAGCGCTTTGTTGCGCTCTCTTTTTTCGCATGGGGAAGTAATTCTTATGCCCCCCAGTTCGCTGTGATTTATTTTTTACGTATCACCTTAGCGTTGTACACCAAAACCTTTCTCGTGAATCCCTCCGTCTATTGGTGAAAACCGTATGAACATCCGTTCGGTAGTTTCTGAGTTTATCGCGTTCAGACAGACAGACGCGGCGGCGGGACTTTGTTTTATAATAATTATAATATGTACTGATGTAGTTAGAGATGCCTATTTACCGCAAGGAAAATGATTGTTTGTTTATTAAAATAATACCGACTTCAAACAATAAGCTAAAGTTCATTGTTTACATGGAAAAATATAAAGGCATCTAATAACAAAGCACACACACACACCACTGCAGCACACCCCACACCACTGCAGCACACCCCACACCCCAGCCACCAGCCCACTACTGTGGCCAGCACACTAGCGCGGCCAGCACACTACTGTGCCGCTGTGTACTGTGCCGCTGTGTACCGTGCTGTGCGTGTACCGTGCTGTGCGTGTAACGTGCTGTGCTGTGTGTGTGTGTGTGTGTGTGTGTGTGTGGTGTGCTGTGCTGTACTGTGTACTAATAATAAAGCTGAAGAGTTTTTTTTGTTTGTTTGTTTGTTTGAACGCGCTCTGGAACTGGGTACCATTCGGATTTGAATAATTATTTTTGCATTTGATAGCCCAATTTTTGAGGAAGGTTAATACCTACTAATAATAATAATTAAAGCTGATGAGTTTGTTTTTTTTGTTTGTTTGTTTGAACGCGCTCATCTCTGGAACTAGGTACCAGTCGGATTTGAATAATTATTTTTGCATTTGATAGCCCAATTTTTGAGGAAGGTTATATACCTACTAATAATAATAATTAAAGCTGATGAGTTTGTTTTTTTTCGTTTGTTGTTTGAACGCGCTCATCTCTGGAACTTCCAGTCGGATTTGAAACATATTTTTTGCATTTGATAGTCCAATTTTTGAGGAAGGTTATATACCTACTAATAATAATAATTAAAGCTGATGAGTTTGTTTTTTTCGTTTGTTTGTTTGAACGCGCTCATCTCTGGAACTTCCTGTCGGATTTGAAAAATATTTTTTGTATTTGATAGCCCAATTTTTGAGGAAGGTTATATACTTACCTACTAATAATAATAATTAAAACTGAAGACTGTTTATTGAAGTAAAACTTCTTTAGGCACGCTTGTCTTGGGGAATAACCTGATGAATGCGTTACGGAAGTGACGAGAGCGTTACGGAAGTATAATTAGTATTACTATTTGTAAGTTTTACTTCGTCGTGTGGTCTAAAGCACACTCGTATTTTTTATTTTTGTTTGTTTGAACGCGTTAATCTCTGGAACTTCCAGTCGGATTTTCAAAAATATTTTTGCATTTGATAGCCCAATTTTTGAGGAAGGCTATTTAACATCAGGCTACGACCATTAGGAGCCGATAAAAAGAAAAAAGTCAGAAATTAAGCTAAGCGAAAACGAAGTTGGGCTATCAAATACAAAAAATATTTTTTGTATTTGATATCCCAATTTTTGAGGAAGGTTATATACTTACCTACTAATAATAATAATTAAAACTGAAGACTGTTTATTGAAGTAAAACTTCTTTAGGCACGCTTGTCTTGGGGAATAACCTGATGAATGCGTTACGGAAGTGACTTGAGCGTTACGGAAGTATAATTAGTATTACTATTTGTAAGTTTTACTTCGTCGTGTGGTCTAAAGCACACTCGTATTTTTTTTTTTGTTTGTTTGAACGCGTTAATCTCTGGAACTTCAGTCGGATTTGCAAAAATATTTTTGCTTTTGATAGCCCAATTTTTGAGGAAGGCTATTTAACATCAGGCTACGACCATTAGGAGCCGACAAAAAGAAAAAAGTCAGAAATTAAGCTAAGCGAAAACGAAGTAATAGCGCAGGCGATGCAATGGGACGGGGTGGGAAATTTCTTACGAACGAAGTTTAGTGTAGCATGAAACTGAGACAACTATAATCCTTACCACGTGTAACTGAATCTTTCAGGTTGAAAATATCGGATGAAGATACGGAAAAATCCATAAGATAAAATACAGACCTGAAAGAGAAGCTTATTGACCCGTTATTTATGAGAAATACCCACAAAATACTTGAGTAATATTTCTCATAATATCCCGCAATGTGTGTTTAGGCTACATCCCCGTTACATGAACCCATTCGACCTCAATATCTTACTTGATTTTGATACCGTCGCGCGTCGGGTCAGAATAAATGAACTATCAGGGGTTTCTCATTAACCTTTGTGACAAATATGAATCACAAAGCGATATTCTTTGAATAAAACAAGTTTTAGACAATTTTCATTATGTTGTGTTAATTTACTCTTTTTAAGAGTTTACGATCCATTTTTCTATGGAAAATAGTCTTGTAAATAACAATAGTACAAACTGATATGGTATTAGTGATCTATAATAATGACAGCAACACTTTAGAAGCTGAACAATAAAATAAGATATTTTTGTTAAAGATTATAATGAATTAATTATGTTTGATTATTTAAATGTCTATAATTTTGATCGGCTGGTGTGCGTGACAGCTACGTCTTACACTCGCGTTACGTCATTGTGCTGTCTTGTGTTATTCTAGTGTACGTGCATTTTGCGACCAACAGCTGGACGCAATTTTTTTCGACGAGTTCACAGGTCTGACTGTCTAGACATTTATATCTTTGATAATTGGAATAAAATATGTATCCAGATTTTTAGAATTATGTCCATACAAGGTTTCATTAGTATGGGTAGAAACAGAGGGTTTTTGACCAAGTGTATGCAGGGCGAAAATTTGATAGCTGAGTAGGTGCGGCATGATGAGAGAACTAGGCTACCGCGAATATATTTGAAAAGTTTCAGAAAGGACCCCCTTTAAAAAAAAAAAGACCCCCCCTGTTTTTTTTTGGGTGGGAAATTATGAAATAACTTCTCCCGCTTTAGGCGCGGGAGGGCGGGTCAGACTTTTACTGACTAAAACCCACCCGTGTTCCTTCAAGTGGTCCACTTACGATTTCGAAAATGGATAAATAATAACTTGATATTCAGAGCCTTTGATTTTAGTATTATCGTGTGCGGCCTAACGCAGCAAAATTAGAACATCCAAAAGGTTCCATCAATCCGTCAGATATTTAAATATATTCACTATCAGGACATGTAACACTATTGCACAGAAAAACTTTTAATCGTCCTGAATATCCTTTTGAAAATTGTCCAAATCGTGAGTTTTCAAAGTCGTGATTTAGGGAAAGCCCGCAATTCCTTCATCAGATTTGTCTATTTAAGTCATTTTGGGTTAGGCTGCACACAATCATACCAAAATCAGCAAAAAGGCTCTGAAGATCACGTAATTTTTTGTCCATTGTCGAAATCTGAAAGTGGACTGCTCACCCAAGGTGGTCCTATCTGAAACTTTTCAAATATATTTTCAGTTTTTTTTTTTTAAAAGAGTAACCGTGGAGTTTCTTGCCGGCTCTTCTCCATAGGAAACGACCAATTGGAACCGTGCACCTAGCTTCTGACGTTTCATAAGTGCCCATGTAGGCTTATGTGAAATAAAAATATTTTTGATTTTGATTTTTAGTTTTCTCTCATCAAGCCGCGCTATCAACTTTACGCCCTGCATATGCTTGCTCAAAATCCGTCTGGGCTCTCCTACCTTATCAGTATCACTTACTTCAAAGCATGGAAGATGAAGATGTATAAAACTTAAGAAACTGCATTGCTCTTAGTTTCTACATTGGTAATATTACCATAATATGTATTTTTAATTTTAGCATAGATGTTCTTTTTTTATTTTTTGTGCGCTGTGTTGTGTTGTTCACTATTCTGTTTTTATAAGTGGATACTTGTAATTGGCTGACAGTTACACGTTCTATTTTCGTTCTGCTTTGTTTAACTGTAAGTCTTCCAAAGAGCTTAAATAAATAAAATAAATAATAAGTATTCTGTGCTATACTACTACGCCCAAAACTTTATGAGCTCTCGGAAGTTGCACGGGAGTGGCCTAAAAGTACATTAATAGCTAATTATTTTTGTGATGAACAAATCAATGCTGTAGGTAGGCTATTAGGTACTAGAAAAATATTATTTAATGTTATGGTATGTAATTATTAATAATAGTAATATTATTATTAATTAAATTGTCTTTGACATACCCCGGACCGTTGAAAGGCGTACGAGAGGCCGAAGCCAACCCGCAGAGGCCCGTTACAAGCTTTTAATGAAATGAGACACAAACTGCCGATTATCCCTGTTCGCACTATGCATGTGCACCCAAGGACAACCCCCTGTTGGTGTAGGACTATTGCAGGATATGGAAACCTGCCCAATGTTTTATTATATGTATACACGGAAAAAATGGCAGGGGGTGACTTGCACACTCAATAATGGGCCCCCGGAAACTGTCGCTAGCACTTAGTGACGTAGCAACAAGGGGGCAACATATCCTGAGGTGCTTGAGGAGTGCAGAGGTATTCCACGGCTATCAGAACAATCCCAGAGCCCGTAAGATGGTCAAGATCCCTACCAGCACTTACTGGAACACTTCCTTTCTCCGGGCACGTTTGCTCTTGCGAATCTCCATTCGAGTCGGCCAATAAAGGCAAGAATAAGGTGGGAGCTCTGTTCCTCGTCAATGTTCACTCCAGCCGGCCAATAAAGGCAAGCCAGGCCAATGAGGAACAAGACTCCTGGGAGATAGGGTCCGTGGGGGACTGCCCAACAGCTCGCCACATGCTGCTCTGCGGGTTTCTGTATCTCTCTTGGTCTGGCTCCTTATACCAGACCTGTTCCGGCAAAGTAAACTCTACCGGCACAGACCTCCGGAGCGCGCAAGCCCCACCACGACGTCAACTTAGAGATACGGCAGTTAGGTTATTATTAATATGCTTTTAGGCCACTCGCGTGCAACTTCAGAGAGCTCAAAGTTGTGTGCGAACTGTACCTACTATACAGCATAAAACTCATTAGGAGTACTGTAAATAGTCTACTCGGAGCCCAGCAAAAGTTGGTACAGTCAGCATAAAACGAGATGCGTGACAATTTATTCACTCTATGCAAAGTTTAATTTAATACATCAGGATATCATAATTATTTACTACACTACCTTCCATCTCTTCCCGTAGGTGTCGTAAAAGGCGAATAAGGGACTTACTAGAGAATCGGCAGCAGCTTTCTCTATGCCTTTTTTTTTAGCAATACTGCGATCGCCAACCCGCCTGCCAAGCGTGGCGATCTTGGCAAATCCCTTTTTGGGGGAGACCTATCAGCAGTGGACGTCTTTCGGCTGTAATGATGATGATGATGATGATGACACTACCTCATACTACTATTGCACATAAAACAACAATCAATAAAGCCAAATACGTTCCAGTCAAATATCATGTGCCTCTCAAACAACATTTTCGTTTCGCGGCATTGTGTAGGTGCTGACAAGCGTTATCGCGCCTGCTAATCGGATTAAGCTACAAGCAATGAGCGTTTCTGACAAAGCTTTCACAATTTCGGCAAAATGTCTGTCCCATTTAAAATGAAATAATTGTGAATTAATTTAAGTAATTACTGTCTGTCTCGTTCCCCCAGCATTTGCTAGTGGTAACAAGCGCTACTGCTGAAAATGGGGTCAGGACTCCATAGTTTAACATCAGAAACTTTTCAGTAGTAGCTCGGAGTCTGGATTTGTTCCTGGCTAAAGATTCGTCGCTTATTACATGGGGTTCACACATAACTGGCGAAATGAGAGTGAACTCCGATCTCCAACTTCCCCTTTGGGAATAAAGGCGCGATTCTATCTTTATCATAGTCTATTACAGTCGACTGTGCATAGGGTCTCTTCAATCACACGCTATGTATGTTTATAATAATTTTGCTTGTCCCCAGGTGTGCGCCCTGTCGCCGCGGGAGCGAGTGTCCGAATCCTTGGCTCTCTCGTACGCCGAAGCTCCCGGGAGGCCGCTCCCTGACGTCATCGCTCAGCCGGGTCTCTCCTACGACGAAGTCCTCCACGACGACTTCCGATTCGACCTGAACGCCCATGACGTCATGGTCTTCTTGCACATACAGAAAACTGGCGGTACCTCTTTTGGAAAGCATCTGGTCATGGATTTAGACTTAAAGGTTCGTATATTTTTATGTTAATGGATGGAAAATCATCCATCTACCTGATAGAAAGTGGCTACTGTTGTCTATAGACATCTGCGTCACCAGAGGTGTCGTAGATGCGTAATCAGCCCAGAGACAAAGCTGCAATGTTTTTTGTTTCTGTAACCACACCGGCACTACTACCCTTGTAATGGGAGCACAGCATAGCTGCTTAGCCGCTAAAACTCCTTCCCAAAGAGAACTACTACTAAGATACAGGGTCAAATTAAAACAACTAGCAAAGCTCTGTGATGGGTATCGATATCTGGGTATCGTGGTGGGAGGAGCTCGTGTCTAAGTAAAAACAGCCACACGGGTCGATCCATTAGGTAAAGTTACGCTTGCCGGGGTTGGTCCGTAGATAGGTCACCATCTTTACATACCGAGACCCCTCCGTGCCTCGGAAAGCACGTTACGCCCCGACGGCTGTCATTCGTGAATCTTTGACAGTCGTTACGGGTCGTCAGAAGCCCGAAAGTCTGACGATCAGTCTTACCAAGGGGTATCGTATTAGCCAGTTACTGGGTTGTGGAGGTCAGATAGGCAGTCGCTCCATGTAAAATACTGGTATTCAGCTGGATCCGGTTACACTGGAAACCGACCCCCACATATTTGGGAAAAGGCAGGCAGATAGATAGATATTATGTCGCGAATAAAAAAGCTACCCACATCTCGTAATACACCTGTTTCTCCCGTTCTGCCCGTAGGTGTCTAGACATGCAGCTTTGTGGGTGAGCTGGAATGCCCGTGGGCGATTTAAGTTTCGATTTAGCTAGATGTACTTATTTGCAATTGAAGGCATTATAGTCGGTCGCCTACACATCAAAGTTGAGATCGTGAACGATAGACAGTGATCGTCAGTTACAGCGCATAGCGAAAAAGAACAGGTTTGGAGAAACTGTTTTTTTCTTTTCTTATTTTACTGGCCTGGTTGCTGGGACCTTTTAGCCAACTCTTTATTTAGTTACTTTGTTTAAATATTGATGAAATGAATTATATTCAATGCATTATGATGATATCCCCGCCCGCTCCCCTTGAGTTTCAGTAAAGATGTGGCACTTTACTGAGACCTCACACGCGGACTTCTTGAGAAAACTTGAAGTGATGTTGCACTGTTTTGTTTCATTTGCCTACACTAATGCACGTTCACGAACACTTAATGGTTAATAATCCACCATTATTACACATTAATATTCGGCTAAACACAAATTTTAGAAAATAAAACAAATTGATAAACATGTCACTTCACTTTCCCGCCAAGAACCTCCGGAGAAACGTGTAATGTCCTATAGGGCCACAGATAGTCTTCATGTAAGTATTGTCAGAAACGAGCAAGATTGGGCGAGTCTCGTTTAAATATGTAGTGAATTATAGACGGTAATCTTCCCTATAGCAATTTGAAATCAGAAAATTTGAATGAAAAATCTCTGAAGCACGTGACAGACATATGAAACGACGGTGTTACACCTGGAGTGGGCTATTAAAGCCCGTGAGGTACGGTGACACGGCAGAATTGAAGGAAATGGCGAACACGTTAAAAGAAAATGCGCCGTCACTCTCACGACCTGACTTCCCGACCTTTTGTACCATCGCCTACTTCTTACAAATGTTACAAAATTTAAATTACACGTTTGGCAGCTAAAATCTTCGTGTTCATAAAAGCGGTTATGTCAAACGACGTAAATGATAATAGCACTGTAATTAGAAGCATTGCGGCTGACTCTTCAAACATTTAAAGCTCTTTGTGGATGAGCTTTCAGACTTAATTAAAAATGAATTTTCAGTATCGACGCTGGGCAGAGTGCGCGGACTATAATCCGAAAAGAGTAATTGGATTCTTTTATTTTTTCTGCTGCCGGTTAATGTTAGTTATGAAAATTGATAGCACAGCGTCTGACGTTATAAAAATTAAGCTTTTCTCGATGAAATCTGAACGCTCTTTACAACCGGAACTTTTAGAGCCTTGTACTCGGATCTTTTTATTTGATTCCTCTTTGCAGATTAGGTTTTATACGCTGGATTGGGTTTAATCATCAATAATAATAATCTATTCGAATTTATGGGAATGTTTTATTTTTATAAGCATCCCGAGTTACCCATATTAAAAAGCAATATCAAGATCCTCCGCATCGTATCTCATTGATATTCCCCCTTAATAAAGCCGATTTGAATGTAAATTGACACAAGTAGCTACTTCCACGATAGCCTTCGTCTATAAAGTGTATCATTTCTGCTCATGTGAGATAGATTTCTATTCATGACGGAAACCGAGCAATTCGCGCGGGCGTGTGTTAAGGCTTCTACATACCAGCGCGACTAGTCGCGCGACGCGACACGGCACAAAGGCCCCGCGTGTCGCGGGACGAGCGGTGCCTTTGTGTCGTGTCGCGTCGCGCGACAAGTCGCCCCGGTATGTAGAAGCCTTTAAGAATTAGAAACAGTATTTTTTTATTATTAGTTAGTTTATTTTGTATTAGTTGATGAGATTATCTCTACGCATTGCCATTACTTTAAAGGGATTTCCGTTGTTTGCCTTGTTACATAATAATTCAATCGGACCGCTTTAAAGCTGTAATTACTTTATCTGAACAATTTTATTTACATAATAGTTATCTGGTTCGAGGTAGCGCGGGAAAAGAGGTCCTGGAAGGATTTGGGGAAGGCTCTTGCCCAGCAGTGGGACACTATTTAATAACAAAAAAAAAAAAATTGTTATCATAATGTACGTGTTCTGCCATATACCAAGATGATTCCATTTCCGGGAGTCGACCACCAAAATTGAATCGAATCATTATTT
Source organism: Tiliacea aurago (assembly GCA_948098905.1). Classification (NCBI taxonomy): domain Eukaryota; kingdom Metazoa; phylum Arthropoda; class Insecta; order Lepidoptera; family Noctuidae; genus Tiliacea; species Tiliacea aurago. The sequence goes on along the minus strand of OX402578.1, from coordinate 19,015,134 downwards.
GGTTAATTGAATAAAAACAGGCGATAATATAACGGATCGGGGCAGGGGTCAAAGATAAAATTGAAAAAGATGCTCTATACCCAACTGCCCGGGCACTGGGCACGTACGCAAACTTCGAACACTTTCAATGGAACGCCTTTCATTCGCTCCCTTCAAGCGAACAATCGAAGACGTCTGCTGTACCGCCAATGAATGATATTCAGCGTTATTAATATATACGTTTTATTAATTCTATAGAGACAAATCCATTGTGTAGAGAATATTATGAATTCCGTCTGCATGTGCCGACGAATATCGTATCTTTATCTTCGGATAGCTAATGTATTTATATGACAGACGTAGCACTATTTATATATCTCATCAGTCTAGAAAATATATTTGAAGATCTAGGAATTCCGTTGTGTAATGTCGTCTCGTCTTCAAGCAACATTGACTTATTATTTGCGCCATAACTCGGGCTTATTCCTTTTCGCGTATGGTAAATCCTTTTAGCTCGTCCATGTGTTGGAAAAGGTATGTTTGTGAATGTTCGTTTTCTACGTTTTTCAAAGTCATTGTGCGGTTGTGAACGTGTAGATATGTAGTTCGTTCATATGTTCGCTGGGAACGAGGCGGTTCAGACGGGGGCGCGTGTTTTCAACCGCACTGTAAATATTTTAACACTCCGGCTGTTTCGGCCCTATTCTGCCTACTGTATTGGGATGTGGTTTCGAACAATGTTCAAAAGTAAAACGTTTTATTGGATACGGTACTCAAACTTTTCATATAAGCTTTTTTCGCAGAATTTCTATATCTGTTGGATGAATTTTAAAAATAACTACATCATATTCACAAATTTTACAACTTCGGAAACGCGTTGCTAAAATTGTGGACAGAAATATTAATGGATATCTAAATTGGAATGTGTTTTCATGCAAAATATTCTGACATGTTCATTTTTCAAGTCCCTCATGTTTATTTTTATATCGTCTCACATTAATATGCACCAAACAACACATAAAAAAAACCGTTTGAAAGATTGGTTCCTCATTGCTGCTTCTTTTATAGTTTCGTAACAGGGTCCCAAGCAACCCTGGCAGGAGAATTTATATATCTGTTGGATGAATTTATCAAATAACTGCATCATATTCACAAATTTTACAACTTCGGAAACGCGTTTCTAAAACTGTGGACAGAAATATGAATGGACATCTAAATTGGAATGTGTATTCATGCAAAATATTCTGATATGTTAATTTTTCAAGTACCTCATGTTTCTTTTTATATCGTCTCATATTAATATGCACCAAACAACACATAAAAAAACCGTTTCAATGATTGGTTCCTCATTGCTGGTTCTTTTATAGTTTCGTGACAGGGTCCCAACAAAGGATGAATATTCCGGTGCTTACGAGCCCAAGTTTAATTCTATGTGCATAGCATACGTATTATGTATTTCTAGCTACCTCCTAACTGCTTTGTTTCTACGCATTACAATGTACCACTACATGCTCTCGGGCCATTGTTAATTCTATAGCATTCGTTCCGCTTTGAATAATTTTGAACACAGAAGTACCGAGGTAAGCTTCATAAAAATTGTGTGTAAACAGCATGGGTCTATTGTTTTAGTTTGAGTAGACAATAAAATATGTGAAATCAAAAGACGTAATAAATATTAAAAAAAGAGTATGTTACAGTTTAGATTTTAAAGGAAGACTTTAACTTAATCCATAAGCGTAACACAATAGAAAAGAACAAAGGACGCACTTAAACTAACGGAATTTCTGAGATACCAAAGAGAATTAAGTCCTGATGTCTTGGAATTTAGGAAGTTTGTATTAGAAACAAAGACAATGTCAACATTGATTAAATCTGAGCGAATTCAGCAATATCTATACAAAGTTACGTTCGGTGTTCAGCGCATGAAAACAAATAAGAATGATTAATCCGGCCGTTTGGAGCCGGGACCGATTGTTCGAGCTCTTCGCCTACTCGTAGATAGATACTGATAGTATTCACCATTGATACCGTTTCAGATATTTCTGTCCTCTTTTGGTACGATACAGCCAACCAATTGTCGTTGTACCCATTTTTCATTTGGGATTCTTCCGACTACAGCTCTAGTTATTTTCTAGTAGTATCACTCGTTGGGTCTTAACGTTGTTTTTACTCACGTAAGCCCGTTCTTAATATCTAATCAATAGTAAATTCGGCTCGTCTCCTTGTCCTAATATTCCCTTGTGTAAAATTTCATTACCATCTTTTATATCCTCGAGGCCCCTGATTGAGAAACAAATTAAGTTTTTGGTGGCCATTTTTTACTGAGTTTGGATATTTTAGAGCTTAATTTTTACTTTTAATTCTCGAAGCTCACTCAGTGTAGAATTCCCATTTTCACTCTATACAAATTGTGTTTCTAGTTTACCTTTACTGTAAAGCTTGTTCAAAGCTTTCAGTTACAAGGTGCGTCGGTTCTCGAAACTAATCGCCATCTAGCTTTCCCTGAAACTAATGTTACCTTGTTTTAGTACCATCATTGTATTAAATAGCAAGCGTTCTTAGAGTTCCAACCTTCCAACAGTAAATACTGGTCACTATTCCCCACTGGCTTGTGTGTTACGTCCGCGTCGTGTATGTACTCTTGCACAGTCGTCGTGTAATTTGGTATTTGAGTGTATCTCGCGCCACTTGCTCTACGGACATCCGGCCCGCTCGCTTCCGTCCTTCTAATTTACTCCACGAATTCACTATTCAGCTTCATTACTCGTGCAGTGTCCGAAATGTACGGATTCTATACTTTGCCGTCCTACAGATTTGTTATGTAAAAGGTCCTACAGTTTATGTGGGATGCCTGATTGCTATCAATGACCTGGTCCACCCACTGCCAATTGTAATAGAGTATTGTTATGTTATGATTACTTCGGATTTTCCTAAGATTATTTAATCTTTAAAACGTGGTGAGAGGTTATGATGATGAGTGACCCTCTTACATGTCTTTTGATAACCTTCGTTATACTTTTCTTGTACGTAAGTAATGTAAGTAAATTCCAGTCTTATCAACACTTTGTTTTGTATTTAAATCTTGTGCTTATCATCTCTGGTAAGTATTGGTTACTCAATACCACACACACCGATAGTAATTTGATGTTTACCATCTCATGCCCTCAACGTAACAAGTTTTCCCGTTATCAGTTTACTCAGTATAAGAAGTGGGTTATCCTGTTTTTCTTTAATTCCCGGGATCAGCGTCAAACAGCTTCTGTTTACTTTGGAAAAAACTTTCATCTAACAATCCTACGAAGTAAGATACCTACGCAAAATCGGGAAAATATGTGAATCCGATAAAAATGTTCAGATTAAGTTACAAAGCGTAGGGGTACGCTTTTCACCGGATTTTCCCAGATTTTCGTGAGGTCTCGTCTCGGGTGTCGGGGTCGGGCGGGACTCGATCGTCCGCTTCGTACGTCCGCTCGGCACGCGCTGGCACGGCAGCGATACCGATTTCACTGGTAATTTCCGCACACAACCGATCCCCCTTCAAAGAACTCACGCCCAATGGAGGAAATGAAAATCCCTCTCGTTTAAATTGTACGCGAGGGAACAATTTAACTTTTGTGTTTAAATCTACCTACTTAAGTCATAATTTAATGGGGTATCTACAGTATGGGAATTTGCTGTTTTGGGTTTCATGATTTCATTGTTGTATTCTGCTAATATTAAGATGAATAACAAAAGATTTTGAGTAATTGATGATCGGTCTATTGTGATGTGCTCGCGTCATCATCGACTGCCTACGGCTCGTAATTTTATTAGGTACTTTTAAATTACACGGATAAAAATTAATCGGACCATTTTTTTCACAGAGGCCATGCAACTGTCAACGAGCGCGAAAACGGTGCCATTGTTTTCGACCGCACAGCAACGAAATATGGCTGTTTTCGAGATACTCCACCGGTTGGAAGTAAGTAGCTCATAGAAAAAACTGTTTCTTTGCTGTCATGGTAAAATTCTAAATATTTAAAGCACTTCATTCTCTTTTTTGTTGGCTCACGAACATTTTTTGTTGGTCGAATAGCTCAGTGGCTCCAAGCTGTGTAAACTGCAACACGTGTCTCATTAGAATTCTGTGTTGCTCCCAATGGCGACAAAGAGTTGAAGTCATATTGTAGCGCGATAAATTCATGTCGTGGTAATTATTTCGGGCTCGAAATTTGAATATGAATTATTATTGTCGCCGGCGCGAACAGGGACATTCGATTACATCAGCGGCGCCGGCGACCGCGTGTCCTTGGGCCCATCGCTGGCCTTTGCTGTTTTGGGCATGCAAATGTGCCGAATGTACATCAATAATAGGTACTTGATACAGTGGACCATGCAAATCACCTCTCCCGACTATTGTCCACCGCCCTTGGGGATTATACGACTGACCGAACGTGGTTAGCATCGCTGATTGAAAACGAATTTCGATTTGGTTACCACTCACAATATACAGGGGTCGTAAACGTTTATATGTGGACCCAACTTGTATGTAAGTAGGTAAATTATATCTAACGCAGACAATGTTTGTGGCGAAGGTACTAGGGTGCTTGGAGATAGTCATAGAAATAAATGGTATGGGATAATGGATACAATCTATTTGTCGGGTCCGCCTCGACGGAGCATTATCATGGAAACGACTTTATTTGTGAAATCTACCAAGACACAAAGAGCCAAAAGTGCCTTTCTTACTATACCGAGCAAAATAGGAGTAAATAAAATTGCTCTTTGAGAAATTCTTTTTCATTATATCGCCATGTTAGGGATCGTTATCGTTTATTCAAAATCTTGGGTGGTACATTTATTATTTGCATGGCTTCAGTAAATATTATCGTTTCATCTTATTTGATTTTTGGTAGCTTCCTTCCTTTAACGATACGTTGTCGATTAGCGATATTTATTGCGAAACTCTTGGTAAGAAAGCGCCAGAAGTACGGCGAAGTTGATCAGGTGCTACAAGTTGAATGGGCGACGTTTCTAAGACGTATAATGTTCCGAGAGCTGCGCTACGTGTCACGTTGCGAGTGAACTACGAGCGCAACGTGCATAGCTCGCGTGCCGAGAATACAGCGCCATGACTGATACCCGAATTACACGATTGACTATTAGTAAATAGGTACGGAATACCAGCATACTGCCACTTTATACGCTGCCTAAATTGTCACGTCAAATTAAATCAAAATGTTGCCGACACCTGACTTCAAAACGGCTTGGGAAACAATTGATATAATGTGAGACGTGGATTATATACATTTTGTCGCGTCCCAAACCGTTGACGTCTCATTGCTATGCCGGTTAGCAGGCCGTAAATTAACTGTCTATCACGTGGTGAGCTCACTAAATAGAGTTACCGGTGGTAGCCACTAGCCACGGTGGTCCACTCACTACTAGGCACGTGTACACGATCATAAACTCAAATAACGCTGTCATGCTGATAAACGCATTTTTCTTTCTTTTTCTTTCAATAGCCACCCGTTTATTGTTACGTAACTGGAAAAATCCAAGGTACGTATTAATTGTAATAAACGTTCGACTTCACACCCACTGATTCGCTCCACGACACGCAGACATATTTCATCTTAATTTATTGAAGCAATTCTGTACAATATTTTTAAAAGCAATCTGGATCTTGTCAAACGACCTATTTGTCTGGTCTTTGTCCATACTCCCTTGTGGTTTAAGTAATTATGTGTTGGCAGTTAACTTAGGTAATATTTTTGTTTTTCTTCGCTTTCGTCATAAAAAGTATTTTTATTTTCGTTGAGAATGTTTGTCTTATCTAAAAGGAGCGCAAAATAAATTTCGTTTGATCAATTTGAAAAATAATCTTATTTCTCATACCCTCCCCATATCGACCGCTCTTGGGCGGGTGTTATCGCTCGAACAGAATTTTTATTAGACCCAAAAATATTACCTATGCGGCGTTCTTAATTTACTGAAGGGTTGTAAAAGACGCTGTGGTTGACAGTTTCAAATATTATTATTTATTATCTACCTGAGCAACGTGTCTACTTTTTCTCACGATAGATTTAAATTGAAATGTAGGTACTTACCTATATTCAAAAATTAAAAATTTTATACAATTTACTAACAATCAATTTAAATTTAAATCTATAAACATATTGAAAAGATAAATGTATGTTATATGTAAACATGTTTTCTAAATTTGATTGCGTATAGGGTGCGTCATGTTCCTCTACGAAGTGTTTTGACAGAAGTCACAAAGGGTCATTTAAAAACACGCAAGATGGATAATGTGCTGGTCTTGGATTAGGTTAGGGGCCACGTAACGATCTATTCAAATACTCGACAACATCGAATATTTTATTCATTAGACTTGGCACTCAACGCTTTCTGACATTGAAAGAAATATGTCGCATTCAACGTCAAGAAGTCATCGTTTGGTAATTGATTTTATGCATTCAAAAAGCCGACGAAGAATGTCCGGCGTCCAAGGTGACTTGGAATTATAAGACAAAGTATCTTAAACATAATGCGTTTCTAAGTCGTTAAAAATCTTCTCACGGGGTGCTAGGTGGCTCTGCTATCTCTGATGACTAGTAAGCTATTAATTTGGTTGTCGACGGCAGCACCATTGGACCTCCCAAGTAGTGTCGTTCGGCGGCGGCGGGAGGTCGCACTCTTCCCTTATTTGACAAGTTGTTACCGTTCAGAGATTAGGCTCATTGTACTCTACTGTCTCCTCACTAATGCGCTGCACATTACGGTTTGGGTAAACACGCTCCTTAAACGGCGGCCCGCTATTAACCGGTGGTTCAAGTAAGATAATATTTTTACTCTATATGGGATTAACTTCAGATAAGATCTGGGTCTAATATGATTGAAGGCCATCTTGTATCACCGACCTGATTGTTAGACACGGTGTACTTCATAATATTTCTCATAATCCGGTGTGGGTTGTTATTTATGCGCCAGTAGCTGCTCTAGATGGTTTGATTCTTTGTAACAGTGTCATTTGAACAGGTTCAGAAGTATTGTGCTCACACGAAGGTGATCGGCGATACCGCGGTATTATTGTATCGTCAATAGATAAAACTGTCACATAACTCCTACAATGTGAACTATTTGGAGTGAAACCATTTCAGCGAACTTTCATTAACCGGTTATTCGAGCATGTGGTTTCGAAACATAGCTCAGTTAGCAGCTATCATGGCTGTCATCTAATCAAACACAACAGTAGCCTGCAGTTACGCGGAACACATTCCGCTAATAGTAACGTCAATATTAAAGTGGTATCACAATTGCTGTTTCAAATAGTCTGTACTTAGTTTATTATGGAGTAGTCAGTAAATGGAGTGGGTACGCGCACATTTCGCCTTTGATTGAATTCACTTCCTAAATGCTTGAAGCGGGCGAAGAAGAATTGTTGACGTCGTAGGACCGCCGGCTTCGGGTCATAAGGCACATTTCTGAGTGGCGTGGCGTCTGTCGCTGTGGTATATTTACCGCTCCATTTGCTTATTTCTCTTTGGTGTTATATCTAGGCCTCAATCAGTCACGTCGCACGATAGCCGGTGCGCGGTTATCGGTCCATCGTAAATTAACTCAAATTATCTGTCCCCACTCGCAAACATTGTCGACTCTAGCCTGTGTGTCGGAAGCTGCCGTTTTGTATAATACTTGTGTTTCTAGATTAATCACTTTGCTGTTTACAATCTGTATGTCGATTCTGTAAAAATCTCACCGTGAACCACCTCCACTGATGCTAGGGATTGACCAAGGATTACATTTACAATCATAATCGAGATTCAAATAATATTTTTATGCTAATTTTATCGATCATTTTATATTATTTCAAAGCTAGTATCTAAGTGTAAGTGTCTATTTAGGGGTGTTTAAATAAAACAAAGCTAAACATAAATTCTGTCATAAACTCAATTTTGTTTTGTTGCATTTTTTTCCTAGACTATTCCTAAATAGCCTGAAACGCGAGCGTCACGCAGGTACAATAAATAAAATAAAACATACTTACGTCGCAATACTCCATTTGAAATAAGATTAGATATTTAAATAAACTTTTTAATGGTCCGTTCAACCGATTTTTACTACTATTCCGTAGGCATAAGAGTGGCATTAAAGGCAAAAACGTGGTTACAATACCAACTGTTTATTACAGCTGCCATTTTTCATGCCACCAACGCCATAGAAGTCAAAATCAGTTGAACGGACTGTAAAAAAGGTTTATTTAAATGTCTGATCTTATTTCGAATGGAGCATAGCTACTACAGAAAATGCATGACCCAATCGCGATGTGTTTTGAAGAAGCGATAGTGGATCGAGTCGAGTAAAGACTGTGCGACGTTGTTATTAAACTAAACGTATTCACTATGAAGAGATAACCGCAAGTGATCGAGTGCTAAAAGTGTCTGGTTGATGGACCATAGAACTTATAACCACACAATTAAGTGGGAACCTACCTAAACGATGTGTGTGTACAGACGCCAGCAGATCAAGCTACCCGAAACTGTCAAATTTTCCCAATTAACCTTGAACCTTATGCTATAACGATAAAGTTGAAAATCTTTTAAAGAGATTTGACAGATTGTAGTAGCTTGATGTGCTGGCGTCTGTACATACATAGGTATCTCATTTAAATAAAATTCGTGCGGAATGAATATTAATCAAATCATCGTCATCGATGCTATACAAAATTCAACACCTCAACTGACACTAGCGCAGCACGCGCACCGGCTAGGTTCACTTCACCCAGACTAAGTGACGTTGCCATGACTACGAGAATCGGGTGAAGTGAACTGAACACACCGTGCGTCACGCGCGTTCGGCGCTAGGTCACATAGATCGCATTAAGTTTTTTTTAATTTCCATCATTGACGGCAATGGCCATACGCTTATTCGTATTTGTGTTCAGACAATAATTAGTACCTATTTATTTCAATGCTTTTAGACGTATTTCAATGTCTAAATCCCACCGTCTTTGTACATTTAAAAACTCAGTACCTACCTATACGATATTATTTAACCTGTAACGCATCACGTATGAGCGCTAAGAACATTATGAAAATGCAATACACACGTCCATTATGTACAAATATAAATAGATACATAAGTACCCAACTAGTCGTTGCCATAACAAAAGAATATTCATCAAATCATCGTCATCAATACTATTACAAAATTCAACATTCCAACTGACAGCGAGTGCCCTTGGTTCACTTCACGTACCCGAAAATTCTTTTAAAAACGAAAAACATTTTTTTGCCACGTAAGACGAGGCGACTATAGCCTGCACTTTGCGCGAAGAAAAAAAAAAATACTTCACGCATACAATTCTTGGAAGTGGTGTAGTCATGGTAACCGGAATCGCGTCAGTGGGTGAAGTGCTCACGCCGCGCCTGCGCACTAAGCACCAAGCTGTCTCACATTAAGTTTTTTTTTAATTTCTATCATTGACAGCAGTGGCCGTATGCCTATTCGTATTTGCGTTCAGACAATAATGGTACCAAAATTATTACTGGTTGAAGTTCTTCCATTATATAAAATCCTTTTATACATCCCACAGAAAAAATCGCTGCAGTTTTAATACAACCGTAATTGGAGAGTCATTCATGCCAGAGGTCAGGATCACTTAGAATATGAATGTTAAAATAAAATCCACGTTAACAACGTGCTATTCGACATGAATGGCTCCCATTCGAAATATGAAATGAAATGTCATTCTGAAAAGCTTTCATAATGACACAAAATTATGAAGCCATTACAAGCCCGCACGTATGAAAGAGCTGAAATCAACGTAACTGCCGACAATTTCAGAACCATATATTAATTTGTCTAGACATTTCGCGTTCGTGACATTAAGTGCCTAGATGAGTTTACAAGAAATTCTGTCATTTATATTCGATATTGATGTCGCCTTGAGTTTATTAAAGTCAATTGTAGACTCTTTTATTAAATCTGTGGAGAGGTTGTGCCGGTTCATTGACGACGGATGAAAAATAATTTCCGTGTGCTATTAGAACCGGTTCGAAAGGAAAACATCAATTTGTTTGTTCAGCCGTCTGATATTGTTCGATGGGGTTTATTGGGAGAAGTTAAGAAGTTTTTACAGCTTTGGGAATAAAATTTTGTGTATTATCATCATAGAATGTTTGCAGTGAAGCAAACAGTGAATATTTGACATTGCTTCCTGAACAAACATAAAACACTGAAGGGGGTTATGAAGGATCCTTTCTGTTATAAACCTTCTGAACAAACACTCGCAGTATATGAAGAGATGTGCATTCCTATGAGAGCAACGTTTTATCGATGTAATAAACCACATCTAGGTTATGTTTTCATGATTATTGTGGTAATGTTTACATATTTGGGCCTTAGGTCAATCCATTAACCTTTTTGCAATACTTGTTGGCATAAAGATATACTTATCTATATTATACTTTGACTATACATAGTTGGACACAGTGTTTTAAACTTATGTATGTATACCATTTATGTATTAAATAGGAAGATATGGGACGCGCTCCTCGATGTGGACCGCATAAATTAGGGGAAAGGACACAATCGACCTACATTACTCTCGGTTTGCGGGGAATACCCGAATCGTAGTTTGTTTACGAGTTGTTATGGGTACGTAACAGTGACAATTATTGCTATCTCGTTCCCGCTTAGGCCGCGTAATATGTCTCTCTATTTCGGTTGTCGAGCACATGACGCACGACATCGGGTCCATTTAATATTTACGTGATGTTAGAGAGAGGCCTATCTTCCTATTTAATACATCAATGATGTATACTGTCAAAACCGAAACTATTTATTTAAATTCAACCATTTAAAGGCACTTTTAAATTATCAAGGAATCGGTCTGTCAGAAAGATGAAGCTAGTTGCCCAATCCAACGCGTAGTAGGTACCTATGAAGAAGAACGGGCAAGAAATTCCGTGGATCTTTTAGACTTGGACATTTACCCCCTTATTACAAAACAAGGTTTATCTTCAGACCCTGGTTTAAAACATGGAGCCATTATTGAATTTCGAACTTTATTCCGACCATGGTAAAGTTCCTAAACACAAAATTGACAACTTAGAATCGAACTAAGTTTTCAGTTTTGTATAAAGAACGGTATTTCAATCAATGTTAGTGTTCTTATTACAAAAACTGGCTCCATGGTTTAAGCTATGTCAAAATATAAATCTCGTTTTGTAATAAGGCGGTTACAGTCTGACGGTGAATAATTCTTGCTTCTTTATTTTCCCCGAAGTTGCCATCAATATTCAAAGAGACAAAGTTTTAAATAAATATTTAATTTTTTACTTCCTTCTGTGGGAATTATAGAAAAACCTCTGCCACTTGCCAGGTTGCGCACGTTTCGAGAATTAACTGTGTGGGAAATGGATTATCATGACAAACTGGGAACCTGTCACGGAGTACGGTTGTTCACTTATTTATCGAATACGTATTGGTAAGGTAGCCTCGGCTCTTAATGAGTGATTTGTTTAACCCCTGAGCCACACTGACGGATATGGCGATTTCGTGCAATCTCAGAGCTGGGTCACACTGACGGATTCGGCGATTTCGTGCAATCTCAGAGCTGAGTCACATTGACGGATTCGGCGTTTTCGTGCAATCTCAGAGCTGGGTCACACTGACGGATTCGGCGATTTCGTGTAATCTCAGAGAGTGTGGCCTACATAATTAGGCGGAAATCGCATAGGTGTCTCGTTTGGGAATATGTATTTGTCAAAGGGCAAAATGTGTCTCTAGCGTTAAACTACCATGAATATAATATATTTTCTTTCAAAATATTTCTTAAATTTCCTCATAAATCAGGCTTCACGTATATGCCTTTGAGGACGATGTAGGTAGGTAGGTACATAGGACTTTTTGTCTTTATCGCATGCCTTTTAGGGTTCCTTACCTCAAAAGGAAAAAGCGGAACTCGGGTGTCTGTCTGTCTGTCTATCTATCTGTCCATCCGTCCGTCTGTCACAGCCAATTTGCTCCAAATCTACTGGACCGATTAAGTTCAAACTTGGTACATATATGAATTTCTGTGACCCGAACTTAAATGTATTACGAAATAAATGTATTTGGAACTCTTTTGGGAGGCAAATTAGAAAAAAAAAAGGGTTTGCTAACGGTACCGTGTGACACATCAAATGAAAGGGCTTGTTGTAAAGATTTCAGATATTTTTTTTTAAATAATTCTAAAATAAATACTTTTAAAGTTATTTAAGAAAATAGATGAAAATTTACCCTTAGGTATCTCCGAAACTACTGAACCAAATATTTTGAAAATTTACAGAAAATAGTTCTTTACTTATAGATTACAGGAAAACCTATAAAAAGTCTATGGTCTTAAAGTAACATGGTAAATCACTCAATATTGTGCGTACAAACTTACATTTGCAGTTGGAATGTATGAGGGAACATGTCTTTCAACTATAATGTTATGTTTGTTCTTGGGATAAATTCATACAAACTACGGAACCCTTCATTGTGCTTGGTCCGACACGCACTTGGCCGGTTTTTAGGGTTCCGTACCAAAATGGTAAAAAGGAACCCTTATGGTGAGACTAAGTCTGTCTGTCTGCCTGTCTGTCACACCTCGATATCTCAAGAACTGCTAATGCTATCAACTTAAAATTTAAAATGGTTTTAGATGACGTTTGCCCGACTATTTTGCAAATAAGAAAGAAATTAAACAAAATTTTTATCTTGTTTGGAAAAGGAACTGAAAGGAGGCTTAAAAAATTTAAGTGGGGCTACTAGGGCATGTGTGGTATCATATGAAAGAATGCTGTTTGTACATTCCCAAACATTTTTTATTTTTATTTTAGGCAGCATAGTTTCCGACGTTTGATGAAAAATGTAAACTTACCTATCTCTGAAGTTTGCATAGATAAAAATCTGAAATTATTCTATGTGATAGAAGTTTATGTAAAGATTACAGGAAAAATAAAACGATGTCTCTAAATAGCACAGTTTTTCGGAAATCATCAACATCATATATACGTACGGAACCCGCGGTGTGCGAGTACGACTCGCTCTTGACCGGTTTTTTTATATATGCATAGTGTTTCCTATCGTTCCCAATGTGGATTTGGTACTTTTTTTTTTGGACGGCGCTTTTAATAAGGTTTTCTCTAAGTTTAAACAGCCCCATTCTTAACATTTTCGCCTACTAAAATCGTTATCTCTCCCATTATTCTTTCAACTCGTCTCGTAATCGGGGCTTGCCCCCTATTTCGACACATCGAACCGTCGAAGCGTCTATTTCAAATGCACACTGTTCACAGTGTACACACGCAGGGCTGTCTTCTGAGAATTGTAACAATAGTAATTTTGTAGGAACTTCTCAAAGTTTTTGCATTGCAACAATAGATTCAGATCTCGTATATAGTTTCTTGTAACGCGATATGGTAATTGCGTCACGTTCCCGTCTGTGCTGCAGCCGCTTCTCCTGCACACCGACTCTTAAATACGTCGTACACAAATGATTTAATGTACTTGAAAACCACCACTTTCCTGCCTGCCAAGTTAATTTACAATGTTGGTATTAACCTTTTCAACGCTACGCTAGGCATTTTTATGCTGACACTCTACCATTGTCCTACGTGACATTTAAAAATATATATTTACTGCCGCCGCTAAATTATTAGGTACTGAGTTTTTGTCCTAACTGACTATTGTTTCTGTAAAGTTTTGCTGGAATTATTAAAATATAATTTAGAGAATTTACATTTAAAAAGAAAGATATTAAAGTTTTATGTTTTCTTTTTAGTAGCTTTTGTGATTAGTGAGGAATGGACCACTGAATGTTTACGAAGTCGGATTGAAATTTAAATAAAGGTAAAATTCTTTGTTGTAAGTAACATCAAAATAAAAGTATTATTTGTTAAAAATAAAGTTAGATGCTGTGAGCCTGATAACTGCTTACTATTTAAATATGTTCAAACGCCTTTTTTCTTGGGGGTGAAAAGTCCTCCTTCACTAAGTTATGAGATAGGTAAGCTTCAGAGTAAGGGGAGATAGAACTGTAGTGTGTAATAAAACTAATATCAATAATGGTCTGTTACGCATAGAGGCAAAAAACAAAACATAAAAAGATTACGCAGTTGTTACCACACAAACAAAAGGATAATCAGCGATCGTGTCGCGAATCAAATTGATACATATTTTTATTACGGACGAAGCCCAACACTGGCAGCTCGTTCCATAACTTGGAAATATCAGACAACATAATAAAATACCATATATGTCACGCACGCGCAGTAGAAGACACATCAAGATATCTTTATTACTTTCTTTGATAAACTAGAACTATCACACGAATTAATCGGTCGTTCACCTTTGTTAGTGTTCAGAGTCAGACCTCTACGCACTGCCATATTAGACCCGCGTTTTACCTACATTACATAAAGTGATGCCGTTAAATCGTTATATTAGAGTAGGTCGACAGAGCTATTATTTTAAAATTTCTAGTAGTTTTGCCGTGTCTGCGTAATTGAATTTTGACAAATATTCCTGTACTAGTAAGTTACACCTATTATAACTTAAACTATAAATCTTAAGCACTCTGTTAAACTTGTTATACAAGTAGGGCCCTAAAAATAAATAAAATCGATTAGTAAAGGCATGTTTAGTCTGAGAGTTAGCACATACCAAATCTTTTCTTCTCCTATCTGAAGGTACTGGGTTAAAGTAGAGTTCAGTGTGTTGGAATAAAACTACATTAAACGTAAACGTAAATCTTACATGTGTATTTGAAAACAACCGTATAAACATACCTAACTTTGATACCTTGTGTGGCAGTGAACCTATAAATTGATTGTGCCCTCAACTAATTGACTTCACTATCTTACGTTATAACATTTCTAACGTACCTCTATTTATAAACTAATTACAAATTAAATATTTAGCCATATGTGTGCATACGTCAATCAAGACGCGACAAATCATGGCGTCGTATCGTAATTGTGAATCAACAAGTCGGATAGTAATTGTGAATTAATTAATGCGTTAGCGCCGCCCGCCTGCCCAATGGCTGAAGCGGAACAAATTCACTGAATCACTTCCTGCCAACTAACTACCAATACTAACTTGGTTATAAGCATTTCCTTTATCGCTTGATAATTCTGAACACAATTTAAAAACTTTTGTCACTGTATACTGCTGTTTGCTACTTCAAATTTATTGTTCAATAGCTTACAATGTTTCCGTGTAGTTTTAATGAAAAACATGTTATTCTGTTTCAAGTTCTTGAGAAATCGCGCTATTTACTAAATTGGCTGTTCTGTTCAGTATACATTATGGGATCATTTACTGTGAGTGATACCTTAAATGTATTATACAACTTTTCGATATAGTGACACTTTTGTGGCTATTAACTTTGGCACGCGGCTTGTTGGTTTGAGTAATCAAGTCATCTTCTCGGTCCGCATTATGGGATCATTTACTGTGAGAGTTACCTTAAATGTATTATACAACTTTTCGATATAGTGACACTTTTATGGCAATTAACTTTGGCACGTGGCTTCTTGGTTTGAGTAATCAAGTCATCTTCTCGGTCCGCATTATGGGATCATTTACTGTGAGAGTTACCTTAAATGTATTATACAACTTTTCGATATAGTGACACTTTTATGGCAATTAACTTTGGCACGTGGCTTCTTGGTTTGAGTAATCAAGTCATCTTCTCGGTCCGCATTATGGGATCATTTACTGTGAGAGTTACCTTAAATGTATTATACAACTTTTCGATATAGTGACACTTTTATGGCAATTAACTTTGGCACGCGGCTTGTTGGTTTGAGTAATCAAGTCATCTTCTCGGTCCGCATTATGGGATCATTTACTGTGAGTGATACCTTAAATGTATTATACAACTTTTCGATATAGTGACACTTTTATGGCAATTAACTTTGGCACGTGGCTTCTTGGTTTGAGTAATCAAGTCATCTTCTCGGTCCGCATTATGGGATCATTTACTGTGAGTGATACCTTAAATGTATTATACAACTTTTCGATATAGTGACACTTTTATGGCAATTAACTTTGGCACGTGGCTTCTTGGTTTGAGTAATCAAGTCATCTTCTCGGTCCGCATTATGGGATCATTTACTGTGAGAGTTACCTTAAATGTATTATACAACTTTTCGATATAGTGACACTTTTATGGCAATTAACTGGCACGTGGCTTCTTGGTTAGAGTAATCAAGTCATCTTCTCGGTCCTGTAGTCGTTTTGTTCGTCCCCAAAGCATTATAACAGCCCGTAAATATCCACTTTTAACATGGGTTTCCCCTGTAGACCCCTACAAGGAACAATCCTGGAAGGATATTGTTATATTACCTCGCTTCCCCTGTTACGACCCCCGTGGGATGTGATGTGATCTATTTGTAGAGAACTGGAGACCATGCAGTCACTGTCAACTACTAAGTAGGTATATGGAAACACCCCAAATGTTTCATTGCAGATCTCGGATTATAATTACAGTAAATGCTTCTACAGACCGGCGCGACTCGTGACGCGACATAAAGGCACCGCTCGTCGCGTGACACGCGGGGCCTTTGTATCGCGTCGCGTGTCGCGCCTGTCTGTAGAAGCCTTAAGGCGATGATAACCGACTTTTAATGATTTTATACTGAAGATCACGTCTAAACGAGTAGTGTTAATGATTTGAACAAAAAAAAAATGTTAAATTAGAACATTTTCTCAATAATTCAATGTGAATATTTTAGATTATGTTTATACTACATAGTGAAACTAATTTGTAAAGTTATGTCTAACGCGGATAATAAACTGAGAATGGCGCAAAATCTACCAAGCGTATTTTTCTGAAACCTTCACCAATTAAAAGATAATTTAATTATTGATCTTTTAGTATACGCGTTTTATTAAAATACCTTTTGTTTTGTGTATAATAAATTAATAATGCGTCAAATTGGGGACAGCGCTCCTTGATGGGCGAGTCCTATTACTGGCTGAACGTACGATGCGTTGCGTGAGCTCAGTCCAGAACACGCAAGCTTACCACTCAAGGTCACTGGCATATATCTCCGTCTTAAAGCGAACCATTGATAAAAAGCGAAAGAAAAGAGATTATGGAAATTGAAGACACGCTGCAACGACCCTACATAAGTTGGGAGGAGGGCAGGAGTGTCATGCTAAAATCGCTGGAGACGCAATCTGTAGAGTGCGTGTATTGTGTGTCTTTGTAAAGCTGAATTACCTTTATAATTTTTTACTCAGACCTTATAACCCAAAAATATTTCCCACCAAATGATGATCTATTACAAAAATTCGCATCCAGACAGACGTAATAAACAAATCTTCAGTCGATTCAGAAAATAGTCATAAAAATTTAATCGCTAACTATAGAACAGCAATTTATTAGGGCAATAATAACTATTATGCTCAAACTAAATTAGAACGGAGGATTCTAAAGTTAGCTCAAAGTGCAATTACTTGCACAATTATCTGCTATTAATTTTCTCAAAGTTCATGTGGTTTTAGTCTGACGTAATTATGAATTATTACTTTAAAGCTTGGTGGGTGCCATGTGCCTTGTGATTCGGTCCCTCCGGGCTCTAACGAGGGTGTCACACTCGCAAACTTAAGGCGCTGACAAGAGGCAAATGATAAAAGTAGGCTTGTCTTAAACAACAAAATTGCCAAATCTATAGTTTGTGGTAGCGGAAAAAATATACGTTATTCTTGAACATATTTCTCAGAACTTGGTTCTTACCAAAACACGTTTAGAAGAAAAATCTCTATACAAATTAACGGTAAACTAACCCTTTACTTTGAGTTTCAATCCAAAATATCTGTATTAAATATCAATGTACAGTTGGTATTTGATTAATAAAAAGAACGTCTTATTAGTTTGCAGAACTTGGTTGTTTTTAGGGTGCCGTACCCAAAGGGTAAAACGGGAACCCTATTACTAAGGCTCCGCCATCTGTCTGTCTGTCTGCCTGTCTGTCTGTCTGTCTTTCTGGCCGTCTGTCACCAGGCTGTATCTCATGAACCGTAATAGTTAGACAGTTGAAATTTTCACAGATGATGTATTTCTGTTGCCGCTATAACAACAAATACTAAAAAACAGAATAAAATAAATATTTAAGAGGGCTTCCATACAACAAACTGCTTTGATATGCTCGTTTTTGCCCGATATTGATAACGGCAACAGGATACCTACCTAACCTAACAGCGGTAATTAGTTTTGTTAAATGATTCATAATCAATCATAGTGAAGTGATATCTGTAAAATATTAGACCAAGTGTATATTCCGTGAATTTTAACGTCAATTCTGCGAATCATGTTTTGTCTTACGTCTGTCGAAACCAAAGACTGTCTGGACTAATCTCAGTTTGAACGACATTAAATATAAACAAGCGAGACTCAAACTTGCCGTAAACGAATTTAATTAGTAGGTTTTTGGTTACCGCGTTGACTTTATATCGCCTTTCCAATTAGTAGGCACCAACATTGAACTGAAAAAAAAAAAAAAAAAATCATGTATGTAATATGATATCGCGAAGCGCCACTATACGTTTGATATCGCGTGGGAAACGGCGTTTAAACAAATAAATTATTCATAATATCGTATCGCTTTGTATATATTGAATTTCATATAGTTTTGTGATACTATTTCGTGTCGGAATTCGGAACTGCATTTAGGACAATAGGAAATGGTTTACAATCCTTATCTATGTAATCGCATATTTCGGAAATATTACATAAAAAGTTTTCTTATTCATAGCGTGCACTTTATCAAATGTCAATAACAGTTCACTTGTTAGCTCAGTGATTGAATTCGGCACGCGTTGCTTCACGTCGCGCGCCACACCACACCGCTGCCACGCCAGTCCGTTGCCGTTGACGTGAACAACTATAAATTAACGACAATTGCACTAATTGTGCAGCTAATGGCTGTGCTCACTCACGCATTGTCTAGCTTCGCTATCCGAACATTAATTACCACGCTATCCGGAAATATTTGACGCGTGGGAATGGCATTTACTCTCCCTCTAGGCTATAACTGTTCCTTGTTCGATATCAACCGACTAATATATCCCCAATATTTTCTTTATTGTGTTACGTGATAGGATTTCTTCTACGTGTAGCTACGGAAGTTTCTTTTCGGGACCGATACGAAACGTACCGTAGAAATCAAATCAATGTTATATTGAAGTCATACACACACCCCTCCCGGGTGGAAATAACTGATGTTTATATTTGTTGGGATCGGGAGTCGCAAAGCGCATGTGGCCGACACTGAAATTGCTTTCAGTGTAGACCTCGCGTGAGGCGCGCCGCCAATCTGTGGCCGATATAAATCTACAAGCCTGCCGAGTTTCGAATAAATTGCAAACTATAAGGATCCCTGCAATTTGCCCTCCCACTAGTACGGCCGTCGATCGGGAGACTAAGTTCGCTATTTCGACGATTTGTCATGTCAACCTCACTGTTTTGGTTTTACTTTCATCTCCTCCGGCAATTCCGTATCAGTTAATTTGTTTACCGATAAATTGCGAAATGTTTCCTTGTATATTTATATCTTATGTTGCACGAACGTTTCTGTCGGTTCATAATAACTTGCGAAATTGAAAATTAAGTAGATTGCTTTTGTCAAACAAAAACTTTTGAGCGTACATTTTCGCATAAATAAAGTTACTCGATAATTCAATGTTTTTATTGAACTTTTTATTATGTTGAAAGCAAATTTAGATAGCATTCGAGTACAATATAACTTGAACTTTGTAAAATGTAATTTCAAACGTGTGGGTAGAGTGAACGATAATGTAATTCATGAAAATAGGCAATTTTACTTTTATGGTGACAGTCTTCTTTCACGTTACTGCACCATGGAGACGACGAGCAAAAATAAGACCTATTGTTGCAGGAATATGACATTTGAAAGTTGAAAGGTAAATTACTGAAGATCACAGCAAAGGTTTGTAATTGAGATAAAGTCTACTTCTCGAACCTAAAAGTTATCCATGGTACATTTTAATAACAGGCTTGATCGTCTTAACTATGTCAGGAACATTTTAAATGATGATTGACGTGCGTGTATTACCAGCGGAGTAATTGCGTAACACACTATACTTGTCAAAAAATAAAAGGCCCAATCAAAACGAACCTATTATTTTTTGACAACTTTAAGAGCGTTTACACCTTACGGCATTTCATTTATACTTTCAAGCCCTTGCTTTTCGAAATGACTGAACCGATTTTAATGAAACTTCATACGCATAAGCAGGATACAAAGGTCTAAACGGTTAGTAAAGAACATTTTGGAAATGTCTGATTAAAAAACATATAACTGGAAATCTCTGTTTTTATGGAAAATTTAAAATCGGTCTAATTTGGCCGTAACACAATTTTTCTTATTTTTTGTCATTTTTGCATTTGGCAGCTTTTGTGTAGAATATATATGTCAAACTGTCATGACTGGCTGTATATATCAGCTCTAAAGTTGTCAACTATTGAAGTAACCATACTACTCGGTACTTGATACTCACGATAAAACGATTCAAGTTAAATGTCAAAACGGGCCTATTATTTTTTGACAAGTATAACAGTAGCAGTGGCTTTCATTTTGACAGTTCAACAACATTCATTGCGATATGTACGTGGTTGAGCAGACAAATATTTCAAAAGTATGAAGCAATGGATTAGCAATATCCTTTAAATCATTCAGATTGAGATTGAAAATATGTTAAGCAATGGTGATGTATGAACGTAAACGAAGCAAAAAGAGTATGTAAGGAGCGTAGCAGGTGGCGTTCTATAGTTTCTGCCTACCCCCATGGAAACAAGTCGTGGGTTTATGTGTATGTATGTATTATATTTTATTCACAAATAAAATGTTTAATATAACGTTCCGTTTTAATATATAACAGTTTAACAGCTCGTAAACATGCCGCCTGGAGATCCTTGAAACGACCAATTATGTTCTTTATTGTTTTAATTTCTTTTAATGTATTCGTCACTTGAACAAAGCGTGTCCATCGAGACAGCATTCTTGTCGACTTGTAAAGAAACTGAATTAGCTGTACTCGGAACTATTCTGCTGAAGAAAACCGGAACTGAATGCGAAGAAAGTTTTGTAAAAGCGCCTGGTTGTTGTGTAAAACATTTGACGATCTTTATTGTACATAAAAACAGTGCACTGAATAATATTCTTTGAAATTATGAACCGTACTGTATTCTGGAAACTACAAGTGGACGCTGTCCTACGGTATCGTCCCAAAGCGCACGGACGGGACGTCGTTAATATTTAAGCACTGAATTCACAATTTCGGTTGTTAGTGCACTTTATGTCGTAAAGGATAGCCGAGGACAAAGTACGTTTCTCCGAGAGGTAGAACAAGTTTGCTATCAAGTTAGCCGCCACCTCCCAACTTGTAAACTCTTAATTTACTGGCTCTTTCACTTCTGTATTATTTGTCGCTATTCAGTTACAATTAGAGAACGTTGAATTATGTGAATTCCATCGTGAGGAGTCAGTCTTTCTGGTCACAAACAAGTCACAAAGTACATTTTAATTTAGTTTGTGGTCTATTTCTGTACCATGAGTGATTTACGTTAACATGACTTAAATTTATGGTCAAATTATACCGCAAAATTAGATTTCTTGGAACAATCACTGTCGAGACAACAGTATTGTTAGCCACATCCATTCCTCGGTCAGTCTACTCGTCTCCTGAGATAGTATTAGAGTTGTTGTTATTCTTGGCTTCGTGCATGTTTGCTGGGGACGTGTTTGCGGTTAATTAATTTGCTCACTTCCCTACCGACGTCTGTGCCGGATCTGCCATCTGTCCATTTCAATACAACGCTCGGGTGAGTCAAGCGAGTGCCTAATCAATCGGTTACGCTGTTGGTTTCCAATAAACCTATTTCTCATGTCGTGATTGAACTATAATCGAAAACCTTTTTTAAACCGAATCATTCTGGAAACATTAATGGCGTCGTTTACGATCTGATTTCATTGGTATTATCTATCTTTATGTGTCCATAGGGGCCGAAGGATCGTATACGTCAATGGAATCGTTGTTTCGTCCGAATGGTTGTTCTATCTACGGAAGTTTTATATGAGGGATGTGTTAAGAGACACCGGGTGGTTGTGATCTAATTGTTTTGGTTCGGGAGTCGGGCCCCCGGCGGCACATGCTGCCGACACGCGGCCTAACGAATAGGGCTGTCTGCGGATAGTGAATATGAAGTCGTTAATTCAATTCTTCGCGAAATGGCCATGGCGGTCCAAATTTGTGTGGCCAGAGATTCGGTCTACGAAATTCGTAGCAATGTAATACTGTATCTATCTTAGTTTATGTCGGATTTTTTTGTGCATTTTGCTAGCGACGTGCCAGGATGGTAATGTTAACGTTACAGTGACTGACACAAGGTAATTTTTTTCACGGGTTAAATTTAAATAATGCGTTGTTTCAGGGTTTCGCTTAGAGTACGGCCCTGTGGAGCTTTCCTATCGGCGCAGACATGTTTGTTTTCTAGGGCAATAGTTTGTCGGATTGTGTTTAATTTAAGAGCGCACGCGCAGGCCTACTGTAGAGTGACAGCTGTGCATTTTCCTACCGTAGCGCGTCATTAATGTAGCACTTTAGCTTCCGTTCTACATTGTGGTTTAGTTAAGAATTATTTATAACCATCTAAGTAGGACTTAGTAACAAATACCTACGTAGCTATTATTGTCGTACAGTTGACGATGATTAAAACGTCACCTCGTTTATGCTGACACCGCAAATGTCCAGAAATTCCCACAAGACATAAGTTATGTCCATAAAAAATTCACCGTGAAGCGGTCGTCTGACAAATAGGGGACACCCGCAGGGTCCCCGGAGAGGTGGTCGGTAACGAGCTACCCTGGCTCTCGGCAGCCACACGGACTAATGCCCCCACTTTGCACGTATCATTAATGTTACCGCCCTGACCACGCGTATCTTGGTGTGCACATATTGCATCCTTTCAAGCGTCAGCATTTCTGTTTCTTCCCAGAAGGGAAATCGCCCGCAAAATGATTCATCAATTTAAAAGCTTCCAACAAAACTTTAACTAACGAACAGAATCCGTTTATGCTTTTATTAATTTAGCTTTCAATAAAAGTTAGTTAACGAATTAAATATAAATGGATTCATTACGTAACTTTTGAACTAACCAAGAGATCTCGAATTTTCTGCTTTAAAGATTTTGTTTTCTTTTTACTTAAGTATTTTTAACAATTTCGTGGACTTAAAATACATAATTTGTGCGTAATGTTTCCGGCTGCTCCAAACGGAAAATGTCTTTGTTTGCTCGCGGATGCTTATTACGACAGGTCCGGAAAATTCGTTCCGGCATGAAAGCGCTGGACCGTACTTAAGTGGGCCAGCTATTGTACAGGTCGCCAGTACTGCCGCTACAATATATAAAGCGCTTTTTGTTTTATTACAGTTATGTATCAACATCGCCAACACGCGTTTATTTAATGGTCCGCCTAATTCGACGGCCCGCTGTGATTCTTAGGAAAATGTACTCGGTCTGAGTGCGGCTCACCATGCATGTTTATTTGCGCAGCGCGAACCATACAACATAAAACAGAGTGTATATGACGTGTAAAACATCTTGTTTGATGTCAACGTGAGGGCAAAAGGTAAAATAAAAATGTGAGAAATTCAACGAATTCAAAAATGTCTTCTATCGAGATATCGGGCGTGAATCTTGTGCATGTATTGGGGGAGGGTGTCTCTTTGCCGTATCGGCTGGCATCAACAAATATAGCCCGGGGTCAGGCGCCACTCGGGGGGCCTTCGGGGCCTCTCAGCTCAAGATATAGGTACCACTCTATAGATTGAAACATTCCACTTGATTAATTTAGACTGAACGCGGAAAGAGATATCGTCGACAGCATGAACCGAATAAGTGCTCGATTTCAAGTCTAGCCGCCTTTTCGGGATTCTGAATACGCTCATCAAAGACTGAATGTGTTAGAAGGTACATAATTTGTATTTCAATCAATCTGTCAGCTCGAATAGGAAGGATATAAATCGAATCTGTGCCAATTGCCAACACAAGTATTCATCAGTCTTGCTTGATGTTCTAAACTGAATTGATTTGGGAGTTCTGTATCGCTCGAATTTGTGTAGATAGTGATAAAACCTACATTGCTACCATAACATAGCCCGAGTGCAGACATGACACACTTTCTATTAAAAGAAATAGGTATGCATAACCGATTAAAAGTAGCTCACTATATTGATCGAGACATTCATTCACATATGACAGACTCGCCAAACAAAACTAGCAACATGAACATACAAATACAGCCAAAACACGCGATACATACAATACAGAAGCGATAAGAGGTAATCAATCAACTCTTGATTAATTAGTCCTTTATCAATGAGCGATTACTGAATATGCTAGCTTATACTGAATGAAATTATTGGTAGAATATGTTCATTGTGTTCCATTTCATTCCGACGATAGTGTGGAACCAATAGAGGCAGATTGCAGTAGGCGAAGTTGAAAATGGGAAACATTTAATTGAAACTCTAAAAACATATTGACCTTCTAAAGAAACTTTTTTAAATTAATGAACTTTTAAAAACTTTTTGAGCTTCTAACGTTGCACACTTTAAAAAAATTGTGAGCCGTCACGGGACGCCTGGCAGATGTGAAACATCGTAATCAAACAAACATCGAAAAAAGGTCAGGGTTGCGTAGCGGGGGGATCGCGCGCGGAGTGAGCGGTGAATCGCCACGCGGCATGCGTCGCCCCGCCAGCAATCGGTTATTAGTTTTGAGTTTTTTGTTTTTTAATGTGATACATGGAGGCGCACGCCTACATCACGCCTACATGTATCACATTAAAAAACAAAAAACTCACATTTGGTTGCAGTAACTAAGCTAGGGCACCCCGACCAAATGGGTTAGGTTAGTTAGCCCCTTTCAGACGTCGCGGGGGGGGGTTTGTCAAACACCTCACCCCCCCAGACTTAAGATGGCCCGCAGAGGCGCACTAGCCGGGGATTGCGGAAGTAATAATAGATCCCAAGATCCCCGGTGCAAGTGTGGGAGGGGAACACTGGGGTGGTTTTTAGTCAGTAAGAGTCTGACAGACCCCTCCGCCCGCCCCAGGGTGGAGGACATCCATGAGGATTTTCCACCCCGAGAACAAAAAAAAAAAAAAAAAGGTTAGAACTGTAGCCAAATGCGCGCGAGCCGACCGAATGTCACATCGAAGTTGCTGCAGTGTATAGCTATGTAGTATTTTCAGGACCGCAAAATGAGAACTATTTGTGTTCAATAATATTTTTAGGATCGCAAAATGGGAAATATTATTAGAGGTTACGAGTAAATACGGTTGAAAATGTATTGGTATTTCATGATTGGAATGAATTGTCAATGCAATCGGTTGTCAATGTAAGTTCAACAGTGAATAAATACATGTATAATGTGCGATTAGGTGAGTATTGAAATAGCACGTTGGTGTGGAGCAAGTGATCGCCTCAGGCATCGGTGTGCGTGTTACATGGGTTACTGTTCTAGCCTGCACTGTGACGGTGATCAATCACTCGCATACAAATTTACCCGGGAACATTTCGGAAACAGGATGCAAGGCAATTCACTTTATTGCTTTATACATAACCATTTCTTCCTTTA
Source organism: Tiliacea aurago (assembly GCA_948098905.1). Lineage (NCBI taxonomy): Eukaryota > Metazoa > Arthropoda > Insecta > Lepidoptera > Noctuidae > Tiliacea > Tiliacea aurago. The sequence continues at coordinate 18,989,468 of OX402578.1, read as the reverse complement.
TGGATTCCTATTACATATACAGTTATCAAGTATCTGGATGCCTATAAATGTAAACACAATGCTTGTTGTATTTCTGGTGGTGTGTTCCGTATGGGAAAGTATTGATATCAGTTATTTTACACTGTCCAAAACGAGGACATCCTACTTATTGCGACTAAAAGCTATGACACAAATGTATAAGCTGTGCACTGTGCAGTTCCAAGATTCAATCAATACCTAAAAAGTTCTTTGCAACCGGTTTAATTGCACTGGGTACTTACGTTAATGAACGAGAAGATGTTATTATTAACGTGCACTTAAATCGTACCCATGCACAGTTGGAACCTGTTAATCAACACTTTGAAAATAAAAACCAGCAGTTTAGTAAACCTTAACTAAATTAAACACATAACATTACATGAACGGCACGGTTGGCGCAGTTAGTTAAGCGATTGACTGCTGCGCTGCGTGTCGCGGGTTCGATTCCCGCACGGAACAATTATTTGTATGACCTACAAGTAGTTGTTCCGGGTCTGGCTGTTTGTGTATGTGAATTTAAATGTTTGTAAACGCACCCACAATACAGGAGAAATTCCTAGTGTGGGGCAAAGTTTAAAAAAAAAAAAAAAACATTAACGAATGCAGCACAAACACCAAGTTCAAGGGAACTGCATTGTTTTCCATAAACATGTCGTGTTTACATGCCATAAAGGCAATCACAGTAGAACTCATGGTTTCGGTACGTTTCCCATTAGCATTGATCAACATGAAATAATGACAGGTCAAACCGGTCCCTAGTTAAAAATTAAGTTCTTCTGTGTACCAGATGGGATCGTGGCACGCATCTGGGACTTGCGCGCGCGCATTGCTTTCCCACGGCTTATTGAAAAACCAGATATACCAAAGATATGGTCGTACTTTACTATTAACTATTCTATTCAGTGAGTGGGGAAGTATCGATGATTGTACGCCCACTGAACGATGTGCCTCGAATAAACTACTCTTTAGTAAATAATTGGTCTAGTCGGTCCGCGGCTCTCGCAGCCGATGACAACCGATTACACAATGTTTAGGGACAGATTTATATGAGATTGTATCGTGTTTCAATTAGATAGGTTACTAATTGGATTAAATACGTTTGGTGAGATGTATGTCAACCACAGTTTCGGTGGGAAAGAATGTAGATGCTAATCGAAATATTAATAAACATAGATTCATAATACACAATACGTCTGTTGCGTATTAAATATGAATCGTGTGTTCTTAATATATTCATGATATTAAAATTTATGTCCTCAGCTAGTTACTCGGGTGCAGTGATCATAGGAGCTTGTTGGCTGTCATAAAATCATATGCATCGGTCAGATTTATGCTTTCCGCTGAACTTAACGACGTTTTATAATAATATCTTAATTACATTACGTTCTTGAGGCTCTTAAAGTCATAATGTACTCTATCATGAGGCAACACCTTTAATTAATTGCATTGTGTGGTGGGAACGGTTCTTCTCGAACCACAGAATAAATATTCGGTCATTAACTTTTGACTTTAACTTGTTGCACAATACCGTCATAAATATTTTATCATATGTATTTATTGTATACATAATATATGTAAATAGTATACTTACCACAGACTATTTGCAGTAGGTATTGTCTCTCCTTCCCCCTTAATCAATCCATAGGTTGTCTTTAAAAGATCGCTTTTAGCGATAAGACCGCCCATTGTGTCACCCTATGTAACATTTCTACATTTAAATCTGTAATTTTTATGGTGTGCATATTATAGAGTATTCTATTCTATCATATCTATATTCGCACATATGGATGGTACAAGTTGCTTGAATATATTAAAATGGCTGCCTACCTATTGGTGACAGACTGCGTGTATTGTGTGGGACAGCAGAAAGCTTTCGATTCCACATTAGAGGTACGGGGCACGTCTTAAGGTACATCCAGACGTCACGCGTGCCGCTTCCGGCGAACACCGGCCTGTAATGACACATGTGCTGGCAGCACGGCCGGGGGCGGAGCGAGAGGAGCGGTTGAAGCGAATGCTAAGCCCACATCGATCCATGCAAATTTAATAGATTTGCCTGCCTCTTATACATGTGGGTATAACCTAAATTAATGTGACGGCTCACGCGAGAAGTTACGTGGAGTTAGACCTTTACTTTAGCCATCTGTTGAACATTTTACTGCCGAACAGTAATTAAGCTTTTTTCTGGTAAACAATATAATCTATAGTCACCCTGTGATCAATCTCGACCATCTTGCTGATTTCCTACCTGACAATCCCTGTTTTTGATGTGAAACATCTAATGCGGCGGTCAAACCGGCTGTTGGCGTGGCGATTGACGGGCCATGCCAACATACCAAACGATATTTATTTTTGCTAACAAAAGCTGAATATTTTGTTTTTGATTATGCCATATTTATTTCCTTTAATAAGCCACTTTTCATGCATATTTTCTATACAAAATAGTTTCGATGTTCCAAATCTGCCAGACGTCCCGCGACGGCTTGAATTCTTGAATTTTTTTCTTGTATGCCTCTCATGGTCATACATTTAAAACAATTCAACGGCTGCTTGCGGCCAAAATATTGGAAGTCTATCCATAGTCCGTTTTTCATGTTTATTACTCGAATATTTAACCAAGGGGGGTTAAATATTCGAGTAATAAACTGGCAAGGCCGTGTTGGCGTTGTATTCTCCTCACTCACAATGTCTGTCATGCATGTCAGATGTGTTCATATTAAATAGTTAGTGACCGCAAGCATGCTAGACTGTGCAATTACCCTCACTCGTCTACCAAGACCCCAAGACTGTGAACCTTTCATCGATCGAAGGCATTCGTAAGTATTCGGAAGTTAAGTTTATAGTTGCGACTACTACTTAATAGTTTCATGAGGCTTTTGAACGCTGACGGGCTATGAGTTGGTTAACTGAAAACGGTTGAGTTAACAGCAAAATGGTAACTATGCAACCAACCGATTATCCTTTAAAGTTAAAGTTCGCGAGCACATTCGTAAGAAGCTGGCAGTATCATCACAACGGTAATGTTTTCCCATTGATTGTTTGGTTGGTTGGTATATTCGTGTATTTATGTGTATTTATAAGGTCTTATATTTATTTATAATTAGGTATATATATTATATTTAAAGTTTTTAATAGGTTTATGTATGTATATCCATAAATTTAAATAAATATTTATTCCACAATTTTCGTTATTGCACCTACCACTGCTTGTCTCTGCATCACCCAAAGGTTGACTGGTAGAAAATGCCTATGGCATTAAGTCCGCCTCTGTACATTTTTGTGTGCTTAAAGTGTTAAATAAATAAATAATATATTAAATGAGACATACCCTACATAGTTTTTAAATCCGGGGAAGCATCTAATTCTACAACCATCTATTTCCGCCGCCAAGCGGCCCTGCTGTGTTCAGCGGGGTAAATGCGTAACAAACATAAAATGACAATTCATGGCAATGGGTTTCATTTTGGGTTCACGCACTTTCGTTGCGTTATTTACGTTGTTGAGCAGATCAATTTCGAACATAATATTAAGCAATGGATTAGCAATGTCTTTCAAAAGAATTGAGATTGTTCATGAAAGTGTTTTACGCAGTTAAGGCGACGATAACCGACTTTTAATGATTATATACTGAAGATCACGTCTAAACGAGTAGTGTTAATGATTTGAAAAAAATATATGATAAATTAGAGCATTTTCTCAATAACTTAATATGTGAATATTTTAGATTATGTTTATATTACATAGTGAAATTAATTTGTAAAGTTATATCTAACGCGGATAAAAAACTGAGAATGACGCAAAATCTACCAAGCGTATTGTTCTGAAACCTTCAGCAATTTAAAGATAATTTAATTATTCATCTTTTAGTATACGCGTTTTATTAAAATACCTTTTGTTTTGTGTATAATAAATTAATAATGCGTCAAATTGGCACTGGCACATATCTGCGTCTTAAGTTGCTGGTTTGATAAGTATGGTTGCCGCTATAATAACAGGCACGTGCATGGACGCTTTTTCTCTAGGATGGGAATACACTTGCGAGCCCTCTTACAATTTGGTAAAAACAAAAACGAGCGAGCCTTACAGTAGTCGCATATGATGTGTAACATCTGACATCTCACCTTGATAATAAGCAACTGAGCAGCGACAGAAATTAACCTCAAAATTAAAAAAAAAACCGGCCAAGTGCAAGTCGGACTCGCGCACGAAGGATTCCGTACCATTATCTATAAAAATTGCAAAAAAATCACGTTTGTTGTACGGGAGCCCCCCTTAAATATTTGTTTTATTTTAAATTCATTATTTATTTTTAAAGTGAATATATAACTAAGTATTCTATGAATAGTTCAAGCGTCTACCTGTTGGCGTTATTAATATAGAGCAAAAACGAGCAAAAAATTCACGTTTGTTGTATGGGAGCCCCCTTAAATATTTATTTTATTCTGTTTTTTTTTGTATTTGTTGTTATAGCGGCAACCGAAATACATCATCTGTGAAACTTTTAACCGTCTAAGTATTATGGTTCATGAGATACAGCCTGGTGACAGACGGACAGACAGACGGCGGAGCCTTAGTAATAGGCTTCTCTTTTACCCTTTAGGTACGGAACCCTAAAAAGCTAAGTACTTACTGAAATATTTATTCGAATAATTATTCATTACTAGTGGTCGCCCACTGGTCAAAATTCGTCCTCTACTTACAATCTATACGTATATAGTACCTACTTAGTAATTCCATGAATAGGGTACTTACTAATTCCATGCTATTAAAAAGTACTTACTTATTCTATGCGCAAGCTGTCACTTCCTGTTACACACTTCCGTCCCTTTTTACGCAAGCCTCCCACAGAAAGGAGAGGAAATAAGTTACAAATTACAAAAAACATCCTTGAATTCGGTGGCCTGGAGTTGAGCTAATCAACTCCAAGCCACAGAATGAAAGAAGGTAATGTTTTTTGTCGTGACTAACAAATCTTAAATCATTATCATCATTACAGCCGAAAGACGTCCACTGCTGGACATTGGCCTCCCCCAAAGGGAGGGTTTTCCATAATCGCTACGCTTGGCAGGCGGGTTGGCGATCGCAGTATGGTGTTAAAATGCATAGAGAATGCTGCTGCCCATTCTCTAGTAATCTTAAATACCTACTCCAATACTTAAATAAAAAACTTTTAACAAAAAAATATAAAAATATATAATAAATATAATAACCGACATTAAAGTTATTTTTCACCTTGTAGTGTTATGTTTGGTAGTCGGTTATTATTTTTTTGTAAAAAGTTTTTTATTTTTCACTTTTTAGTGGGTCAGTTTTGAATTTATCTAAGTTACAATAGCCTAATGTTAACTGCTCACCACCTTTTACAAAATATTGCATTTCCCGATGCTGGGATGTTGATTGTTGAGGAGTTCTCCTGGTAAGAACCAGGAGAACTGCCACTCACCATTATGCATAATGACGAGCATAAATTGCTTAATCGCAACACGTTAAATAGGTACTCATTATTATTCCGGTGGCCATCTGTGGTCTCCATCATCAGTTCCACTTCACCAAATGGTGCTTTCAGAGAGCAAATGCACGAGTTACTATAAAACATACCCAAATCGCTATAGGTTTGCACATAAAATTTGAGGGTTTCCCTCGATTTCCATGGGATCCCCTCATCAGATTCTGATTTGGTGGCAATGGGACCACCTCGGGAGTATACCCTTTCAAACAAAAAAAGAATCTTTAAAATCGGTTCATAATTAACGGAGTAATCGCGTAACAAACATACAAAAAAACAGCCGAATTGAGAACCTCCTCCTTTTTGGAAGTCGGTTAAAAAAAATATCCCAACACCAATAGATACTTTGAAAATATGTGTGTAAGTGGACGAGTTGTTGGTGCTATTACACCAACTATAGATTGGTCGGCGCGTGACGGACAGACAAAGAGATTCCGGAGACGATCGTTCGAGTCGCAATAATGAACCACGCCCGCGGCGAGCCCACCCTATTGTCGGCACACGCAGGGTTACATCTCCCCTCTTTAATGTTAACCTCTCAATCGAACCTATTTATAACAACTCTCAAAAATATAAAAATGTTTAACACATTTCGACTTTCGACCCTAACTTTTCTTTCTGCGAACGATTATACAAAAGGGTTCTTGATCGTGACAACGTTATTTCGCTCTTTAATAAGATCTTTTTACTGTAAACATTGTTCCTGATGTTCCTGATGCCTGCCCAACAAGCAGAAAATTAAAAATTTGCAAATAACCCCAAGGGATTCTTTTTCGAGAAATAATTTTCTGTTTCTTCAAGATTAACTTCGGGAGTTAAACAAAGTTAATGGGTAGGAGTAAACACTATGAATAAATTAATGTAGACTTATGGAACAAATAGCTTTAATCAATGGAGCTATTAAGTTAATTATTGGTATAAGATGACTTAGGTGGGACTATTACAATAATTTCGCCGGTTTATCTAATATGCGCGGCAGTGATGCCTAGGCGTGTGGTTTCTGAGAAGGCATTGCTAATGCAGTACGCAGTAGTGTTCCCTTTATGTTGGGCACCGCCCGCTATAGCACGCCCGGTTTCATGCGATCAAAATTCAACCCGCACATGCAACACGACTACATTTTTTCCCATCTCCTTCATTCGACAAGTTAACACGTCGATTGGAGGATGTCGAAAAAACTATTCTCGGTAGCGGCAACTACGCGCTTCGACTGCATATAAACGCTTACTTAGCACATTTCACAAATTATCGTCTCCGTGTTACATCTTTGACATGCCTGACACATATCATCATTTGCGTTGTACGCAATTAGTAGGCAATGATCACTTTGTTTATGACGAGTAATAAAAATTAAGCGCCATATTAATATTTTGGTAGAAACACGTCGCGTGACCGCCCGTCATCACAATAAGTACATTTAATTTTATCATCGCTCATATTAGTACCTTTATATGGCATGCATTAACGTGTAAATGAAATCATTACATGGAAGCGAGACCTTTGTTGTTTAATCAAAAATCGCCATTGTGTTAAAGACAAGGGCTGTCACGCGAACTATTGAGTTAGTTACTCTACAATGCTCACATCATTTCAGCCGAAAGACCCCACTGCTGGACATAGGCCTCCCCTAAAAGGGGGGTTTGCCATAATCGCCACGCTTGGCAGGCGGGTTGGCGATCGCAGTATGGTGTTAAAATGCGTAGAGAACGCTGCTGCCCATTCTCTAGTAAGTCCCTTAGTCGCCTATTACGACACCCACGGGAAGAAATAGGGCGGTGCTATTCTACATGCACACGTTGATTTCATAATATTAGTCACAGTGCACTCTAATCCGCTGTAATTATACCATGATACGGAAAATTACTGTACCTACTATGAAAGCTTTGAATATAATTTTAGAGCATCCGTGTTCAATTTTGAATCAATGGCCTCCCCGGCGCCTTCCATTGAACAGTGCTGATTAGAAGGTATTAATTAACAGTCTGTCGGGGACGTTGAACGTACGAGCATCAAAGCGAGCTCTTGAACATACGATTGTAATTGAGTCGTGAAAATTAACGTAACGAGCCGACCGCAGTTGAAACGTCGTCGTTTTCAACGATACGCGACGTATTGTCTATGAAAGATTTAATCGCCGCACCTATTGATCGGTTAATAGCGTGCTGTTTGAACGCTGTCAGCTTTATATAGCGCGCGATGAAATATGCGTTTCGTTTTAGTTGCACTATACATAACCGAGTGAGTGTGACTAGACTATGGCTAAACCAACAATTTATTACTACAAACAGGATATTAGGTTTAACAACTTACAGTTATTGCTTTGAAAGTAAAGTTCATAATTATGCATCCCTCGGTGAACATTTGCTTATGGTAACTGTTGAATAATATTTCTCAACTTATGTCGTAGCGCCATATTAAAACCGAATGACGCGTCTGCGTGCTCAAAATGTAATTATACCAATGCCGTCGGCTAAAGTGAAGGCCGAATTTCGACCGGGGTGGCTTCAAATGAAATCCATCACTCGGCCGAACTGTGGTGACGAGACGAGGAGGCGTGGTCCAGAAATACTCTGTGAACGTTCGGCTGGTTATTTTTATCGTCCTCCATCGACAGGTATGCGTTACGCGTGACGTACGTAACTCTGCACACAATAGATTTTTGGCTAGTTTTAAGAGCGTTTACACCTTACGACATTTCATACAAACTTTCAAGCCCTTGTTTTTAAAAATAACTGAACCGATTTTAATGAAACTTCATACGCATAAGCAGGATACAAAGGTCTAAAAAGTTAGTAAAGAACATTTTCGAAATTTCTTAAGTATTTAAAAACAGATAATTTGAAATCTCTGTTTCTATGGAAAATTTAAAGTCGGTCTTATTTGCCAGTAACACTATTTTAGTGAGAAAATGTTCTTTACTAACTTTTTAGACTTTTGTATCGTGCTTATGCGTATGAAGTTTCATTAAAACTGGTTCAGTCATTTCGAAAAACAAGGGCTTGAAAGTTTGTATGAAATGCTGTAAGGTGTAAACGCTCCGCTAGACATGTTTATCAGGCTCGTTAACGTAATCCTGCAGCCGCAGACATGTTGAACGCACAGCTCTAAACGCAAATTCGCCACGCACTACAGTTAGCTATTTTTGTGCCTCGTAAATTTTATAGCGGTTATGGGCTCTGTAGTTTAGCTGATGTAAATTTTATCTACGCACACTTTTCCTGCTGTAATTTTTTACGACATTGTGGTCAAATTACCGCATTGATGGTACAATCAAATTTAATTATTTATGTACAGTCGTTGATTCGATTTCGTAGTCGGTGGTAACTGCCAGTAACTGGTATTATTTTATTTTCGTCACGTACCAATCCTATTTGATGGTTGTTTGTTCGGCTGTATTCGACAAAGGAGTTAGCGTGGTCCTGTCGGCCGACTTGCGAGGATTATCCGGATAATGCCGCAGCGTTTCCGACTGATGCCTCTTATCGCTCGAAGAAAGCCGCGCCTCTGTGTAAATAATATCCCTTCAGTATCATTGTAGTATCGACCTTGGATGTTGCAACAGTTACAGACGTTTTCCTGTTTGTTTCTTTTTAACTATTATTCATGTTTTTTATGACTCCATTGTTATGATATGACCAAGTGTTAAGTTCAGTAGTTCTATGATAATTATCATTGGCGTACAATTATTCACTTGTGACGCATATGACTTAGCGCTTCATTTAGCAGCTTAGCTTGAAAGTTCGTAAATAGCGCATTAGTATCGTCAGATTCCTACTTCATCGCTTAGTAAGCCATAACTCAGATGACTCTTACAAATTGCCCGAACGGTAATATTACAACACCTAATACCTATATTTAATGCCTAGATGCACATGGACATAAGTTATGGGCCACTCGTGTAGAGGTGTAGAACCCCTAATATATCACTAGTTAATTTAGTACAGTCACGTGCAAAATAACGTCTTTCCATAATAATCGAATGCGATATGAGAAATTCCAGTTCTAAGAATATGCTTACCACTGATGTTATAAAATAATGAATTCTTGACGACTCAAATCTCTCATAAATTAGTTTTGGCTTTTCTTTTTGTTTCACAATTTCGTCCGGTATAACCCACTCGTAACATAAACTACCCTCTTTTATTATATATCAAAAGACGCGGTTAGCGACTTACACTGAGTAATCCCCTAGATGTGAGGATTACCGCAATGAAGGTTTTCATTAGAGGGAGCGACGGCTGAAATAAAAAGAGATGTAATTTCCTTCTCATGTCGAAACCGCGTTAATACGACTGAGGGTCGACGAAATCCTTTTTGGCCATCAAATTAGTCTTTACCTCTTACTACGGATTCTCGACTAAGTATGTCATTAGCAACATTTTGATGTATCCGTGTGTACATAGTATATTCAAAAAGTCATTTACAAACATGAATGAAAGGAAAGCATTCGTGAGTAAACAAATGAGTGTAAATAAATCAATCATCGAGTCGTGGAACGAAATGAGTTTATTTGTAACATTGGAACTCTACCGAGTATTTTTGGTAGTGGTTTCGTTTTGCAACTGTCGGATCCGCTTCTAGGGATTAGCAGATTATGCTTGCCTTAAATATAAAGCTGGTAACTACCTTTGTGTTAGAGATAGGTTTGTGTTAGACGTGTCCTTGCTATTTTTGATTTTACATTTGCTGTGCCATCTCTTCTGGAGATTTTTCAAGGGTTGAGACTTTGAAAGGCGATCAAAAGCCTAATTTTAATAGAAACATGCATGAAGCTATATTTTGCTTGGAGTCTGTTCCTGTAGCAACTTATGTTCCACTTCTTCGTTGTTCAGATGACAATGAGCCCGATATGAGATATCATAACTAAAATATGATCTCTAGCAAATTATAATGGAGATACGTATAACCCATTCAGCCGTCGTTACCTTTGTGTTAGAGATAGGTTTGTGTTAGACGTGTCCTTGCTGTTTTTGATTTTACATTTGCTGTGCCATCTCTTCTGGAGATTTTTCAGGGGTTGAGACTTTGAAAGGCGATCAAAAGCCTAATTTTAATAGAAACATGCATGAAGCTATATTTTGCTTGGAGTCTGTTCTTGTAGCAACTTATGTTCCACTTCTTCGTTGTTCAGATGACAATAAGAACATATGAAATATTATAATAAGAATATGATCTCTAGCAAATTATAATGGAGATACGTATAACCCATTCAGCCGTCGTCGCCTGTTCCGACACAATAGATCGTTACAGACGTCGGACGACACTTCCGTATGTATATAACACACTTTAATATAAGATCCTCCATTATTCTTTTTCTGAATGTTTGCCTAGCGCAGCTGTCGACATCACCAACTTGTGAGTTTTCTTCGACAAGAAAACTCGCTTTGTTTCCTACACATAACATAACATCACGGCTGTAATACCTATAGTACACCCGCTTTGTTTCTTAAACGTTAACAAATTTCTGAATATACAACATTATTTTTAGTACTTATATCCGAAACCTGAATATAGTTTGTTCAGAATAAGGAACTGAATCGATTTCAATAACTTTTACACCATGTTATATTATTATTTTGTCCCAAAAATATTTAAGTGTGATGGAAAATTTTATCACCATTTAATTACTTACAATTACAATACAACCGCCGCGCGCCGTACGGTTAGGTACCTACTGCCAAATTATTGTCAATGAGCGCAAGACGAACCTGGAGGCGCGGGGGCGCCGTTAGCATGTTTTTGTACGGACAACCCGGTCAAATCAAATCAAAATCAAAAATAAATTATTATTTTACATAAGCCTACATGGGCACTTATGAAACGTCAGAAGCTAGGTGCACAGTTCCAATTGGTCGTTTCCTATGGAGAAGCGCCGGCAAGAAACTCCACGACTACTCTTTAAAAAAAAAATGGCTTTTACAATGTTTTCAAATTACAGCGTTAATAGGTATGAGAGGACAGCGTAGGCCCGTCAAAAGTACCAGGTACTTAACAAAATAGAAAATGGTCTACAGATCTAGTCTATTAAGCCTACAACGTCCTCACATTAACAAAAATAAGCTATATAAAATATGATTAAAATAATAAAAACCTTGTTGAAATTAAAATTGTAGGTATAATAATGTCAAATAAGAAAAACATTATGTCAGTGAAGTTCATAAAAAGGAAAAAATAAACACCGTGGTTTGGGAGAAATTAATAGACATTTACATAGTTTTGCCGTTAATGAGGACCAGGGAAGCTACATGTACAGAAGGAATTAATGCCAAACTTCCTTGTCTTCAACGTAGCCGGTAACATAACCTTATAATAATTATAGCTTTGTGATTTTTCATGATACAGTTTTGAAAATTTGTACATAGATTCTTTACATAAAAATACTAGACACGTGTTTCGGGTTTCGCATATACTAAAACTAATATTGTATATTTCCATAAG